>CANJKZ010000023.1:3635000-4235000 GCA_947471745.1 Closterium sp. Naga37s-1 | reverse complement strand
GGAACCTGATGGGGGGCAACCTGATGGGGGGGAACCTGATGGGGGGGAACCTGATGGGGAACCTGATGGGGAACCTGATGGGAAACCTGATGGGGGGGAACCTGATGGGGGGGAACCTGATGGGGAACCTGATGGGGAACCTGATGGGGAACCTGATGGGGGGGAACCTGATGGGGAACCTGATGGGGAACCTGATGGGGAACCTGATGGGGAACCTGATGGGGAACCTGATGGGGAACCGGATGGAGAACCTGATGGGGAACCTGATGGGGAACCTGATGGGGAACCTGATGGGGCGGAACCTGATGGGGAACCTGATGGAGAACCTGATGGGGAACCTGATGGAGAACCTGATGGGGAACCTGATGGGGAATCTGATGGGGGGGAACCTGATGGGGAACCTGATGGGGAACCTGATGGGGAACCTGTTGGGGAACCTGACGGGTGATGGGGAACCTGATTGGGGGGAACCTGATTGGGAACCTGATGGGGAACCTGATGGGGAACCTGATGGGGGGCAACCTGATGGGGGGGACCCTGATGGGGGGGAACCTGATGGGGAACCTGATGGGGAACCTGATGGGAAACCTGATGGGGGGGAACCTGATGGGGGGGAACCTGATGGGGAACCTGATGGGGAACCTGATGGGGAACCTGATGGGGGGGAACCTGATGGGGAACCTGATGGGGTACCTGATGGGGAACCTGATGGGGAACCTGATGGGGAACCTGATGGGGAACCTGATGGGGAACCGGATGGGAACCTGATGGAGAACCTGATGGGGGGGAACCTGATGGGGAACCTGATGGGGGGGAACCTGATGGGGAACCTGATGGGGAACCTGATGGGGAACCTGATGGGGAACCTGATGGGGAACCTGATGGGGAACCTGGGGGGAACCTGGGGGGGAACCTGATGGGGAACCTGATGGGGAACCTGATGGGGAACCTGATGGGGAACCTGATGGGGGGGAACCTGATGGGGGGGAACCTGATGGGGAACCTGATGGGGAACCTGATGGGGAACCTGATGGGAAACCTGATGGGGAACCTGATGGGGAACCTGATGGGGGGGAACCTGATGGGGGGGAACCTGATGGGGAACCTGATGGGGAACCTGATGGGGAACCTGATGGGGGGGAACCTGATGGGGGGGAACCTGATGGGGAACCTGATGGGGAACCTGATGGGGCGGAACCTGATGGGGAACCTGATGGGGAACCTGATGGGGAACCCGATGGGGGGGAACCTGATGGGGAACCTGATGGGAAACCTGATGGGGAACCTGATGGGGGGCAACCTGATGGGGGGGAACCTGATGGGGGGGAACCTGATGGGGAACCTGATGGGGAACCTGATGGGAAACCTGATGGGGGGGAACCTGATGGGGGGGAACCTGATGGGGAACCTGATGGGGAACCTGATGGGGAACCTGATGGGGAACCTGATGGGGGGGAACCTGATGGGGGGGAACCTGATGGGGAACCTGATGGGGTACCTGATGGGGAACCTGATGGGGAACCTGATGGGGAACCTGATGGGGAACCGGATGGGAACCTGATGGAGAACCTGATGGGGGGGAACCTGATGGGGAACCTGATGGGGGGGAACCTGATGGGGAACCTGACGGGGAACCTGATGGGGAACCTGATGGGGAACCTGATGGGGAACCTGATGGGGAACCTGATGGGGGGGAACCTGATGGGGGGGAACCTGATGGGGAACCTGATGGGGAACCTGATGGGGAACCTGATGGGGAACCTGAGGGAAACCTGATGGGGAACCTGATGGGGAACCTGATGGGGAACCTGATGGGGAACCTGATGGGGAACCTGATGGGGAACCTGATGGGGAACCTGATGGGGAACCTGATGGAGAACCTGATGGGGAACCTGATGGGGAACCTGATGGGGGGAACCTGATGGGGAACCTGATGGGGAACCTGATGGGGAACCTGATGGGGAACCTGATGGGGAACCTGATGGGGAACCTGATGGGGAACCTGATGGGGAACCTGATGGAGAACCTGATGGGGAACCTGATGGGGAACCTGATGGGGAACCTGATGGGGAACCTGATGGGGAACCTGATGGGGAAGAACCTGATGGGGAACCTGATGGGGAACCTGATGGGGAACCTGATGGGGAACCTGATGGGGAACCTGATGGGGAACCTGATGGGGAACCTGATGGGGAACCTGATGGGGAACCTGATGGGGAACCTGATGGGGAAACCTGATGGGGAACCTGATGGGGAACCTGATGGGGAACCTGATGGGGAACCTGATGGGGAACCTGATGGGGAACCTGATGGGGAACCTGATGGGGAACCTGATGGGGAACCTGATGGGGAACCTGATGGGGAACCTGATGGGGAACCTGATGGGGAACCTGATGGGGAACCTGATGGGGAACCTGATGGGGAACCTGATGGGGAACCTGATGGGGAAGAACCTGATGGGGAAGAACCTGATGGGGAACCTGATGGGGAAGAACCTGATGGGGAACCTGATGGGGAACCTGATGGGGAACCTGATGGGGAACCTGATGGGGAAACTGATGGGGAATCTGATGGGGAACCTGATGGGGAACCTGATGGGGAACCTGATGGGGAAGAACCTGATGGGGAACCTGATGGGGAACCTGATGGGGAACCTGATGGGGAATTTGCTTCACCGCCTCTGATCAGCAGCAGAGGGGTCCGCCAAGGAGACCCCCTGGGCCCCCTACTCTTCGCGGCTGCCATTCAGGGCCATCTTCGCGACACAGCCGCGGCGTTCCCCAGCCTGACAGTGCTGGCTTACGCGGATGATGTCACGCTCTTAGGCCCACCCGCGGTGGCTTCGGCGGCCTTCATCGATCTTACCGAGCGTCTCGGCCGAAGTGGCCTTCGCTGCAACTTGGACAAATCAGGCGCCTGGTCCCCCGAACCGCCAGCTAGCGTCTCCCTGCCACCAGGCCTGACCCTAACAGACGGCGGCATAGTGGTGCTTGGGAGCCCCATCGGCACACGCCCCTTCTGTGCCGACAAGATCAGAGCCACGCTTCTCGACTCCACCTCCCCGCTCGGACCCCTCACGCGACTGCACCCACAGCATACCCTCCTGCTCCTCTCCCGCTGCGTCAGCAAACGCATCACCTTCCTGCTACGCACGACACCTGTAGACTCGCTACCGCTACCGGAATGGGCGGAGTGGGGCAAGCAACTGCTGTTTACTGCCCTGGCATCGGCTAGACAGTACCCCCCACGACGCTCCTCCGAGCTCGAACTCCTCTGCAGGCAGGCCTCCCTGCCTGTGAGCCTCGGGGAACTTGGCCTCACTGACCCCACCTCCGAATCCGGTCCTGCCTACCTTGCCTCAACGACAGAGATTCGCCATCTCCTGCAGTCCCTCAACCTGCCTCAAACGAGCCAACTTGCCTCTGCTGCAGACCTGCTGCTCCCCACCACATCGCCCCCAAACACCATCTATGACCTCGAGGCCAGACTGCCGGAGAAAGCCCGTGCTGCCCTGCTGGAGGAACGCTCCAGCCGCAGCTGCGATCGCCTCCAGAGCATTCTGTCGGATGAGGTCCAAGCAAGCAGGGCAGATGAGCTCCTGGCGGCCTTCCGCACGGTTGAATCATCCCCGGAGCTGGGCCACGCCCTGCGACTCATCAGCCTGAGGGGGGAGGGGGCAGGGGAGTGGCTGCAAGCGATCCCCTTCACACCGGACCTCACTTTCTCACCAGGACAATTTGGGACGGCCCTGGCTTTCCGCCTGGGCCTCAGGATGAACGTGCCGACTGTATGCTCCTGTGGAGAACTAGTCCCTGACTGCAGCCTCCCTAACCACCTTCTCCGCTGCAGCGAAGGACCAGACAGGACCCGCACCCACAACCAATTGGCGTTTGCACTCGCCAAAATGGCACGGGAGGCGCAGTTGGTGGTGTATTTGGAAAATGCTATGTACTCACCGCCCGATGACCCCAAGAAGGCGGACGTCATCGTCCGGGATCCGGAATCGGGTGAAACCTGGATCACCGACGTTACCATCACTGACCCCGTGCTTCTGAATAGGGACCCTACAGCCCGAAAACCACCAGGATGGGCAGCACGGGAGGCCGCCCGTCGCAAGGACAGCGATTACTACCGCCACACCGAGCACGTGGGCTTTTTCGCCCTGGCAGTGGAGACCTATGGAGCCCAAGCCCCGTCCACTGCGGCCTTCCTTAAGCTGCTCTCGACCGCAGCAGCCCGAAACCGTTTCCGCGCCAACCCCCTGGCCAAGACGGCGAAGAAGGTGGCAGCCCACTTCCGGCAGCGCTGGGCAGTCATGCTCCAGCGCAGTCAAGCGAACGCCTTACACGCAAAGGCGCGGGCGGGCATTGAAGCGGCACACCCGCAGGCTCCGGCGGACCCCTGGCCCCTGCAGCTAGGGGACCTCCTCCACACCCTGGAGTAAGGGGAGGTGCTAGGGGGCGGGTAGATGTAGAGAGGTGTATTTGCATGTTCAACCTTCTGCTCTCCGTTGACCGTCTTGCTTGTACCAATCACCGCATTAATACAAAGGACCGTTTGAGAGAGGACGGCAGTGCCTTGAAGTGAACGGGCATGTGTGTGTCGATGTGGAAGGCAGAGAAGGGCCGGTCCAAGCGTGTCACGGTGTACACTAGTAGCTCCCTCTGTGGCAACCATGGGCCGGGGAGGGGAGTGGGCGGGGAGGAGGAGGGAGGGAATTGTTGGGGAAGGAGCAGAGTGGGAAAGGCGTGAATGGTGAGGGTCAAGTGCTTGCAACGCAGCTGAGGGTGCTAGCGACGCAGCTGACGAGTTTCATGTCGACGGAGTTCCGTGTCATCCCGCCACATGCTGTTGGTTGGCAGCTCAACTCACCCTGCTCAATGGTTAGTGAACCTAGATGATCCTTACAGGATCTTCGGTAAGGTGATTCGCAACCCGGCTCTCTGATTAGCTGATTCTTCGTTGGAAAATCAGGATAAGGCTCATCATCCACTCGCAGCCCTCATGTGAACAGAAAAGCACTTGTCACGTTGTCACGTGCACCCCCATCCGCCCATGAAAACATTTCACACACAGAGCAGGGCACTGCCTTTGACGGGGGAAGATGAGTGTTGCGTGCTGGGTGCGTGTGTGTGGTACTATGTGTGTGCCCATACGGGAAACCGGGAAACAGGGAAACCGGGAAACCGGGAAACCGGGAAACCGGAATACCGGGAAACCGGGAAACCGGGATACCGGGATACCGGGAAACCGGGATACCGGGATACCGGGATACCGGGATACCGGGATACGGGGATACGGGGATACCGGGATACCGGGATACCGGGATACCGGGAAACCGGGATACCGGGAAACCGGGATACCGGGATACCGGGAAACCAGGAAACCGGGATACCGGGAAACCGGGATACCGGGATACCGGGATACCGGGAAACCGGGATACCGGGATACCGGGATACCGGGATACCGGGATACCGGGATACCGGGAAATTGGGATACCGGGATACCGGGAAACCGGGATACCGGGATACCGGGATACCGGGATACCGGGATACCGGGAAACCGGGATACCGAGAAACCGGGAAACCGGGAAACCGGGAACCGGGGATACGGGGATACCGGGATACCGGGATACCGGGAAACCGGGATACCGGGATACCGGGATACCGGGATACCGAGATACCGGGAAACCGGGAAACCGGGATACCGGGATACCGGGATACCGAGAAACCGGGATACCGGGATACCGGGATACCGGGAAACCGGGATACCGGGATACCGGGAAACCGGGATACCGGGATACCGGGATACCGGGATACCGGGAAACCGGGAAACCGGGAAACCGGGAAACCGGGATACCGGGATACCGGGATACCGGGATACCGGGATACCGGGAAACCGGATACCGGGAAACCGGGATACCGGGATACCGGGATACCGGGATACCGGGATACCGGGAAATTGGGATACCGGGATACCGGGAAACCGGGATACCGGGATACCGGGATACCGGGATACCGGGATACCGGGATACCGGGAAACCGGGATACCGAGAAACCGGGAAACCGGGAAACCGGGAACCGGGGATACGGGGATACGGGGATACCGGGATACCGGGATTCCGGGAAACCGGGATACCGGGATACCGGGATACCGGGAAACCGGGATACCGGGATACCGGGATACCGGGATACCGGGAAACCGGGATACCGGGAAACCGGGATACCGGGATACCGGGATACCGGGATACCGGGATACCGGGATACCGGGATACCGGGAAACCGGGAAACCGGGAAACCGGGAAACCGGGATACCGGGATACCGGGATACCGGGAAACCGGGATACCGGGATACCGGGATACCGGGATACCGGGATACCGGGATACCGGGAAACCGGGAAACGGGGATACCGGGATACCGGGATACCGGGAAATCGGGATACCGTGATACCAAGAAACCGGGAAACCGGGAAACCGGGAAACCGGGAAACCGGGATACCGGGATACCGGGATACCGGGAAACCGGGAAACCGGGATACCGGGATACCGGGAAACCGGGAAACCGGGATACCGGGAAACCGGGAAACCGGGAAACCGGGATACCGGGAAACCGTGATACCGGGATACCGGGATACCCGGGATACCGGGATACCGGGATACCGGGATACCGGGAAACCGGGAAACCGGGATACCGGGAAACCGGGATACCGGGATACCGTGATACCGGGATACCGGGATACCGGGATACCGGGAAGCCGGGAAGCCGGGAAACCGGGATACCGGGATACCGGGAAACCGGGAAACCGGGATATCGGGATACCGGGATACCGGGATACCGGGATACCGGGAAACCGGGAAACCGGGAAACCGGGATACCGGGAAACCGGGAAACCGGGATACCAGGAAACCGGGAAACCGGGATACCGGGATACCGGGATACCGGGAAACAGGGATACCGGGATACCGGGATACCGGGAAACCGGGAAACCGGGATACCGGGATACCGGGAAACCGGGAAACCGGGAAACCGGGAAACCGGGAAATCGGGATACCGGGAAACCGGGAAACCGGGATACCGGGAAACCGGGATACCTGGATACCGGGATACCGGGATACCGGGAAACCGGGTAACGGGATACCGGGATACCGGGAAACCGGGAAACCGGGATATCGGGATACCGGGATACCGGGATACCGGGATACCGGGAAACCGGGAAACGGGGATACCGGGAAACCGGAAAACCGGGAAACCGGGAAACCGGGAAACCGGGAAACCGGGATACCGGGATACCGGGATACCGGAAAACCGGGATACCGGGAAACCGGGATACCGGGAAACCGGGAAACCGGGAAACCGGGATACCGGGATACCGGGATACCGGGATACCGGGATACCGGGATACCGGGATACCGGGAAATCGGGATACCGTGATACCGGGAAACCGGGAAACCGGGAAACCGGGATACCGGGATACCGGGAAACCGGGAAACCGGGATACCGGGAAACCGGGATACCGGGATACCGGGATACCGGGATACCGGGAAACCGGGATACCGCGATACCGGGATACCGGGAAATCGGGATACCGTGATACCAGGAAACCGGGAAACCGGGAAACCGGGAAACCGGGAAACCGGGATACCGGGATACCGGGATACCGGGAAACCGGGAAACCGGGAAACCGGGAAACCGGGATACCGGGATACCGGGATACCGGGAAACCGGGATACCGGGATACCGGGAAACCGGGAAACCGGGATACCGGGAAACCGGGATACCGGGATACCGGGATACCGGGAAACCGGGAAACCGGGAAACCGGGATACCGGGAAACCAGGAAACCGGGAAATTGGGATACCGGGATACCGGGATACCGGGATACCGGGAAACCGGGAAACCGGGAAACCGGGATACCGGGAAACCGGGATACCGGGATACCGGGATACCGGGAAACCGGGAAACCGGGATACCGGGATACCGGGATACCGGGAAACCGGGAAACCGGGATACCGGGATACCGGGATACCGGGATACCGGGATACCGGGATACCGGGATACCGGGATTCCGGGATACCGGGATACTGGGATACCCGGAAACCGGGAAACCGGGAAACCGGGAAACCGGGATACCGGGATACCGGGATACCGGGATACCGGGAAACCGGGATACCGGGATACCGGGAAACCGGGATACCGGGATACCGGGATACCGGGAAACCGGGAAACCAGGAAACCGGGAAACCGGGAAACCGGGAAACCGGGAAACCGGGATACCGGGATACCGGGATACCGGGATACCGGGATACCGGGATACCGGGATACCGGGATACCGGGATACCGGGAAACCGGGATACCGGGATACCGGGAAACCGGGAAACCGGGATACCGGGAAACCGGGAAACCGGGATACCGGGAAACCGGGATACCGGGATACCGGGAAACCGGGATACCGGGATACCGGGATACCGGGAAACCGGGATACCGGGATACCGGGATACCAGGAAACCGGGAAACAGGGATACCGGGATACCGGGATACCGGGATACCGGGATACCGGGAAACCGGGGTACCGGGAAACCGGGAAACCGGGAAACCGGGAAACCGGAATACCGGGATACCGGGATACCGGGATACCGGGAAACCGGGATACCGGGATACCGGGATACCGGGAAACCGGGATACCGGGATACCGGGATACCGGGATACCGGGAAACCGGGATACGGGGATATCGGGATACCGGGATACCGGGATACCGGGATACCGGGATACCGGGATACCGGGATACCGGGAAACGGGGATACCGGGATACCGGGAAACGGGGATACCGGGATACCGGGATACCGGGATACCAAGAAACCAGGATACCGGGATACCGAGAAACCGGGATACCGGGATACCGGGAAACCGGGATACCGGGATACCGGGATACCGGGATACCGGGATACCGGGATACCGGGATACCGAGAAACCGGGATACCGGGATACCGGGAAACCGGGATACCGGGATACCGGGATACCGGGATACCGGGAAACCGGGATACCGGGAAACCGGGATACCGGGATACCGGGATACCGGGATACCGGGATACCGGGAAACCGGGAAACCGGGAAACCGGGAAACCGGGAAACCGGGATACCGGGATACCGGGAAACCGGGAAACCGGGATACCGGGATACCGCGATACCGGGATACCGGGATACCGGGATACCGGAATACCGGGAAACCGGGATACCGGGATACCGGGATACCGGGATTCCGGGATACCGGGATACCGGGATACCGGGATACCGGGATACCGGGATACCGGGAAACCGGGAAACCGGGATACCGGGATACCGGGATACCGGGAAACCGGGATACCGGGATACCGGGATACCGGGATACCGGGATACCGGGATACCGGGATACCGGGATACCGGGATACCGGGATACCGGGAAACCGGGAAACCGGGATACCGGGAAACCGGGAAACCGGGATACCGGGATACCGGGATACCGGGAAACCGGGAAACCGGGAAACCGGGAAACCGGGAAACCGGGATACCGGGATACCGGGATGCCGGGATGCCGGGATGCCGGGATACCGGGATACCGGGATACCGGGATACTGGGAAACCGGGAAACCGGGAAACCGGGATACCGGGATACGGGGAAACCGGGAGATCGGGATATCGGGATACCGGGATACCGGGATACCGGGATACCGGGATACCGGGATACCAGGAAACCGGGAAACGGGGATACCGGGATACCGGGAAACGGGGATACCGGGATACCGGGATACCGAGAAACCGGGATACCGGGATACCGAGAAACCGGGATACCGGGATACCGGGAAACCGGGATACCGGGATACCGGGATACCGGGATACCGGGATACCGGGATACCGGGATACCGAGAAACCGGGATACCGGGATACCGGGAAACCGGGATACCGGGATACTGGGATACCGGGATACCGGGATACCGGGATACCGGGAAACCGGGATACCGGGATACCAGGAAACCGTGAAACCGGGAAACCGGGAACTGGGAAACCGGGATATCGGGATACCGTGCTAGCATCGCAGCTGAGGGTACTAGCAACGCAGGGAAGGTGGGACTGTGTGCGGCACAGGCTTTAAGACAGGTAACTGTGGCTGTGTGTGTATGTGGGTGTGGGAGAGGGTGTAGTTGGGTGTGGGGTTGTGTGTTTGGGTATGAGTCAGTGCGTAATGATGTGAGAAGAGAGGGAGGGGAGAGGGCGGGCTGACCTGGTAGAAGGCAGTGATGTGGAAGGAAGCTTCCTTGTCACTGCTGGGATGCTGCATGGTGAGATGCGTGTACTTGGCGTGCTGGCAGGCACACAGGGGGAACACACACGCGCGCGCGCACACACACACACACACACACACACACACACACACACACACACACACACACACACACACACACACACCAACTCACCCACACACCCGCACACACATGCATGTATGCACTCATGCACATGCCCACACATGCATGCATGGTACACACGTTTCAATTGTCATGATTGTGAATGCACATGGCCGCCTCCCCTCACGTTGCCTCTTCTAAAAGCCAGGCATGACTGAGGTGCTGCTGCGGTGTAGCACACACTACACAGCACACAGCACAGCACAGCACAGCACAGCACATAACACGCGCATGGCACTCACAGCTTGAGGCAGGTCCCCTATGGCGTGCAGTGCGCAGGCTTCCGCATGCAGCAGCTCCAGGTCGCTTCCCTCCTCCTGCACGCCCTCCCTCGCGTATGTTATGGCGCCCCTGTGAGTGGAAGGGACGCGTGAGCATGGGGTAATGCGCGAGGTTGAGTTTGGTACTGATGGAGCTGGCAGTGAGGCGGATGATTCACAACAACAGCAACAACAGCAGGAGCAGTGCAGCAGCAGCGGTAGCAGCCAAAGAGTACTAACAGGAGCATCAGCATCAGAATCAGCATCAGCATCAGCAACAGCATCAGCATCAGCATCAGCATCAGCATCAGCATCAACATCAGCATCAGCATCAGCATCAGCATCAGCATCAGCATCAGCATCAGCAACAGCATCAGCAGCAGCATCAGCATCAGCATCAGCATCAGCATCAGCATCAGCATCAGCAACAGCATCAGCATCAGCATCAGCATCAGCAATAGCATCAGCATCAGCATCAGCATCAGCATCAGCATCAGCATCAGCATCAGCATCAGCAACAGCATCAGCAGCAGCATCAGCATCAGCATCAGCATCAGCATCAGCATCAGCATCAGCATCAGCATCAGCATCAGCATCAGCATCAACATCAGCATCAGCATCAGCATCAGCATCAGCATCAGCATCAGCATCAGCAACAGCATCAGCAGCAGCATCAGCATCAGCATCAGCATCAGCATCAGCATCAGCAACAGCATCAGCATCAGCATCAGCAATAGCATCAGCATCAGCATCAGCATCAGCATCAGCATCAGCATCAGCATCAGCAACAGCATCAGCAGCAGCATCAGCATCAGCATCAGCATCAGCATCAGCATCAGCATCAGCATCAGCATCAGCATCAGCAACAGCATCAGCATCAGCATCAGCATCAGCATCAGCAATAGCATCAGCATCAGCATCAGCATCAGCATCAGCATCAGCATCAGCATCAGCAACAGCATCAGCAACAGCGTCAGCGTCAGCGTCAGCATCAGCATCAGCATCAGCAATAGCATCAGCATCAGCATCAGCATCAGCATCAGCATCAGCAACAGCATCAGCGTCAGCGTCAGCGTCAGCATCAGCATCAGCATCAGCATCAGCATCAGCAATAGCATCAGCATCAGCATCAGCATCAGCATCAGCATCAGCATCAGCATCAGCAACAGCAACAGCATCAGCAACAGCGTCAGCGTCAGCGTCAGCGTCAGCGTCAGCGTCAGCGTCAGCGTCAGCATCAGCATCAGCATCAGCATCAGCATCAGCATCAGCAATAGCATCAGCAATAGCATCAGCATCAGCATCAGCATCAGCATCAGCATCAGCATCAGCAACAGCAACAGCGTCAGCGTCAGCGTCAGCGTCAGCAACAGCATCAGCAGCAGCATCAGCATCAGCATCAGCATCAGCATCAGCATCAGCAACAGCATCAGCATCAGCATCAGCATCAGCAATAGCATCAGCATCAGCATCAGCATCAGCATCAGCATCAGCATCAGCATCAGCAACAGCATCAGCAGCAGCATCAGCATCAGCATCAGCATCAGCATCAGCATCAGCATCAGCAACAGCATCAGCATCAGCATCAGCAATAGCATCAGCATCAGCATCAGCATCAGCATCAGCATCAGCATCAGCATCAGCAACAGCATCAGCAACAGCGTCAGCGTCAGCGTCAGCATCAGCATCAGCATCAGCATCAGCAATAGCATCAGCATCAGCATCAGCATCAGCATCAGCATCAGCATCAGCATCAGCAACAGCATCAGCGTCAGCGTCAGCGTCAGCGTCAGCATCAGCATCAGCATCAGCAACAGCATCAGCATCAGCAATAGCATCAGCATCAGCATCAGCATCAGCATCAGCAACAGCAACAGCATCAGCAACAGCGTCAGCGTCAGCGTCAGCGTCAGCGTCAGCGTCAGCGTCAGCGTCAGCATCAGCATCAGCATCAGCATCAGCATCAGCATCAGCAATAGCATCAGCAATAGCATCAGCATCAGCATCAGCATCAGCATCAGCATCAGCAACAGCAACAGCGTCAGCGTCAGCGTCAGCGTCAGCGTCAGCATCAGCATCAGCATCAGCATCAGCATCAGCATCAGCATCAGCATCAGCAACAGCATCAGCAGCAGCATCAGCATCAGCATCAGCATCAGCATCAGCATCAGCATCAGCATCAGCAACAGCATCAGCATCAGCATCAGCATCAGCAATAGCATCAGCATCAGCATCAGCATCAGCATCAGCAACAGCATCAGCAACAGCGTCAGCGTCAGCGTCAGCATCAGCATCAGCATCAGCAACAGCATCAGCATCAGCAATAGCATCAGCATCAGCATCAGCATCAGCATCAGCATCAGCATCAGCATCAGCATCAGCAACAGCAGCAGCATCAGCAACAGCGTCAGCGTCAGCGTCAGCGTCAGCGTCAGCATCAGCATCAGCATCAGCAGCAGCAGCAGCAGCAGCAGCAGCAGCAGCAGCAGCAAGCATGGGACAAGCCCAAGGTTGACAGCAACAGCAGCAGGAGGTCCCGGTGCCCCACCTGTAGTCGCCCAGGCCTCTCCTGAGTGCCACTATGTTGCGATACGCTGCCAGTGAGCTGCCATGCATGGCACGGGAACAGATGGCATGGCGGGGACAAGTGAGCTCGCAATGGCACGGGTAGAGAGAGGGAGGGCAGGGAGCATGAAGCGGGAGGAGGTACTTGCGAGGAGGTGTAGTACAGAGTGTGGCGTGCAGGGTGAAAGGAGACCATGCAAGGTGAGAAGCAGGGGGCCGGGAATTCGAAAGGGGAGGACGCAAATGGGAAGCCGCACAACAACGAAACTGGCAGCCGCACATGAAAGTTACTCCTGCACTGCATGCAGTGTGCTGCACGCCCACCCATGCCAACTGACACGCCAGACCCACCTCTCGTCACCTGCTACCTTGCACTAGCCTCCCCCCCTCTCTACCATCTCACCCTCCCCATCGCCCTCCCCTTTCCCCTCCCACCTCGCCCTCCAACCGCGCCCCACCTGCGGAGGCGCAGGGCGGTGAGCAGGCAGAGCATGGCGGGGGCGTCCTCGCCGAGAATGCGGTGCACGCTGCCCTTCTCCTCCCACATCTCCGCCATGCCCGCATGCCGCTCCACCGCCTCCTGCCACACCGGCAGCGACTCGCGGTACTGCCCCATGCACGTGTATGATAGGGCCTGTGCCCCCGGGATGAGGGGGGGGGGGGGAATTGGAGGGATGGGGTGCGGGAGAGCGAGGGAGGGAGGAGAGGGTAAGGGTGCGGGATGGATTTGTTGATGTTGCAATGGGGCAAGCAGGGGAGGAAGCATTGTGACCTCTGCCATGCAGAGCGAGCGCTGAAGCTTTTGTGGCAGCCGTACACGCACACACACACATGGCCACATGCACGGCAGGCAGGGAGCAGGCAGTGAGCAGGCAGGGAGCAGGCAGGGAGCAGGGAGGGACGGAGAGAGGGAGAGAGGGAGGCGGAGACGTACCACGGTTTTGAGGAGGAAGGAGTCCATGGGCTCGGCGCGCAGCACAGCTCTCAGGTCCGCTATGGCCTCTGGGTGCCGCCTCAGCCGGTGCGCTGCTAGCCCTGCAGGCGGGGGGGAGAAGAGGGGCCGGGGGCGGGGGCGGGCAGGGGAGGCAAATATGGTATGCGAAGAAATATGGGAGGATGGCGTAAAGAGGGGTGGGGAGGGTTGGGGTGGGGAGAGATGGGGCGATGGGAGGGGAGAGGGGCAACCACATGTATGGTGGGTGAAGAAGTGCTGTGAGACGTGCTAGAAGTGAATGTGATGGAGGGCCACGAGGGATGTGGTGTAGTGTGACAGAGAGAACGGCGTGCTGCAGTGGTGGTCGTGGTTGGACGAGGGGGAAGAGGGGAGGGTGATGGTGCGAGGGGTGAGGGAGAGATTGGGGGGAGCAGCTTGCCTCGCCATCGGAGAGCATCGATGTGGTTGGGGTACAGGGCGAGCACTTGTGAGAAGTCGTCGTATGCCTGCACACAGCACATGTTGTCAGGGCAGCACGAATTGAGTAGAATGGATGGACCAGATAGGTTTCTCCTTCCGTGAAGCTATCTCGTCCGATTCACCGCTCCCTCCCTCATCACCAGACATTTACCCGATTCTTCATACCTCTCACGTTCACTATCACACGCCGCACTCCCCCTCGCACACAAAAAGACACACGCGCACGTGGGCCCCCACCCCACCTGCGGCATGAGGCCCATGTCGAAGTGCAGCGACCCCAGGCACTCCCACATGCGCACGTTGCCTGGGAACCTGCGCACGCCCTGGGGAGGGAACCAAGCGCACGGCGCACGCCGCACGGGATGCGATGCATACAATGGAAGTATGGGTCAGTCAGTTGTTGCAGCAGAGTAGCAACTCTCATGCACGTAATCTACCCTCGCCTCGCCTCATCACACCCCTCCCCGCTATCTCCCTCGTTTTCCCAACTTCCCTGCTTCCCTTCCCTGCCTCCCTCTCCCCATCCTCTTCCCTCCCTCCCCCTCCATTTCGCGGCACCGCTTCCCCACTTCCTCCCCCATCACCTCGCGGAGGTCTCTCTCCGCCAGCGCGTATGACTGCATCAGGGTGCGCGCCCACCCCCGCCCCTGCAGCATCCGCTCCCGCACTGCCAACTCCCCCTTTCCCCCCGACGCCCCTGCGCTCTCCGCTGTTGAATCCGCGCTCCCCCTCCCCTCCCCCACGTGCGCCACGCGCGAGAACAGCTCCTCCGCCTGCGCCCATTCCCCCGCCTCCATCTGCGCCCACGGCTCCGCGGGGAGAAGCGGCGGAAAGAGGGGGAGGGGGAGAAGGTGCGGGAAGGGAAGAGTGAGAAAGGAGGGGAATCAGCGACGCGAGCGGAAACGTGCGTTGCGACGGATAAGGAGCACGCGGGGACAGCAGCGCGCCTGGCGCTCAAATTCCCGTCCCCCAAAATTCTCCGCAGTGTCACGCAGCACGCACCTGCCGCTCTGCCTCGTCCAAGGTGTCAAGATACTCCTTTAAATCGCTCTCTACCGCTTCACTATCTCCGCCTTCATCGTCCCCTGCGCCGTCCTCCTTCCCCGGCATTCCCGCCTCGCGCGCATCGCACACGTGCGCAATCCCTGCGCTTGCGCCGGAATTTCCCGCCTCTCCGCCAGCTGCAGCCTCCCCCTGCTCCGCCACTCCGCACGTGCGCGGCAGCGCGGAAGCATGAGACGGCAATTCGCTAGGCAGAAGTGCCAGAAACAGCAGCAGCATGAGCACAGGCAGGCGTCGCTGCATGCTGCTAATTGCGATGTGATTCCTTAACAATTTGCGGCGACTGGCAGAATGTCGCACGGCGGTATCGCATGGTGGGGCCCTCTCGCGCCGAAATCTGGTGTGACAGCCGCGAGGTGTCAGTCAGAAGGTGAAGTCGGGACGGGGGACTCTGGGGACTGGTACTAGTACTTGTATGGAATGATGTGTGCCATGGGGGGACCTGCGAATGGGGACCAGATTCGAACCACTTATTGCCTTGCGATGCGAAGAGGATTTTCGGGGGAAAACGTAAGTGTGCTTTCGGAAAATGTGATTCTGGTTCACTCAACAACGGTTGTGGCTGGTGCTTTACGGTGCTAGTGGTTAGCCTAACGTACCGCTCACTACCTCGTAAACACTTACTGAACCGCACTGACTGATGTTCTGCGGACAAACGTGAGGTACAACCCCGTAAGTGTGGAATGTGAAGATGGACTTCCCAGGGAACTGCAAACCCGCTAAAAGTTTCCGAACCGTGCTCAAACAGATTGGACCCTCCGTCACCCATCCGACATCCCTCCATGTTCCCCCACCCACCATACAATCAGAGAATGACGAAGCACTTCGCCGTCACCACAATGCGCGACAAGCTTTCGCGAACCATGACGACACCGCTCAACTCAACTCGACCTCCGACTACAACCCACGGTTTGGCGAAACCCAGTTTCCGAATGCCACTGAGGAACGGCAACAGCAGAAGTTACCCGTAAGCTCGCTAATTCGCCAGACCAAACCCTGGCTTCTCTTTGTGGCCTATGATGGGTTTCGCAGCTCCTCCATTGCTTCTGTCAGAACCAAACCAGACAGATCTCGAGTTCCCTCCCTTCGCTTCTGCCAACAGCCGCCTCCCACGCGCTAGAGCGGCTCAATTCAGTAGCACGCTTCGGGAAACGGATCGCGGCGGTTGAGTTAGCGGAAGTTTTATAGGCCACGTCACTAGACCCTCGATTTTCGTGTTTCCACCCGTGTTTTTTGTCTGGCCGTTGAAACAGCATAAGGTGTCCCAAATTGAGTACAGAGGATAGTGTTTTCGTTGCACACTATGCGGTCCAATCAAACGTTGGGGTTAATTTGGCGGTCCAATCAGACGTTGGGGTTAATTTTGCGGTCCAATCATGTTGTTGTCGGCGAATCGTTATGATCCACCATAGTCCACGGTGTCACGTTTGGGACCACCATCACGGTGTTAATTTGGCGGTTCATCGTTATTTCCAACCGTTGGCTGTGTTCACCGAGTAGCTCATCCCAACGATCCGCAATGAGACATCCCACGCATCTTCAGGTTCACTTCGTATTCCGGCTCTTCTTCTCGAGATTTCTGTTAGTTTCCGCAGCATTGTAAGCATTTTGCTAGTCGAGCTTGGCTTCCGATCGGTCGACCAGTTTCGAACCGTCACCATCACCATCGTCTCACGTTGACACCGTTCAGCCAGGCCTGGATCCGATGGTCGGATCGCGAAGCGTCATAACCTCGACCGTGGGAGTTTCGAAACCGTGATCCCTAACCGTCGACACCGTGGGTTGGTTGCTGTACCTGACCGTGGGAGCGACATCGATCTCCCCGACTTGTGACGGTGAAGGTTAAATGTATCACCTTCCGCCAACACTCACCACAGAGCCTTCCCCTTGGTTAAGGTTTGGTACAGGTTAGGTACAGGTTCGGTAAAGGTTCCCAGGAGGTGTTGGTTGGTACTGGCTCTGTGGTGGGGCAGCACATGTTTCATTCACGTTTGTTAAGTCTTCATTTCCATAGCATACTTTCTTCACTTCCATCTACTAACTTTGTTTTTGCTTATACTTGCAGGTTTTAATGGAGGCTGCTAGGCGTTTTTCCGAAGATTTCATAGGAGCAACGGCCTTCGGGGCTCTCCATGCTTCATGACTGACAACAGAGGAGCAGCTCCATGAGAAGGTTGAACGTATCAACCTCCCCCCCATACTCCTGAGCCACCACCCTGGTTAAGGTTAGGTACAGGTTGAGGTTGGTAAAGGTCCCCCTGAAGGTTTTTCGGTTGGTATTTGGCTCTGTTTTCTCTACGTTTCTTTTCGTTTTGCATGTTTTGCTGCCCGACCTTTACTGATTCTGATTTATTTCCATATTTGCAGGTTCTATCTGAGGGTTAACTTCGTTCTTCGGATGACTTCAGAGAGGGAACATCCTTTTCGGCCTTCCATGCTTCATGCCGGACAACAGAGGAGCAGCTCCACAAATGAAGGTTGAACGTATCAAACCCCCCTTTACACTCAGAGCCACCCCCCCTGGTTGAGGTTAGGTACAGGTCGAGGTTTTGGTTAAGGTTCCCCTGAAGGTTTTTTTTGTTGGTATTTGGCTCGGTATTTTTCCACGCTTCTTTTCGTTTTGCATGTTTTCTTGCCCGACCTTTACTCATTCTTGTTTATTTCCCTACTTGCAGGTTCTATCTGGGGTTCTACGGCGCTCTTCAAAGGACTTCAGAAGAGCAACATCCTTTGGCGGCCTTCCATCCTTCATGGCGGCCAACAGAGGAGCAGCTCCACGAGTGAAGGTTGAAAGTATCAACCCACCCTTCACACTCCTCAGAGCCACCCCCCTTGATTCAGGTTGAGGTATGGTAAAGGTTCAAGTTTGGTTAAGGTTGAGGTGGTAAAGGTTCCCCTAAGGTTTTTTGGTTGGTATTGGCTCTGTAGGCAGCACACACTTGCACCGCACTTGCAGCACCGTTCGTTTCTGCATGATTACTTTAATGATGTTCACTAACCTAGTTCCTTGATCTCCTTGCAGGTTCTATATAAGGCCCTTATGCCACGCTCCACATGGTCTCAGAGGAGCACCACATTGTTAAGCTCCAAGGCGTGGTGAACGTACCTGCCAACAGCACCTGGCAGGTGCCTCCTCTCTCTCCACTGACAGTAAGTCTCGTTTCAGTCCTCTTCGTTTTAACTGCTTGCTGCATGTTGCTACGTTTTCCTTCATTGACTTGCCTTTCTAACTCGGATCTCCTGGCTTCACTTGGCAGGTTGCTTCACCAAGGGATTTCAGCCTGCCCAAGAATCAAGATCCATGGGAGCACCATGGCCTGCTGAGGCGCCTCAAGGCTCAACAACCATGGCAAGATAAGTTGTCAACCCCAGCCTCGTCCCTTGCTTTCTCGCTCCAACGCTCCTTCACTGCTAACTCCAAGCTTGTTGATTCTTTGTTTCCTTTTTCAAGTTGTGATACAACTCGCCATTGACTGACTTGTTTTATTTCGCCTCATGGCAGGTTCTCCAAGCGCCATCTGCACGCCATGGGCCCCCGAGAACACTCCAGCATGCCCAAGATCCATAGCCTGCTGAGGCGCCTCAACGCTCAAGCACCGCTCCCTAGTCCATACTCCGCAACCTCAGATAAGTTTCAGCCCTTAACCTTCGCCCTCCTTTTCTGATTCTCATGTTTTTGTTTTGCAGTACTTAGCTCCTCGTTTTTATGTTTGTTACTTCGTTTTTTGTTTGTTTATTTTCTTTCATGCATGCTGCCTTTTCCTTTTCTTGTAAGAGCCTGGACTAATTCGTGTCTCCCTTGTGCTCCTCTGCCTGCAGGTTTCTTCATGGGCAGCAAGCATGGCAGTCTCAGTGGGTGGCTGTGGCGTGTGACCAGTGCACAAGAGGGGGTGAAGCTATGGGAGGCGCCTCAAGGCTCAAGGCCGTGTGCACAGCTCCACATTTCAAGCTCCTCAACCACAGATAAGTCCCAGCCCTTGCCTTGGTCCTCCCATTCTCATTTGCATGGTTTATATTTTCCAGTAGTTATCTCCTTATTCTTTTTGTTAACTGCTTTTGTTCTGTAAGAGCCTGTACTAATATGTGTCTATTGCGCTCCTGCAGGTGCGTTCATGCGCGGCAAGCATGGCTGTGGGAGGTGGCTGTGGTGTGTGGCCAGTGCACGAGAGGAGCTGAAGTCATGAGCATTGGGCTAAGCAGTCGATTCCGGGCCAAACCGGACTGGTTGTGTCCCCTTCCACCCCCGTCAAGTGACAACACTGTCTGGCCAGCAGTTGTTGTCATTTGATGGAGGTGGGGGTGAGCACAGCCAGTCCCTAGTAGGGCACCCGCACGTCTTGGGCGAAGCAATGCTCATGGCCCAGCCTTCCTCTCTGCCTGTTTGGTGCACTGCCAGTCCATGCCGGGGTGGGCATGGATGGCATGCTGCCTGTCCATACTCCACTGGCTTGCTTCTCAGAGGACATCAGATGGAGCTGTGCTTGATAGAATTTGACACAATCAATTAGTGGTTGAGTGTACCCTTAGAGACCCTGATTGTAATGCAGATTATACATTTCTAGGCAGGAGGTAGAATGTCTTGCAACCTGGGTGCCTGTTTTAGAGGAAATGTCTTTGAATTAGTGTGCACGTGTGTGTTTTCTGCAAGTAGATGCCGTTTTCTTCTACTGTTGTTTTCCAAGTCAAACATTCTGTTCTCAAGTCATGGTCACACGCGTATTGCTATAAAGTCTAGGAAAATATTCTAACAAGAACCTGTCGGAAAGGTACGAAATCGCATCTAACCGTATTAAAATGCACTCTTATTATACTCGCTAATACTTGTTGTCGGACCAGGTAGACCTCAACTGGGCAACCTTGAAGTTGACTCTTGTGAATCTGTGAATCTGACTCGTGTGGGAGAGCAGCCATCAGTCACAAGTGTGAGAGGAGGGTTCCCTCAAGGCATAACTACAAAGAAAGAGCAGGAATTCTCATCATTCCATTCCCAAAGCGACAGCGTAATAGCAGAGGTCGGATCTGCGCTCGCGTCACGTCAATATATTCGAAGCCGTAGCGCCGGAAATGTCGATGCACCGCAGAGCGCAGCGAAGCCATGGCGAGTTCGGGTGGTACGACCAGCCATTGCCTGCTGCTCCGCGGGAGCTGCAGAATCTGCGCGTTCCAGACGAGAGAATCCGCCTGGGCGGCCTCGATCGGCACTATCGGAGCCGTTCATCCATTCCTCGCATTTCGGAGCTCTGCCAGCCTTGATTCACGCGGCGTTATTGACGAAGGGCTTGCCTATCCTCGTCGCGCGATCCGCGCAGTGGGGATTAATTGTCAGGATAGTGGTGATAGAGAGAGATAGAGAGAGAGAGATACAAAGGGGGTGGATCAGGATCGTCGTCACTGCCTCCGCTTTGCAGCATCACACCATGCTTTCCTTGTGCGTTCACGGCTCAACTTTAGACGCACTTTTCACTCGTTACTCACTTGACGCACTCTAGTGCGACCGTTAAAACTCTTGGCGTCCAACGGTCTTCGTCCGAACGACCTTGGTTCGAAGGGTGGTTGTTTCAGCCGCTTTAGTTCTTCTGCAGCGTGTTGCAAACGAATAACGTCAGACACAGCATCAGACAGCAGGAAAGAGCAAGAGAGAGCGGCAGACAGCAACAGGCAGCAGCTACATGTTCGCCCTCCCGCGTGCCTCGTCGCTGTTCCTTCGCGCCGTTCACTCCGCGCCTATTTTCCCCGCGCGCCTCCCCTTCGTTTGCTCCGCGCGCATTTTTCCACGCGCCTCCCCTCCGTCTGCTCCAACGACTCTCGCGATGGGCGACGAGGCGTGCGACGACGCGGGAGCGTCGCTGTTGTCGCACGAGAGCGAGCCGGAGTGGGCGTAGGTGGCGAGCGACCTCGTCGTCACCATCGGCCAGAGCGCCTTCCACGTGCACCAGTACCCGCTGTACGCGTTACTAGCCTTCCACGCGCTGTATGCGTTACTAGACTTCCTCTCCGTTCTGTACGCGTTTGCATCCGTCCTTCACGGTTCGGTCGCTTCAAGCTCTTCTTCCTTTCACCCCCGTTCCACTCCTTTCTGGTCCTTTCTCCCCCGCTCCCCCTCCCTTCCCTTCCGACTGCCTTCCCTTCACGCCTTCCCCACACCTCAGCTTCTCCCTGTCGACGGAGATCGCGAGCGCGGCAGCAGCAGCGGACGAGGCACGGGCCCCATGCAAGCGGACCTCTCCTTCTTCCCTGGCAGCGCGCTCTCCTTCGTCCCCATCGCCTGCTACTGCTACGCCCGCCCATGCCGCCTCTCGCCCCACTCCGTGCTGCTTGTGCGCTCCGCAGGTACTGTCGCCCCTGGGACGGGAGGCGGGGAGTGGGGGAGTTGGGGGGCTGGGGAAGTGGGGGAGTGGGGAAGTGGGGGAGTTGGGGAGTTGGGGAGTGGGGGACTGGGGGAGTGGGGGAGTGGGGAGAGGTGTAAGTGTGTGATGTGCAGGCTCTGAAGACAGGGTCACCGGGTCACAGGGTCACGTTTGAGAATTCTCAAAAGTGACTCCAACAGGGCTGGATGGATGTTTTTTTAGTCGACTTACAATGTGTGTGTGCGTGCATGCGTGGGTGCGTGCATGCATGTGTGTGTATGTGCAGGCGCTGAAGTGAAGACAGGATCACAGGGCTGGACGGATGAGATTAGCAGGAAGCCACCCAACCCAACTCAACCCAACTCAACCCAACTCATGTCATCCTGTGCGCATTTGACACCGTCCCTCTCATGTGGCGTCGGTCCCCGCAAAACGCACACCTATCTGCATGGAGGCCCATTCGCACCCCCCCCCTAATCCCACCCACCCATTTGCACCCACTAATTCACACCCACCCCCACGCCCCAGACCAGGAAGCTGAAGCAGCGCGGGTGAAGCGGCGGGCAGCAGAGTAGCAGGTGGAGATGGAGCGGGCAGCAGCGTGGCAGGCGTACCCACAACTCCGACCTGCGCCAGAACCTCGCCATCATGCACGCCTCCATGACTGTCAAGAAGAAAACTCTCTTCCTCATAAAGTAGTGGCAGCAGCAGGCCTGCTTCCCGGGCGGTGGGTGGGATGGTTTATACTTGTAGCAGCATGAGAATCTGTGAATTGTTATTGGCACTGCTGTCCTGCACTCGTCCACTATGGTTAGGGAAGAAATGCTCTCTGGGTGGTTGGGGATTGAACATGTGAAGCAACAGGGCACTTTAGGGCCAACCAGGAAATAAGGCTTTCCGCACTTGATATACATTCCATATGCCAAACTCAATATGGTCATCCCGACAGAGGGCATTAATGAATCACGACCACACGACATGTGCATGCCAGCATTTCAACTTGCGTGACAAGACATTGATGTACCTCAACTGACAGGCAGTGAGCAAGCACCCATAGACAGAACCCCATCGTTACACAGCACCAGATTTCCTGCTCCTTCGAGTGCCGACCTGCTGTCCTTGTTGCAGCATCTTGGCCTTGAGGGGGTTCTGGGTGCGCAGCTCTAGAGGCAGGAAGTCCAGGTCAGTCACCACTGTCGTGTACTCCACCCACTCCTCTCCTCTCACACTCGCTCCCCCTTTCCTCTCCTGCTTCTCCCACCCTTGCTCACCCCCACACATGCCTCGGCTTTCTGCTGCCCCACGCTCACCAGCCTCTCCTCCTCCCTGCTCTGAACCCCTTCCATCCTTGAGAATCAGTCTGGCAACCTCCTCATGTTTTGCTCCCGCATCGTCCCCCACTTGCGCCAACCCTTCCAGCTCCGCTCCCCCTAACCCATCCTCCAGTACTCCTCTCACCAGCCTCTCGCCCTCTTCCCCGTCCCTCCGCTCCACCTGCACCACCCCATACCGCTCCACAAACCGCTCCCAGAACCCTTCCCCCTGCAGCACCTCCTCAGGGGCAGTTGCGAGCACAAGCCTCTTCCTGGAGACCATGGCCACGCGGGCAGCCGCCAGCAGCTGCTGCGCTGAGAACCCCTCGTGCTGCCGCTGCACGCGCAGCATGCAGGGCGCGTGCAGGTCGCAGGGGTCCGCGCCCCCCGGGTACACCAGCCAATGCGCACCGAAGCGCATCCCGCACGTCATGCGGCAGGAGCGGGCGAGCAGGTCCGCGTAGACCAGGCAGCGCAGGCGCATGGTGGCGCTGCTGCTGTTGAGGAGAGACGCGAGCATGGAGAGCAGGGAGGTGCGTGCATGCGGTTGGGTGAGGGGCAGGGAGGAGGAAGACGGCGGATGATGATTGCAGCAAGTGCTGGGGGATGTGGCGCTCGTGCCGTTGCTCACTCCTTCCCTGTCATCATCATGCCACTCTCTGCCAATGTCTTTCGCTCCTTTGCATCGACCTCTGCTTTGGTTCCTATCTTCCCCACCATTGCCCTTCTCCTCTCCACCAGCGACCTCCTCTTCAGAACAATCCACTGCGGCACTTTCGCTGCATCCCCCAATCCCAGCTGGAGCATCACTGCCATCCCTCTGCCGCTGCACCCCACGCCCTGAAGCGCCGAACCACTCCGCTGCTACCTCCACATCCCCCTCTGTTACGGGCAGCCGGAACTTTTCGCTGAACGAGGCCTCCCTGGCAGCGTGGAGGGTGTGCGGCACGGAGCAGGGCGGCTGGTGAGGGCAGGTAGAGGCGAGCAGGCAGGGGTGTGAGCAGCTAGACGCAGCCATCCGGTGCAACCCTCCACATTCCTCCGTGCCACGCTCCCCCATATTCTCGCTTGCCTGCGGTGCGTGAGATTCTGCAGGCAGCACCAGATTCTGCTGCTGCTGCGGCGGCGGTGGCGGCTCGTGTGTTTGGGCTGCGGCATGCGAGTTGAGATGCGCTACTGCTGCGGAATCGAGAGGCGAAGCGCGCTGGTCAACGGAAGCGACTAGGCCTGCCGCTGCTACTGAACCCGTTGGTGGCGGTAGATGGAGGGCTTTGCAACCAGAGGGGTTCGGGTGAGGTCCCTCTTGGAAGCTTTGTGAAGAAGTAGGGCGAAGGTCCGGTTGTGCTACAGGGGACGGACTCGGAGGTGCACGGAAAGCATTCGGCGATTGGTTTAAGGCGGTGATTCTTTGGCGATTAGCGCACAACGCAGTCTCTGATTCAACATTGGGATCATTACCGTTCACTTGCAGCCTTGCGACGCCCATGGTCGCTGCTGCGGCGAGCTCTTCCAGCGAGAGCAGCAGCGGCAGGCCCTTGACCTTGTTCTGAAGCGCGAAGCCCGGCAGGCCTCCCGCCATGGTCCCTACTATGCCGTGCTCTAGTCGAACCTGCTCTGCCGCCGCCACGTCCCACACGTACCCGCCCGACGGAAACGCGTGAACCGCCACAGGACGCGTAGCGGCGACAGCGGGGAAGGAAGGTGGATCGAACCCTCGCCGCTGTGCTCCTTGGGACCCGCTCTCAACCTCAGTCGCTTTCGTCTCATCGCTCATTTCTCCCGATACTCTCATTTCGTTTACTGCTAGAGATGACCTACAGTGGAGCCACACTCAGAGTCGACTTGGCCAATCCTCTTGTGAGTGTGACCAATAATAGAAGAAGGCCAGGAAAATAGAGCGACACTCAAGGCAATGGCGCAGCAGTGGAATTTATCGCACCATACCTTTCCAAACTACAAATCTCTCCTCACCTCATCCAAACGAGACAGCACCGCGACGAAACAAGACTATTGGGCTTGCGAGCTGTATCCCTGTTGGGCGAATATACATTCGCGACGTTGCTAGCCTTTCGCCCGACTTCTGTTCCCACACCTCAGTTTCCCAGTTTTCATTCAGGCCACTCCCTTTCTCATTTCATCCGAGAATGCTGAATTGGTGCGACCACGAATGGTGCAGCTTATCGGAGAGCATTGCAGCGGTGCATTTGAGGCGCATGAATCGAGTCAAGCACGGGTCAGGTCTCGATCATGCGTTTCTCTGAAACACATCACAGCCTGAGCGTTGTGGCAGTCTCTCCTCGCCGGTTATAGCTGACCGAAGCCGGAGCTCAATGGGACTGAACGGCAAACACGGCGACGAGAACGGGGCAACGTTCAGTCGCCGATATACACCCAGGAACGACCCGGAAGTGGCGAATTTGAAGAGTCGTACAAGGGTGTCCGCGGTTGGGGTGGAAGCGGCGAGAGGACGCCGCGGCCCGCCTTAGCCGCTGCTTTCCCCTCATGCGTCCTTTCCGCTGCCCCTTCCCCTTCCGCCCGGATCCAATCGCGACGCCGTCGAGCGATGGCTTGCGACGCCGTGGCGTCGTGCTCACGTCAGCTGTGCCGGATGACGCCCGACGCGCTCGTCCCTGCGGTGCCGTTTCTCGAGACGCTCTGCGTGCGATGGTTGCTGCACGACGCGTGGCAGCTCGCCATTGGTCAGCAGCGGCTCCAGCTCGGCGGTCGCGTCGAATCGGAGGAGAATGCGAGCAGCACGCACGCGGGCAGGTGAGACCGTGCGTTGTGTAACATGATTTGGTGTGGATGGGATGTAGGATAGGGTTAACAGGTATGGTGTGAGGCAGCAGGGTCAGGTGTGGTTGCTTGCATGTTTGACTATCCTGCCCTCGATTTTCAGGTGTGGTAGCGCCGCGCCTTGCGCCAATCTTAAGTAGCCTCTGTACTGCGCTCCGTCTCGTTCGCGCGCAGCTATTCATGCGAGGCGGAGCCCGTCCGCGCAGTCATTGCGCGCATCAAGGAGCACATTGCAGCAGCCCAGCGCCGACAGCAGCAGCAGCAGATGGATGGGTACTGGGTGGAGGGTAAACAAGAGGAGCGCGAGGAGCGGAACGGTTTGTCGGACGCGCGGTTCTTCCTCGTGGGTGCGGGTGGCGAGGCGGAGAGCGGCGAGTGGCAGCACGTGGTAGCAGCAGCAGTGGCTGGTGAGGTGGGCGCTGCTGTGATAGAGGTCGGTCGATGCCCCCCTGCTCTACTCGCTCTCCAATCTGCTGCTCCACGCTCCTGCTGACGCCGCAACCACCAGCAGTACCACGCCCACCACTGGGATTGAAGGAAATGTGTCGCCACCAGCAGCAGTGCCAGCTACAGCAGCAGCAGCAGCAGCAGCAGCAGCAGCAGGTATGACAGGTATGACAGGCAGGAAAGGTACTACCTCCTCCATTTCTCCCTTGCCCTTGTCCCCATGTTGCTTCGTTCCGTTCCTGAATGTGCACCTGCCTTTCTCCTATTTCATGTACTGTGCTTTGAGCTGCTCGCGTTCATGTCGAAGCTTCACATATGTCTTCATCCATTGGTACATGCTTACGTTGCCTTGTTTGCCCTCCCCTTGTGCTTCTCATCTTTATCCCCCACCCACTTATCCGCCTTCCTCCCCACCCTCCCGCTTCCCTTTTTGGCACCCTCCTCAACGCCGCTCGCTCGCACCACTCGTTGACTCTTCTCGGAGCTAACCAACAGCTTGGACTATTTGAGTCAAGCACCGTGCTCCTCCCCGTGGCCCGTCATCCTCCTCCCATGCCACTGCCTGGCCCTGGCCCTTCACTCACCCACCACAACCACCACAACAAACAGTACGGCCACCGCCGTAACCAGCAGCCATACCACCACCACAGCCACCAGTTGCAGCAGCAGCAGTGTGGATCAGAGGGCAGGCAGGTGTCTCTCTGGGCCGCCCTGGCGTCTCTTCTGGCCCATGTGCCTCTCCTCCTGGCCCACCACACACTCAACGGATCCTCGCCAAGCCAATCTGCTCACAACCCACGCCAGTCTGCTGCATCTCTGCCCACTGGTCCGCCCTGTAGAGGGCCAGTCTGCTGCATCTCTGCCCACTGGTCCGCCCTGTAGAGGGCCAGTCTGCTGCATCTCTGCCCACTGGTCCGCCCTGTAGAGGGCCAGTCTGCTGCATCTCTGCCCACTGGTCCGCCCTGTAGAGGGCCAGTCTGCTGCATCTCTGCCCACTGGTCCGCCCTGTAGAGGGCCAGTCTGCTGCATCTCTGCCCACTGGTCCGCCCTGTAGAGGGCCAGTCTGCTGCATCTCTGCCCACTGGTCCGCCCTGTAGAGGGCCAGTCTGCTGCATCTCTGCCCACTGGTCCGCCCTGTAGAGGGCCAGTCTGCTGCATCTCTGCCCACTGGTCCGCCCTGTAGAGGGCCAGTCTGCTGCATCTCTGCCCACTGGTCCGCCCTGTAGAGGGCCAGTCTGCTGCATCTCTGCCCACTGGTCCGCCCTGTAGAGGGCCAGTCTGCTGCATCTCTGCCCACTGGTCCGCCCTGTAGAGGGCCAGTCTGCTGCATCTCTGCCCACTGGTCCGCCCTGTAGAGGGCCAGTCTGCTGCATCTCTGCCCACTGGTCCGCCCTGTAGAGGGCCAGTCTGCTGCATCTCTGCCCACTGGTCCGCCCTGTAGAGGGCCAGTCTGCTGCATCTCTGCCCACTGGTCCGCCCTGTAGAGGGCCAGTCTGCTGCATCTCTGCCCACTGGTCCGCCCTGTAGAGGGCCAGTCTGCTGCATCTCTGCCCACTGGTCCGCCCTGTAGAGGGCCAGTCTGCTGCATCTCTGCCCACTGGTCCGCCCTGTAGAGGGCCAGTCTGCTGCATCTCTGCCCACTGGTCCGCCCTGTAGAGGGCAGTCTGCTGCATCTCTGCCCACTGGTCCGCCCTGTAGAGGGCCAGTCTGCTGCATCTCTGCCCACTGGTCCGCCCTGTAGAGGGCCAGTCTGCTGCATCTCTGCCCACTGGTCCGCCCTGTAGAGGGCCAGTCTGCTGCATCTTTCGCGCATGCGCTCAATTGCCATACCTCCACGCTGCTATGCTCTCTCATCTCCGCTCCACCCACCTTGGTGCTCTTACCTTTGAGACGACCTGCTTTGAAGGACCTGCATTCTGACCTCGCTTCTGCTTAGTTTCTCCCATCCATAGCTCATCCTCACCTTTCTTCTTCTGTGTGCTTGTGCTGACTGCAGGTGTCCTCATGCCCTCCCTCACGCACCTGCTCGCCTCCCTCCTTTGTGTGTGCATCCGCCTCTTCTTCCTCCCCCTCATCACTCTCATTCGCCTTGCTAAGTCTACCAATCCCCTCCCACCACCTTCTCCTCAGTGCTACTGCATGTGCTGCTGCTTGTGCTGCTGCATGTGCTGTTGCATATGCTGCTGCCAACTGTTCACTTTCCTGCTTGATCCATCCTCTGCTCTTCCATTTGTCTGCCTTCCTTCACACGTTGGCTGAGATATCATGACTTATTACAGCATGGGCTGCTCTTGGTTCCAGCCGTTGTGCTACCATGTTTGCGCTCCCATTCCTGTCCTTTCTATTTCATATATTTCACGTGGTTTCCATGTTTCCAGCTGGTACTGTTCGACCCGTTGGGTCAGGGAGGGGCACAGTTATAGGAGCCAATAGGAACCTAGTGATTGTTGAGAAAGTGGCGAGACATAGAGAGAAGTAGAGGAGCGAAGTGAATGGAGCGAGGGAGGGATGCGTGGATGCATTAAACATGCAAGAATTAGTATCGATCCAAATCACAATTTCATTTTCTTGAATGTGGTTTGCCTCCATTTAGAGCGTATTCCTATCCTCGTATCAAGAAAACCTCATATCAACCTCCCACTGAAAATTCCCCTAAACCCAAAACCTCTCGCTACTTTTACCAGGCAAAAAGTACAATCTTGATATGAGGTTTTCTTGATACGAGGATAGGAATACGCTCTTAGACTCCCTTTACGGTCCTGATCTGAATAAAGGAGTCATGTTCATGTGGGGAATTCCTCTTTAACGTTCAGCTATACTTGCATTGCATACCAAGACCCTTGCATTTTCATTAGGAAGTAGGAAGTGTACAACAGCAAGCTCATCATGATAAGGTGCACTTAATATGGGACATATATTCACTGCCTGCCTAGACATAACAAGCTGTTGCATTCCAGCTGAAGGTACTAGTACCTCCCTTCTAGTGGCAGCAGCATGCCATCCATGCCCACCCCGGCATGAACTGGCAGCACAACAGGCAGAGAGGAAGGCTGGGCCATGAGCATTGCTACTCCCAAGACGTGCGGGAGCCCTACTAGGGACTAGCTCTGCCCACCCCCACCTCCACCAAATGACAACAACTGCTGGCCAGACAGTGTTGGCACTTGGCGGGGGCGGAGGGGGACAGAACCAGTCCGGTTTGGCCCGGATTCGAGTGCTTAGCCAATGCTCATGGGTCCACCCTCTCTCATGCACTGCCTTCAACCTTCAATGCCTTGATTGCTGCCCATGAAGGCACCTGCATGGTAAGAAAGAAAAAAAAAGTCCAGGCTCTTAAACAACAGCAAGGAGGTACCAGCATGCGTCAAAGCAAAATGACGAACACAAATTCAGAAAAAAACGATTCAGCGAAACTGACTGGGCGCCAAGGGCTGAGACTTATCTGTAGTTGGGAAGTTGGAGGTGTTGAGCAGTGCGCCAAGGACTTGGGGCTTCATGGGCGTGCAGAGAGCCATTGGAGAGAACCTGCCACGAGGTAAACAAACCAAGTAAGCGAACGGGATCAACTTAAATAAAGCAAAGGAATCAGCAGCGTGGAAGCAAACGGGAATGAGCAGCAAACTCAGCAAGAGGTGAAGTAAAAAAAAAAAACAACTTATCTCGCAAAGCTTGAGCCTTGAGGCGCCTCAGCAGGCCCTGGTGCTCCCATGGATGTTGGACATGCTGAAGGCCCCTTGGTTGAGCAACCTGCCACACAAAGTAAAAATAAAACCAAGTTAGTAAATCAAGTAACTTCAGAATCACCAACCAGCAGAAAGCAAGAGATGAGGGGTAAAGTCCAGAGAGACGGCACTTACTGCTGGTGGAGAGAGAGGAGGCGCCTGCCAGTGGTGTTGGCAGGTACGTTCACCCCGCCTTGGAGCTTAGCAGTGCGGCACAAGGGCCTTGAATAAAACCTGCAAGTATGAACAAGAGAATGTTAGTAAACTGAATTAACTAAGGATACAAAAACGGAGCTCAAAGGATACTTACCACACCACCACAGAGCCGGTTACCAACCAGACAAAATACCTTAAAAGGGACCTGTACCACACCTACCTCACCTGTACCGAACCTGGACCAGGGGGGGTGGCTCTGTGGGGTTGATACCTCAACCTTCACTGTGGAGTAAGCAGCTTATCTCGCCATGCTTGAGCCTTGAGGCGCCTCAGCAGACCATGGTGCTCCCATGGATGTTGGACATGCTGAAGGCCCCTTGGTTGAGCAACCTGCCACACAAAGTAAAAATAAAACCAAGTTAGTAAATCAAGTAACTTCAGAATCACCAACCAACAGAAAGCAAGAGATGAGGGGTAAAGTCCAGAGAGACGGCACTTACTGCTGGTGGAGAGAGAGGAGGCGCCTGCCAGTGGTGTTGGCAGGTACGTTCACCCCGCCTTGGAGCTTAGCAGTGCGGCACAAGGGCCTTGAATAAAACCTGCAAGTATGAACAAGAGAATGTTAGTAAACTGAATTAACTAAGGATACAAAAACGGAACTCAAAGTATACTTACCACACCACCACAGAGCCGGTTACCGAAAAAAAAAAAAAAAAAAAAAAAAAAAAAAACCTTAAAAGGTACCACACCTACCTCACCTGTACCGAACCTGGACCAGGGGGGATGGCTCTGTGGGGTGTACGGGGTGATACCTCAACCTTCACCGTGAAGCTAATTCGTGGAGCTGTCCTTTGCTGCAGGCCATGAAGCTCGGAAGGTTGATGAAGGCGGTTGCTCGTTCAATGCCTTCTGAAGTACGCCCAATAGCCTCCATGCAAACCTGCAAGTATGAACAAGCGAATGTTAGTAAACAGAATTAACAAAGGATGCAAAAACGGAACTTAAAGTATACTTACCACACCACCACAGAGCCAGTTACCAACCAGAAAAAAAACCTTAAAGGGACCTGTACCACACCTACCTCACCTGGACCAGGGGGGGTGGCTCTGTGGGGTGTACGGGGTGATACCTCAACCTTCACCGTGAAGCTAATTCGTGGAGCTGTCCTTTGCTGCAGGCCATGAAGCTCGGAAGGTTGATGATGGCGGTTGCTCGTTCAATGCCTTCTGAAGTACGCCCAATAGCCTCCATGCAAACCTGCAAGTATGAACAAGCGAATGTTAGTAAACAGAATTAACAAAGGATGCAAAAACGGAACTTAAAGTATACTTACCACACCACCACAGAGCCAGTTACCAACAAGAAAAAAAACCTTGAAGGGACCTGTACCACACCTACCTCACCTGTACCGAACCTGGACCAGGGGGGGTGGCTCTGTGGGGTGTACGGGGTGATAGCTCAACCTTCACCGTGAAGCTAATCGTGGAGCTGTCCTTTGCTGCAGGCCATGAAGCTCGGAAGGTTGATGAAGGCGGTTGCTCGTCCAATCCCTTCTGAAGTACGCACAAGAGGCTCCATGCAAACCTGCAAGTATAAAGAAAACTGAAGTTAGTAAACGGAAATAAGCAAAGCATGCAAGAAAGTAAAGCAAAAAACGAGAAAGAAAGACGGCTGGTTGTTCTACCTGACGTTGAAGACGAAGTGGAGACGTGTATCTAAGGTCGAGAAGTCATGGAGCTCGGCGATCTAACCAAGCGATCCAGAACAGGCTGACTTGTGGCGACGTGAAGTGATGACGATCGTTCCAAACCGGTAGAGTGGACGAACATTAAGCTTGTTTGACAAGAATGAAAAGGATGCTGAGGAAACGAACTAAAACTAGAGAAGAATAGCCGAGATTTTGAATGGATCTGCAGAAAGCGTGTCCTGCCTGAATGCGGATTGTTGGGATCCCAACCTAACGACGCCTAACAGGGTGAAAATAATCTATGGTGAATATGCCTTGGTGGCGTTGATGGTGGTCCCAAACGTGCCACGCTGGAGTGTGGTTAATCGAAACAAATCCGCCGACAACACAAACTCCAGCTTTTGATTGGACCGCCTTATGTGGAATATACCATCTGTAAAGGATATACCATCCTGTCCTCAGTTTGTGACACCTCGGCTGTTTGAATGGCCAGCAAGAAACACAGGTGGAAACACAACTTTTGGAAATCCAGTGACGTGGCCAAGAATGGCCGCCAATTCAACCGGCGCGGTTCGCTTCCCGAAGCGTGCTATCAAACGGAGCCGTTCTAGTACCCCGGAGGCGGCTGTAGGGAAATTAGTTAGGAGGGAAATGAAGATTTTGGGCTAAGTCTGACAGAAGCGGCGGTAGAGGGTAGAGAAAAGCGACAGTGGTGGCCAGAAGGTGAAGCCCAACTCTCATGTTGTTGCGAATTGGCGAACTTAGTGGTGACTGGAAACTGGGCTTCGTCACCGCGTACGAACATTGTCGGAGCTGGGTATTTTCGTCAAAACGAGGTAGGTATTATCGCGCGTCACTTTTGTAAGGCTGGATGTTGACGAATGGATATCTGTTCGCCAACAGGGTATCATCCCTTGGCTTGCACGAAAACTGCCGGTTTGAAGCGGTTCTGGATTCTTCGTGCGGGAGACCCCCCATTAGAGTGATGGCGGGAAAGCTGTCCATGTGTCGTAGATCTCAGGATTAAATCGATCCAACGGCGCAAATGTGAGTAACCTGATCCCTAAACCGATAGCAACATTCGTTAGTGTATTCATTTTCGTTGTGTACACATCGCAGATGGTTCCTATAATACCCGCGCTTCAGAGACAAGATTCGGGAGAGGTCCGCTGCCTCGGAACAAGAGCCAACGGACGAGGTGCGGTTGTAGATGAGGCGAGGCCACAGCTCCTTCCGTCAATCGCGCCGAAGCCCCCCAACCAACCAATCAACCAACAACCAACCATGCCTGAGGTGTGTGCCATGTGACAACCTCAAGGGGACTAGTGTACAGCACTGTAGTAGTGGACCTTGATTCCTTGAACTTGCCGTGCCTTGCCTAGGTTCGGTTGGATGTTGCCAGCTCATTTGTGTGACTCCAGCAGAGCCAGGCGTCATCAACCACACCACAACTTCATCTCGTAGGATTGCTTGCTTTATTCCGTCACTCAGCTGCAGAAGGCGAAACTACGAACCTGTCAGTTCTTAGCGAGAGTGGTTTACAGGAGCCACACTGATTGGCCCTAAAGGAGCATTATCGTGTTATTTATTCTAAGCAATGTATTGTCTTACTTATTGGTCCAGTCTCGCATCCCATTCCTTGGTTCCTCAGACTCCTTCAAGTAGAATTCACGCTTGCACGATCTCCTAGGCTGCTCATGTCGATTTACGCGTCGCCGTACGACGCGGCAGACGATGGCGGCATGCCGGACGAGCTTCCCCGAACTATCAGCCTCGAGCGGTCCTTCGCCGCCCTTTACGGCTTGCAGAACAGCCAGCAGCAGCAGCAACAGCAGCAGCAGAGGAAGTTTCGCGGATGGACCAAAATGGGTTCATTCTTCGGTTCGTCCAATTCCAACACATCCGCACAAACCTCCCGCCGGGGCTCTGCTGCAGGTTCGTCAGCGCAGGTTCGGGAATCAAACGCCGCACCGTCTCTGCTGCGAACCGTGTCGCTACCCAGTCGCGCTGCCGCGCTGAAAGCACAGCAACAGCAGGAACAGCAGCGGGAGGTGCAGCATGTGCAGCAGCAGCAGCAGCAGCAGCAGCAGATGCGTAGGACGGTGCGATCGGAGGAGGAGGAGGAGAGAGAGCGACAGCGACAGATCGAAATGTTCGGCACCGTTCTCGCTGACGACGTGCCGCTCCCCCCGCCGGTACGCACCATTCATAACCATCCCCCGCCGGTACGCACCATTCCCTGCTAACCATCCCCCGCCGGTACCCACCATTCCCTACTAGCCATCCCCATTCCGTTCCACGCATACCCTAAACGCACCATTCATCCCCCTCCACCCGCGCTACTCCTGCGCCGGGCGTTGCCTCTGAAACGAACTCCGAGGGCCGTCACGCCTCTTTAGAACTGCGCCTCGTTGCTTCAACGCCCCTCCTCACTCGCCTAACCCTACCGCCGTTGCTCTCCCTCCCGACCTTCCCCTCTCCCTTACCTCCTCCCCCCCACCCCCCGCCTACCGCCGCAGGGATTTGATTACGGCGACGACCTCTCCCCCGACCGCCCTTCCTCCCCTCCCCCCGCCGTAGCAGCGCCGCCGTCGCCGCCAGAAGGGGCGGAGGGTCAGGGGTACGGGGGGAGACCGGGCGCAGATTATGAGGGTGGCAGTAGCGAATGGGAGGGCGGCAGTAGCGACTGGGAAGGCGGTCGCTCTGCGGCGAATGGAGCAGCCGCAGGAGGAGGGGGAGGGGGGGCGGCGGAGTATCAACCGCGCGCAGTGCGCGAGTTTAGGCGCACGACGTCGTCGCCCGTGCCCAAGTGCCCGCCTGCTTCCGCGCCTGTGGGCGCGGCGGGCGCAAGAGACCGGCGCGTGGCGGGGGACTGTGTGGGGGCGACCTTCAACGGGCCCTTCAGCAGCGGTGGGGGCTCCGGAAGCGGAGCGAGCATGGGCGGCGGCGGCAGCCGTTGCGGCGGAACTGCGGGTGGCGGCAGGGCGGACGACGAAGTGCGCGGTGGCGGCGGGGGCGCTGCGCCTTCGGGTCGCGCCACGAGCGGAAGCGCAGGGGCCATGGGGACTCCGTCCCGCGCGCCTGGGCCGTTTGTTGCGCCTCCCGCGGCCAGCAGCAAGCCGCCCGTGAGGGCCGGGTTTGGGCGCAGCACGAGTGTCACGCAGACGCAGGGGAACGCGGCGGAGGCCGCCGCTCCTGCGGGCGTCGCTGGCAGCGGCGGGGGTGGTGGGTTGGGAGGGCGGAGGGGGTTCCGGCGCGCCATGTCGATGGAGCTGCGGCCGCGCGCGAGAGCCAACAGGGCGCCGCTCGCCCTCAACCCGCTCGACGCCTCCCCGCCCGCTAGCAGCGCCGCCAGCGCATTCCCCCGCCCCCCCGTCCCATGGGCAGCAGCGGACGACCCTTGCTCCCCCTCCGCCCCCCTCCCTGTCTCCCAAAAGCAGCCGCCGCCGTCCCTCCCCGCGTCGTCCTCCCCATTCGGCCGTCCTCCCCCCAGCAGCAACCACAGCGCCCGCGGGTGGGCGGCGTGGACGCAGGCAGATGAAGCCTCCCCCAGAGCCGCCTTCGCCCCGCCCTTCCTGCGCTCCTCGTCCGTCGGAGGCCCCTCCCCCTCCTCCCTGCGCAACCGAGAGCTGCCCCCGCCCGCCCCCCCCTACAGCGCGCACCCGAGCCCACATGCAGGGATAGGCGCGTGGGCAGGGGCAGGGGCAGGAGCGGGCGGAGGGGGCATGGGCGCGGCGGCGGGCGGAGGGTACGGGTGGGCGTCCCCGGGGTCGCAGCGGTCGCTCAGTCCCGAACGCGCGGAGGCCAGCCAGGTGAGCCGCGCAGGGCGCTGGGGTGCCGCGGGTGGGCAGGCGGGCGGGGCAAAGCGCGAGAGAGGGGCAATGGGGGATAAATGGGATGAGAGAGAGAGAGCCGGCAGATGCAGGGAGTGGTGCAGTTGGGGCAGGGCATGCAGGCAAGGGCGCAGCAGCGTGGCGCAGGGGTGCAGTTAGGGAGAGATGGCATGCCCACGCGTTCTTGCCGCCGTTTGAGTCTTTTTCGTCTGCCTGTTCCCAACATCCCGTGAACCCCCCCCCCCCCCCCCCCCCCCCACCGCCCTGCCCGTTGCAGCAGAGGCCGCTGGGTCTGGTGCAGGAGAGCAGCGAGGAGGGCGATGGGCCGCGCGTGAGGGCGGGCACGGGGGAGAGGCGGGGCGGGGGGGGAAGGGACCCCAGGGAGCAGAGCCGAGAGAGGCACGGCGGAGCGAGGAGGATGGGCGGGCAGGCGAGGGAAGGCAGGGCGAGAAGGCGAGATGAGGAGAGTGAGAGCGAGAGTGCAAGTGAGAGTGGGAGCGAGAGTGGGAGTGGGAGCGAGAAGGGCAGTGGGAGCGAGAAGGGCAGTGGGAGTGGGTCAGGAAGCGAGAGTGAAGAGGACAGGGGAGGGCGGAGAGCGCAGCAGCATCGAGCACGTGTGGGCGGCAGGGCACGGGCGCTTGGGGAGGGGCGGGGGGGGAGGGGGGGGGGAGGGGGAGGTGGGAGGGGCGGGGGATAGTTCTGCAGGGCGGAGTGGGCAGGGGGGGCGTGGGCAGGGACGGACTGGCACGGGGGGCTGGGGGGTTGATGGGGGTAGCAGGGGGGCCGGCGTGGGAGGGCGGGGGCGAGGAGGTGGGGGAAGAGAGTCCTCGCGAGGCCACTGTGCGGTGTGTGGCCCCTTCCATGCACTCGCTGCTGCGCCTCGCCTCCCACTCGCGCCATCGCAGCCTCGACGCCTCTTCCTCCTCCGCCTCCCCCTCCGGCTCCCCCGTGCCCCTCGCCCGCCCCGTCTCCCGCCCCGCCCCCCCTGCCTCCGCCCGCAGCCCTGCGCGCCTGGGCGCGTGGGGAGCAGGGAGGGGGGCAGGGCGCGTGGGGGGGTCGCCGGGGAGAGAGGGGAGTGGAGGAGGAGGCGAGGAGGAGGGGGGCGTGATGCTGCTGCGGGCGAGCACTCTGCACGAGAGCAGCACTAGTAGCAGCAGCAGCAGGCGCGGTGGCAACAGCAGCAGTGCTTGGCATGCAGAGAGGCAGGCAGAGGCAGGAGGGCAGAGCAGTGGGGCAGGTGTGGGGGGTGCGGTGCAGATGGGTGGGAGGGAGGCGAGGAGGGTGCTGGTGCGGTCGGCCAGTGGGGTGGAGCCGAGGCACTGCCGCAACCGCAGTGCGGGCGGCGGCATGAGCATCGGCGCCACTGGCAGTGTTGGCGTCGCTGCCTCCTCCGCCATCGCCATGGGCCCCTTTGACAACTCCCCGCTCCCAAAAGCACCACCACCACCACCACCCGCAGCGGCAGCAGCAGGGCCGGCACGCGTGGATGCTCACAACCCTCGAAGGGGTCTGGTTCGGTCGGCCAGTGGAGTGGAGGCGAGGCACCGGCGGGAGAGGAGTGGAGGCGGCAGCAGCAGCGGCAGTGGGGGTGCTGCAGGCATGGGGTGGCTGACGAGCGGCATGGGGGCGGGGGACCAGGGGGAGCCGGGGGAGGAGGGGCGAAGTGAGGCGAGCAGGGCATTCACGCGGTCGAGCAGCGGCGTGGAGGCGCGGCACAGGAGGCAGCGCAGCAGCGGCGCTGGCAGCACGGGCGGTGCGGGCGGCATTCTCAGCTCACTGCTGTTGCGCCCGGGCGCAGCGGAGGGGGGTGCTATGGGCGACAGGGAGGCAGGTGAGGGCAAGGCGAGCAGCAAGGGGGGGGGCTTCGGGTTGGTGCGCATGGCCACGATGGAGAGGCGGCGCGGCAAAGGCCGCAGCAACTCCGTGGTCGATGACAGCCTGGCCGCCAGCCCCTTCCAGGACCTCTCCTGGGATTAGCGTTCTGTGTGTCGACTGCTCCTGAGTTGCAGTATTTATGTCACCAGGTAGAAACAAGGGAAGTTGCGTGGTGGTTAGGGGCCGAAGGCGAGGGTCCACATTTGGCCCTGGGAGGTTCAGAAGCTTTTATTTGAACGCCATGTACCGTACTTAGTTTTGCCGATGACAAAGAACCGGGGCGGCACACAACGTTGTGACAAACGTCATGTTGTCAGAATTCCGTAAAACAAGTTTGAACTAAAACACCATGTCATACGAAAACAGCCGCGTAGCACTCAGTGCCATACACACATCCCTAGCAGTCATTGATGCTGCTATGCGATCTGGTACGTCTGGTTTACGTTTATGCAGTTCAAACCATCCCTCATTTTAGTTTAGTCACTATTTTATTCATTGTGGCTTTGGATGTGGTTCTTTCACTCACTCATCCCGAATTCAAAATTCTGGCAAAAAAAACTATCAAAAATGTATCCATCCAGAATGGGTTACAGCGTCATGTTTACGTAAGGGTGGTCTGGATGAGGAGACGAGCAATCACATAGGGATCAGCGTTGGCAGCAGGACGCCTGTCCTCGAGGTAACCCTTACCCTCCAGGGCAACACCCAGAGGGATACGAATAGAGGAACCGCGGTCAGCAACACCAGACCTGCAAAGCAGAACATTGCAGTCGTTATAACAATTCTCAGAACTTGGCAGAAGATGTATGAACGCAACAGAAAGACACTCACCTGAAAGTGTTGATGTTGGCAGTCTCGTGCTTGCCAGTCAGCCTCTTCTCGTTGCCAAGGCCGTAGTTGGAGATGTGCTCATAATGCCTCTTCGACAGCTTCTCAACAGCTTCCTCGATAGCCTGATCAGTTTAAGACATGTGAAGTGTTAGGTTTCTTTCCCAAATGAACTCAGACAAATCCCTGCTGGAACCGTACTGACCTTCATGCCACCTTCCTCACGCATGGCCTTGGTAGAGTAGTTGGTGTGTGCGCCAGTGCCGTTCCAGTCTCCTTGCATGGGCTTGGGGTCGAGAGTTATGACAATGCCGAAGTCCTCACCAAGCCTGGAAGTCATGCAAACCCAGTAAGTCTCGCGACGACTTGGGAAGGTACTCTTAGCTTCTACGACTAGCAAGAGACAAGAGCACACCTGTTAAGGAGCCACCGGGCGATCATGACGTGGTCGCCGACCTCGAGAGGACCGGCAGGACCAATCTGGAACTCCCACTGTCCGGGCATGACCTCGGCGTTGATACCGCTAATCTTCAGACCGGACTGAAACGCATAACCAGGGGGTTACAGAATCTTTAGCATTAGGGGGTGGATCTCAAACCAGCATTAGGTAATAAACAAGCAGGTGCGTTTTTGTACCTTAATGCACGCATCCATGTGTGCCTCAGCCAGAGGACGACCATAGACGGCCTCCAGACCAACACCGCAGTAGAAAGGACCCTGAAATGAACGCAAACAAGGACGTCAGAACAGCAGTACCCCAAGGAACTCAAAAGGGTACAGCAAGCAATTGAAGTAACATTACCTGAGGATCGGGGTAGCCAATCTCGGGCCAGCCGTAGACACGACCGGTCCTGCCGAACATGGTGTACTCCTGCTCGAAACCGAACCAGGTATCGGCCTCCAGAATCTCGGGGTTAATAAGATCATTGAGCTTGCGGCGAGTGTTGGTCGCGTGAGGGGTGCTGTCAGGGTTCAACACTTCGCAGAGGACAAGCACATCGTTGCCACCGCGGATGGGATCCGGGCAAGTGAACACAGGGCGAAGGATGCAGTCGGAGCTGTGGCCCTCGGCTTGACCAGTGCTGTATTGTAAAGAAACACATTTCAAGCTGAGGATCTGAATCTGAATGCTAAAACGCGACAAGACATGCGGATGATTTTAAGGCTCACCTAGAGCCATCGAAGGACCACTCGGGGAAGTTAAGGGATCCGATTTCACGAGGGTCCTGAAGCACCTTGGTCTTCGAGCGCATCTCGTTGAACTTAAGGCCCTTGGTACCTTCAAGGCCATCCATCCAGATGTACTCTGCTCGCTGTGCGAGGGCTTGCACGGAAAAGCCACCAACCTGGGAACCAATAGCGTCAGTCGTTAGTGGCAGCTCCAGAACGATCGAATAAATAGTATGTATAGAACTAGGCTATGGGAGATTTTGTTACCTTGCGGCCCTGAACCCTAACGAAGGACCTGACATTAGCCTTCAGCTCATTGTTGCCAGCAAGGGACCCGCAAACGGGAACCCCAACGATCTGCCAAGCACGATGAGAGAAAAGCTTAATCCCGCAGTATGGATAACTCGATTAGACGATAGATGCGCTCCAGTATCTCTACCTGGGAAGAGAGTTTCGAGGCACGCTGGCCGCCAAGCTTGGCAACAGCAGTTGAGGGCAGGGTAGCCTGGAAAGTGGCGGACGCCATAGCAGCAGCGTGCCCAGATCTTGTCGGAACAGAGAAGTGCAAATGAGAGCAGAAGAAAATGGGGAAAAAAAAATGGTCTTCACCAAGACCCACTGGCGAACCAGGTTTGGCTTGGACAAGTAAAGAGGACCGTCGATACACCGAAAAAGGCTCGGGAACGGCTGCGATTCAGAGTCGAAATAATCGCAGAAATCATATGGTACTGATGTCCAGTCGAAACGCACGGAAGAGAACACTAAGTCGTTTCACGTGGATATCGCCAAACCAATGCAGCCTCAGGTTTGCTGTTAGTGGGCAAGAATGCCACGAAGGCATACACGTCGGATGGATGACGAGCCAATCCAATCATGTGGCCCTACCAAAGCCCGAACCTCAGCACCTCAGCAGAACCTAACATTAACAAAAGAAATAGTCTGTTCAAAACATAGAAAACATATCTTGTAACAATTTATAAAGGGCTTATTGACTTCCACGATCAATCTTGACAAGCTATGTCTCATACGGTACTATTTCAGGCATTTTACGTAGTATAAAATGTCCCATTTTTATGCTTTTCCTTTCACAATAACGAAGGCACGAACAAATTTTGGTCGAAGTTGGTTAATCAACACCGTATACAGGCCCTCAGATTGACTTTTAGGCACGTAAGTGCATCAGGGTCCCTCGGCGTAGCAACCCTGATCGACAGTGTCTCCAAAAAAACAACCTGAAAGTTCAGTGTTACTGGAAAAAAAACTATGATGCATCAGTGTTCATTTTTTCCAAAGGCTGTTGTTATTATTAGAGAGGTCCTTAAATATTTATTAACACTAGCAAGCAAGCAGCCTTCTATCTAAAGCTAATATGCTAGATAGCTAGCATATGCAAGAGAGGGTTTCTTTAACCATCGTCCTCCTCACTGTCACTCCCCTTAGCCTCTGCTTCTTCCCACTCCTCATCTGCCTCCTTTCCCTTTCCAGTGCCCTCCCCCTCTCCTACTGGTGGTGCTGCCACATTGCCAAATGGGTGGCGCTTCTTGTAGCTGCGCCATATCTGCACCACTTCATCATAGTCTGGCTCGTACTCCAGTAGAGACAACGTGATGAGGTCTTCAAGGCGGGCGTCTTTGAGACTGCCCCGCTGCCACGATTTGATCAGGTTCTGGCGCGAAAACCCGCGCTCACACTCCACTGTGCTCAGCGGCAGCACGACGACAGCCACCCAGAGGCGAACCAGGTTGGGGTAGCTCGTTGTCCAGTCACTTGTTTTCAGCATCGCTGTAAGCCCGGCGTGGAAGCTGCGCTCGTTCTTCGGGGCACCTGCGAGGATGGGACAGAAGGTACGCAGTTCCTTGATCGCCCGCCGCTTGTCGATCCCTGCCAGATAGACAGGAGGGAGAGAGAGAGAGATGGGATTAGACGGTATGGCACAACCGTGCACAATACACCCGCAACATGCAAAGAAAAAACCGCATGTCAATTCAAAGGATTACCTGGAAGGATGTAGTCCATCTCCTGTGCCCTGAACAGCGACACGAGTGACATAAGCCACTCGAGACATTGTTTGTGGTGCTCCGCCCTCCCAAGCTCCCACTCGTCTGGCATGACGAGCCTGACTCCCACAAGGGAGTCCAGGTCTTTGAACCTGTTGGTGAGGTTTCGCACGAGCGTTTCGGTGAACGTGGTGCAGATATCCACGTACGCGTCGTGACTTCCAAGTGTTGGGTAATATTCGCATGGGTCCTCGTGCAGCTGGAAGGTGTGTGTAGTCGGCCGACCGTCCGAGTCCACTCCCTGCACCTTCACCTCGGGGGAGCCACCCTCAGGCCCGTGCTTCTTGATGAACGGTGACAAGCGTGCGCTCATCCCGCCTCCGAAATCGTCACCACAGTCGACATAGCGGGACTCGAGGTAAGACATCGATCTTCGGATTTGCGCGTGTACACCTGCAATGTCAAGCTAATAGGGGCGGACAGAAACGAAACACAAAGAGACAGAACAACAGATAGAATGTACACAAAGTCTGTGCGCGGCAGCATGTTTCCGCGGTCACTACTAATCCATTAACACAGGCAATCTTAAGCCACTCAAAACTAAACGGGACATCATGGGAGGTGCATCAGAAGCTCTCCACAGGCATGCAAGTAACCCTGCTCACCTCTCGCTGCTGGAATGCCCTGTTCAGGACATTCAGCTGCTCGAGCACGTCGGCAAGGAAATATAACAGGAAGTGAAACCTGTAGCTGGTGGCGAGCTCGTACAGACTGCTGTCCCACTCGTACAGCATGATGATGAGCGCGGAGAAGACCTCTACCGCGCGTAGAATGGCGTCACCCCTGAAGAGCCACCGGACTTGAATCCCTTGGAGCTCCAGGTTCGTGGCGGTGAAAACCTCCTGAAGCGCAACAAACGGCTGATGCCACGGGCCAGAACGCCCCAAATGCTCAGCCACTTGGCGGACCAGCGAGTCAACCATCTCGAACTCGGGGAGTGCTTCAGTTGCGTCCTTTGCTGCGAGCGCCTCCCTGAGTTCACAACAAAACACCAACAGGCACCACGATGCATGAGCAAGGGTTGCTACAGTTACTCCAGAGAAGCGCAAACTAAACAGAGAACATACCTGCGGGCGACGCAGTGGCTTGAGACGAGATGCGGTATGCGGAGGCGGAGTCGAGCGACAAGGCCAACTTTTTTTCCCATCATCACACTCGCGACCGTCAGTGCTTATGCCGGCGATCCTGGCAAAATCGATGCCGAGGGCCTGCAGGTGGGGCACTAACACTGACAGGAGTGACACGGCATCGCCCTTATCCACAGTCAGCAGTGCAAGGAATTCAGTGACGACACGGTTGTCACGGATGAACGTGGCAAAAAGAATCATGTGTTTTCCCCGACACCTATCTGTGCTCTCGTCACATGTGACGCCGAGGTACGGGCTTGAGAGGATGTGCTGCAGTTGCGTTGTGTGCAACCACGTGGCCATCGATTGTGTCAGCTGCCCGAAGCCGTATCTGTGGCGCATAAGAAACGATACAATGTTAGAGATACGGTGTCCCGACTCCCGAAACACAATCACAGCTTACATGTTTGGTAAACGATTACTTACGTAGTGTAATACGTTCCATAACCTTTCGCGGGGAACCCAGGCACCATCAGCCCCGCGAGGTAGCGAACCAGATTCACCCATAGCTCTATGGGTGCATCTTGCTTGGTGACAAAGAGGAGGGAGTTGAGCAGCTTGATGACTCGTTCCTTCTCGGTGTCGCGAGCAAGATTGTCGGCGTTGATCCGGGGCTGCTTGGACGCATCCGATAGCAGTTTTTCCTGGCTCTTGATCGCCTCCTTGTGTTTGGTTGTTGATGCATGCCTTTTGAACGCCTGCGTCTGCACGTCTGTGGTGCCCTTGCCGCCTCTCCCGCACGGACCAGAGTAGCATGCGTGCTAAGTACAGATACTGCACTTGAAAGCAGGGAAACCGTCAGACGTTTTTAGCAAGATGAGCCAATCAAACCTCTCTAGCCACTCGCATTTGTACTTATAAAGAGCCTCGGAGTAACTCGCATTAGGGCCTGCCGGTTTAGAAGGCCCGGGAAGAGATGGCGACAACGGCGCCGTGCCTGCGACCACGGGCGACGACCGTTGGTCGGCTGGTGAAGGCGGAGACGCTCCATCGTTACCTCCCTTTGTGAACCGTAGAAGCGTAGACCACGTGTATCTGCCGTTCTTCTTAGCCACGGGTACTGCTGGCGTTTTTTCAACAGAGGGCGACGAGCTGTCTTGCTCAATCACTGGAGCTGTAGGGGATGCACACAGTCCCTCATCGTCAATGGGTTCGAACGGAATGAAATCGGGCGGCGCGACTGCAGGAGCCTTTACAAGGTTTTCGACTTGCGCTAGGCTAGAGAAAAGCAGATCCAACCCAGTAACAGCTGCGAAAACATCAACAGGCGGACGACGATGCGCATCATCGCCTTCCTCGCCAATAATTTCCATGCCGTCCTGGGGGTCCGGCATAGCCGGCAGTGCTCCTAAACAGCCTCTAACGAAAGTTACGAGGCAAACTAGCAAGAGGATTGCCGGGCATAACTTTCGACACGGCTGACTGCCTCTTGGTACACAAGGCAGGAAAGCGAGGAAACCCCATGCGGATGGAAAGGATGGAGCAGAATGGGAGCCTGGATGGCAGGTAGCACAGCTGGGCGGCGTGGATGCAACCCATCACGAGAGCTTCACTGCTCGCCATGCTAGCACCACATAGACAAAACGCGCCACAGGTGCAAGCAATGGTCGTGTACTCTCGCAGCGCAGCCTGCCAGCATCGCTGTGTTGCAGCATTCCCATCCCATTGGTCTACACATTTGATGCTGCAAAACTGGCCAATCAAATGACCAGACGCGCCACCAAAGCAGCTCTCAAAATGAAAAACACGGGGCGAATTTGTCTGGTAGTCCCCGCCAGGCGGTGCTGACACCGCGGGAATCTGAGATTCCCTGTACTTCTGGTCAAATCCACTCGCCACGGTTAGGAATCGCATTCAGTGTCAATTTCGTTACAACGTAGTGGAATCAGTGTCGCTAAAATAGAAAGCCTGCAAGTTCAGAGTCATCTATGAAAGTAAGGCTGAAATATCAGTCTAAAAAAAATCTGAACATTGAAAGATCAGTGTAGGTACTCAAAACCACCCTGAAAATCATGAATTTCAGAGTAAAATTCCTGATATCATAGGGCCTGACCGTATCACATTTTGGTTCTCTATTTATTCGTTCGCATATTTCGTATACATAACCTCTTAAAGCCAGCAGGCAAAATAGTGACCCCTGTCCCAGCTTGAAATAGTCATGCGAAGGGCTCAAGGGATCGGGCCGATATAGCACTGATTCAAGCAACTGAAATGTTCATATTGAATTGTTCTGATTGGCTATTGCCAAAATGAGAATTCCGCTGGCTCCCGCCAAATTTCATTTGGAGCTCATGTCAACCGTCGCACGTCTACGTGGTGCACCCTCACGACGGTTGCAAAGCGATCGTTTTGGTCGCTTGGCCCAACTTCAAATTGAAGTTTTGGTCGTTTTGATCGTTCTAAAAAACATTGAACAACCTGAATGTTATCGCATATTCGGGTGGATCTTGTTCAAATGCACCTATCAGAGTGTCAGAATACTAAGTGAGGATGAATGAACTAGCAGCATGCAGGAGTACAAGTAGCAAACAATAATTGGGTTGTAACCCATATGGGCTACCCCACTACAGCCTACACAACATGCAGCATATAAGTTTGACACACCCCCATAGGCAAAGTGGGGGAGAACAAGAGGTCACAAGACCAGTCAAGAAAAGGAAAGCAAGCTCAAAGTGGATCACGAAGTCACCACACACTCCGAGCACAAGCAAATGGCCACAAGACCAGTTCACATACAGAGTTATATAATGCAGAACAAGCAGTACAGTGATCAAAACCTAGCAAGTGTAAGCATGCAGGTATAAGTATATAGATCACAGTACAAGCAAAGTCAAGAAGTGAGCAAGTGAGGCCAAGTAGGCACAAGGCCTAGAACAGTACAGAAACGCTGATGATCACAAGCTGAAGTGCCTTGGTGAAGATATCAGCAGTGTTGGCCCGAGAGGCCAAGTAAACAAGACGAAGCTGACCACGCTGCTGCAACTCACGAGCAAGGAAGTAGCGCAGAGCGATGTGCTTCGTCCTGTGCTCCAGTTTGTGCTCCTGACACAAGGCAATCATGGCCTTGTTGTCGACGTACAGAACTGGAGGAGAACGAGGCGGCTCTCCCAAGTCTGTCAGCAGGTAGGTGAGCCAACGTAACTCCTGTGCAGCCATGGCCCCTGCGTAGATCTCAGCCTCACAACTGGAGCTGAGAACAGAAGACGAGCGGGTAGACCGCCACGAAACAGAGCCGGAGCCAAGGCTGAAAGTATAACCCTAAAACGACCGCTGCCTAGCCAAGTCATCAAACCAAGAGGCGTCTGCGTGTCCAGTGAGGACAACTGGACCCCGTCCTCCAAGCACGAGCCCCATGCCCGACGTACTGCACAAGTAGCGCATCACCTTCTTAGCGGCCTTCCAGTGCTCTGGTAGGTGTCTCCCGGGCGCAACGTAGCGTGCCTAGATGCTAAGAGGGTAAGCAAGATCAGGTCGAGTGCAGGTTATCAGGTACATGAGGCAGCCCACAAGCTCTGGATACGGGCCACTCGGCTCTACGGACTCGTCCGAAGGTGGAGGTGAGAGCGAGTGACCTGTAGCCATAGGAGTGGACTGTGGCGAGGAGTACGGGAAGTCGAAGCGCTGAAGGACCTGCTGCACCATGTGTGATTGAGTCAAGGTAATGGTGCGCTAAGCTCTGTCCCGGGTGATCTGCAAGCCAAGATAGCTGCGCAACTCACCCAGGTCTGTGCACGTGTGTCTCTTCTGCAGCTCCGTCTTCACTAGGGCCAGTCCCTCAGTGTCAGCAGTGGCAAAGACCAAGTCGTCGACGTACACGAGGATGTAGAACGGCGGCAGCGAAGTGTCGGTGCGTAGAAATAGCGACGGGTCAGCAGTCGAAGGAGCAAACCCAAGAGTCGCAAGCGTCGTCCTCAGTGTGTCGTGCCATTCGCGAGGCGCCTGGCGGAGACCGTAGACTGGCCGCCGGAGGCTCCACTAGGTATCTGCGGGAAACGACCCAGTGAAGCCAGGTGGGCGGCGCAGCCAGATCTCGTCGTGCAGGCTGCCCTGTAAGAAAGCTGTGCTGAAGTCAAGAGAGTGAAGCTCGTAATCACGCTGAGCGGCGACGTGCAGCAGCACCCAAAGAGTGGTCATCTTCGGGGTAGGGGAGAAGCTCTGGAAGAAGTGAACTCCCTGTCGCTGACTGAAGCCTCGAGCAACGTAACGCGCCTTGAAGACAGGCGGAGAACCCGACAGCCGCTTCACCCTGAAAATCCACATGCCACTGACGATGTTCGCCCCAGGTGGGGGAACCTCGTCGACGTAGGTGCCTGTGGACTTCCAGGAAGCCATCTCTGCGTCCATGGCTGTCTGCCACTAAAAGGAGTAGGGACCCTCAATCGCCTCTGCGTAAGAGCGCGGGGTCGGGATGTCTGGTGCATGCGGTTCTCCCTCAGGTGCAATCAGCATGGACACGAGATTAGGTACAGCAGCTGCAAAACACTCAAAGTCCTCCTGCCTATCCTCAAAGACGTCCGTGCCAAGAGCACACTCACCCCCGACGGACGGAGGAAAGACAGACTCAGACTCAGCAACAAGACTAGCGGCGTAGTCGAGGCGACAGGCGGCAGCAAAGTCAACAAGCTCAGCAACTAGGGCAGACGCAGCAGTGGACGCAAAAGAAGGGTCAGTGACAACAGTGGCTAGAAGACGCGTGACAGTAGGACTGGCAACACGAGCAAGGTCTGACGGCGGGTCAGGAACGTCAGGAAGAGAGGACGCAGGAGGAGACGGCAGAGGGACACACAGTGGAGCAGAGGAAGGACGAAGTGCCATCTGGTGCGTGCCTGGGAGAGGAGGAGGACGCGGACGTGGAACACGACGACCAGTGCGAACAGCGCGAACAGGCGAGGCAGGACGAGACGCAGGCTCACGACGCTCTATAAGACCTCTGGTCTGCTCAGTGTAAGGAGAAGGAGCAGGCAGTGGGGAGGCTGGCTGTAACTGCGACTGCGACTGGTCAGGCGGTGGAAACAGTAAGGGAGGAGTAGGGCCAGTAGAAGGCGGGAGACCAAGAACCTGCTGAAGCAGTGGAACGAAGTACGGTCGTGGCCGCACAGTGCCTCCAGAACCAGCACCGACAGCACAAGTACCCCCAACTCCAGGGTCTCCACCTCCAACGCCTGCAGTACCACCAGCTCCAGCACCTCCAGCAGCTCCAGCTCCAGTAGCACCTCCAGCTCCAGCAGCTCCAGTACCTCCAGTACGAGCACCTCCAGGACTAGCAGCTCCAGCACCTCCGGCTCCAACTCCTGCAGCACCACGAGCTCCAGCAGCTCCAGTACCTCCAGTACGAGCACCTCCGGGACCAGCGACTCTAGCACCTCCAGCACCTCCAGGACCAGCAGCTCCTGCACCTCCGGCTCCAACGCCCGCAGCACCACCAGCTCCAGCAGCTCCAGTACCTCCAATACGAGCACCTCCGGGACCAGTGGCTCCAGTAACTCCAGCAGCTCCAGCTCCAACGCCGGCAGCACCTCCAGCTCCAGTACCTCCATCGCCAGGGCCTCCAGCGGCTGGTCCCCCAGCTCCAGCAGCGCCGCTCCGAAGGCTCCACGCCGAGCAAACCCCTCGCACAGCTGCGGTGGAGAGAGAGGCTCCCGCCGTGACAAGGCACCTGTAGGACCTCCAGCAGACTCAGCACCCCCGGGCTCAGCACCCCCAGTCTCAGCAACCACAGGCTCAGCACCCCCAGGCTCAGCATCCCCAGGCTCAGCACCCTCAGACTCAGCAACCTCAAGCTCAGCACCCTAAGGCTCCGCACGCTCAAGCTCAGCACCCCCAGGCTCCGCACGCTCAGGCTCAGCACCCCCAGGCTCCGCACGCTCCGGCTCAGCACCCCCAGCAGCAGCACCAGAGTCGACCGCGACCTCGACAGGCTCGACATGGTCTACCTGAGACACACCTGAGGGAGCAGGACCCTGAGGGGGGAGGGGGTCTACCGGAGGAGGACTTGGTGCGAGGAAGAGCGGCGGGGGGGGGAGAGGGGCAGTGCGGTAGGGGAAGAGACGGTAAAAGGGAACCGACTCGTCGAACGTGACGTCCTGAGAGGGTAGGACACGTCGCGAGGTGGGGTGGTAAAACTGTCAGCCAGGCGCGTCAGGGGGGAAGCCAAGGAAGACGCAGGGAATGGCGCGGGAGGAGAGCTTGTCCGCGGACGTATCGCGAACAAAAGCACGAGAGCCCCAGATCCGGAACATCGACGCATCGCCAACCTTCCCCGTCCAACGCAGTGTAGGCGAGGTCTCCGGCAAGGAGACATGGGGCCAGAGGTTGAGCTGATGCGCAGCATACCGGACCGTAAACGGCCACAGAAAATGGGGGGCAGCCGCATGGATCATGGAGGTACGAGCGACCTCCATGACTAAGCCAATGCGGCGCTCAGCAACCCCATTCTGCTGCGGTGAGGCCGGAAGCGTGAACGACTGGAGAATGCCCTCCCCACGACAAAAGTCCCGCAAGAGGTCGGAGGAAAACTCACCACCTCTGTCAGAGTGCAGACGCAGGACTGGAAGGTCCGTGTGGAACCGCTCGCGGAGCTGGAGACGGACAGCGCGGATCCAAGGGATCAAAACATCAGGGACCTCCCCCTTGCTGCGCAAGGGGAAGACCGTGGTGTAACGCGAATAGTCGTCAACGACCAGCAGAAAGTAGCGCTCGCGGCCCTGTCCACGGACGCGGGCTGGGCCCCACACGTCCATGTGGAGAGTCTGCAGGGGAGCAGTCGTCAGGGGAAACGAGGAGGAGTGAGGAGCGGCGCGCTGCCGCCCCTCGACACAGGGAAGGCAGGGAGGGGCAGGCGAGGGTGGGAGGGGAGGCAGAGTCCTGGGAAGACCAGAGACAAGGAGACGAGAGTGCATGCCACGAAGGCGCTGCACCGAGGGGTGACCAAGACGGTGGTGCCAAAGGAGGGTCTGGTGCGACAGAGTGCGACACGAGCAGGGGGCCGCTAGCTGACCTGACGCAGACGCAGACGCAGCTACCTGAGGAGACACAGTAGTCAGTGTGTACAGACTCGAGCCAGGCGCACGGGTGAACGAGGTCAAGTGCCGGCCAGTCCGGGAGCACATACAGATCGCCACACGCTGTCCTCCTGGAGTAAAGGTGTCAACTCATACATCCTGAAGGACGGCGTTGCTCACCAAGTTCGTAGAGAACGAGGGGAGGTGAAGACCTGACAGTGAGCCAGACGGAACCGCCGGACACGGGAGAACAGTGGAGGAACGTGCAAGGACTGGGCCCCAAGAGGGGTCAGCCAGAGAGACAGCAACATGTGCAGGGAGCGGTGTGAGTGCGGTACTGTCGCAAAAGAAACAGCGGGAAGCACCTGAGTCAAGCGTGAAGGTGTGTAAGGCCACAGCAGGCGCAGTACCAGAGAGAGCAGACTCACTAGCACCTAGAGCAGCAGACTCACCAGCACCTAGGGCAGCAGCCTCACCAGCACCTAGAGCAGGAGTATCTATACCTGGGTCGGGCGACATACACAGGTATCAGTCACCCTCAGCACTAACAGTCAAAGCATACACGGCAGAAAGGAGAGCATCATAATCAAGAGCAAAGTTATCCACATTCTGCCTAAGCAGATCTGCCTAGCGGGGGAGCTCAGCCGCGTCGGGAAACTCTGCGCGAAAAGCGTCGTCAAGACGGGAGAAGCAGCGGTGCTGGGTGTGAAACTTCCCGCATGTCTGACCAGAGCGGTCACCTGTGCGAATGACATACGGGCAGCGACCACTACCCCCAGACGCCCCACGCTGAGCAAACCACTCACGAAGCTCCTGCGGCGAAGGGGTCTCATGTTGACGCTGCTGCTGCTGCCTCTGACCACCGCCAAAGCCTCCCCTCTGACTGGTACCACCCCGGCCACCACCACTGCCGCCGCCCCCACTCCTACCGCCGCCACCACTGCCGCCGCCACCACTCCCACTGCCGCCACCATCGCCGCCACCTACGCCTCCACCACCACCACCACTCCCTCCGCCACCACCGCCACCTCCACCGCCTCCACCACCCCCACCACCGCCTCCACCGCTGCCACCCCCACCGCCCCTGCCTCCCCTGCCCTTGCTGCTGCGGCGCCTCCCACTAGGGGCAGACGCAGCTCCTACCTCCTCAGCACGAAGGTAGTCAACAGCTGCAGCAGAGGCGACGGAGGGGACCAGAGGGGAGGGCGAACACCCCTCAAAGAAGGGAGTGCGAGGAGTGCCACGAGAAGCGCCTAGAGCGACTATGCTAGTCTCAGCTGCTAGGAGGTGCTTCTCGAGCAGGTCGAAAGTGAGGTCGGTGGGATCAAGGGCCAGAAGGAGGTCCCTGACAGCGCTAAGAGAGTCAGGGAGCGGGGTGACTATGAAGTAGAGAGTGATGTGTTGGTGTAGGCTAGAGTTCGCTCTGGAATTTATCGTGGTGTTCTTTTGTTATTTCGCCATGTTTAGGGTGAGTTACACGTTCGGTTCAGTTTAGGTTCATTTCTTAGTTTCTAGCATAAACTGAACACACCCTAAGTCCAATTAGGGTTTCCTACATTTGTATCTCGACACTCTTTCCTAGTAACAATTCTCTCGCTACCTTCTCTCTCCCTAGCCATGGCTTCCATATTCCTAGCTTTAACATGATGTACATGGGAGGAGGGTTCTTGGTGAGAAACTCGGCAGGGAGCGCAGCGCGGTAGCGAGTGTCACTAGTGCGAAGGTGAGTGACGAGGTCGGCTACTGTGGCAAAGGCGGACAGCTCTGGGAACAGGTAGGGCAGGAGAAGGCGGCCTAGAGCAGCAGTGGCCGGGGAGGAGTAACGAGCGACTACAGTGTCGTACAGGGCTCTAGTGGTCTCTTTCGCACTCCTCCTCCTAACCACGAACCGGACACTACGCCACTCTTCCTCGAAAATCATCGGCTCTATCAGCCGCAGCTGGGGTGCCTCCTGTTTGCCGCCATCCCATGCCGGCCCGATCTCTCCTACATTGCAAGCCAGCTCGCTCAGTACATGAAGATACCTGAAGGGGAGAATCTACTGGATCTACGCCGAGCACTTCAATACTTTGTCTCTACTCCTGACGTCGGACTCACCTACGAAGCCAACCTCACCGCTACCCTGCAGCTGCATGGCTACGTAGACGCAGACCACGCGGGAGATGTTGACAACAGACGCTCCCGGACAGGATTCATTTTCAGAGCCAACCTGCTAGACTCATCTCTTGGAACTCCCAGAAGCAGGAACTCATTGCTCTTTCGTCAGCCGAAGCTGAGTTCATCGCCGCCAGCGCAGCTGTTCGCGAAGGACTGTACTGATGGAGCTCGTGCAGGAAGCAAAAGTAACAATGAACGGGAAATTCACGTTACTCTGCGACAATCAGGGCGCAATCAAGATTGCGAACAAGCCCGGCTTCATGAACCGCACAAAGCACATCACCCTCCGCTACATTTCCGTCAAGGACGAAATTGACAGAGGAAAGGTCAAGCTCACATACTGCCCAACTGGTGACATGGCAGCCGACTTTCTGACAAAGAAACGGCCATGTCAACAGTTCCAGCACTGCGCTGACCTCTGCGGGATCACCAAGAAGTCCCACGTGGCTCACCTTCAGGAATGAAGGGGGGTGTTGGAATAACCGACATGTTATAATAATATTCCCGAAGGTTTCCAGTCAGCGCATTACTCCATAACAGAACAACACGCTGTACCAGTACCGCAATAGCTCATATAGAGCATGCGGAAGATCGAGGGTCACTTGAAGGTCAACAGACGAAGACAGTGAACGGTCGTGACCGTTGACTGCCCAGTAACTGCACTTGGTAGTTACTCGATGCAACCTGGTAACTGTCAGAAAGAGCAATACCCGTGGTTACTATAGCAATGCAATTCAGTTAATAAGGGAATGTAGTACATGGCTAGCTAGTTTGCTATTTATATCCTTGTACTTTTATCTTACCGTCACCCCTCGGATAAGCCCCCACGGGGGGGTATAATAAAACATGTTTTTGTAGGGGGGTGGGCTTATAATCGAGGATTTTTATAAGCGCCGGGGCTTATACAATGACATATATGAAATCTAGCTGTTTTCACTCCAAAGTGTGAAACAACGAGGAATGAATTGACTAAGGGAAAGTTGGGTACAAAAGCAAACCCTAGACAACTGTACCCCATATGTGCTACCCCACTATAGCCCACAGTAGCTATGTCATATAAATCTGACACACCCCCATAGGCAAAGTGGGGGAGAACAAGGGGTCACAAGACCAGTCAAGTAAAGCAAAGCAAGCTCAGGGTGGATCACAAAGTCACCACACATTCCGAGCACAAGTTCAAGGCCACAAGGCCAGTTCACATGCAGGATTGCATATATATATAAGGCTAACGGCAGGTGGTTGCGAACGGCTAGGCGAGCAGCAGCGTCATGGGTAAGCCACTGTGAGCGAGTTGCACTGTCAGCTGTGGCGGCAGGGGCGAGAGAGGCGGCAGACGTGAGGTCAAACAGTGAAACACCGTCCTTGGAATCGCTCAGTAAGTACAGCTGTAAGTCGTCGATCCATGCATCGAACTCTATCGGGCGGCCCTCCAGATCGAAAGTGAGGACACTGAGCGTGGCCATAGCGGGCAGAGCAGTCGGGCGCGCTAGCAGCAGAGCAGCACGCACGCAGGGCAAAGCAGGGCGGCAGCCAGCAGGGTAGGGCGGCGCGGCGGCGAGCGGCCCTCAGGAAAGGCGGCGCGGCGGCTAGCTGCGCGAGGGCAGGGCAGGGCAGCACGGCGGTGAGCAACGCGCGGGCAGGGCGACGGCTTGGCGGCGAGCGGTTCGCGGGCTAGGCGGCACGGCGGCGGGCGGCGCGCGGGCAAGGAAGGGCGCGCGGCGGCGGGCAGCACGCGGGCAGGGCAGGGCGCGCTGCGGCGGGCGGCGCGCGGGCAGAGCAGGGCGCGCGTGCTAGGCGACGCGGCGGCGGACGGCGCGCGGGCAAGCAGGACGCGCGGGCAGGGCAGGGCGCGCTGCGGCGGGCGGCGCGCGGGCAGAGCAGGGCGCGCAGGCTAGGCGGCGCGGCGGCGGACGGCGCGCGGACAAGGCAGAGCGCGCTGCGGCGGGCGGCGCGTGGGCAGAGCAGGGGGCGCAGCGGCGGGCGGCGCGCGAGCAGGGCAGGGCGTGCGGCGGAAGGCGGCGCGCGGGCAAAGCAGGGTGCGCGGGCAGAGCAGGGCGCGCGGCGTCGAGCAGCGCGCGGGCAAGGCAAGGCGCGCGGCGGCGAGCGGCGCGCGGGCAGGGCAAGGCAGGGCGTGCGCAGGCAGCACGACGCAGGGCAGTGCAGGGCAGTGCGGCGCTATCACGGCGGCGCGACGGGTTGGGTAGCGCAACTCGGTGGGCCCTAAAAAAAACGGTCCTAGGCTAGGACCTGCTCTGAAACCATGTCAGAAGTACGAACGAGAATGAATGAACTAGCAGGAAGATGGGTACAAGTAGCAAACCCTAATTGGGTTGTACCCCCATATGGGCTACCCCACTATAGCCTACATAATAAGCAGCATATAAGTTTGACATTACCATAACGCATTTGTGACCATAACTCACGTGTTACCATAACGCATATGTTACCATAAGGCACCTGTTACCAGAACGCACCTATTACCATTACGCACATGCTACCATAACACACCTGTTACCATAACGCACGTGTTACCATAACGCACATGTTACCATAATGCACGTCTTACGATAACGCACCTATTACCATATCGCACCTATTACCATAACGAACGTGTTACCATAACGCACGTATTACCATAACGCACGTGTTACCATTTTGCACATGTTACCATAACACACATGTTACCATAACACACCTGTTACCATAGCGCATCTGTTACCATAACGCACGTGTTAACACACGTGTTACCATAACACACGTGTTACGATAACGCACATGTTACCATAATGCACGCGTTACCCTAACGCACTTATTACCATAACGCACGTGTTACTATATTGCATACGTTACCATAACGCACCTGTTACCATAACGCACCGGTTTCCATTGCGCACGCGTTACCATAGCGCACCTGTTACCATAGCGCACCTGTTACCATAACGCACATGTTACAATAACGCACATGTTACAATAACGCACATGCGACCATAACGCACATGTTACCATAACGCACCTGTTACCATAACGCACATTTTACCATAACGCACTTGTTACTATAACACACGTGTTACCATAACGCTCATGTTACGATAACGCACGTGTTACGATAACGCACCCGTTACCATAACATTCATGCACATCCATAACGCCTATATGGATTCACGGGAATGGGAGATGGGGCATGGGAGATGGGGAATGAGAGATGGGGAATAGGAGATGAAGAATGGTAGTTGAGGAATGGGAGATGGGGAATGGAAGATGGAAATCGTTGCGCTCACATGTTACCAGAACGCTCTTGCGTCGTTGCGCCGTTGCGCTCTTGCATCGTTGCGCTCTTGCGCCATTCCCCTCTTGCTCTGTTTGCCCTCTTGCGCCGTTGCGCTCTTGCGCCGTTGCGCCGATGCGGTCTTGCGTCGTTGCGCCGTTGTGCCGTTGCACCGTTGCGCTGTTGCGCCGTTGCGCTCTTGTGCTCATTTTTCCTAAATGTACTAGTTCTTCCTTGTATAAGGGCGTGGAACATTTCGGCTTTTTTTCCATACGAACGTACGGTTCGGAAAATTACCACTCTGAAACGTATTAAAACCTACTTGAACAAATCGCTTGGAAAATGCACCGCTTTCAACCGTTCAGGCGGTACAGTTCGTTTGATTTTTTTCGAAATGTTCCACGCCCAGGGCGGGGTCAGCTCGTTCACTTTTCATAATTGTGCAGTTCATCTGTCGCGGCACAAAAAGATTCCAATCGGTTTGAAGCGTTTCTATAGATGAACCGATTTACACCGTGACGGAACGAGAGTAACCGCTTAGAATGAACTGTAATGAGACTGTAAACGAACGCGCTGCTTATATATGCGTGCTCTCGATACAGACGCAATGTCCCAGACTTCGGGCACACTCAACCAGCACCACCAGCCATGCGGGCTCTGTGCTGCAATTGAAAATGTGAACAGCTGCAATTGCCATTCTACGCTTCCCACACCCAAGTTACCTGGCCATGGCGCTTCGGACAGTTTGCACGAGGATACCGCGGTCCCTCGCGGTGGCCAGTTGGCGCATTGCTCGGCAGTTTCACCGCAATTTCCTCACGAGGCCAGGGGCTCGCCACTGGCACTGGCGTCTCCCTTCTGAGCCGTCGCTGCAGCTTCTGCCGTGCTGCAGCGCCGCCGTGGATGCCGTGTCGTGCGAGGTGGATGGAGCAGCGGCGAAGCAGAGCGCGAACGGATGGAGATTTGAGGCTTGTTGGCTGTACTGGTGGCTGTCGCGTGCGACGGCGCTCGAGTTTTGGCCCGGCTTAAGGGAAGGTGGCGACTCACGTACGCCGCACTTTGTCGGTGCGGGCTCAACCACTCCCCTTGTCTCGATTAGCATTCGTCTCGGCAAGACGCGCGAGAAGGATCCACCCGTCGAAAAAGGTCATCGTCGGATAGACAAGGGCGATCGTGAGGTATACGAGTGAGCGAATAATCGGCGTGCTGGATCTTGGAGTTGGAGTGCGGCAAAGGCGGCGGTGCGGGCGACATGGACGTGCTGCTCATGGCCGCCGGCACTCTCGGCGACGTGCTGCCGTTCCTCGCGCTCGCCATGCACCTCGCCGTGCGATACGGCCACCGAGTCAGGTGAAGCGCTGGGGGTTGAGCTGAGGGAGGCAACCCGATCCACACGGATCAGGAGAAAAATCGAGGGTTTAGAATGGGTCTTGTTCCAATTTCATTTTCTATTGACACAGAAGCTGGGAGAGTGGCGCTGTGGCGCGATCAGCATGGTTGCGCGGCCATAGATGAGGAGGACGAGTGTGTCTTTCACTCATTGCATTTCATCCTGCCACTTGCGGTGCTGTCTTTGCGGCCAATCAGTAGTCGTGCCTGAGTACAGACATGCGGAGTGCAGGCGAATGGTGGTTGGTCGCAATCGCGTCGCAGCAGAGGGAGTTCTCCACCAGCCGTGCTGGTTGCGCTTGCTGTGTGCGCAGCAGCTGCCTGGTTGCAACTTGCCTGTCAATCGCCATGCCTGTGAACATTGTGCAGTGGTATAGTGCACCCTCGTCTTCCTCTGCTCATCCTGGCACGTGCAAGTGTTACGTGTGTGTGTCTTACGTATGTGTCTGGCATGGCATGCACGCATGGCATGCATGGCACGCATGGGATGCATGGCGAGCAGGCTGGCAAGCCATGCGGACTACGGCCCTCTTGTGCTGCAGTGCATGGAGCGTATGGCGCATGGCAGCGAAGCAGGGGAGCAGCAGGGGCGAGGGGGAGATGGAGGCCAAGGAGAAATGGAGGGAGGCGAGGAGGGAGTTGAAGAGGAAGGGGAAAAGGGGGGTGTTTTGGGTAGCAGCATAACGGACGAGGGATCTGAAGAGAGGATGGGGATGGAGAGCAGTGTGGGGGAGAGGGCGTGGGGGCGAGGCGAGATGGATTTCTACCCGCTTGCAGGCGACCCTACTGCCCTCAGCACGTGTGAGTGCTCGCTTGGTCATTGCAGTGCTGACTGCTGTGTCTAGAGGCTGCGTCAATTGCCGCCCGTCAAGCTGCATTCAGCATTCAGCCCTGCGGTGCAGCTATGTTGCCATGTGACGCACAGTTGCCATGTGATTATAAGATCTTTGGAGTTGGGCCGGATGCATGTCACTGGAACGGTGTTACAGTAGCCTGACGTGAAGTGCATCTGTGTGTGTGTGTGTGGCTGGCATGCGTTGATCTGGCATCAGAGCGTTTCACGTCTCCCTCACCATGTCCGCTCCTTGTGTTGCACACTCACGCACCTCTGCCTGTTGTCACATACCTTGCTGTTGCAATGAACCCATGCCTCCTGTATTCCCTCCTCACTCCATTCACGTGCATTCCGTACATGTTTCCCCTCAGTGATGGTGAGGAACGGCGGCGTGTTCCCTAGGAGCTTCTCGGAGCTGCGTCTGCTGCGGCAGCAGTACCGAGCCATCCTGGAGTCCACGTGGCCTGCCTGCACTGCTGCCTTCCCGCACCCTGCAGGGGCACCCAGCACAGGGCGCGTCTGTAAATCAGGGGGTGATTCAACTGGCGGAGAGGAGGGGCATGAGGATGGGGACGGTGCTGCTGGGCATGGGAATGGGCATGGGGATGGACGGGGAAGAGGAGAAGCGCCATGCCAGTCGGCTGGGGAGGGAGGGGGGCCAGGAGCAAGAGGGGCCAGCAGCAGGAGGTTCAGGCCGCATGCCATCATCGCCAACCCGCCTGCTGCTGGTACTGCTGCACTCTCTAGCTGATAGAATATGGCTCCTCGTGTGCGGCCCCATTGCACGTTTCTTCTGCCTCCCTTGCTCGTTGCAGCTTCCCCTTGCGCAAGCAGAGTATTGCATCCACTTGTCTCTTCCACGCTCCGCACCATACCTCCCCCTTGCGCAAGCAGAGTACTGATGCATTTCACTTTGACTTGCCGGCCATTGTCCTTGTCCTGTCCACCAGGTCACATACACTGTGCGCAGAAGCTCGGTGCTCATCTGCACATCCTCTTCACCATGCCATGGCGGTATGTGCCATGTGTTCCTGCCATGCCATGCCATGCCATGCCATGCCATGCCATGCCATGCCATGCCATGTCATTCATATCATATGGGTGCGTCTATGCCTTCCTTGCATCCTTTCTATACACCCTCGTCCAAGCTTCAGCATCTCCTTTTCCTCAGTCTCCATCACCCTCCCCTCTCCATATCCTCTCTTCCCCCCCTTCCGTCCCGCACATCTCTCCCCCTCCTGCCAGCCCCACAGCAGCATACGCACATCCGTTCGCCCCCTCGGCGCTGCGCTCGCTGGCGTACCTGTCGCCGGCAATCCTGCGGGGGCAGCTGCACCGCGGGTCGTACAGGCTGGTGGAGGCCTTTGTGGGTGCAGGCGTCATGGATATCACCAACCAGGTCAGCACTGCACCACGGCACCCGGGCGCTATGGGGGTGTGAGGGATGGGGGGTGACGGGTGGGGGGTGAGGAGTGAGGAGCAAGGGGCAAGGAATAAGGGGTGAGGGGTTAAGGCACCCATCTACTCTACCACTTTCTCTCCGCATCAAATCCCTTCTCCTTGTCTTCCTCTCTGCTTGCCGTGCCCTCGCTTCCGTTCCGTCCCCACGTCCCCCCCCCCCCTCCCCCATTCCGTGTCTTTCCCCTGATTTTTGCCCTGCTCTGATTGTCTTCCTCCTCACTCCCTCCCCTCTATCCGCCACCCTGCAGTTCCGCACGCGCACCCTCCACCTGGACCCTCTCTTCCTCACGGACCGTCCCTTCTCCCACCTGCTGCGCCTGCCCATCCCCTTCTCCTTCTCCTGGAGCCCTCTCCTCGCGCCCAAGCCAAGGTACAATGTCCCTTGCCCTCTGCTACTCTGCTGCTGGGTGCTCATGTGCTTGTGCTGCGCCCTCATTTTCCTTCAACTCTCTGTGACTTCGTGCGATCATGCATTTCATGTGCATGTGCGCGCATGCGTGCGTGTGTGTGCGTATGGCTGGGTGGGGGGGCGCACGTGCCTGTGTGCGATGGTGTAATCTTGTGTGGCAGTGATTGGAGCGACCTGGTGGACGTGGTGGGGTTCATTCACCCCCCGCTGCATCATGCACCGAGCGCTAGAGCAGCCAGTGCCGCATCCCCAGCAACACCATCCCCATCGCCATCTGAAGGCGAGGCTCGTGACACAGCACCATCGCCTGAATCGCCAGCGCTACCTGCATTAGAGGAGGAGGCAGCAAGGCCTGCAGCAGCAGCAGCAGTAGCAGCAGCAGAAGGCGAAGCAGGAGAGGCAGAGGAGCAATGGGAACACAAACCAGCACCCGCATGCGATCCAACCCCGCCGTCACCGCCGTCCTTCCACCCTTCGCCCGCCCTCGTGTCCTTCCTTGCTGAGGGCCCTGCGCCGCTCTTCCTGGCGTATGGCAGCATGCAGCTGAGCAAACCGTGCTACGTGGCGTGCTGTGTGCTCAAGGCCGTGGCCCTGCTGGGCGTGCGAGCCATCATTGGCAGCGCCGCCATTCGCCAGCACCGCTGCTGCTCCTCCTCACACTGCCTCGTGGCTGCAGGACGCACCCGCAAAAGGGGAAAGGGAGATGCAGGTGTGGGCAGGAGTGGTGAGGAGGGGCGAGGGAAGAAAGGGAGGAAGGGTGGGCGAGGCAGGCATGCGGAGAGGAGTGTGGAAGGAGGGACAACAGGAGGGAGTGTGGAGGGCGGAGGTACTCAGGAGGGAGCGGAGGAGGAGGGTGGGGGTGGGGAGGGAGGAGGAGAGGGCGAGAGTGAGGTGGTGCAGCAAGGGAGTGTGCTGTTTGTGGGGTCCGTGGCTCATGACTGGCTCTTTCCGCACTGCTCTGCCACGGTGAGGCAAACCATGCACAGCGTTTTGCAGAACCACCGCTGAAGCACTGGGCCCACGTGATGCTCTCTGTAGCCAGTCTCTCACACCCCTCGCGAGATACCCCTGTTTGCCCTTTTTTGGCTGTCCTGCCTGAGGGTTTTCAACACTTCTTCCATCGGGCGCGCATCACCTCTTCATACTGCTCTCCGCTTCTCTCGTTTCCTCTGTCCCCATGTTCCCTCGTGCCGCATGCACGCGTGGTGTGGCATGGGCAGGTGCACCACGGGGGGGCGGGCACAGTGGCAGCGTCTATCAGGGCGGGCTGCCCCATCCTGCCCATGCCATTCTTCGGAGACCAGCACTTCTGGTACCTCTCACGCACCCTGCACTCTGCCATGCACCCCCGCACTCTGCCACGCAGTGCTGCCACACTAATTAGTCCTGTTTCTGAGTGGACTCAAAAGTCTAGCTCATGTTTATGCCCACCTGTTCCGTCCACCGCAAGGCACACGGCTACTTATCATCTGTCCATCCATCCATCCGCTCGTCCATCCATCCCCGTTGTCTTGTAACATCCACCGCTTCCCCAATCTCCCCCCAGGGCTGCTGTGCTGCACAGCCTGGGTGTGGCCCCGCCTGCTCTGCCCATCCACCGCATCTCCCCTCGCCGCCTCCTCTCCTCGCTGCGCCTGCTGCTGCAGCCCCCTCTCAAGGAGCGTGCCATGCAGCTCAAGAACAGCTTTCTTCTCGAGTACGTGCCCCCTCTCCAACACCACCCCACTTCCTGTTCTTCCAACTGCCCTCCGCCCCCACCTTTCCCCCCTCTTATCTTGCGCAACTCTGCCGTGCCTGCCCCCCTCTCCCACGCATCTGTGCACTCAACCACAAGCTCCGCAGCAAGTTACACACCAAGTTGCTGCCTGCTCTCACGTGTCCCAACCCCCTGCTCACCCATCTGCTCCTTTCCCCCCCATGCTGCCCTCTCACGTCACGCAGGGGCGATGGGCTGCTGCGAGCAGCTGACTCCTTCCACCTGCACCTGCCACCTCGCCTGCACCGCTTGCTGCAGGAGGGGCAAGAAGGGGCGGACAGCATGCCTGTAGGCAGCAGAGCGTCAGATGTGGTAGAGCGAGAGCTGTGTGGCAGAGCAGTACCATGGGGAGGAGGAGAGCTTGAAGGAGTACATGAGAGCTGCGTAGGTAGCTCTCAGCAGCAGAAAAAGCAGGGGGTTGCTGGACAGGTGATGGAGGAGAAGGTGAGGGGACACACAGTGCAGCAGGAAGCAGAGACCAGTGAGGTGGAGGGATTGCCTAGGAGGAGGCGATTCTGGGGCAAGAATTGGGTGGTTGGCAAGTGGAAAAGGCATCAGGAGCAGCCTTGTCACTCGCAGGTGAACTCTTTGCCTTTGCCTGTGATATTCAACGCGCTTTCATGCTTGCCAGCCAGTAAATAGATTCTCGTCCTGTTGTTCACTCAGGAAGCGACTTGGGAAGGAGCATCAACAGCTGAGTGGGACCGAGTGCTCTACCAGCGTCGCTCACATGCTCTCTTCATGGGCGTCTATAGAGTACCTGCAGTCCTTGCACGGGTTTTCACATCAAAACCTACTATTGCACAAGCCTAAGAGCGTATTCCTATCCTCGTATCAAGAGAACCTCATATCAAGATTGTACTTTTTGCCTGGTAAAACTAGCAAGAGGTTTTGGGTTTAGGGGAATTTTCAGTGGGAGGTTGATATGAGGTTCTCTTGATAGGAGGATAGGAATACGCTCTAATAGACGATTTACAAGTTTGTGTTTTCATGTGGATATGCGGTGGTGGTACTTATATAGTAAGCTGTGTTGTGATACATGAAAGAAATTAAATATTTCCCATAATGTAAAGATTTACCTATCTTCCATGTGGTCCTAAGGCATTGTCTGGTGGTGAAAATATAAGAGCTAATGCAAAGAAGGGAAAGAAAGAGCCATTGTGTATTAGTTTTCCAGAATGTAGGACTCTAGTGGGCAATAGCTGTACAGTCAAATATTATCAGACACGACTAGTGTAAAAGCCACAAACCTTGCGCCCAGTCAAAGTTGAGGGAGGAAAACGAAGCCTTGACAAGGCGTTTTACCCAATTTGGCCTGCTTCTCAGAGTGAAATTTGACCACCACCCTGCAAATGCAGCATCTGCAGAACTTCCCCCCTGCCAGCCATTGACAGTGCTATTTTTTCACCCATCCCTAGCAGTTAAACTTCCATCCTCTGCTGGAAGACCCAGGCACCTGTCAGGTTTTGCCGAATCACTGGAATCGTTCAAAATCGAGTTACCAAGGGGAGATCTGACACGCCTACAGCTCTTTGTTCATTCCATTCCCTTCAATTCCCCCTGCAATATTTTCCCCCTTCAGCCCTCTCCCTGGCTTGTCTTGCCAAGGCCTTAAAAAAAACGGTTCAGTGTTGCTATAACTTTACACCCTACAATTTCAACATGGAGAAATAAACACCCTGCAGTTTCTTGGCTTGGCTGTGCCTGGGTAGGATCCTCTAGGGACCCCCAAAATGAATCGAGAGCCATTCCCTTAGGGTGGGCCCAAAGTCACTGACTCCAAATGCCCAAAGTCACTGACTCCCATAGTCACTGACTCCAAATGCCAGGTTGTAAGGGCGACGATAGGAAATAACTTTGACCTACATATGCCAGGGTTTAAAACCGGGGTGCACATTCAGCTGAATGTGCATCAAAGGTTATCCCTTGACTGAGTGGGTTACGAGGTGTGCTTTCAACCCCTTCAAGTCGAAATTCGTTTCCCCCCTCCCCCGCAATTTCGTTTCCCCACGCCCCCGCAATTTCATTTCCCCCTCCCCGTCGAAATTCGTTTCCCCCCTCCCCCGCAATTTTGTTTCCCCCCTCCCCCGCAATTTCGTTTTCCCCCCCTCCCGCCAATCTGTTTCATCCCTCCCGCCATTCGGTTTCACCCACTCCCGCCATTTCACCCCCTCCCGCCACCTACGAAATGCCCGAAGCTCTAGCGGAATCATTTTTTTGTCGCCCCTCGTGAGCCAATCACTGTTTTTCTCCAAACCCCCTTCCCAACATCTCAAGCCGAACCGCGTTGAATGTGCACCCCCGTCTGAACCATCACCTTTTTGTACTTGGCCAGAACTGAGAGAAAAATCGGCCATGACCAGAACAAACCGACACACCTGTAAGGTGTCGGTCGAGTAGACATCTACACATGATTCCCTTTCACTCCCCTTCCCCATCTTTCATTTTGCTCCTGTCTCGTACTCGCGTCAATCAGGGGCAAATTGGGCCTGTTCGTAGGAGTGTGGTTACAATTTGAACTACAGTTCCAATTTCACGGGTAGCCTCGAGTGTTTTGCACGGGAAATCTGGCTAACTTATTCGCGGTCAAAGTTTTGGGGGTTTTAACTTGGGCGTGTAAGGCTGTGGGCCGTTGGCTGAGAATGTCGACCGCTGCTCCTGTCGGTTGTCTGAGGGCGTGTTGAAGGTGGGCCGTTTCGCGGGCATCATGTGTAGCCTACACATAATGGACGCGACGCCAGCCTTGAAAGTCTCAAATCGACATCCTGCTGGCCGCGTCGCCTTGGCGAATGCGGCACCTCACAACACGGTGTGATATTGGGGGCATTGCAAGTGGCCTGGGAGGACCTCCGCCTGCTCAGTGGCTCTATCGCTCCGCTGCATGTTTCGGTGGATCGACGGAGTCACCACCTGCGCCTTCCCCGCGGAGTTTTCAAACTCGCCCCAGACGACGTTGGATCTACAAACCTGGGGCTCTCGCCCAGCATACTCTCACACCCGTTACACCATTCGGACGCTACTGCAAACCCGGCTCACGAGATCACAGTACTATAGTACTAGTGCCCAGCTACGAAGATATACTTCGGTGTTATGGCAGTTGTTACTACTGAGCATTCACCGTCCAGGGTTCTAGGATGGATGCCGTTCCTGGGTGCACCACCATCGCGGCGAGTACCAGTCCCCCGCGGGATCCGCGCCGTCGTGCTCCTTCTCTTTACGCTGGCGATCCATGTGGCCCGCCTCTCCCGCGTTCACTATCGAGTCGAGGCGGAGCACTGCTCAAAAAGCGGCTCTGGCAGAGCTACATCAATGCATGATGTTGGGGACGCCGATGGTGCCGCAACCGCGGCGGCGTTCTCGCGTGGTCTCGACGCGCTGGCGTCGTGGGAAGAGGAGGCGGCGCTGCGCAACGGGGAGCAATGGTGGCCGAACCCCCAGGAGCGGCACCCGGCGAATCAGCAGCACCCTGAAGATTCGCGGGTTATTCGCGTGGCTGCGGTTACTACCGTTGACGGTGCAGTGACATTTCACCACAAGCAATTGCGAACATCGCAATTTCGAGTCGTGCCGCTTTCCCCGCCGCCAGCAGCAGCAGGCAACCTGACGTGGGATGACTTTTACCCGGATGTTGGTATCTACGAACCCTTCAATTCCACCTGCCCTACTGTCCCCCGAGCGCCATGGGAGGAGGACGGGGAAAGCGATGACGTGGCAGACGCAATGGTGGCGGTAGTTCCGTGTCGCCCGGAGAGCAACTCGATGGCGAGGGACGTACGATGGTTACAGCTCTTGCTGTCGATTGCGCGATTCGCCAGTAAGGTGCGCTCCAATATGCAAGCTGGATTTGTGTTCTAAGCCGAGGCATGAAAAACGGAGGTAGGCACCGCACCCGCCCGTTTCATCCCAAGTTGTCTCCCCCACCCACTGTGCCTCTATTCCGCCTCGCGCTCCTTCCGCCGGATCCCCCCCCGCTGCTCCCCCAGTCCCAGCGTCCGTGGATGCCCATAGTCATCGTGTCGCCCTGTCGCCCGCCGCTCAACCTCTTCCATTGCAACTTCCTCGCGCGGCCGGAACCCGCCGCGCAAGCCGCTACGCTTGGCATCGTGGGCGCCGGGCCGGAGGGCGACGTGTGGGTATACAACGTGACGGCCACCGACATGCGCGAGCGCATCCAACCCCACGGGTCGTGCGCCATGGCGCAACCCACCGGGGGCGCCGCCGCAGGTGCGCTGCTAGAAGCCACCCTTGCTTCTCAGAGGATATTTGCTCGCTACCAAGTCAGGTCCGTGGTAGTGGATACACAGGTACGAAATACCTGCCCGCAGTATCGGATAGTTGTGCAGGTTAGTGCAGGTCACCTGCTTGTATTTCAGCTGCTTGTGTTTCGACGCCCAATTTGCAATGAGATTTACAGCTGTGTTGGCCGTAAGTTTGGGTTCAAGGCCTTTCTCTCCCTCACTGCCGCCGCGGGCCCAGTTCCTTTTCGCCCTTTCCTCACCCCTCCCATCCTCTCGCCCGCTTCTCGCCCCTCGTCCCCTCCAGCCGCTGCGCATTCCCCCTCCGCCGCACCTCCGCGCTTCGCGTTCGTGACTGTACTGCACAGCAAGGACGACTACGTCTGCGGCGCCATCGTGCTCGCGCATGCCCTCCGCACCACCGGCCTCGCGCTGCCCCCCGCGCTCGTCGGCGGCTACGCAAACACCAGCGCCAACGCCAGCGGGGGGGCGGCGCCGCGTGCGGAGGCGGAGCTGGTGGCCATGGTGTCCGCGGAGCTGAGCGCGGACAGCCGGAAAGGACTTGAGGCGGCGGGATGGCGCATTGTGGAGATCGAGCGGGTGAGGAGCCCGTGGGCCAAGCCGGGTCAACACAGCGAGTACAACTTCAGGTGTGCGCACATGTGGGAGGGTGGGTGGGTGGGTGGGTGGCGCCATGGGGTGGATGATAGGGACGTGAAAAGGAATGGGGAAAGGCGGAATCCCAAGCGTGAAACTGGGTTGAAGAGTGGGAGATGAGAGGAGAAGAGAACAAGGTTCTCTCACCCACTCATGATGTCTCCCGCATTGCTTTCCTGTTTCCCACTCCCCACCCTCCCCTGATTGCTCCTCCCCTGATTTCTCTGCCCCTGATTTCTCTGTTCCTAAATCCTCTGCCCCCCCCCCTGGCACGGCAGCAATCTGCAGCTGTGGGGGATGACAGAGTACAAGCGAATCGTGTACATAGACTCGGACTTCCTCCCCTTCCGCTCCCTCACGCACCTCTTCCTCTACCCGGAGCTCTCGGCGGGCGGCAACGACGACTTCCGCTTCAATGGAGGCATGATGATCATCGAGCCCTCGCTCTGCACGCAGGCGTTTCTCATCGCCAACATCCGCTACTTGGTGTCGTACAACCGCGGATTCCAGGTGCGAATGCTTGCCTGCTCTCGTGACCAGATGCTCGCCCGAATTGCTTGACAGAAATGCCTTTGCATAGTCCACACCTGCACTCCACCACAACCCTGGCTGCGCAAGGCCAAAGACTGTTGGACAAAGAGCTCCTCGCCTTCTTCCCCCCTGTTTCCACTTCCTTCCCCACATGTGCTCCTGCCCTCGCCCTGCCAGGGCTTCATAAACAACGCATACCCCTGGTGGCACCGCCTACCGGACTTCACCAATCTCCTCAAGCACAAGCCACTCCACGGGCACGTCCATCCCGACGGGGGCCTGGCCGCCCAAAACGCTCTCTTCGCGTCCGACCCGCCCCAGATGTCCACGATTCATTATCTCGGCCGGAAGCCGTGGGTGTGCTTCCGTGACTTTGACTGCAACCTGTCGGCGTCGCTGCACGACCTCAAGTTTGTGAATGACGTGGCGTTCCAGCGGTGGTGGGCAGTGCATGACGGGATTGATGAGAGGTTAAAGCCGTGGTGCTGGATGAGTGAGGAGATGAAGCAGGCGATCTGGAGGGGCATGAAGAAGCGCAGGCAGGATGGGGTTGAGCCGGAGCGGTGGAATTATACAATCACTGACCCAAGGAAAGACCTGGTGCTGCCGTGGAAGGTTAACCAGAGGACATGGCCAGGATGGCTCAGAAAACTGAGTCCCTCCCATGTAGGTGTAATGGCTTAGAATTCTCCCAGCACCTCGAGTAGAAGTTCCTTCTTTGTGTGTCTTTCGTGATAAGTCCATTTTTGTGTTCAGGCAGCTGCCTCATGAAAGTAGGCAGATCATGCCATATAATGCTCTTTCAGAGTTAAGGGGATGGGTGCAAACGGAAAGTGGGATGCGATCCTGAGTCACTGAAAGCCTGGTAACTACCGGTACCATACCTGAATTCTCATAAAATCACATAACGAAGGCCTGTAATGTAGACTTATTGGTACTACATCAATTTGCGGCGACATATCTAATTCAACCCAAGGGTGTGAAACAAACCGATACCCCAGAACAGTGCACGGCAGATGAACGAGCAGAGAAGGAATCACTGCACGAGTTCGTATTGATTGCCCGCCCTATTGGCACCACTGGAGGCAGGAGGGAGGAGAGAGTGCAACACGCCCGTGTCGACTAATTCCCGCATCGCATACGCCTCCCCTCTCTCCATCATCTCCTCTATCCACAGCCACGTGCGCGCTGGGGCGGAGGAGGGGGGGTGTGGGATTGTAGGCGACGATGTGGTGACAGGAGAGGAGGATGGAGTGGGGGAGATGGGCGAGGGGAGAGAGGATGTCGGAGGGTAGTGGTAGGTGGTGGAGGAGGTGGAGGAGGGGGAGGTGGTGGGGGAGGAGGATGGGGTGGACGGTGGGGAGGATGTGGGACAAGAAGACAGTGTGTGGAGGAGAGGGGAGGCGGGCAAGGCATCGTCGTCGTCCTCGCTATAGTGCTCGCTCACTTTCACCTCCTCCTCCCCCCCCGCCCACTCCTCCCACCCTTGCTCGCCCGCCTCACGGGCCCGTGCCCTCTCCCCTCTCCCCCGCGCACCGAGGCTCAGGAAGTCCCAACGCCGCCGGCGCATCTCCTGGAAATGAAAGCCGTGGAACGGTGGGCAAGAGGTAGGGGGAGTGAGGGAAAGGTTTGTAGGTATGGCGGGGGTACGAGGGGAGGAATCACGAGGTTGCAGTGCCTTGCTGGTGCATTTGGTGGCGGAGGGGAATGCAATGAGCCGTGGTGCTGTGGCATGGAGTGTGGGTATGACTTGCCTCGTCCAGTGCGAAGTCGAGGAAGAGAGAGGACGCAGAGGCCGGGGCGAGGTGCTCCCTGTGACACACGCAGAGAAAAGGGGAACAAGGGTGGGGAGGTGGGGTGGGGCGAAGCGGGGATGCGGGAGGAAGGGGGCATGGTAACGTGAGGTTTAAAGGAGGGGGAAATGGGAAGAAGCAAGGAGCACAGGTTGGGGGAAGGCAAAGGACGAAGGGACGCACAGGCCAAGGAGCGCTGCATGCATGCGTGCACACAGCATGGCATTGTGCACACAGCATGACACATCGCAGGCAGCAGCATGACATGGCACGTACGGCATGGCAAGAATGGATCCATCAACGCATCGGCGGCCGCGGTAGAGCGTCCAGGGGCGGCCGTCCATGAAGAAGGGGATGTGCACGGATGCCAGGCAGCACGCTATCAGGTCCGCGCGCGATGCGAACTGCGACACCACCTGCCTCTGGAACCACGGCGCGCTGCACATGCGGGGGAGAGTGGGGGAGGGGAGAGAGGGTGAGTTACTTGTGAGGATCCGTGGGAGGAGGCGAGGCCGCGAGGAGGAAAGCAGGGGTGGAGTGGAGATGAGAGGCGATGGGGAGACGGGGGGATGGAGGGAAGGAGGCGGGGAGTTAAAGAGGCGGTGAATGCAGCAGGATGAAGGCGGTGACTGGGAGAGCGGCTGGGAGAGTGGTTGCAATGATGCGTTTCGTACAGAAAGGAGTATGCAGGGATGGCGGTGGGTAGTACCGATGGCGAATGGAGGGCAGTGTGACTATGTGGAGGGAGAGGCGGTGAGTGCAGCGCGTGTGAGCATCCGCAGGGAGCATGAGGTCCAGCCACTCGCCCACCAGCCGCCCCCACACTCCTGCCAGCCCTGCAGCACACACGGGACAGGTGCAGGGAGGGGGGAATGGAGCGGAGCAGAGCAGGAGGATGGAGCAGGTCGCGCAGAGGCAAAGGAGATGGCAGAGCAAGGACAGGGGGAGAACCATAGGAGGGCCTACACCCGCCATGGGAGGGCCAACCTGCCACTCGCCCCACCCGCCACTCGTCCCACCCTCCACTCGCCCCACCCTCCACTCGCCCCACCCTCCACTCGCCCCACCCGCCACTCGTCCCACCCTCCACTCGCCCCACCCTCCACTCGTCCCACCCTCCACTCGCCCCACCCGCCACTCGTCCCACCCGCCACTCGCCCCACCCGCCACTCGTCCCACCCGCCACTCGTCCCACCCGCCACTCGCCCCACCCGCCACTCGTCCCACCCGCCACTCGTCCCACCCGCCACTCGCCCCACCCGCCACTCGTCCCACCCGCCACTCGCCCCACCCGCCACTCGTCCCACCCTCCACTCGCCCCACCCGCCACTCGTCCCACCCTCCACTCGCCCCACCCGCCACTCGTCCCACCCTCCACTCGCCCCACCCGCCACTCGTCCCACCCTCCACTCGCCCCACCCGCCACTCGTCCCACCCTCCACTCGCCCCACCCTCCACTCGTCCCACCCGCCACTCGTCCCACCCGCCACTCGTCCCACCCGCCACTCGCCCCACCCGCCACTCGCCCCACCCGCCACTCGCCCCACCCGCCACTCGTCCCACCCGCCACTCGTCCCACCCGCCACTCGCCCCACCCGCCACTCGCCCCACCCGCCACTCGCCCCACCCGCCACTCGCCCCACCCGCCACTCGCCCCACCCGCCACTCGCCCCACCCGCCACTCGTCCCACCCGCCACTCGTCCCACCCGCCACTCGTCCCACCCGCCACTCGCCCCACCCGCCACTCATCCCACCCGCCACTCGCCCCACCCGCCACTCGTCCCACCCGCCACTCGTCCCACCCGCCACTCGCCCCACCCGCCACTCGTCCCACCCGCCACTCGCCCCACCCGCCACTCGTCCCACCCGCCACTCGCCCCACCCGCCACTCGTCCCACCCGCCACTCGTCCCACCCGCCACTCGCCCCACCCGCCACTCGCCCCACCCGCCACTCGCCCCACCCGCCACTCGTCCCACCCGCCACTCGCCCCACCCGCCACTCGTCCCACCCGCCACTCGTCCCACCCGCCACTCGCCCCACCCGCCACTCGTCCCACCCGCCACTCGTCCCACCCGCCACTCGCCCCACCCGCCACTCGTCCCACCCGCCACTCGCCCCACCCGCCACTCGTCCCACCCTCCACTCGCCCCACCCGCCACTCGTCCCACCCACCCTCCACTCGCCCCACCCGCCACTCGTCCCACCCTCCACTCGCCCCACCCGCCACTCGTCCCACCCTCCACTCGCCCCACCCGCCACTCGTCCCACCCTCCACTCGCCCCACCCTCCACTCGTCCCACCCGCCACTCGTCCCACCCGCCACTCGTCCCACCCGCCACTCGCCCCACCCGCCACTCGCCCCACCCGCCACTCGCCCCACCCGCCACTCGTCCCACCCGCCACTCGCCCCACCCGCCACTCGCCCCACCCGCCACTCGCCCCACCCGCCACTCGCCCCACCCGCCACTCGCCCCACCCGCCACTCGTCCCACCCGCCACTCATCCCACCCGCCACTCGTCCCACCCGCCACTCGTCCCACCCGCCACTCGCCCCACCCGCCACTCATCCCACCCGCCACTCGCCCCACCCGCCACTCGTCCCACCCGCCACTCGTCCCACCCGCCACTCGCCCCACCCGCCACTCGTCCCACCCGCCACTCGTCCCACCCGCCACTCGTCCCACCCGCCACTCGCCCCACCCGCCACTCGTCCCACCCGCCACTCGTCCCACCCGCCACTCGTCCCACCCGCCACTCGCCCCACCCGCCACTCGCCCCCGCCACCCGCCACTCGTCCCACCCGCCACTCGCCCCAACCGCCACTCGCCCCACCCGCCACTCGCCCCACCCGCCACTCGCCCCACCCGCCACTCGTCCCACCCGCCACTCGTCCCACCCGCCACTCGTGCCACCCGCCACTGGCCCCACCTGCAGGGCGATCCCAGACTCCGTTGGCAAGGGAGAGGTCGAAGGCGGCGCGCGCAGCAGCGGTGGCGTCCACCCCGCACGCTGTGAGCGTGGCTGCCAGCGCGCCCGCACTCGCCCCCACCAGCCGTGCACTGTCCACCGCGCCGTGCCGTGATACCACCGCCGCCGCCCCCATCTGCCAGTAGAAGAACATCCCGCTGCCGTCACAACGTGATAGAAGCACGGGGGAAAGGGAGGGGCGATGATGCTGGGGGAGTGGGGGAGATTGGGTGAGCCGCGAGCGTGGTTACATGGTTCGCCCTTGTCAGTTGTGGTGCAGGCAGGGAGGGGCAGGCAGGAGAGTGGTGGCTCATGGCATGGCAGGCTGCCAACGGTCGCACCAAGCAGGCACATTACATGACACTCCCCGCACTGCACACCACCCCATAATGCACACAGCACACCCCCATCTCCAAGGCCTTGGAGATGGGCTATCTCATAAGCCACTCCCCCCACACTACACAGCCCCACACTGCGCGTTCCTTCCCCCACACCGCTCCATCCATGCCCCACCCCCATGCAGCCGTACCCGCCAGGGAAGCACAGCACGGGACGGTCCTCCGCGTGCTCCACGTCCCACTCGCCGCTGCCCCTCCCCGCGCTCATTGCTCCGCCCATGGCGGAACTCCCTTCAGTGTCCGCCTCCCCGCGCAGCTCTGCAACGCAGCCCTCCGCGTCCCCGACCTCCCGTCGCTGCTCTCCTTCCCCCGACCACGGCTCCCCTGCACCACCCGCCCGTGCGCGGATCGCTCTTCCCCTCTGCGCGCCTGCCTCGGTTCTACCGCCTCTCCGCCCAGCCGCGTCACCCCGGCAGCATGCCGCCTCGATTCCCGCCGCCAGGGGCCCTATCAGTCGCCGTGAAACGCGCTCCATCTTCCGCTGCTGTACAGCCGCTGCGGTAACAGACTCGATCTTGCTTGAAATTCTTCTGCGAGTGTTGCCCGAATGAGCAATGGATGGTCTAGCTATCGGATGCGACGGCGCGAGGACAGAAGGGATTGGAGGGCCACGGAGCGTGGGCGAGAGGGAAGAAGCCTGGGAACGAGGCGCCGGCCATAACGGTCGACATCGAAACGCGTTGAGCCGTTGCGGCCTTGCGCGATCACACGGCGCGGCGCGGCCGGGGGAGGGAATTAGAGGGCGCGCGGGGCGGAAATGAAGCGCGTGGGCGCTCATGGTGGTGCTATTCGATCAATTACGTTACGACCCACGACGAAGGTTGAGGATCGCGGGGAAACGGGGGCAGGGAAGAGCGAGGAGGCAGCAGCGCATGAACGTCGCAAGGTGTCTGCGTGCTATGCCTCGCAAGATGCGGAATGAGCGGCGGACGCGCGGCAGTAGATTTTAATCGATGCACGTCGCCGTGCGATGGGATGCTGTTTCGTGAGGACGACAGGTGGGAGGGCCTGTTGGTGGTGTCAGGTAGTAATAGAATTAGTGTACACTCGAACTAACCTGGAGTTAGATTTACCACCAATTTGTCTATACGCGATATTACATCCCTGCCAGCATACTACTAGTACTGACTTCAACCTACGACTAACCACCCAGATCATAAGTTCAATCATTACAAATGGAAAACGATCTACTGGTGTGGTGCTCCTCCATCCATCCAGCTTGAATTGCCTCTGTCCAAACGACAAGTGACACCCTTCCTCTTAATCAACTATAGCTCCACCCTCAAGGAGTTCTCCCTGCAACCGCCGGTGAAGCACCTCCCCCAGTATTACTTCGCGTCCGCCTGCCAACAGTTGGCCTGCGCGGCACCTGCACGTTGTGTTCCGCATGTGCCTTCTCCACCGCCTTCAACCCAGCAGCGCCCCTCCCATTACCCCTGTTGACTGCATTGATCCCCTGGGCCCCGTTGGCTCTCTGTCTCTGGGCATTTCTTGCCTGCCGCACACGTGTGCCCATGTGCCCTGTCAGGGCAGTTTGCACGCTCCCTTTAGCCCTGACTCCATGCTTTCTGGTCCCCATGCGAGTCTGCTTCAACCCGTTGCCAGATGATCTCAACCATTGCTTGAATCGGCCCCACAACTCCGCCATCTTTTTTTGTGACATGGCAGCACTACCACCAGAACCAGCTGTGCCATAGTCCGTGTAATCCCCTGCACTGTAATCTCCACTGTAGTCTCCTTCGTTATAATCACCGTTGCTGTTATCCCCACTATAGTCATCACCACCCCCAGTACTGTCATCTCCATCGTAATCACCATCACCATCGCTGCCATCCCCATTGCCGTCTCCACCCCCGTAATCACCATCATCGTTATAGCCACCTCCGTTGCCATCACCATTACCGAAATCACCGCCATCGTTATAATCACCACCGTTACCGTAGTCCCCCCCATAGTCGCCTCCGCCATTGCCTCCTCCATTTCCACCCCCATCACCACCGCCAGTCCCGCCCTCGGTCCCGCCCCCAGTCCCGCCGCCAGTGCCGCCACCAGTGCCGCCGCCTGTGCCGCCCCCTGTACCGCCGCCCGTGCCGCCCCCAGTTGAACCTGTGCAGCTAAAGTCCACACTTGCCTGGCCACTGAAATGGCATCATCACAGGACGGCACGAGGGACGCATGGGGGACACACACAGATAGTTTGTTCAGTCTGCGCCGCCTTGTGGGAAGGGAGGGGACTGGATCTCGGCAGAAGCTGACGCCAGCACAAGACAATAGCTCCACTGGTAGTCGATAGATATAGACGTGGCACAGATACGCGTAGCAGAGGTGAGAGTCGTGACGCGGCAAGAAAGTGGGCAGCAGAGGGTATTAGGACGAGGGAGAGAGGGGTACGAGGGACGCACTAGTTGCCGCCATGGTTGGCGAGGGCTGGCGACTGATCGCTGGAGAAGGCCCAGATGATGCTGTTGCTCCCCGCCATGCTCACCGGCACTGCGCCGTCGCCAGACGACCGAGAGAACCTGTGGTTGGAGCCAGCGGGAAAGAACAGACCGGCGCAACGAGAAGGACAGAACTTAACACCACAGTGAGATCAGTCGGACTCCGACTGATGGAAATGCATATGCGCGGTGGAATCATGCGCCGTGCGACTTTATGATGTTAGGGTTGGTTCGCCCAACCACGGAACCTACGGCGAAAGCTTCTACGACGGCGGAATGACGGCGAAATGGAAGCACGTGGATGATTCTAGGTGAAACGGTGGAAATCGGCCTACGGTGGAGAATGGAAGCTACGGCGTGAGAAGCAAGAGAGAAATTGGGAAGAAACTAGAGAAATGGAGGAAGAAGAGTGAAGAAGTATCGAGATTGGAGTTGACAAGGGGAAATTGTGGTTCGAGACTGAGGCGTGTTCGAGAAGGTGCTTGATTCGGACTCGAGGAGTGTTCGGCGAATTCGGTTCGGTTCCGTGTGCGACTCGGGGTGAAACGAGGCGCACGCGGTTACTTGGGAAACAAGTGAAGTTACGAATCGCATTTTGTGTCTTGCATGACCATAAAACTGCTTGTACTCATTCTGGAAATCACAACATTGGACAACATTGAAACCAATCAGATTCTGAAAATTGCTGAAGTGTGTATTGACAACTTCAAGCAGAGCTGCGCATATCATTGGATTCGTGAGATCGTGGAGAACACGATAAGCAATAGCAAGTAGACTATTGCCGACTAAGGCGTTTACGATCCTAAGATATGAAACCGTTGGTACCAGCTCGCGGTGATGGCAACGCGACTGCTGTGGTAAGCGGGCGGCACATCACGGGCCAATAATTACGCCATGGGACTATGCCAGTAAGAGACTCGCGTCGTAGTATACTCGACGAGCCGCGTACTTGATAAGAGAGCCACCATTGGCGGAGGAGGCGGAGCCGATGGAGAATCGGGTGGTGGGGCGCACGTCCGCCTCGCTGTACCCGCTTATGGCATACGCCTTCACCGCGCCGCCCGGCAGCCCGCCAATCACGGCGTCGGAGCCGGTCATGCTGCCGTCCGGCGACCACGCCACCGCCACCCACCCGCCAGCCGCCGTGCCGCCCACCTGCATGGCGAGAGAAAGGCTCTTGCCGCCCGCGGCGAGGGCCCAGTGCAGCACGAGACTGGGCAAGCGGAAAGTAGTGGCACGGGGAGGAGGCGGAGTGAGAGAGAGTGAGAGTGAGAGAGTGAGTGTGAGTGTGAGAGAGTGAGTGTGAGTGTGAAAGAGTGAGTGTGAGTGTGAGAGAGAGAGTGTGAGTGTGAGTGTGAGAGAGAGAGTGTGAGTGTGAGTGTGAGAGAGAGAGTGTGAGTGTGAGAGAGAGAGAGTGTGAGTGTGAGAGAGAGAGAGTGAGTGTGAGAGAGAGAGAGTGTGAGAGAGAGAGAGAGAGTGTGAGAGAGAGAGAGTGGGTGTGAGAGAGAGAGAGTGAGTGTGAGAGAGAGAGAGTGAGTGTGAGAGAGAGAGAGAGTGTGTGAGAGAGAGAGAGAGAGAGTGTGAGAGAGAGAGAGAGTGTGAGAGAGAGAGAGTGAGTGAGAGAGAGAGAGAGAGTGTGAGAGAGAGAGAGAGTGTGAGAGAGAGAGAGAGTGTGAGAGAGAGAGAGAGAGTGTGAGAGAGAGAGAGAGAGTGAGAGAGAGAGAGAGTGTGAGAGAGAGAGAGAGAGTGAGAGAGAGAGAGAGAGTGAGAGAGAGAGAGAGAGTGTGTGAGAGAGAGAGAGAGTGTGAGAGAGAGAGAGAGAGTGAGAGAGAGAGAGAGTGTGTGAGAGAGAGAGTGTGAGAGAGAGAGAGAGTGTGAGAGAGAGAGAGTGTGAGAGAGAGAGAGAGAGTGTGAGAGAGAGAGAGAGAGTGTGAGAGAGAGAGAGAGAGTGTGAGAGAGAGAGAGAGAGTGTGAGAGAGAGAGAGAGTGTGAGAGAGAGAGAGAGAGTGTGAGAGAGAGAGAGTGTGAGAGAGAGAGAGAGAGTGTGAGAGAGAGAGTGTGAGAGAGAGAGTGTGAGAGAGAGAGAGAGAGTGTGAGAGAGAGAGAGAGAGAGTGTGAGAGAGAGAGAGAGTGTGAGAGAGAGAGAGAGTGTGTGAGAGAGAGAGAGAGTGTGTGAGAGAGAGAGAGAGAGTGTCAGAGAGAGAGAGAGAGAGAGAGAGAGAGAGATAGAGAGAGAGAGAGAGAGAGAGAGAGAAGGAGAAGGAAACATGGGGTCACGGGAAGATGGAAGGGAGGATTAATAATTAGTATTATCAACGTAAATGGCAGTTGAGGTCGGAGGCGGGGAGTGCGGTGTGAATGCAGCCACATGACGACGGTCAGTTGCGAGTGGTAGAGAGAGGTAGAAGCGAGAGAGAGAGGTCGTACTCGGATCCGGAGAGTGCGACGGACGACGTGTATCCTGCAATCGACGACGCCGAACAACCGCCCGCCGCCGCGGGAGCTTTCACGGCGAGTTTAGCGACGGTTGTAGAACCAACTACGCCGGTTGTCACAACACCCGCCGAGCTCGACGAGGAGTGCAGCGGCGAGCGCACGAGCCTGCCGTGCCCGTCTCGGGTAGCAGCAGCATGCCTGGGTCGGTGCGGTACGGTGTACGCACATGCTGCCAGATATGTCGGGTCGACGTGGACCTGCAGCACAAGGAGAAGCAGCGCGGCGGCTACGAAGGTTCTTGCTGGCTCCGCAACCACGGGCGTGAGACTTGGACGACTCGGGCTCAGGGCCCGAGAAGAGGGAGTTGGCATCCTTGTAAGAAACACGCTATTCCGAAAGCAGGGAATGTCGATGCACTAGGAGGCGTTATGAGGGTTTGGTTGATTGTGAGCTGGAAGGATGAGACTTTGTACCCGGTCAAGCAGGTGAGGTGAGGTGAGGTGGTGGAAGTGAGGCTCCCTGTCCACGGATTGGCGCGTGGAGGGGGGTTGTGCTGCCGAGGAGAAGGCATTCGGTTCGGTTCGGAGATAAGAGAGCAGTAGAAAGCAACTTGACTCAACTTCCTCGCCAACCAGTCGCTGCGCCGCCGCCATTCTACAGAGAACAATGATACGACGAGGTTTGGTGCGGTGCAGAGGGGGAGTTTACAGTTTTCCACCTCTTTTCTCTCTTCCATTCCATGGTCCTTCCACCTGCGGCTCGAAGAATGGTGGGGAAACAAGGGGTCAAGACGTGACGTGGCTGAAATGGTTAAAAAATCCGTTGACCATTTCAACCGATAGGTGGCAAATCCACCGCGTACGGATATTGCTGTTTCGATTAGAAACAGATATGCAAACTATTGCCATCTTTTATGAGTTGTAATGGAGAGTACGCGGAATAACGAATAACGAAGCTGTGACTTAATGAACTGTCGATTACAATGAAGGCACGCGAATATATAGTGAATACCCTAGCTAGGAGGGAACCTTGGGAAACGAGGTTGGGAGCAGGTTTGGCAACGGAAAGCCGAAGGCGACGCGGAGGAGCCTCGGCATCGTTGATGTCGGCCGAACGTGCAAGTCCGAAAATCGGGGTTGTACGCGTAGCAGTCAACCCCGGTAAGGATAAAGGAAAAATCCTTACACCATCGGAGTTCATTCTGCTACCTCTTGCTTATGTGTTAGCATACCCACCCAGACATTATGAAAAAAGGGGTTGTGAAATTACTTGAAACCTGGCCATTCGTTCCCGAATCATATGGGTGTAGAATGCTTGATATATTCGCAAATAAGAAAAAAAAACAGATATTTCTTATGTGGAGCTAATGAACTTATATGCGTGGATGCAAGCACACACAAACTCAAGCAGATTCGTCAATGAAAATACATACAGACTGTATATGGCACATCAGATTATCTCATTGAAATTCTGTCCTAAGCAATTAAGGTAATACGAAGGCTGTTTGTTCAAAATTGGTAGAAGCACTGTCCTAAAACACTAGTCACATTTCAATGACATGAATTGTCACTGCATTCACTGCCACTGTTGTCATCCTACAAAAGAAATCAGACAGTTCTAACAAGAAATTGGTGCCCAAATCAAGGCAACTGCCACATGGCACATGACAGACAGAAGCACACACCTGGCACAAGATTGGCCATCCAGCACCTTACGCAGCCATAGCCTACAGCACGCTAGATCAGAACACCTCAACCCTCGCAAGGAGGCACCACTGGAGCATGCACCTTGAGCGCCTGGACCTAGGAATATGGCAATGCCGGCCGGTGCGACATGGCATGGCACACCAAAGTGCTCCATAGCCGCAACGTAAGACACAGCGGGTGGGGAACAAACTGGAGGGGAGCGGATGGCATGACATGGATGGTGAGCAACAATGATGGGTTACGTGATCATCAGGGAGGCGAAAAGGCGACAGCCAACATGAATGAGCAATGGTGGGAAGCATGGGCGCAGGCAGGGAGGAATACGGATGCCGATGAGAGGAGGCTTGCTAGCTCAATAGAAACTCTAGGTTGGGGTTGCACAAGGATCAGAAGGCGATGGAGACTGATTGGACCAAACAGCTCTGACAGGGTTTCTGACATGACAACTGCCGCCTTCTTCACACGCTGACCCCTGCTTCTCCTCGGCCAGTCCTCCCCTTTTCAGCTCCAATCAACTCCCCTACACTACGTGCGCCCTCGCTGTACACACTCTGCGGTAGTTCGCTTGCAGGCGGTCGGTGAAGGGAATCAGTGGTCGAGAGATGGAAAGACAAAGTGGGGGTCAGGAGCAACGCGAAGCTCATCGCCCACCACCCCGCTTGCTGTGCCTAAAGCTATCCTCGCGTGTGAAATTCTAAGCTCGCGTTTCGAAGTTGTATTTCCTTCGTAACCATCCCCTCTTCCCCCTCTATCTCCCTCCTTCCCTGCACTTATTCCTTTTCAACCTGACTTTTTCAATTTAGGGCTCACGCTTCGTGCCATGCGAATGGACGGCAGCGACTTGCACAGCATCTCCATGTTCTCCGCCCAACCCTTGCTCCACGGCACCCGCGCCAATACTTCCACCAGCCAATCGCGCTTCTCGTACGGCGCGCTCCAGCATCCGCCGTCGAACTCGTCTCCAATCAGCCCGCCGCCGGCAATCTCCAGGTCCAGCACCTTCTGCGACACTCGCGACTCTATCGGCAGAGCGTCGGACTGGGGCGTCGGATGCCGAACTTTCGCGACCAGGCCTGACCTTCGCACATACTTGATGCCAGCCCACGTGATGGCGGGCTGTAGGTACGTGTACACTGCGATGACAGGCAGCAGCGCCAGGTTCATCAGCATGCCCAGCACGCCAAGCGAGAGGCTGAGATTGCTTAACCGGATCTGCGGCTTTTCCGGGGAGAGCAAATTGCAGAGAGTGATGACGGCGTGGAACAGGCGCGCGCCCAGCAGAGCCGAAATGCCGATGCTCGCCAAGTGGCCGAGGGAGAACGCGAGGCCCGTGGCGCAGAACGAGCGCGACACCATCCACTCCCACCACAGCGTCCTCCCGTCCACCACCACCGGCCGCCCGCCGCCCACCAGCCCGCTCGATGCAAGCGCCGCGATGGTTGCGACGTCGGTGACGCCCGATTGTAACAACAAGGGTCGGGAGGAGAGGAGGACGGACCGGGCGAGGGAGAGGAGGAAGAGGACGAGGTGGATGAGCGAGGGGATGAGGGGGATGGTGACGGCGATTGAAGCGTACGTGTAGAAGAACCAGCCGACGTGGTTGGTGCGGTAGGCGTATGAGGAGCAGTAGGTGGTCAAGGCGAATATCTGACGCCGCACGTAGTTCCAGTACCGGCGGAAGGTCCACGCGCCGGACATTCTCCCGGGGAAAATGGCGGTGGGCGGGCACCACACCTTGCATCCGTGCACTCCCGCCACGGACGTGAGAATCAGATCGTTGCTGTAGCCGTTGCGCTGCAGCGCGCTCGCCATGCCGTTGCGGTCCGCGCGCAGATCCGCTAGCCGTAGCATGATGCAGCCGCCCCACACGAAGAACGCCGGGCCGCCGGACGACATGCCGATGAGCAGAGGCAGACGGTACGCCATCGCGGCATACGCGGAGATGCTTGGCGTCGATGGGATGTCGAAGGAGTAGCCTGTGCAGCAAAATACCTCTGGCCGCGTCTCCATAGCTTTCACCAACGACCCCAATGTCCCTGGATGGCACTGAATGTCGTCATCCAAAAATAACAGGTACTTGGACTCCGGGCACGCGACCTTAGCGCCAGCTAGTTGGTTATGGATCTGTTGGGAACACGCCGTCGCTAGGCCGGCGACGACTAGCCGAATATCGACGACACCCTTCATCTCTTTTTGCAAGCTCTGCACGGCGAAATACGCAGGGTCGTCCTCGCTCTCCACGCAGAAGATATACTCCACAGAGCCGCCATACAGCGTCACCAGCTGCGACCGCCAGTTGTCCATGCCGGCTTCCCCTATTGACCCCTTCACCGCCAACACCACCGACACCTTGGGTAGTTGCCGCTGCTCGTCGTACGACAACCGCGACATCTCCACGTCGACAAAGGCGAACGGGTTCCCCGATTTTTGAGCCGATCGAATCCGTCTGGTCTCTCTGATGCGCGACTGGCTAGCCCATAGCCACGCGATGCCGAGGCCGATGAGGATGAGGGAGGCTTGTAGTTGGAGGAGAAAAAGACCAGGATGGCAGAGGAGCGACGAGCAGGAGGAGCACCACCACGCCGATCCACATGATGAGATTGCATCCGTCAACAATGCGCCTTCTATTAGCTGCATCTTGAGAACTCAGGTGCGACTGATGCCTGGATACTGCTTCTTGATACAGACAGGCACGACGAACGCTTCAACTAACGAACAATTATGCTACTAGTGGCGTTGAAATTTCGGAAAGCCTAAGAAACGGGAAGGGACAGCTGAATGATGGGAACTGGGGAAAGTAGGCCTCGTCCTCTTGCCATGACTAGAAAAACGAGATCTGAAATATATGGCGAGGCGTCTCCTGGAGTATCAACGCTACGCTAGATCCCAGTTAATCTAAAGAAGGAAGCCGTAGCTGACACGGTGTGAGAGTAACGTGTGAGAGTCCGAATGCAACCCCAAACCGAGCCTGGCAACCTAAAGAAAGGGATTATGGCAATGGATGACCTTGGGGGCTGATAATTTCGGAAATAACAGGATTGTGAGGAGACCAGCAGGAAGATGGGTCAGGGGGGGGGGACAGGAACACTGGCAGGGTGCTTGGTGGGAAGAACCAGTGGTGGTGAGGCGTGCTGCGGAAGTTTGAGGCGGAAAGGAGTTGGGGGTGAAAGCGGGAGGCATAGATGAGGTTGGGGGGAAAGGGGGAGGAAGGCGGGGGACGGTGGGTGTGAGGCGCAATCATTTGTGTGTGAGTTCGTTTTGGTTGGCGGAAAGCATGGCACAGAACGGGTTCAGGTACGCGTTCCCGCAAGCGGAAGGTGCGGAGGGAACAGAGAACGAGATATGAAATCAAAGGCCTCTTGAAACTCACGCGCACAAACGTTCCTTGCGGAGGTTCGGGGGTAAGCGGAAGCCACCGAACAGCGTACGCGGGGGGGTTGGCCGAACCGCACGAGCGCAACGTAGGACCCATGTTGACGGACACAAACGGCAAGAAATCGAGATGCCCGCACGAAACTGCCAGAACGAGGTGCTCGTTGCGCTGAGCGAACCAATCACGTGTCTGCTGGGCAGACGGAAATCTGTCCAGCCATGCAGGAGGCTTGATGAGCACAATGAACCGAACTCTACCGTCATGGTTGACTCCTAGGGATTGGCTGGAAATTGGAGAGCGGGATCATGTCGAGGTCGATGCAGCCGCTTCGCGGTCGGAGCACAGTTCGCGCACGAGATGCATTGGTGGTTCCTAGTGCGCTTGAGGAGTTTCAGCACGGCGATGCGGTGTGCTGAAGGAGGCGGCGAGGCCAACAATTTCGCGGTTCGCCAGAGTTGCAAGCCAAGGAAGGCTGACACTACACCATCGTCCAGAAATCCCAGAGTTTTCCTTGCAGCGGAGCCATTACCGAAACCGAAACCCACCGAATGGTTAACAGAGTAAACTGCACTCCAAAAACTACTATCAAAAGTGTTTCAATCGTGAAAAACTCCCTTCCGTAGTTCGAACATTGTTCTAGGATAAACTACCCTGGAAACTAATGCCCCAAAAGTGCTGTGTGCGTCTCGAAGCTAATGGCGGGAGTCTCACGATTCCCGCTTCCTATGAGCTGCTGACAAAGCTCCTCTCACCAGCAGGAGAATCTGGTCCGTTGATGCTTCAAACCCCTCAAAATTAGGCAAGGTGGATTCCTTTGCCAGAGATCGACCAAACCAGAGGTGCCAGGTCAAACCTATACAACACGAATGCACTAAGAAAAGCACTAACAACGCATTTCAATAATTCGGCATCAGTATAGTTCCATTTATTATTAAGCAGTGAAGAATGGCGATATAAGCAGGTGTTGTAAAAATACCCTCAGGTGTAACCACAATATGCTGCATCCAGATTTAAACAATCCCAATGCAGCAAATTGTTGAAGTATTCGCGTCTCCGAAATGTCGTGGTTGGTGGTGACAGGTATTTGAATTTGTGGTACCCCTCAGACATTATAAAGACGGAACCTTGTGAGCACCATGCTGCCACATTTATCATACCCTTAGTATTAGCAAGAACCTGTGTAAACGCTTAGCACGTGGGGCATGCAAAGTTGGAATCATACAGTTATCGCTCTATGAAGAAATCAACCACCACTGTATCAAGTCTAAGAGCGTATTCCTATCCTCGTATCAAGAGAACCTCATATCAACCTCCCACTGAAAATTCCCCTAAACCCAAAACCTCTCGCTAGTTTTACCAGGCAAAAATTACAATCTTGATATGAGGTTTTCTTGATACGAGGATAGGAATACGCTCTAATGCATCCAGATGGCAATTGCCGTATAGGACCCTATCCAGAACTCCATCTGATTCAAAAGCCCCTCAACAGCACATCGCATCACAGCTTCCCTTTATTCTACACAGCACCATAAATATTGCATCTTAGAAGCGGTGCGCGTTTTGAGTCGACTCATATGCGAACACGCACGGTGCGCTAATCCCAGGAGAGGTCCTGGAAGGGGCTGGCGGCCAGGCTGTCATCGACCACGGAGTTGCTGCGGCCTTTGCCGCGCCGCCTCTCCATCGTGGCCATGCGCACCAACCCGAAGCCCCCCCCCTTGCTGCTCGCCTTGCCCTCACCTGCCTCCCTGTCGCCCATAGCACCCCCCTCCGCTGCACCCGGGCGCAACAGCAGTGAGCTGAGAATGCCGCCCGCACCGCCCGTGCTGCCAGCGCCGCTGCTGCGCTGCCTCCTGTGCCGCGCCTCCACGCCGCTGCTCGACCGCGTGAACGCCCTGCTCGCCTCACTTCGCCCCTTCCCCCCCGGCTCCCCCTGCTCTCCCGCCCCCATGCCGCCTGCCAGCCACCCCATGCCTGCCACCCCTCCACTGCCGCTGCTGCTGCCGCCTCCACTCCTCTCCCGCCGGTGCCTCGCCTCCACTCCACTGGCCGACCGAACCAGACCCCTTCGAGGGTTGTGAGCATCCACGCGTGCCGGCCCTGCTGCTGCCGCTGCGGGTGGTGGTGGTGGTGGTGCTTTTGGGAGCGGGGAGTTGTCAAAGGGGCCCATGGCGATGGCGGAGGAGGCAGCGACACCAACACTGCCAGTGGCGCCGATGCTCATGCCGCCGCCCGCACTGCGGTTGCGGCAGTGCCTCGGCTCCACCCCACTGGCCGACCGCACCAGCACCCTCCTTGCCTCCCCCCCACCCATCTGCACCGCACCCCCCACACCTGCCCCACTTCTCTGCCCTCCTTCCTCTGCCTGCCTCTCTGCGTGCCAAGCACTGCTGCTGCCACCGTGCCTGCTGCTGCTGCTGCTCTCGTGCAGAGTGCTCGCCCGCAGCAGCATGACGCCCCCCTCCTCCTCGCCCCCTCCGCCACTCCCCTCTCTCCCCGGCGACCCCCCCACGCGCCCTGCGCCCCTCCCTGCTCCCCACGCGCCCAGGCGCGCAGGGCTGCGGGCGGAGACAGGGGGGGCGGGGCGGGAGACGGGGCGGGCGAGGGGCACGGGGGAGCCGGAGGGGGAGGCGGAGGAGGAGGAGGCGTCGAGGCTGCGGTGGCGCGAGTGGGAGGCGAGGCGCAGCAGCGAGTGCATGGATGGCGCGGCACACCGCACAGTGGCCTCGCGAGGACTCTCCTCCCCCGCCTCCTCGCCCCCGCCCTCCCACGCCGGCCCCCCTGCTACCCCCATCAACCCCCCAGCCCCCCGTGCCAGTCCGTCCCTGCCCACGCCCCCCCTGCCCACTCCGCCCTGCTGAACTATCCCCCGCCCCTCCCACCTCCCCCTCCCCCCCCCCTCCCCCCCGCCCCTCCCCAAGCGCCCGTGCCCCGCCGCCCACACGTGCTCGATGCTGCTGCGCTCTCCGCCCTCCCCTGTCCTCTTCACTCTCGCTTCCCGACCCACTCCCACTGCCCTTCTCGCTCCCACTCCCACTCTCGCTCCCACTTCCACTCTCACTCTCGCTCTCACTCTCACTCTCCTCATCTCGCCCTCTACCCCTGCCTTCACCCCCCGTACACCTCTCCCCCGCCCGCCCACCCATCCTCCTCGCTCCCCCTCCCCTCTCCCCACTCCGCCCCCCGACGCCCCTTCCCCCACCGCCACGCTCCTCCCTGCCACCCCGCCTCTCCCCCGTGCCCGCCCTCACGCACGCCCCATCGCCCTCCTCGCTGCTCTCCTGCACCAGACCCAGCGGCCGCTGCTGCAACGGGCAGGGCGGTGGGGGGGGGGGGGGGGGGGGGGGTTCACGGGATGTTGGGAACAGGCAGACGAAAAAGACTCAAACGGCGGCAAGAACGCGTGGGCATGCCATCTCTCCCTAACTGCACCCCTGCGCCACGCTGCTGCGCCCTTGCCTGCATGCCCTGCCCCAACTGCACCACTCCCTGCGTCTGCCGGCTCTCTCTCTCTCATCCCATTTACCCCCCATTGCCCCTCTCTCGCGCTTTGCCCCGCCCGCCTGCCCACCCGCGGCACCCCAGCGCCCTGCGCGGCTCACCTGGCTGGCCTCCGCGCGTTCGGGACTCAGCGACCGCTGCGACCCCGGGGACGCCCACCCGTACCCTCCGCCCGCCGCCGCGCCCATGCCCCCTCCGCCCGCTCCTGCCCCTGCCCCTGCCCACGCGCCTATCCCTGCATGTGGGCTCGGGTGCGCGCTGTAGGGGGGGGCGGGCGGGGGCAGCTCTCGGTTGCGCAGGGAGGAGGGGGAGGGGCCTCCGACGGACGAGGAGCGCAGGAAGGGCGGGGCGAAGGCGGCTCTGGGGGAGGCTTCATCTGCCTGCGTCCACGCCGCCCACCCGCGGGCGCTGTGGTTGCTGCTGGGGGGAGGACGGCCGAAGGGGGAGGACGACGCGGGGAGGGACGGCGGCGGCTGCTTTTGGGAGACAGGGAGGGGGGCGGAGGGGGAGCAAGGGTCGTCCGCTGCTGCCCATGGGACGGGGGGGCGGGGGAATGCGCTGGCGGCGCTGCTAGCGGGCGGGGAGGCGTCGAGCGGGTTGAGGGCGAGCGGCGCCCTGTTGGCTCTCGCGCGCGGCCGCAGCTCCATCGACATGGCGCGCCGGAACCCCCTCCGCCCTCCCAACCCACCACCCCCGCCGCTGCCAGCGACGCCCGCAGGAGCGGCGGCGTCCGCCGCATTCCCCTGCGTCTGCGTGACACTCGTGCTGTGCCCAAACCCGCCTCTCACGGGCGGCTTGCTGCTCGCGGCGGGAGGCGCAACGAACTGCGCAGACGCGCGGGACGGACTCCCCATTGCGCCAGCGCTGTTGCTCATGGCGCGAACAGCCGGCGCAGCGCTCCCGCCAATCCCAGCGCCCCCACCGCCAACACGCACTTCGTCGCCCGCCCTGGTGCCACCCGCAGTGCCGCCGCCGCGCCTGCCAGCGCCGCCCATGCTCGCTCCGCTACCGGAGCCCCCACCGCTGCTGAAGGGCCCGTTGAAGGTCGCCCCCACACAGTCCCCCGCTACGCGCCGGTCTCTTGCGCCCGCCGCGCCCACAGGCGCGGAAGCAGGCGGGCACTTGGGCACGGGCGACGACGTCGTGCGCCTAAACTCGCGCACTGCGCGCGGCCGATACTCCGCCGCCTCCCCTCCCCCTCCTCCTGCGGCTGCTCCATCCGCCGCAGAACGGCCGCCTTCCCAGTCGCTACTGCCGCCCTCGTAGTCTGCGCCCGGTCTCCCCCCGTACCCCTGACCCACCGCCGCTTCTGGCGGCGACGGCGGCGCTGCTGCGGCGGGGGGAGGAGAGTTAGGACGGTCGGGGGAGAAATCGGAGTCGTATTCAAATCCCTGCGGGGGTAGACGGGGGGTGGGGGGGAGGAGTTACGGGAGCGGGAAAGGTCGAGAGGGAGAGCAAAGGTGGCAGGGTTAGGGTAGGCTGAACGGGGAGGGGCGTTGAGCCAATGAGGCAGCGCGTGCGGTGGTCGCTCGGATCGTCCACACACGCGCCGCAATCCCAATGAGGCGTGACGGCCGCAGAATGCGTTTCACACACAACGGCCCGCCGCAGAAGTAGCGTGGGTAACGGCGGGAAATGAGCGGTACGGAATGGTGCGTACCGGCGGGGGGAGCGGCACGTCGTCAGCGAGAACGGTGCCGAACATTTCGATCTGTCGGTGTCTCTCTCTCTCCTCCTCCTCCTCCGATCGCACCGCCCTTTGCATCTGCTGCTGCTGCTGCACCTGCTGCACTTGCTGCACCTCCCGCTGCTGTTCCTGCTGCTGCTGTGCTTTCAGCGCAGCAGCGCGACTGGGTAGCGATACTGTTCGTAGCAGGGACGGGGCCGCATTTGCTTTCCGAACCTCCGCTGACGAACCTGCAGCGGAGCCCCGGCGGGAGGCTTCAGCGGATGTGTTGGAATTGGACGAACCGAAGAATGAACCCATTTTGGTCCATCCGCGAAACTTCCTCTGCTGCTGCTGTTGCTGCTGCTGCTGGCTGTTCTGCAAGCCGTAAAGGGCGGCGAAGGACCGCTCGAGGCTGATGGTTCGGGGAAGCTCGTCCGGCATGCCGCCATCGTCTGCCGCATCGTATGGCGACGCGTAAATCGACATGAGCGATTGCCAATCATCAAGCTCTGGGACAATACGTTAGGATCCCTAATTGCATAGGACAGATCGGTGAAGGCGAATATGTCACAACATGGCGGTACTGAAAAAAGTGCCGAAAACTGGTCGGGCAATTAATCTCCAGGCACGAGTTGTGCGCAGTGCATGACACTGCGAGTGATGCGCGGAGATACAGCTAGTCGTGCTGCTGTGTTGTCCGTGGCTCTCATTTCAACCTACCAAGTGTGACAGGTTGCGATGAGATCGAGGGGCTCCCATCAGGATTGCTTTGCCTTGCTGCGAGGAGATGCGATTAGATGAGATAAGGGCGTGTCTGAAGTGCAAACGTCGAGTTTCGTCAAATTTCGTCGACGAAACTCATCCGTGGGACCCACGCGTGTTGGTGTCTGAAGTGCAGCCTGACATTCCTCGACGAAACTCGACGTTCGTGCACATGTCGAGGGATGTCGAACAGTGATACCGGGCAGCTGTTTGAGTCACTGTAGTCAGTGAGTGTTTCAAAAACAATTCTTCGACACGCCATGTCTGCATAGCTGTGGCAAACACACGTGAATAAGAACTAAGACGAGAGCGACACGTGCTAGAGAAATTTCGCTGGCAATGTGACAGTAGAATATCCGGTGTTACCAGCAACAATCTATGCTAAGCGAAATTCGCGAGATTGCAAACAATTGAGTTACATGAATGATTCTGTTAATTCCACGTCGAATTTTCATGGGCAACTTATAACAGTGTTCCTATGGCACGTGTGGGTTATTTTGTCGTGTGGGTGTCTGAAGTGAACACAGCTGAAAACGGATGTCGAGTTTCGTCAAGGAACGTCGACGAAAGTTTCGTCGGCAAACGTCGAAATTCACTTCAGACACGCCCTAATGCGCATCAGACACTTCTGTACGATTTGGTGTTGTACAGTACAGTGCAGTGCACAACCGGACAATACGGGACGGAGGGAGGGATGTGGGCAGTGATCAATGCGGCGATCACACGACAACAGCGATAATGGCGATGATGAAGTCAAGAGGTGGGTGACGTCAAGAGCCACGAGTCTCCAACAACCTCTGCTTGTATCGAATTCACCAAATTCCTAAAAATTACACTTCCAGTTTATTCCCACAACGTGTAGAAACAGATACATACACACACACACACACACACACACCACACACACCACACACACACACACACACACACACACACACACACACACACACACACACACACACACACACACACACACACACACACACACACACACACACACACACACACACACACACACACACACACACACACACACACACACACACACACACACACACACACACACACACACACACACACACACACACCAAAATTGACGATCTTTGTGCCATCTCAATCCAACCACTATGCCTCATCGTCCACCATAAAAAAACTTGTGAAAGGCATAGCTAGCTCATCCGACCGTTTCACACAGCTCGCCGCCCAAAACATTCACTCCTGCTCGATGGCTGTTCACAAAGCCAGCAGCAGCAGCAGAGCACCCCCCGCAACAACGCAAGTAATCTTGGTGCCAGCAACAGGGCCAGAAGCCGCCTTACCATACAGAGCAGCAGCAGTGGGAGGAGCGCTGACAGCGGAATCAGTAGTTTTAGCAACTGTAACTGCCGGCATGGGTGCTGCTGCTGGGATTTGAGACAACGTAGGTGCTGCAAATGCAGCCGGGAAGACAGGTGGTGGTGAGGAGGGTGGGGCTGTCAGGCCTCGAGAGAGTTTTGGAGGGACAGGAATGTCTGGGGAACGCGGGGCTAGTGCAGTGTGGAGGACGGGGGAAGGAAGGGTGACAGAGGCAGTGGGGGGAGATGAAGCAGTGGTGGGGGCGGAACCAAGCAAAGAACCAGGAGTGGAGGTGGGCGTGAGAGGCGGACGAGAGGACAGAGAAGACGGGGTGGTGGCAAGAGCAGCAGGAGGTGGGGGTGGAGAGGAGTAGAGTGCAGGGGGGAGGTTGACTTGGAAAGTAGGTGCAGGCGGGGACTGAGCAGGGGAAGCAGGGGCAAGGGGGTTGGAGACGGGCTGTTCATTGGGGTCAAATGAGTAGTCATCCGTGAGTGCTGGGGAGGATGCTGGTGGGTATGCGAGGGCAGGGGACATGGAGTCGAGGGGAGGGGCGGGGGATTCGAAGGAAGCAGAGGGGGTGTTGAGCAGTGGACCTGAGGGCAGTGGGGGCATGGGGTGGTGAGACATGGGGCGGTGAGGAACAAGGTGATGAGACATGGAGATGTGAGGCATGGGGTGGTGAGACATGCCAAGGCTGACAGAACACACAAGGTGGAAGATGAGGATGACTTGTGATGACTTCAACATCCATTTGAAGGACTGGCATTTCGTTTGAAGTCCCCGCATTTGGCAGATCACACACCCGTGCATGATTCAACCACGCACGCAGATCACACCCCATGCATATCACTCTCATGCCAACCACCCCCCTTGACTCTTCCCACTCTCCTCCTCTCGCCCCCCTCGCCCCAGAGTTTTGCTCCCCAGCAATGCACCTGCGGAGGGCGCACAGGAGGCGCAGTAGCGGGGGCAGAGCGAGCAGAAGACGGCGAGGGGCAGCGGAGAAACGGGGCAAGAGGCCGGAGACGGGCACACAGGGCCCGGAGACTCGCTGCTGGGCCAAATGGAGCTGGGGAATTAGAGGGGGGAAGTGGGGGGGGGGGGGGGGGGGGGAGGGGGAGAGCGGAAAGGAATGTGAGGCGGATGAGTTGAAAGTGGAAGGATGGATGGTAGGGTGCGTGGATGCACTGGTTGTTGGGATGGTGGCTCACAGAGGCAGGCAGTGGGATGGTGGGTTGACGTCGACAAAGAGAGATTTGCAGAGGCTGGCAGTGAGATGGGATGGTGGCTCACAGAGTGAGGAGGTTGGGCAGGGTGCCGAGCGCGGGTGGGATGACACCAGAAAGAGGATTGTATGACACATCGCTGCTTGGGATGATGGGGGGTGATGACGGAGGGCGAGGGGAGGAGAGGGAGGGAGGAAGCGGAAGATAAGGGTGGGAGATGCTAGGAGGGGGAGAGGGGCGCGCAAGAGATGAAGGGATCTCGAGAGTGGAAATTGTAGAGGGCAAAATCCTGATGAAGGAGTTAGAAAGGACATGGTGGGTGGATGGCAGTATGGACAGGTTTCACAGTCAAGCTCGTATGGAAACAGCAGGGAGGAGGCTGTAGGAATGCCAAAAGCGCAACGGGCACAGCATGGCCGTGTTCTTCCCCGTGACTACCGGCTGTCACTCTCCCTTCTCCTCCTCCCTCCCCTCCCTCCCCTCCCTCCCCTCCCCTCCTCCCATTCTCCCCCTGCCCCCTTCCCTCCCCCGCCTTACAGCATGTCGAGTTGCCGCAAGCCCCCCAATGATGCTGGGAGATCACCATGGAGGGAGTTATTGTTGAGGAGACTGCGCGGGAGAGGAGAGGGGAGGAGGGATGGCGGGAGAGGGAGAGGGAGGCAGGGAGGTTGTGATGGAACGACAGAAGATGAAAGTCGAGGATGGGTGGAGCGACGCGAAACGTGAACCAAGGAACATAGAAGGCAGCATGGGAGAGCAGCATGGGAGAGCAGCATGGGAGAGCAGCATGGGAGAGCAGCATGGGAGAGCAGCATGGGAGAGCAGCATGGGAGAGCAGCATGGGAGAGCAGCATGGGAGAGCAGCATGGGAGAGCAGCATGGGAGAGCAGCATGGGAGAGCAGCATGGGAGAGCAGCATGGGAGAGCAGCATGGGAGAGCAGCATGGGAGAGCAGCAAAGGCGTGAGGAGGAGGAGGAGGTGGGTGAGGTGAGCTTACAGCGTGTGCAGGAAGGGGAGAGTGCCAAGTGCAGGAGAGAGCGAGCCTGAGAGGTGGTTGCTGCTAAGGTCGCTGTGGGTTCATAAGACAGGGCAAGAGGCACGAGGGGCGCAGTGGGAGGGTAGGGATTGTGATGGTCGGAAGGGGGATGTGGCGGTGGGAGCGTAAGTGGGGTGGAATGTAGAAGAAATATGATGGAACCGGGAAGTGGGAAGTGGAGTGACTGTGGAAGGGGGAACAAAGGGGGAGGGGCGCAGATAATATGGGGTGGACGAGTGGATGATTTTTTGGACGCCTTAAGAAATTGATGGAAGCGGGTGAGAAAGAGGCGTGGGCGAGTGGAGGTGCATGCACGGTGCGGCTGCAATGCGAGGGCATGACAAAGACCAACACCGCACTCTGTAATGGGCACCGCATCGAGAGTGATGCAATAGATGAGAGCATGGGACGACGCGGAGGAGAGCGACTGATGCATGCAGTGAGGGGCAACGAGGCATGCGGAACTGACAGTTTTACAAGGGCCTTGAGGTTCCACATGGACTCGGGGACGGACCCTTCCAGGTCGTTGCTTGCCATCTCCCTGGGAGAAAGGAAGAGAGAAGGACGGGTTGAAGGAGGGGGAGGGGCGAGAGCAGTGTGCGTGAGGAAGGCAGGGAACAGCATGAGTGAAGAACGGAAGGTGGAGGAGCAGAGGAGAGTGAACGAAAAACCAAGCTCATCATACTATCGAATGTTTTGAGCGTACATCTGATATATAATAAAGAACGTGCTGCATGCTGTTCCAAACACGTGACGTTGACTGAGGGAGCACACGCTTCAAGCAAGAGGAGGGCGGAGGGTCTTAATGGAAAACTGGGGGTTTTGAGGCAACTGTGGTACGTACAGGGATGTGAGGCGTGAGAGGAGACCAAGAGAGGACGGGATGGAGCCTGTGAGACGGTCCTGTGAGGCAGACTGGTTTACCCTGGGCGCTGCACTCAGATCCCTGCCATGTAACATGCACCATGCAGTCATGAATCGTGATTCCCATAATGCCGCCATGCCATGCCATGCCATGCCATGCCATGCCATGCCATGCATGCAGTCGTGAATAGAGATGCCATGCCGGGAGACAGACACCGTGAAATGAGATGAGACAGACGGGCACGAATCATTCTCCATGCCAAGGAGCAGTCAATCATCAAGACAGCAGGCCTATGCTGTGCAGAGTAGTCTCGCAACGAGAAAGTGCTTCTGCATGCACGGTAGCAACAAGCACAACGTCACAGCTACTCCTCTCACCCACCACACCTCACCCACACCGCCTGAGCTCCCCCATCCCTTGCCCCATTTACCCTTTTCACCGCACCCCGCGCCCTCGTCCCCCCATCCCTCGTGGTGCTCACAGCTCTTCCAGCAGTAGCAGGCGACCCACAGCAGTTGGCACGGGCCCATGCAGGACGTTCCATCCCAGGCGACTGGTGGGAGGGGTGTGAACAAGGGAGGGCCGCACGGCCCATGAGCGGGCAGTGAGTGCGGCAACACAGGACAGTGAAGTTTGTCATTCGTGCGCTCTGTGTAGTGACTTGTGAGAGTTGCCACATGCGAGGTTCTAGTGCTTTGCGTGGTGTGGCACAGAGCAGCAGCTCTGCCTGTCGTGCAGCGTGAGAGGTCTGAAACATGGCATGGCGTGAGGTGAAAACGCGTGGCAGGGCGCATGGTGGCACATGGTCCCCCATGGTGGCACATGGCCCCCCATGGTGGGGCGACTCACAGCTGCTTCAGTTGAGACAGCTTGCTGATGTCATCAGGGATAGAGCCAGAGAGCGCATTATCACTCAGATCACTGAAAGAACGGAAAGGGAAGAGGGTGGGAGGGTGGCGAAAGGGGTGAAGAGAGTGGATGGGTCAGGGAGCAAAGAAAGAGGACGATGCAAGGGATTTGACGGAAGTATTCTCAGGCTATGGTTGGGGGGTGTGAAAGCGGGAGAAAAGCATGGAGTGTGGCCCCTCAACATGAGCATCATGTGGTGTGAGCAGAACGGCAGCTCACTCCCACCCACTGGCTGCCACAGTGCAATTTTCGCCTTGCTTGTGGCAGTAGCATCACGAGCACGAAGCAAGCGGGAATGCGTGCACGTACAGCGCAGTGAGGCGTGAGAGGGAGAAGAGGGAGGCTGGGATGGAGCCCTCCAGAGCAGACCTGAACAGGCTCATGCCCCGCAGCTTCCTGAACGGCAGACGCACGAGCAGAGAGACACACGCAGGGGAAGCGAGGTACTTACAAACAAGGCATGAATGAGGAGAGGACCAAGTGACGGACACAATCAAGACGTGTGTGTGCGGTGATGTGTGCCGGTGTGCCTGCCCACGTAGCCAAGGCGTTGCACATGCAGCGATGCATGGAGCAGAGCAGTATGCAGCAGTGCAGGCTGGTGGGTGGGTGGGTGGGTATGGTGGCGCACTGCACTGACAGCGTGTTGAGAAGAGAGAGCTGAGCAATGGAGGCAGGGATGGAGCCCGATAGCATGTTGAGGCTTATGTCCCTGGTCGCAAGGGCACGCACAGGTAATGAGAGGCACGGGGAGAGCAAGGAGGTGACGAGGAGAAATTCAGATCAGACTGGCGTCCAGCACTGAACAAGGAAGGTTAGGGATCGCCCCCAACTCGAACAACACGTCAAAATTGAAGTCTGAAGCAAAAAGGATGGATGACAGTTTGTGTAGCAAAGCCGGTGGCGGCGTGGTGTGGTGAAGGCGGCCAAGGCGTGTCTCACAGGAAGGTGAGGTTGACCAGTGCTGTGAGATTGGAGGGCAGCGGACCAAGAAACTGGTTCCACCGCAGATTGCTGCACGCGGAGGGAGGGAGGGAGGAGGCAAATTCCATAGCGAAGAGGAAGACTGGACGAGGTGGGACTAGGGAGAGAGGAGTGAGTAGAAAGGAGAGAGGAGAGAGGAGAGAGGAGAGGGCAGGAGGAGGTAGGAGCGGGCAGACAGGAGAGAGAAGGGAGTAGGGACATTGGAGAAGCATCTAGAAGGGAAAAGAAGAGCGGACACTGGAATTTGGAAATGGACAAGCACCACTGTGCAAGCGCTGTGGGCACAGCAGCAGCACTCACTCACAGGTGGTGCAGGTTGGGCAGGAGGTGCAGAGAGGAGAGGAACGGGCCTCCCATCTGGTTGTAGCTCAGATCGCTGCCAGTCGCCACCGGGGGAGGGGAGTGACGGGTGGCAGTTGAGGTTGAGGAGAGAAGGAGAGTCAACAGAGAGACAGTTTCTAGGTAGCGATGACAGGACATGTGGGTTGTCAGAAAGAAGAATTGATTGAGAGGCTATTGTGCACAGCCTTTGTGCTTGGCAGAAGCAGGGGAAGGCGTGCAGGAGCAGACGTGAAACACAAGTGAAAGGCAAGTGAAATGCATGCATTGCACGCTTTGACGCATTGAGCAAAGCTATAAGGCCACCATACATTCGGCCGAACAAGTAAGAGAGGTCCTACCTGGGTTGGGACGGACGGAGAGTGAGGAGGAGCAAGAGGAAGATGAACAGAAAGCAGCCTTACAGGACAGAGAGAGACGAGAGGCGGAGCAGCGGGGAGAGGTGAGACTCTGATATGCCGTTGCTGTCGCCCATATAGTGAGAGTTGAAACTCATGTTGCTGGGAGGACAAGGGGAGGAGCAGACCGGCAGGAACATTCGTTGCAATAACCTGAGTAGAACTTGGCAAGGCTCAAATGGCATGCGTGCAGCATGTGACATGTGACATGTGGCATGTGGCATGTGGCATGTGGCATGTGGCATGTGGCATGTGCCATGTGCCATGTGGCATGTGGCATGTGGCATGTGGCATGTGACATGTGGCATGTGGCATGTGGCATGTGGCATGTGGCATGCAGCATGGCATGGAGGTCACTGACAGGTGCGAGAGGAGTGAGAGCGCGGAGAGGGAAGCAGGCAAGGAGCCGTTGAGATTGTTGTCGCTCACGTCCCTGCAGCACAGAGCCACATGAGAACGAACAGTAAGAGGGCGTTTGCAGATAGCAGAAGAGGGGGAGAGTTGAAAGCGGGAGGTTACGGAGGGCAGCCGACAGAGAGAGATGTCATTATTATCACGCATGGCGGCCTCGGGACTGGCATGCAGGAAGCACCCAGGAAAGGAGTTGATGCACGCACAGATAAGCGAGGCTGTGGAGCAGGCCGAGGGAGGACGGCAGAGAGCCGCCCAGGCTGTTGCTGCTGAGATCACTGTGCGCGTGAGCGGGGAGGAGTGGGGCGGGAGTGGTGGCATGGGGGAGGCGGGGAAGAGGTAAGAGGAAGCACATTGCGCATGGCATGGCACAGGACACGTAACACATGGCACGTGGTGCATGCACACATGTCAGGGCATGGCACGTGACACATGGGCACGGCGTGCGGTAGGCAGGGGTACTGACAGCATGGTGAGCGCTGTGAGGCGGCCGATGGCAGGCGGAATGGGTCCAAGCAGGCGCGCATAGGGGAGATACCTGCCACGCATGGGATCATGTCATCATGCCGTTGGGTGGCATGGTCTTAATAGTCAACTCAAAACTACCACGCATGAGGTCATCAGCAGCTGTTAGACGGCATGGGATTGCGAAGGGGAAGGAGGGCGAAGAAGGACGATTTATCTCTCGTCTTGAGGCGCTCATAAGCACAAGAGCGACGCGGAGGGAGCAAGAGCGCGTGCGCGCCAGTGTTGTATGGCAGGCTGGCAGCACTCACATGCTCACGATCCGCCCCTGCGCATCACACGCCAGCCCCTGCGCCTGAGAGCAGTCGCCCCCCTCCCCCCACTGGCTCCAGCTCACCCCCCACTCGCGCTGCACCTCCGCCAGAACCGCGCCTGCGGGGGACGAGGGGGAAGGTGCGACCGTGTGGGGGGGGAGGGGAGGGTACACTGGTGAGCAAAGTAGTGGGTGCAGTGGGAGTGGGAATGCGCACGGAGAAATGAAGCAGAGGGAGAGGAAGAGCAGCAACGATCGCCACCTTCCCACCTTGCGAAGCGTTGAAGTAGGTAGCGGTTGGAAACGACTGGGTCTGTGCTTGCAACGGGGACACTGCAGACAGAAGCAACAGCGCCGGCAGCAGCAAGAGCAGCAGCGGCGGGTTCAGAAGCAGCAGTGCGGGGATACGACGGGGCGGGCAGCATAGTGCTCGAGCGGCTGGTGTCTGTGAAGGTGCCATTGTCTTGCCACTGGGAAACCCTAAAATTGCTTTACAGGCGGCAGCAGCTGCTGGGAAAGACGCGGAGAGGGACTGTTCCAGAGGGCCACTAAAGTTGCCGAGGCCTGTACAATTCCCGATGGCCGGTAAGGAGCCTATGACTCCGTGAAAAGCCTAGGAGTCGCAACTCGCAACTCTTAATTCACAAGTCGAGCCAGGGGAGCGCCGGTTCAGATTGCAGTAGGGGCAATGCGACCGAAGGAGAGCGAGAGCGGGAAGAAGCAGGATTATCTGGTCACTGTAGACTGGCCCTGTGACGGACCCTGAATGGTTGCCCGTTTTAAATAAGAACTCGCGCACCATTCGTTTCGCGAACGAGATCCTGTCGAACGGGAACAGGAAGCCCGAGGGCTCAGCGCGTCGCGGATTCGCGCGCTTGGTGCACGCCACCGCGGTTGACTGCGTTGACTGCACGCGCCGCTCAGGCAAGTCGAATCAACAGGAAACCCTGTTGCGTGAGCCATGCCACTAAACGACAACACCGCCTAAGGAGCGAATCACAGTGTACTGTTCCTGACTGCAAGCACGGGATCGACGATGCAAACGCACGACTGCAACTGAGTCTCCTACACGTCACCACGACTGAGTGGCCGGCCGGCCAGTGAAGAGCCGAATCCCTCCCCAGGTTGCGTTCGCGTGAGCGACACGCTACGACGCCTTCTGTAACCGTCGTTCTGGTGGGCTGATCGAGAACCAGACAGAGACGGTTACGGCAAAGGAGGTATTTGTCGGCTGACATGACATCGGGCAGATGAGAGCAGCAGGGGTAAAGGGTAATGCCTAAGAGAGAAGCAAGGGGACCAAGCTGTGGTGGAGTGTGACGCTGATGAATTGGGGGAAGGGAAGGGAGGGCTGGCTCGCAGGTTGCTTCTTCATCACGCCTCGTCCTGGGATTCGCCCAGTGGAGTAGTGCTTGTGAGGGGACATTTTGATTGGAAGGACAGGCTAGTTCTGCGTCCATCGATAAGCACACCCGTTACAGTGGCAACAACATTCTCTGCCTTCCTCCTCATTCACCTGAAAGCCCTCCTTCCAAAAGCAATAACATTCTGCCCGTGGAACAGCCATATTATATTCAAGCATATTCAATTTACATAACATACAGTAGTTAACCATAAGTCCAGCATAGCAAGTGTAACAACCCAGGAGTAGTGTGTGCTGTCTATGGTCAAATCGGGGCGCGGTAGAGTGAGCATTGTCAATGGGATGAAGTTACCAAACCCTTCACTCGGCAGCACCCTGCACAGGTTAAGAGTAAGTGGTGGTGAGAACAGTTCAAACAACCGTGTTACGACACAGAACACACCTCATCAAGTGCTTCTTCAAACTCCCCAAATCACTACCACCACCAACACTCCTCATCAGCCCACTTCCTACTCTCAACCTTGCTTACTACTCCCTTCTCAAGTTCCAGCCCAGAACAGAACCCAGCAGAGCAGTCAGGGTTCCCTCAGCCCAACGCCAGCTCCACCAGCATCACGAGAACCACGAGCACAACATTACCAGCCCACCCCCTGCAGGCGACACTGAACAGCAGCAGCCAGCAATGACCCAACCACTACCGCCCTCCCTCCCAGCCACCCAGAAGATTCCTCCTCCAGTTCCAACCAGAAATTTTGAAAGCGTTTCTCCACTCACGCCACCCACCTGGCAGCTTCCTGTTCGAAGGCCAAGCCGCGCACGTTGTCACTCTTGAAGAGCAGCCCGGGCGGCTTGCTGTCCTCCCTGGCTGCCCACGGCCCAAACACCGTCACCCGCCGCGGGTCCTGCAAGAGCCGCCGCAGGCTGGGAAGTAGATGCGAGCCTGTGAGGGCCATGGGGAGCACGAAGGCATCGGGAGCACAGAGGCATGGGAATGACGACGCCTATGAGAGAAAGGTGCAGCTTGCATGCGCACAAGAGACAGCGGCAGGTGCACCAAAGGAGATCCAAGCCTAGCGAATAACCCAACCCAACACAGCAACCCCACACAGACAAGCTCGCCAGGCAGCACAATACTCATGAGCAAAACTTCCGAACACTAAAATTAAGCCCAAATGATTTGACTCACGAGCAACGCGTGCATAGTCCTGCGCAGTGTCCAACGTGATGAGGTCGTGCAGCGAGGAGCTGTAGGCGGCGAGGCGGAAGGGCGTGTCTGGGCGTGACACCACCTCGCCTCCCGTGAGGCTCGTGTTGTACATCCACGCCGGCAGCACCTCGTGCTCCGCCCCCATGTGAGACGCGTATGTCAGATTGAAGAGGTAAGTGCGCCCACGCATGCTCACATTGAACCTGCGACAAAAGATTCACAAGAGCAGGCTGAGAAGAGATTTCAGGAGTTACAGCAGCGGCTTCTGGTCCGCTGTTGACAGTGCAAGGCCAGAGCAGCAAAGACCCGCACACACCACTCCTCTTCCCAACACCACCGTTGGTTTCGCCCACCATACGACTGACGTGCCTCGCTCAACCACGCCTAGACCCTTCGAGCGGACTCACATTCTCAGGCCGAGGAGTCCGTGGAGTGAGCAGTGGAGCAGTGTCACTCACTGTTGGCGTGTGAAGCCGTTGTGGAGCCCTCCGTAGAAGGTGAAGAGGGGTGGGGGAAAGGGCACGGGCGTGCGCAGCAGCTCCCCGCTGCCGTCCGTGTAATTGGTGGTCTTGGGGAGGCTTTGCAATCCGTGAAAGGCCTGCCAGGGTGATGGGCGTACATGGGTGTGGTGTGGTGCAGTGCCAAGGGATGGAGCGTGGTGAAAGGTTGGAAGGATGCAGGATGTAGCGTAGACGCGAGCATACTGGGCTAAGACAGGAGTGAGGCAACGCCGTACTCAGGCCATGCAATGCAATGCAATGCAACACAAAGTGCGCAGTGCAGCACAAAGCTTGCAGTGCAACACAAAGCATGATGTGCAACACACGCCAGGAGCAGTGCTACAGCAAGGGGCAGGAGCCCGTGCAGCGACATGCCTGCAGGTCGCCCCCCATGGAGCGCAGATACGTCCCGCGAGTGCGGTTGACGAGGAAGTGCGTGAGGAAGCCAAAGAAGATGCGCATCTCTGAGTCGCCTGCCCGCACCACCAGATAGGGCAACCCAGAACACATGCACTGAAGCACGTGGCACCAGCCAGCTGTCGCCCAAACCCAAGCATGCCTGAAAACACTTTTACTCGTTCTTAGGCCATCATTCTTTCGACACTTTTCCCTGTATCACGGACGAGCATGTACCCATGATGAGGACGTTTTTATGGCGGTGGAAGCAGGAGAGTGCATCAATGGGGGTGACAGTGCGCAGGCGGCAGGCATGGGGCATCCACTTGTGCTGCAGCCAGTACCCCTCGTTGCCGTGCGTGCGAAGCAAGGCCGCCGTGCACCATGGCAGAAGGGCGCTGGTGGGTGCGTGCATGGGTGGGGAGTGGAGGGCACGCATGGAGGAAGGAAACAGAGAACCTTAAACGGAATGGAAGGTGCAGATTATGTAGCCAGAGTCGAGCACAACAGAGCATACCTGAACAGAAAAGAGGAGAGTAGCAGAGCGGAGCAGACGCAACAGCAAAGCAGGCAGCGCAGAACAGAACAGGTATTTTTGAGAGCCGAATCTGATTGACATGGCACATGTGGCAAGGCATGTGGAGGTACTCACCGGAGGGCTAGAGGGTAGTATGTTGGAGGGGCCACCACCCGGATCACTCGAGCAAACACCTGCTCGTACCTAAGCAAGGGGCAGGAAAAGGGCAGGGCAAAGAGACGTGTGATGCACAGAGAGGCAGGCACGGGTGGTGAAGCCTATTCCAATGCGCACCACACAGCATGACACCCATGCTCCCATCCCACCAGGTTCATCCGGCGTACCCTGCATAGCCGTGGTTGAAGGCTGGGGAGCGGTTGGAGCGCAGCTGGAAGGCATTGGTGAAGAGCAGATGCAGCGACAGCAGGTAGGGACCGGGCACCGGTGCTGTGAAGCACACCTGGTGGGGACGCACGCAGCAGAAGGTGCTGCATCGAGCATGAACAACACAGGGAACAGCCTCTGCTCTCGTGAGTGAGAGCGTAGCTAGCAGGGGGTAGAAGGCGAGCGGGACGATGAGGAGCAAGCGGAGTGATGTGGATGTGCGGAACAGTAGGCGAGCGGGGGAAGGGGGGGGAGGTGTCTTAGCAGTAGAGGAGAGTGACGGTGAGACAAGCACCTGGTGGGAGGAGGAGCCATGGCGGTAGTTGACTTGAGCTGCCAGTCGCAGGTCAGTCCACCCCTTGAGAGAATCAGCCCTTGCCGGAACCTCTGTCAATCTAGCAGATCTCATCGTTCTATCCTGCTGCTCCGCACCCTCGCCCTGCCTGCTGCTGCTGCTGCTGCTGCTGCTGCTGATGTTGCTGCTGCTGCTGGCATTGCTGCTGCTGTTGGATTCCAGCCTCAGAAGACCCACGAAGAAAGCACGCTGCCTGCAAAATTGGTCACCATGAACGGCGAGGAAGAAGAGTCCTTGCAATCATTACCTGCGTGAACTATGCTCTTGTACTAGTCACCGTGTCTTGCAATTACACATGGGTGATGCGGTGGAGAGCAAGATGAGTGGGTGCTGTGAGGAGGGCAATGGGTGGAGCTCACATGCAGCCTGAGTCAAACGGATGTCCAGCCTTGTCATAGGCTGCACCGACACACACACGCACACACACACACGAACGAGTACGCGCAAATCTGATTATAATGATACTCTGTAACCCAATCAAAGCAAAATAAGGAAGCGAGAGAGCTGGACAGAGTTCTTTGCGCGTACGTTAAACAGTCCCTTCCTCCCTTTTGATAAGAAAAAAAGAAGCACCTGCCTTCCATAGCACCCTCGTCTCGCCGCTCTTCCCGTCTCATGTGTCATGGCCAAGCAAATGCATTCGCGTGCCGACCTCCTCTCCCCAGTCGTCCAGTCCCACCTGTCACGGAGAAGCACGTGCGGTGGTTGGCTACAGCCCACTCCGCCCCCGCCCCTTTCACCTCCACTCGTCCGAACCTCGCTGCTTTCGTAACGTCCCAACCCTCCCCCGCCCGCCGCTCCACTTCCACCCCGCACTCCCCTTCTACCCCCTCCTCTTCGCCCTTCACCTTCTCCCTCCTCGCACTCCCCTGGTGTGGCCATGCTGTTTCCGCAGTTACTGGAATGAAAGGAGTGAGGAGAAACATGCACATGCATGCATGCAGTTACGAAGGGAGAGAACATGCATTCTTGACAACCGAACGTGGAAAATGAAACGCGGGTGCAAAACTGGAGTCTTTTGCGGCACCTCAAACTAATCACCAGTGTACAAGCCCACCTTAACGCTCTCACATGGCGGAATCTGGGTGGGATAACGATTCGTACGCGTGAAGATGCCGCTTTTAAAGGTCGGCGAGTGCAGCAACGAGTTAATGACGCTGAGAGTGAGTAGCGACAGGAGCATGAAGCCGGCTACACCGCGTCTCTTCCTTCCACAAAGCAATACCACCCCGTCCCAAGCGCTTTTCTTTATCGCCGTGACGTTTCCCTGCGACCTTGCGTCTCCTTGCGCGCGGGACTGCGGTGCGTGCAGACGGCCCCAAGAACGAGTGGTGCCTCCTAAACGCATCATGCCTTCCAGAATACACTCGGCGTTACTGCTCCCGGCGATCAACCCAGCAAGGGACGTTACTGGATAAGCAGCAGACAGCCGACACGCGGCCTAGACAGACGGTTCTAGGCGTGACGATTCAACGACCAACAGGCCTAAACGGAGTGAAGACTACTGCTGCGAATGCTGAATGCTGAACTCAGTGAAGCAAGCCCTTATTGCTGCCGACTCAAATCATGACGATATGGAATGCTGAGCGAAGAGTCGACGAGTTTCTTTACTGATTTGACGACATTGTGACTCTGGGCGACGCAGTTTCGCTCGGATGGCTAACTGCGGATTAGAAGGCCGATCTGAATATGTACGAGAAGGGTTGACTGCTACGCGTTCATCTCCGACCGAAGCGAGGGTGTTACGGAGCATATGTAATTAATCCTATTTTGCTGGGCTGAGATAGCTGACTAGCTATCACCGACTGGTTCTCGCAGCAACATTAGGTGAATTGCACGGCCTGGCTTCTGCTGCCACTGGCAGAAAGGCGACCCGTTCTAGCTTAGAGCGGATGGGGTGTGTGGAGGTTGGGTGAGTCGGGTGGTGTCGCGCGAATGCTGTCTGGTGGAGTCTGGGACTCGGTTGACACCTACCGTATTCATAGGCGGAATTTTGCATTTGGAAAAAGTTCCACATGGACAAGAGTATATGTACATAAGATTGTTTCAGTCTTACAAACAATTTGCCTAACATATAAAAGCAGAAATTTCATATCTGTAAGCAATTCCCCTTATGCGGGTTCGCTGTAAAGCCCCTCAATGCCTGCCAGTCGAGGGAGATGACTCATCTGGCCAGAAGCCCCGGTTCCTGGGACTTGGTATGCGTAGGTGGTAAGCATCTCAAGCGTTGAAGGTCTTGGGTGCTGAACATCTTGAGCGTTGAAGGACTTGGAGTTGAACATGTTGAGCGCTGAAGGCCTTGGGTGTTGAACATCTTGAGTGGAGACGCCAGAGGGTGTTGGTTGTGGAGAGTTGAGAAGAGCATCTGCCAGTCAAGGAGGGAAGGATAAGGGAGAGTAAGTACAAGCAGCAGTGGAGGATCCAGTGGAACCAAACAGACATGTGCATGATGGCGGGTATGAGCATGAAGTAGCTTACCACAGCTAACACAGGAGCCGTACCAAAAAATACCAGAATACCTGAGGGGACCTGACCTCCTAACCTCAACCTTTACCAGGGAATGGCTCATGTGAAGCGTGGTTCGCTGGCAGCGAGCATGAGATGCATGAGGGAGCGGGAATGGCATGCAGTGATGAATGGCACGAATAAAAGGCAAGTGCGGAAACTGAGATAAAAAAACTGGGAGTAGGAGATGACTTATCTGTCCTGAAGCCTCGTTTCCAGGGCCTTGTATGCGTAGGTGGTAAACATCTTGAGCGTTGAAGGTCTTGGGTGTTGAGCATCTCAAGCGTTGAAGCCTTTTATGTTGAGCGTCTTGAGCGTTGAAGGACTTGGAGTTGAACATGTTGAGCGCTGAAGGCCTTGGGTGTTGAACATCTTGAGTGGAGACGCCAGAGGGTGTTGGTTGTGGAGAGTTGAGAAGAGCATCTGCCAGTCAAGGAGGGAAGGATAAGGGAGAGTAAATACAAGCAGCAGTGGAGGATCCAGTGGAACCAAACAGACATGTGCATGATGGCGGGTATGAGCATGAAGTAGCTTACCACAGCTAACACAGGAGCCGTACCAAAAAATACCAGAATACCTGAGGGGACCTGACCTCCTAACCTCAACCTTTACCAGGGAATGGCTCATGTGAAGCGTGGTTCGCTGGCAGCGAGCATGAGATGCATGAGGGAGCGGGAATGGCATGCAGTGATGAATGGCACGAATAAAAGGCAAGTGCGGAAACTGAGATAAAAAAACTGGGAGTAGGAGATGACTTATCTGTCCTGAAGCCTCGTTTCCAGGGCCTTGTATGCGTAGGTGGTAAACATCTTGAGCGTTGAAGGTCTTGGGTGTTGAGCATCTCAAGCGTTGAAGCCTTTTATGTTGAGCGTCTTGAGCGTTGAAGGACTTGGAGTTGAACATGTTGAGCGCTGAAGGCCTTGGGTGTTGAACATCTTGAGTGGAGACGCCAGAGGGTGTTGGTTGTGGAGAGTTGAGAAGAGCATCTGCCAGTCAAGGAGGGAAGGATAAGGGAGAGTAAATACAAGCAGCAGTGGAGGATCCAGTGGAACCAAACAGACATGTGCATGATGGCGGGTATGAGCATGAAGTAGCTTACCACAGCTAACACAGGAGCCGTACCAAAAAATACCAGAATACCTGAGCGGACCTGACCTCCTAACCTCAACCTTTACCAGGGAATGGCTCATGTGAAGCGTGGTTCGCTGGCAGCGAGCATGAGATGCATGAGGGAGCGGGAATGGCATGCAGTGATGAATGGCATGAATAAAAGGCAAGTGCGAAAACTGAGGTTAAGAAATTGGGAGTAGGAGATGACTTATCTGTCCTGAAGCCTCGTTTCCAGGGCCTTGTATGCGTAGGTGGTAAACATCTTGAGCGTTGAAGGTCTTGGGTGTTGAGCATCTCAAGCGTTGAAGCCTTTTATGTTGAGCGTCTTGAGCGTTGAAGGACTTGGAGTTGAACATGTTGAGCGCTGAAGGCCTTGGGTGTTGAACATCTTGAGTGGAGACGCCAGAGGGTGTTGGTTGTGGAGAGTTGAGAAGAGCATCTGCCAGTCAAGGAGGGAAGGATAAGGGAGAGTAAATACAAGCAGCAGTGGAGGATCCAGTGGAACCAAACAGACATGTGCATGATGGCGGGTATGAGCATGAAGTAGCTTACCACAGCTAACACAGGAGCCGTACCAAAAAATACCAGAATACCTGAGGGGACCTGACCTCCTAACCTCAAACTTTACCAGGGAATGGCTCATGTGAAGCGTGGTTCGCTGGCAGCGAGCATGAGATGATGCGTGAGCGGATGACTATGCAATGATGAATTCATGGGAGTTATGCGCAGAAAATGGCCACGGAAAAACTTATCTGGCCACGAAACATCGTGTCTTGCGCTTGGTATGCGTAGGTGTTGAACATTTTGAGCGCTGAAGGCCTTGGATGTTGAACCTCCTGGGACGCCAGAGAGTACGGGTCGACGAGGTTGTCAACTGCTCGAAGTCCGAGCTTTGTCAGACATCAGTGCATCCTGCAATTCAAACACGGCACAGTTTTAGTAAATCTGAACGACCGCTGAATGCAAATAAAAGATAACGGAGTTTCGAGACTTACGTTGGCAACGGAACCAGGAGAAGAACACTGGCGAGAAGCTGAACTGCGACCAGTCCGCCTTCCCGCGAAACTGGTAAATATTTTCAGTTCGTCGGCTTGCACATCGGTGATCGGAACTTGGAAGACGGAATGACAATCCACATGCGTATCCGATTATATAATAATCGGCGCAGAAAACGGGAGGTGCGCGTGGCTCTGGGAACATAGGTGCCTGAGATAGTGCTGGGGCTAGGCGACGCTGGGACGGGGGAGACAGCAATGTTGGGGTGCGGGAGGAGGATGCCTAGGGAATGGATAGGCGGCGGAAATGTGTGTCGGTTGGGCGGGTGACCGAACAACGGTTCGCGCTGCGCGCGCATGGGGCTTGGGCAGAATTTGCCTTAAAGCCCAAGACCTGAATTACTCAACGGAAGTCAACGCCAAAAACTAGGTTCGGGAGGCAGGCACGGAGAGGCTCGGTTGGGTTGCGAGAGACTTTCACTCGCGAAACCAATTTGCGACAAAAGTTTCTCGCTTCCCATGATGGGTGGGGTCCTTCCCACAACCAGAAAAGCGCGAGCACAGCAAACTGTGCACAGTTTGAGATATCACGCTAAGTACTAGGCATAGACCATACTTGTAGACAGGGCTGGGCGTCGGCGTTCACTCAACAGGGATCAGATGGGCCTTACGATGTGGGTGGCGCGGATTTCGATGATGATGCGCAACCCTAGTGTTCGCTGGGTGAAGTTTTTTGTGTCGAAATGCAGGTTATTGTGCAACTACTCCGTAGCGTAAACTCGCGGCGAAAATCGAATCGCCCAAACGTGACCCCTCCCGTCGCCCTCGCTTTCCTTTCCCTCGCTTCCGCTCTCTGTCGCCCGCGTCGTCGCCATCGCTTCCGCAGCTCGTCGCGTTCGCGACCCCAGCCCGTCGCCTTCGCTCCGCCCGTCGCCTTCACTCCCCCCCCTCCCCCCCCTCTTCCGTTGCCTTCATTTCCCCCTCCCGTCGCCTTCACTTCCCCCTCCCGTCGCCTTCATTTCCCCCTCCCGTCGCCTTCATTTCCCCCTCCCGTCGCCTTCATATCCCCCTCCCGTCGCCCTCACTTCCTCTCCCGTTGCCTTCATTTCCCCCTCCCGTCGCCTTCACTTCCCCCTCTCGTCGCCTTCATTTCCCCCTCCCGTCGCCTTCATTTCCCCCTCCCGTCGCCCTCATTTCCCCCTCCCGTCGCCCTCACTTCCCCTTCCCGTCGCCTTCACTTCTCCCCTCCGATGCCTTCGATTCCCCCTCCCGTCGCCTTCCACGCCTGCCGCACTCGCTTTCCCGCCCGTCACACTCGCTTCCCCACCCGTCACCTTCACTTCCCCTCCCATTGCCTTTCACTCTCTCCTGCTCCCTCTCTTTCCCCCTGCTCACTCTCTCCCCCCCCCACTCACTCTCTTCCCCCCTGCTCACTCGCTTCCCCCCGCCTCATTCTCTTTCCCTCTGCTCACTCCTCTTGTTCTCACCCCGCTTTCCCCATTTCTCACCCATTTTCCCCCTTCACGCTCTCTTTCTCTCTCTCCCCCCGTCGCCCTCCCTTCCACTCCTCGTTGCCCTTGCCATCCCTCCCTTCTCCCTTCCCATCTCGCACACTTGTCACGCCCCCTTTCCAACCCGCACATACACCCTTCCCTTCTTCCCTGTTTCCCCGTATCCCCTGCGGTGCTTCCCACCATCCTCCGACTTGCTCCCCCCATCCCCTTCCCTGCTTCCCCCTTCCCCTCCCCTGCCTCCCCCCATCCCCTTCCCTGCTTCCCCCCATCCCCTTCCCTGCTCCCCCCCATCCCCATCCCTGCTTCCCCCCATCTCCTTCCCTGCTTCCCCCCATCTCCTTTCCTCCTTCCGCCTGTGCCCTCCCCTGCCTCCCCCCCGTCCCCTTCCCTCCTTCCCCCCATCTCCTTCCCTGCTTCCCCCCATCCCCTTCCCTCCTTCCCCCCATCCCCTTCCCTGCTCCCCCTCATCCCCATCCCTGCTTCCCCCCATCTCCTTCCCTGCTTCCCCCCATCCCCTTCCCTCCTTCCGCCTGTGCCCTCCCCTGCCTCCCCCCATCCCCTTCCCTGCTTCCCCCCATCTCCTTCCCTGCTTCCCCCCATCCCCTTCCCTCCTTCCCCCCATCCCCTTCCCTGCTCCCCCTCATCCCCATCCCTGCTTCCCCCCATCTCCTTCCCTGCTTCCCCCCATCCCCTTCCCTCCTTCCCCCCATCCCCTTCCCTGCTCCCCCTCATCCCCATCCCTGCTTCCCCCCATCTCCTTCCCTGCTTCCCCCCATCCCCTTCCCTCCTTCCGCCTGTGCCCTCCCCTGCCTCCCCCCATCCCCTTCCCTGCTTCCCCCCTTCCCCTTCACTGCTCCCCCTCATCCCCTTCCCTGCTTCCCCCCATCTCCTTCCCTGCTTCCCCCCATCCCCTTCCCTCCTTCCGCCTGTGCCCTCCCCTGCCTCCCCCCATCCCCTTCCCTGCTTCCCCCCTTCCCCTTCCCTGCTCCCCCCCGTCCCCTTCCCTCCTTCCCCCCGTCCCCTCCCCTGCCTCCCCCCATCCCCTTCACTGCTTCTTCCCAACCCCTTCCCTGCTCCCCCCCATCCCCTTCCCTGCTTCCCCCCATCTCCTTCCCTGCTTCCCCCATCGCCTTCCCTGCTCAACCTTGCTCCCTCTGTTTCACTCTTGCTCCCTCTGTTTCACCCTTGCTCCCTCTGTTTCACCCTTGCTCCCTCTGTTTCACCCTTGCTCCCTCTGTTTCACTCTTGCTCCCTCTGTTTCACCCTTGCTCCCTCTGTTTCACCCTTGCTCCCTCTGTTTCACCCTTGCTCCCTCTGTTTCACCCTTGCTCCCTCTGTTTCACCCTTGCTCCCTCTGTTTCACCCTTGCTCCCTCTGTTTCACCCTTGCTCCCTCTGTTTCACCCTTGCTCCCTCCCCTTCTTCTCTTCTCACTCTCTTCCCCCTTGCTCACTCTCTATACTTCTGCTCACTCTGTTCCCCCCTGCTTCCTCTCTTTCCCTCTGTTCAATCTGTCCCCCGCTGCTTCTTCTCCTCCCCTCTGCTCATTCCGTTTACTGTCTTTCCCACTTCACTCACCCCCATATCCCCCAATGCAGGTACAGGTGCCCAGCACCAGATGTGGCTTTACCACGGCCTGGTTTGTTTGCTTGCAGTGTAGCAGACTGGCAAGACAAACCGGGAAGCAACATCACACACACACCCCCTAGCTTTGTTCCCTTCTCGAGTTGGGTGATTCCCCTTACTTTACAGATACGGTAATATATTAATTATTGAACTCCTTGGTATTGGTCATATGTATGACTGCTCTGAGGTGAGGCTCATAATCCTGTATTATAAAAAAAAAAAATCCAATACATGGCATGGCTATACATCATGTTACTATCAGACAGCCTAGGTTATTCACAACCAGATGCAGAGCAGGCCTGTCCAAACACAAACCAAGAAGTCAGATGTGACGTGGCTGAAATATAAGGGAAGCAAGCATTCAAAAGAATGACAACTGGCAAATGAGGGAGGAACAGAGGAAGGGAAGAAGTGATTAATGCAGGAATGAAGGAAGGGAGGAAGTGATGATGGGAGGAAGGGAGGCAGGGAGGACGCTTGGGGGAGAAGAAGAAGGGAGGGGAGGAAGAAAGGCTGGGGAGGAGGGTGGGGAGGAGAAAGGGTGGCAGGGAGGTAACGAGGATGGAGGATGGGAGGAACAGATGGAGGTGAGGTACGGCAGATGGGAGACATGGAGGAACGGGGCGGGGAGAGGAGGGAATGAGAAAACGAGAGGAGGGAATGAGAAAACGAGAGGAGGAATCGCGAGAGGAGGGATAGGGGCAGGAGTTGGGGATGGGATGGATGGGGAGGAGGGGATGGGTATTGAAAGGATGGATAGCGGAGGTGGTGAAGAACAAACCTTTTGGCGAGGCAGAAGATGGGAAGATGGGAAGAAGCAGGGAGGAGAGGGGTCAGGTGGAGGTGACGGGGAGGTCGCGGGATGGGGTATGACCGTATGGTGGGATGGGAAAGTTGGCAGAGGGAATGATGGGATCGGGAAAGGAGGGATGGGGAAACGAGGGAATGGGGATGAGGAGTAGGATGGCATGGCGGAATGGGGTGGGGCGGAATGGGGTGAGGCGGAATGGGGAGATGAGGGATGGGGAGATGAGGGATGAGGAGATGAGGGATGGGGAGGTGTGGGATGGGGAGATGAGGGAGGGGGAGATGAGGGATGGGGAGATGAGGGAAGGGGAGATGAGGAATGGGGAGATGAGGGAGGGGGAGATGAGGAATGGGGAGATGAGGGAAGGGGAGATGAGGAATGGGGAGATGAGGGAGGGGGAGATGAGGAATGGGGAGATGAGGGAAGGGGAGATGAACGCATATGCGACGGAAGCGGAGAACGACCTGTCGGTCGAGGGGAGGGTGCGTGCGTGGGTGACAGGAGGGGAATGAGCGAGCTCGTTCGAGGGAAGGGAGGAGATGGGGTGAGGAGGAGCTAAGGATTGGATGGATGGGAACAAGACGGGACGGAGGGAGGACGGGAGGAAGGGAGGACGGGAGGAAGGCATGACGGAAGGAAGGGAGGACGGGAGGACGGGAGGAAGGGAGGACGAGAGGAAGGCAGGACGGAAGGAAGGGAGGACGGGAGGAAGGGAGGACGGGAGGACGGGAGGAAGGGAGGAAGGGAGGACGGGAGAACGGGAGGAAGGGAGGAAGGGACGACGGGCAACAGAGAGGGTAAAGAGGGTAGTGAGGCAGGGAGATGGAGGAAGGGAGGAAGGGAGAGGGAGAGGAGGACGACTGTGGGGGAATACGGAACGGAGTAAGGGGGGAGTGCAGGAGGTAATAGTGTGGCAGGGTAGGCGCCCTCTCTCCCTAACCCCCGGCTCCCCTGCCCCGCCCCCTGCAGCACTGCACTCCTTGCTGCCCGCCTGCACGCGCTGCCCTGGCTGTGCCCCCAACACTCTGCTCCAAAGCCTCATCACCACCTGCCATGCGTGCGGGGTTGGTGCGAGAGAGGGGAGGAGGTCAGTGCAAGAGAGAAAGGGGTGGGTGCTGCTGACCACGCACCCTTCCACACCCCACAGCGAACGAGTCACGACCCCATCCCTAGCTCCCAGCCCAGCCCGCCATACCTCCCCGTCCAGGGTGGGTGAGAGGCTGAGGGGGAGGGAGAATGAAAGAGAAGGAAATAAGGGTGCAAGGGTGGGGTGGTAACCATGGACGATGGTAGGAGTAGAGAGGGTGGCAATGGGGAGAGCGAGAGCGACCAAACAAGGCAATGGGGAAGGGACACAGGGGAAGCGATGGTGAAGAGGGGGAACGTGATAGACAAGGGAGTGATGACGACGCGGAGAGAGGTGGGAGGGAAGGGAGGTCGGCGGCAAGGCTAAGCGAGGGCGATGGGAGGGCAAGCGCGGGCGACGGTGGGGGTGGGCGAAGGTGGGGGGAAGGGTGGGCGATGGTGGGGGAAAGCGTGGGCGACGGTGGGGGAAAGCGTGGGCGACGGTTCGGGCTGCGTGGGCGAAGATGGGGGGAAGCGTGGGCGACGATGGGGGGAAGCTTGGCCGACGATGGGAGGAAGCGGGGGCGATGAGCGGGGAAGCGTGAGGGAAGGTGGGGGAAGGCGTGCGCGACGGTGTCCGTGAGGGCAGTTGGGGCACCGGCGTGAGCGACGGTGTGGCGAAGCGGTTATTTTTAGGAGTAAGGGCGACGGGGAAACGGGGGAAGCGAGGGCGACGGTACGTCAACGGGGAGGACGATGTGAGGGGAATTGAGTTTGAACCGCGTCGTGGAATAATATGCGATTTGTGCTCGGCTAAGCTTGGGATGAGGGTAGGAAGGAAGGGATGAGGCGGTAAGACGATGGGAGGTGGAGAAAAGACTGCGGATGAAGAGACGGCGGCGGCATGGGATCCACGACGTGGAAGGCTAGGCATGAGATAGGGGCGGATCGGTGTGTAGCGCAACCGCGGTGTTTATCAACGGCGATAAGGCGATACGCCCTCGCGATGCTCACATGCCGATAAGCTACGACCTCAAAAGAAGTCGGGATCTCTAGATTGGCCGTATAGATAAGCCTGGAGTTCTAAATGGGCCGTCCGTTCGCTAGGAAGAAAGGTGAAAGTGCTCATGGCCTATGCTTTAGTGACTATTTATTCTATGCTCTCTGCACGGTATAATCGTTTCGCATACTACGGGAATAGCACGACCTGAATTACCAAAGAAGCCCAAACTGTGCACATTTTGAGCTCTTGTTCCTTCAGGACGGTGTGGTTGGGACTCTCGCCAACCAAACCCTTTCTGCTCTACGACTCAGTTTTTTAGCGCGACGTTTTCTGGTAACCAGCCTGGCTCGGGAGGTCAACTGTGGGTTCGGTAGGCAAACTGTGCACAGTTTGCCTTCCTTTTTTTGTAATTCAGGTCTTGGGCTTTAAACGGGAAGCGGAGTGGCTGGTTGAAGAAGGGGCGGGGGAGAATGGAATACAGGTTTTACTTGGGTTTGGTTGGGTTAGGGGATCGTCTAATTCGATGTCCAGAATGTCTGGCGTTGTGGCGGAAACGGAAATGGTTGAGCGCGGGACCCTCGAAGGAACATGTCCGCGCGCGCGACTGAGCAATGTCCAGGGCTGCGCGCGCTGCGGAGCAAGTCCACAGGTATTGGTTCGTATTGAGAAAGCTTGCTTTCTTGTCCTTATAATTTGGCATCGTTCTCATTGCAACTGGGCATCGTTCTCATTGCAACTGGCTTATTACAACATATGCATCGTTCTTAAACACATGCTAGTACATGCAAATATTACTAGCTATGGAGTCGTCCGTCCAAGCAGCTGTGGTCTTGTAGTTGGTCCGGGGTGGGTGGTGGGGATGTTGATTGAGCCGTTGGAAAACGAGAAACGTGGGTGGAGGGAATGAACTCCAACCCACAGTTTTTGTAGTTGGAGAAGGGCTTTTAGCGCACTTCGACGCTGCCAAATATTCGGTACAGGCAGCTTCGCTTTCACAATACACAATTTTGAAAAACATCAGTGTGTTTAAAAATTATAATATTGAGAAAGCTTGCTTTCTTGTCCTTATAATTTGGCATCGTTCTCATTGCAACTGGGGCCTCTGAGACATGGGCAGCGGTGGCTTCCGGTTGCGTAAGAGTGCCTCTGCGTGCTGTTCTGGGGGCAGTGCGTGTGTCGGGTCCTGTAGGTCGCGGGATGCCTTGATAAGATGTCCGACGTGTGGGGTGACGTACATCTCTTTGGCTGTGTCACTTCGCCACCTGCCCATCCTTTTGAAGATCCTGTCCGGCACGCCGATGTTGGCTGCTACATTTGCCGCGCCCTTTCGGAAGGAGTGCGTGCCGAGCTGCTGCTCCCCAAGTCCAACCTTTGCGAATGCTTCTTTACACCAGTTCCGGATCGTTGTTTACGAGGGTGGCTTGGCCGGACCCTTGTTGGCTGAAGCGTGGCCAAAAACGCGAATCAGCGACCCCTCTGAATGCGGGCCATAGCCAGCGAGTTGGAGGAAGCGTTGGGTGCAGCACACGGGGCAACAGGGGTCCGTCGTTGCTGCGATGGGAATCCAAGTTCCACGACCAGCCTGGTCCGTTTTTGAGTGTGGGATGAGGATCCACATGACTTCGTCGCCGAATTGGATGTCTTGCCACTGGATGGCAACCAGGTCGGAGTATCGCAAAAATCCGGAGTACATGAGGATAGGGATCAATCCCTTCTGAAATTCAGCAGGATTGTCCGACTGCAAGTAGTTCGCGGACATGTCCCGAACTTGTTGGATTGATACGGGCTCCTTCATTCGACTAGGGCGAGGGCAGTGTCGTTTTGCGTAGTCCCGCACTTGGGTGGTAAACGGTCCGACAGTCGGGCATTTGCTTCCAGTCATGCGATGGGCGAAGCTGACTGCCGAGCACGTGAGCTGCACTACAGACAAGGTTGCTCTTCGTTGGATTGCATGCACCAAGTATAGCGCGAGGGCCATGTCGGATGCGGGAAGAAATGGAAGATCCACCTTTGTGCAGAAGGCACGAAACTTGGCCCAGTACGGTTCGTATGTACGGATCGTTGAATTTGCTCGCGATTGTGTGAGCATGTTGATGAGTTGGTTGTGTAGCTTTGGGAGCAGATCTGGACACAAGGCGCGTACACTCTCAATTAGTCAAAAACCACCCGAAGTGCGATTATTGGGCTGTGTGGTAATCCAGTGCCTGAAAAAGCAGCGGAATGTGTTCCAGCTGCCAGACATTGGCTGCCGTGTGTCAAAGGAATGTGCGCGTGGATGTACGGTGCCCAGTTGCGTGGGGAAGGTTGTAGGAGTGGCCACCAGTTTGCACCCGGCCAGTGTGGGATGATCAGTGTGAGCGACGCATGGGTGCGCTGTGCGTGATGGAGGACGGCCAGTACTAAATGGGGCGGGGGGAAAGCAAAGCTATTTTCTGATGTCCATGCGAGTGAGAATGCATCTACTGCGGTGGCTTGTGGATGAGGAATTTTCGTGCAGAAGCGTGGCAGCTGAGAGTTGCGGGAGTTTGCAAAGAGGTCGATGGAATGGGGACCCCAACGTCGTTCTAAGATGCGGAACCACGGCGTCTTCAACGAGTAGTCGTCATGATCGACTGCTTTTGAGAGCTCATCGGCGTGTGAGTTTAGCTGGCGTGGGATCCATTCGATGATTAGACGCGTGCCGTGCTCCATGCATGTCCGAATGATGCCTTGGCAGGCCGTGGTAAGGTCGGGGCTGCGCGAGCCACCTTTGCGAAGGATGAAGAAGACGCCCTGATTGTCCACCCGCACAAGAACATGTTTGTGCGTGATCTTGCTGGAGTATGTTTGGAGTGCCCAAAGCACTCCTTCGATCTCCCGCCGTGTGCTTGACGTCGCTCGCAGCGGCTCTGGCATTGTTGCGCTAGCTTCTTCGAGGCCGCCAGGGAATGTGGTCAAAGTGGCGCCCCAACTGTGAGCGCTAGCATCCACATGGATTACAGCATCGTAGCTATTTCGAACGTGAAACGGTGCACCGTTGAACCTATCGAACTCTTCGAGCCAGAAGTTGAGCTCCTCGGCCGCGGGTGGGGGGATGATCACACTGCTTTTCCATGAAGGTGCGTCATTGATCACTTGTAGCATGGCGTGGCTGAAAGCACGAGCTGTTGCGCCCAGCGCGACGCCCATTGACGCGAGCATGCCTGTGATTCTGGCCACTTGGCGGACTGAGACGGGTCGACATGCCTCGCTTGCGCTCAACAGGTTCCGAATGGTTGCATGTAGTGAGGCTCGTCGTTCGGGACCGATGGTAAATCGACCGGTGGCCGTGTCTAGCTCCACACCCAAGAATCGAAGGTGTTGCGATGGTGACAGCTGTGATTTCTTCGCGTTTATCACCAAACCCGCTGCTTTAAGGTCCAGTATTACACGGTGGCAAGTGGCCTGCGCGTGGGCTTTTGACTGGCAGAGGAATAAGATGTCGTCCACGTATGGTACTACTCGAATGCCTTGCTCCCGCCAGCGATGGGCTAGCTGCTTGATAAGTTGCGTGAAGACGAATGGGGCTGTCGCAAGACCGAACGGCAGTGAACGAAAGGAGTAAGTGCGCCCATCGAATCCAAATCCGAGAAACTTCCAGCATGAGGGATGAATGTCGATGTGATGGTACCCGGATTTGAGATCAATAGAAAACATCCAATCCCCAGCGCGTGCCACGTCTGCCACGCGGCTGAGTCCTTCATACTTGAATTTTGGAACGATGAGGTTTGCGTTGACTTTACTCAGGTCGAGGATGAGCCTGCATTTTTCTCTCTGCTCGACCACGTTGAGTGGGCTTATGCACGTAAGCTCGCTTGCGGCTGTCTCGACTGCAGCTCCGGTCTCTGTGAGTTCTTGGATGGCAGTACGTGTGAACGTAGCATGCGCGTATGCACCAGCGTGGTTACGCTCCCGGAAGGCCTGTGGTGGACCGTGGCTCCATGGAAGCCAGTAACCGTTGGCGATTATGGATAGGACGAGGCTGCAAGGGCACCATGAGCTCCACCACGCAAAGGTCGAGCGAAGCCGACCGCACATCCGTGTGACGGTTTTGTCCGTGACGGCGAATTCGTACGGGCCATCGTCACGAGGCACCTCGTATTGATGTGCTCCTGTATGTACGACAAGGAAATGAACGGGACCAATCAAGTTACACGCCTTAATTAGTGAATGCGTGTGACATACACATGCATGCGCGAAAGATGAACCGTCAACAGTGAGAACCATACGGACGGTTTGTCATCATTCCATATAGGGCGTCCGATCGCACCTTTGCAAACTCTTTCCCATACTCTCTCCTGTCCCCTCCCCTCTTTTTTTTTTTTTTTTTTTTTTTTACCTTGCTGTAGGATTGATGCTTGGGACCATGATCATGCTTCCCTCTTGATCGCTCTCTCTCTGTCTCTCTCCCTCTCTCTCTCTCTCTCTCTCTCTCTCTCTCTCTCTCTCTCTCTCTCTCCCTCTCTCTCTCTCTCTCTCTCTCTCTCTCTCTCTCTCTCTCTCTCTCTCTCTCTCTCTCACTCTCGCTCTCTCTCTCCCTCTCTTTTTGTGTGTGTTTTCATTATTGTTAGAGCATTTGCATGCTTCGCTTGCCATGGGCTTGTGCCTTTCCGCGCGTGCCTTCACTTGGGCTAGGCGACCTCGCTATGCCCCCCCTCTCTCGCCCTTGTTGGTTGTCCAAAAGTTGAACCACAGCTGCCCATCCTTGCAATGCATGGTGGCGGTTTGAGGAACGTGCGTACTCTCATTTTCTCCCTCTCCCCTTCTCCTCCTCGCGTTTCGCCCCCACCCTTTTGTTTCTTGTTTTTTTTTTTTTTTTTTTTTTTTTTTTTATCCTTCACAAACCAGAGGGGGCCTTAAATAAAATCCCTATCTCTCATGGTCATACATTGTCATGCCTACTAGCATGCTTCTCATCCCATCAATTGGGGCATACGGGGGACCGAGAGGCATTCTTCCTCTTCCCCAAAGCTAGGCCTACGGCCATACTTTATTACCCTATCCTAGGGGACCGAGAGGCATTCTTCCTCTTCCCCAAAGCTAGGCCTATGGCCAAATTCTACCACCCTATCCTAGGGCTGGCCACGTCTACCGCAAGCCCTACTAGGCTGCCCACGGTCTAAGCACTCAAGAGTGCACCGTGCATCGCGCCTAGTGGCGCGCTTCACCATAGCCCGACCCCTACACAACCGGTGCGGGTCCTTGGCCCCCATGCCCATTCCGAGGGCAGGCATTGGCGACGTGGCCAGGCTGGCCGCAGCGGAAACACGAACCACGAAAGCCTTGGAAGTTGCCCGAGGTTGGAGGGCCACGTTTTGGAGCGAACGCCGTGGCGCCGTGGTTTCCACCACGGTGGGAGCGAGCGTGAGCGCTCGCCGCTCGGTCCATGGCAGCCACGTCTGCGACGGCTTGCTTGAACGGCCGTGAGGTGAGAAGACTTTTCTGCATGTACATTTTGTAGCGCTTGGCCACGCGGTCGTCGGCGGCGTCTTCGACTTGAAACATGTCGAAGCGCGCGGAAATGTCGTCGAGGGCGGTGACGACCATTTCGAGTCCGCCCGCCAAGTCGACGTGCTGCAGCTTGTACTCTGCGTGTTTCAGGTAAGCCCGCATGTCCTCCAGAATTTCCGCTTTCGCCCGCACGTGCTCGTCGTTGAACGTCGCCGCCGACCAAGTGGTGTTAGTAGTAGAGGGGAGGGGGGGAAGATGCTCCATGGAATTAAAATTTTTGGTATGGACCGGAGCCTCACCATCATCGTCGTCGGAGCCGTCGGTGTCGTTGTCGGCCGCTGGCGCAGGTGGGATGCTGGCCGGTGCTTCCTTGTCGTGCCGGTTCGCCGTTGTTCCTTGCGCTCCTTTTTCTCCTTTTGCGTTTTCCTTTTTAGCAGATGCAGAGGCCGCAGGTTGTGCGATTTCCGTAGCTGTAACGCTGGCGGGCTGTTGCTGTAACAGGGACAGAAGCGCGGCGACCTGGTCCGGAGTCAACGCGTTGGTCAACGCCGGGGTCGTCGCGTCAGAGGAAGTCGCTGTTCGGCGCCTCTGGCGCTGACGCGACGGTCCAGCCACAGGCGCCGGCGTGTGCTCCGCGTCAGGCGCGTGTGGCGCCACAGGTGCTGCAGGTGCCGCCGTCGCCACTTGCGCCACACGCGCCTCAGGCGCCACAGGCGCCACAGGCGCCACAGGGGCCGAGGGGTGCTGCTGCTGGGGCGGGCTCGAGTTTTTGTTGACCTCGAGCCCGCCCAACAGCACGTCCACGGCAGTTGGGGCGGGCGATCCTTCCTCTGCCCGCCGCTTGTTACGGCGATCGCCCGTCATTTCTCGGGCGTTACGATCGGTGTCGGAACTCGGCGCAGACGAATTGCCGCGGTTAAGTGCCGGCGTAGACGCCATTGTAGAGCGGTTGTGGTTGAAAATGTCTTGCAGAAGTGTTGAGGGTGACTGGGCTCTGGGAAGAGTGCGAGTTCTAGCCAGCTTGGACGGGGAAAAGAACTACTCGAACGGAAATGTTGATTGAGCCGTTGGAAAACGAGAAACGTGGGTGGAGGGAATGAACTCCAACCCACGGTTTTTGTAGTTGGAGAAGGGCGTTTAGCGCGCTTCGACGCTGCCAAATATTCGGTACAGGCAGCTTCGCTTTCACAATACACAATTTTGAAAAACATCAGTGTGTTTAAAAATTATAATGTTGTTGTGAGCGGCGGAGCAAAGTCAGCGGGAATTACGAATTTCCGCCCCCCTTGTCAGATTCATTTGTGGAGCACAATGCTTTGTGCACGCATTGGTTGGCATTGTCAGCATGACCTGTACTGCCAATATAGATAACAGACAGTAAATGAATCATAGATTGTTGTACAGTGTGCATGCACAGTTCTGTAAAAGGGAACCTCCTCATACAGTGTGAAGGAAATGAAAGGCGTGGCAAAGGCTCACACAGACCCTCGCCAGTACGGAGTGTAAAGTAATGGAAGAAACATGCTTTTTTTCCTTAGGAGAGGGAGGGTTTAGCTATATAGGGGTCCACGGTGTGGCGGGGGGCAATGTGATAGGAAGGCCATGTGAGGGGAGACAATTTGGGAGGGGCCCAGCATGAGGAAGGGCACAGCGAAAGGAGGCGGTGTGGAGAGTCCATCCCGGGGGAGCCGCAGTGAAGGGAGGTGAGACAAGAAGGGGCGACACAAGCATGGGGACCGGCAGTCCAAGTCCAACAGTCCAGGGCTGACATTTCACATGCTAGAAAGGCATAGTGCCACCGTAGCGGAAACGTGTTTGTAGAAAGAACAAGATAGAAAGCTTGTATTGGAAACGGATTGAGAATTGTTTGATATTGGGGAATACAAGCAAGGTTGATATAGCATGCAGGATCTAATGATGGAAAGTACTTCGTGGGACTAGAAAGTAGAAGCAAGAAAAGTAGAGCGTCAGGTGGCACAAGGAAATCAAGGAGGATAAGGATAAGGGTGAGTTGGAAAGTACTGTTCAAAGGGAACAGTAAATCTCCCCCCCTTATCATGGAGGCTACACTAAAACCAAACAGCACTGGTATACAGTATTCGTTACACTGTATTCGGTTTTCCAACATCACAAATATACATTCACTCTGTCCCTCTCTTACCTGCCCCCCCGTCTCCGTTTCCCTCGGTCTATTCCACTCGTCCGAGGAAAACCAGGCATATTACTAAGCTATTGTGTTTTGAACTGTTGCTGCTGGAAGGCTGGGTTCTTTCATTGCGCTTAACATCCCTACATAGTAATCAGCTTCCTGCGCTCGTGGCCATGGACCAGTAACACTGGTTGCTACTCTTTTTGTTTTGTAGCAGCTTCTGTCGCTGAAGCTAACTGGTCGGTGAAATAGGACCAGTGGAGCAGATGCGGAGGAAATGGCATAAAACGGTTCTACATTAAGCCTAGTAACAATTAATGGTACCAAAGAAGGGCAACTATGTCAGAGTCTCTCCTATAACTTTCTGCGTGCTACAGGGTGGGGTAGCATTGAGGCAGTAACACAGAGGGCCAGCAAGTGCCGCAGCTACAAGCACAGCCTCTCCTACTTTTGAGCTTCTCTGGAGGCCTCCAGCAGTCCTGCCTCCTCGTCCGTTTGTTGTGCCTGCTTCTTGGCTGCTTCCTTGGCGTTCATCTCCTGTAAGAATGAGAGCAACGGGGGAAACACGGAGGATGGAGGAACAGGGAAAGATGAGGGACAGGTGGGCAGCAAGCATGAAAACCATGTTGCAGGTACATGTTGACAGGAAAGGGAGAGAGACAGACAGACATGAATATGGCAAAGGTGTTGTCCTAATTTCTTCCAGCGACATACCTGCATCTTGACGTGGTTGTACCAGCACACGCCCGCGAACGCGAGCAGGTAGCCGAGCAGGTTGAAGGTGGTGATTTTATCGGCAATGACAGACCAGGAGAAGGCGATGAGCAGCCAGTCCTTGATGATACCCGCCACATTCATCGTCAGCGCCGACGTCTTGCCGATCAGCAGGAACACCGACAGGTTCAGCGCGAACGCGCACAAGCAGTTGACGCCGAACACGAGTACGCTCGGGTGCGCGCCGGCCGCCAAGACCGGGACGAGCTTGGGGAACTCGACGAGGAACCAGGGCACGGAGAGGAAGAGCAGGCAGACGGGCGAGATGTAGTATAGGCTGGTAATGGGGTTGAGCGAGATGCCCTTGGAGGTGAGCAGAATCTGGATGAGGACCAGGCGCGTCGCCTCGAACGCCACGGCCGTGAGCTGCAGCAGCACGCCCGTGGCGTTGAAGTTGGCCTCGCTCCACGCGCTGATGGCGACGCCGAACGAGATGAGCATCATGTTGGAGAAGGTGGCGGCGCGGAAGGCGTCCTTGCGGAAGGCGACGCCGAGCAGGTAGACGGCGACGGGCATGAGCGCTTTGAGCATCTGGATGAAGGAGACGGAGAGGTAGATGTACGCCGAGTTGGAGAACCACAGGCTGAGCGCGTAAAGCGCGCCGATGGGCACGACGCTCGTGAAGTAGGTGTCGGGCTTGAGGCCGCCGGGCAGCGGCTGCACGACGCGGAAGACGTTGACGAGCAGGAAGGCGAGCGACGAGCAGAAGGCCATGTGGATCATCGTCAGGCTGCGCGCAGCGAGGCATGACAGGGGACGTGGGGGGTGAGAAGTTTGGTACGTGAGTTGTTGAGGATTAGGGCGACGAATGCAGCATGTCTGGTAACGATTGGTGCAATTTAGGTGGCAAGGTCACGAGGCGGAAAGCATAAAAAGTAGGGGCTATTAAATTAAAGCTACGGACAACAAGAACGCGCTAAGCTGGCTACATGCAACCCTGATTATTTACAACCCTTGATTCCGCTACTCTCTTACATTTGCATTTCGCGCTGCCTAACGTCATCGCGAGTTCTAGCTTCGAGGCGAGGCCATTCACGGATGTGCAAATAAAAGGGCTGTGGTAACATCCGAGCAACGAGCAATCCTGCCCAGCGAGTTTTTGTGCGCCCAATTGGCTCATACTCTTTGGATTGACACTTCGTGTAAGGATTCAAATTTCTCACCTGATGGGGAACGGCCAGTTGAGCAGTCGCCGGTCGAGGATGTACTTGTTGAAGATGATAACGGAGAAGCTCAAAACGATCCACAGCACTACACTGCCACCCATGACCATCTTCTTCGCCAGCAAGCTCTGTTGCGCGGGCTGAGTGCTGCTCGGCGAGGTCGACATGGTGAGGTGGCGGTAGAAATTGAATTGAGGAGAGGTTGGGGGAGCTGCAGCAACCGACAGCTGAACTGGGGAGGGAGGTGGTTTATAGATTGAGTTCAAGACTGACGGGTCTATGCGTCAAAGAGATGGCGGGCAACTATGAGGAATGGTGGACGCAGATAGAAGTAACAGGGAGCTATATAAGAAGTGCTGGTTGACGGGTGCGTGTAAGAGGTAAGAAAGAGCTGCTCGAATGAATCCCCCACTGCTATTGGATCTTTTTGTGCAGATAAGATTGGGAGCAGCGAGGCTGAAACAAAAGATAGGGAGAAATGGAGGTGGTGGGAGGAGCAAATGACGGGACGGGACAAGACAGGAGATGTGATGAAGCACGCGGTTGAACGGGCCCGTGTCGCAAGCTCACAAGCCTACATCAATCACCGACGAATCAAGCAGGTTATGGAAGACGGTTCGGGAGGTAACCAAGGAAAGGTTCGGAATCCAGAATCTCGCCTCACAGGATTACTTCGGTTCGGAGTTTGAGATGCGGGCCGCGTGCCCAGTCTCACTCACAAAAAGCCAGGCACGGTTGGGGGTTTTTCGCGAGTACGAGCCTGCCGGCTGTAACAAACGCAACATTTACGTTCGACAGAAAATTCCCGAACCTGCAGTCTACGTCAGTGTTGACTGTTTGCCCAAACCGACCTCGGTGCAGGTGTGTCTAAGGTGCCGCAACGCGATAACACCACCAAACCAGGCTAGGCCGGTGCGACAGGCATGCCGATTTCGGCTCTGCCAGCCAGGCTCGGGGAGAGGGAAATTATTCGCGCCTCGGCCCTGGTAGACCGTTTGGCTAATGGGTGCGACAAGCAGCTGTGTGTTGGCGGGAGTTGCTTTGCGGACCGTGGAAACGAGACAGCTAGTGTATTGTGATGACCAGATTTACACGATCACTAACGAGCTGGTTCAGTGAAGACACAATATGCAAACGCTAAGTGATGTGAAGACATTTTCCATTCCACTACTGCATAACTCTTACAGAAAGTACACAACGCACGAGAATAGTCTTACAAGTTTACAAGCAGGAAACCAACTACCGTTGGACAACAATGCACTGCGTACTAGCATATCCTAATGTGATACTATGTAGCTTTGGGAGGAGAAACTGAATGCACTAGCGCTCCAACTCTTTCCGCAAAAGCAGGTGATGAGATGCGCTTTCCCGGAACATGGAAGGGATTTGAGGTGGCATCAACATATGCTGAATGAAGCCGCTTGAAGAACTGATAAGGGGGGATTCGTACAGACAGGCAATGTTTGGAAGAGGGGTGCCAGGGGTTGGTGACGAGTGGATCATATGGGGGTAGGCAGTGTTTAGGTTAAACGAAACAACACAAGTAACTGTGTAATGAAGGAAGTCTGGGAAAAAACAAACACACATTTGCCTGCATTGCCTGCTTGAGCTTATGCTAGCGGAAAATGCTTCCTTACATTTCTTATGTCGCTCTCCCTCAGATCAAGACCATCAACGACTATTATGAACTTAATCTGCGTGTTGCTCACATAGCCATACCTGAGAGACAGGGAGGATGGGAAGGTGAAAAGTTGGGTAAGTTTCACAAATTACGAGCAAAGAACGGTAAGATAATAGGGACGGAAAGACACAAACAAACGAAGAACGGCAGAGATAAAAGTTTGATGAATCAAACGGTCGACAGACATGTGGCTGTGGAAAGTGCAGATTATACACATCGCATAAATAGTCAGTGCTGCTTCTTGCTTACACTCTATAATCTTCTGTGGGATAGAGCAAGCCTAGATACGGCTCATTGGCACCCCCCCTGCGAGGTGTCGACACTGGAAAGGAAAGTGGGAGGGAGGAGGTTCGAAGGGTAAAGGGTGGGCGGTTTGAGGAGGGAGCAGGCGAGGAGGAAAAGAGACTTTCAAACAACGATGATCAACAGGAAACCCAACTCAAAAGCATGTCCTCCTGCTGACATCGCTTCCCTCACTCCTTGACCTATCATGTGCACCCACTTTAGGATGAAAAGGTACTTGCCCATCCCCCTCATGAGCCCCAAGAAACTCCTCCTCTCATTTAGCCCCACTTTGCCCGTGCCGTGCAGCCGTCGTACCACGCTCATCGATGACGTCTAGTGAGCAGTGCACAATAAAGTGGAACTTGAGCGGATCGTCCGCCTCCAAAAAGCTCTGCAGGTACAGCGGGTTGTTCTGAGGCATCGTGGGTGAACCGGGGGGAAGGGGGGGTGTGGGGGGGGAAAGATAATTAGATAGGAGACGTGAGGAGCGAGAGGGAGAAGAAGGGACGGGAGAGAGAGAGAGAGAGAGAGAGAGAGAGAGAGAGAGAGAGAGAGAGAGAGAGAGAGAGAGAGAGAGGGGGGGGGGGGGGGGGGGGGAAGGGGAGGGGGAGGAGGGGGAAGGCTAACGAGCGGGACAGGAGGAGGCTTTGGCGGGTGGTGCGAAGGTTGAGGGGAAGGCAGAGAGAATTTAAAGCGATGGGATGAAGCAACGGGCGATGAGAGGAATGAGGACTTGGGGAACGAAAGAGGCAGTATAAGGTGATCATCGTTGCTCATGGGTGCTCATCGTACCGCCTGGCCCACGATGCCCACGCACACTATCATCGCCTCCACGCCCTCTGCTCCCACGAAAGAAATGTCAGGCCTGTAACCCTAGCGACAGTCGTAGCCTTCGCGAGCAGCTGAGACTAAGGGAAGCGAAGAACGCGGAACGAATCCCAGTGGTAGCTAGTGCAGTCGCTGGGCGAGGCGAGAGACAGACGACACTGTTGATCAGCTAGAACCGTAAGCAGCTCAGAACACGCTTGTCTATGTGTTCAGATCAGTGCAAACGAGAGTTCAGGGCTGGCAAGATATCGAATTGCTGTAGCAAAAGCGGAGCGGACTCGATGGATGGATTTGCCCTGATGCAGAAGAGAAATCGGGTTGAAAAGGATGTGTATCGCAAAGAGGGACTGGATACGCGCGACACAACTGGACAAATCTACCCCTAAATCACACGCTCATTCAAGCTGCTTTAAGACTAGCAACGATTACAACCAACGCTGTTGTCCCTGCTTACTGAGCGAAGCGACTCGAGTCAACAACCAGATACACAGCGATCAAGATTCTTTGCGACCAATGGACAGATTCGCTGCGCTGATGCGGGTCGGCCTGATACTAGATAAGTTGCGCAGCGCTACAGCTTGAGGCCTATGGCAGGCGTGAAGTGCGGAGCGATTGTCGCAAGCAGATAAAATATTAGGGTGACTCCAACACCACCGCATTGAGTTCCCCGGTACCACCAAGCCTTGAGCCGCTGTTGTGGTACCGTAGTTGTACCTTAGGGCGTATTCCAAAGCACGGACACCATCCGAAGTTGGGCCACGCGGTCCGCAATGTTGGAAATTCGAATTTCAATGTTGCGCCACGCGGTTCGGCATCAAGACACTTTGGAGCTGACGGCAACGTAACATGCGACCGTCTTGCACGTCTTCATGCGACAAGGGGTTTCATGCCATGTTGGTGTATGATTGGGACATTGAACCTGACAGGCTGAGTACGTGACCAGTTACCGTCACGAAACTTTACGCATTCTGACCCGCGCGCTAGTCGGTTGTACAAACTCCAGATCCTCACGACGTGAACAAGTACTCGCTGCTCTGAACACCAAGCCAACCAACATAAAAACACATCGCTATGCTCACAATACTACGCTCATCACTGCACACTCCGCCATTGACGCAACCACAACCATGGCGACGAACGATTCCGTCGCCGCATTAGCGGCTATCACAGCATTCCTCCAGTGGAAGAAACAAGACGACGACGAGACTGACAAGCTTCTAGCGACAGCGGCCTCCGAGTGGATCAGCAGCATGAACCTCCCTGCTGAACGTGCTACATCAAGGCGGGCCACGAGGATGGCAAGGACACAGCAGCGCGCGCGATGGTTAGAGGCGATAGAAACCATGCCGGAGCACGAATTTATAGGGTTATTCCGTATCAACCGGAACATTTTAGAGTACCTCGAGACCGAACTTGCAGAATCGTTCCTCCCATTGACGCGAACCGACAACATCCCATTGCGCCTATGCATTCTGATCCCTTTGAAGTATTTGGCGACGGGCATGACGTATCTTGATATGAGCTGGTTCTTTGCTGTTCCAAAAACAGTGTGCCACCAAGCTGTGGACATCTTCCTTCTTGAGTTCCCTCTCAGGTTCAAAGCGGAGTGGGTACGCTTCCCTTCGCCAGAGGCCATGACTGAAATGGAGCTGGAGTTTCGGGAGTCCAAGGGCGTCCCGAACGTCATCGGAGCCGTCGACGGCACGCACATTCAAGTGCGAGGCATCGATGACTACCGCAGCGAGTACTACTGCCGCAAGCAGATGTACTCTGTTCAGCTTCAGCTAACAGTCGACTCAAAATGCAGGATCTGGGATTACGTTGTGGGGTACCCAGGTGCAGCGCATGACGCGCGTGTATTCACGAAGAGCGCTTTATATGGACGATTACAGCAAGGAGACATCACACCCTACCAGCTACTTGGAGACGCGGCCTACCCATTGACCGATTTCTGCCTAGTTCCGATTCACGCAAGCCGGACACGTCTACTGCGAGGTTGGGAGCAAACATTTAACTACGTGCACTCTTCTACGCGGATGGCTGTCGAGCGCGCCATGGGACTATTCAAAGGCAGGTGGAGGATCTTCAGTAACTGTCACGAGTGCAAGCTGTGGAGGGTGTGTGCGGGGGTGGGGTGTGCTGTCATTCTTCACAACATGATCGAGCAGCAGGAAGAATGTCGGGGGATTGCACGCGGAAGAACGCGCGGACCACCGACGCGCGCAAGGAACCCGTGGTGGGAGCGCCATGGCATGCGACAGTATCGGTGGCATCCAACTCCCGCCACATCCCGTGCGGAGGTGGTCGAGCGGCGCCACCGCTTCGGCACCCGCATTCACGCTGCCTGGCTTAGGCGCCATGAGGAGGACGCGTCTGCGCCTGAGCAGTAGTGAAATACCACTGCCCATTGCTGTCCTGCGCAAGAGGGGGAGGGACATTGCTGATGTATGAAGGGTCGGCGAAGATCTGACGCGCTCCCAGCGGGTCAGCAGCGTACGGCGCCGATGAAGGGGGCGCCATGATCACGGAAGGCGCCGTAGAAGGGTCGGAACGGGGCGGCCCATCTGATGGAGTTGTGCCACTGCGACCCCCGGGTGACGCCGTTCCGCCAGTCGCGGGAGGTTCCTTGCTTGACGGTGCTGGCGCCATGAGCTCGAGGACAGCTAGGAGGCGCTCGAAAGCCGCGTCCTGCCTGCTGTTCCGTTCGTTCATGATGCGCGTGATCGTGTCGGCCACGAGGAGATGCCCGGCGTACGCCGGAGATTCCATGGCGCGGCGACGAACGGGAATGGTAGGGGGGGGCGTGCCTGGAGTATGGGCGGGTAGAGGGGTAGAGGAGGGCGTGAAATGCGTGAATGCTCGTAATCGTAGTTGCAATCCGATTGGTTATGCTACTGGTTTGTCGTTCCAAGGCAGGAATTGTCAAATCATTGCTTATGTCCGCGGAATCATTAAATGAATGAACGAGCAGAATTGACATGTGCACTTACCTTCAATCCCCACATCCGGGTTTCCCAAAGGCGCCGTCGTTCGTGTTGGCTGTGCATTGGCGTGGCGCGCGCCTCCTTCATCCACCACGTGCGGATTGGGCGCCCTGTCGGTGTGTACGAAATTGTACACGTATAGGAACCAATCCGGCTTGGGAATTGGAACGGCTCCAGATTGCGCCTCATCGGTAAGAATGTCGCCCATTTTTAACTTCAGCCGTGTCCACTGCTTTGCCATCGCGTCAGATGGGCGCCTCCATTCTGGGTTGGTGTTGCGAAGGACTCGGCGCATCTTCTTCCAAGGCTGTGCGCCTTGCTTGCCCTTCATGTTATCCCAATCCCCTTTCGCCATCCACATTGCAGCCGCGAGCTCAGTAAGCTCGTCGTCGGTCCAGTGAGACTTCTTAGGATTCGACGTAGAGGCCTTGCGCTTCCCTTTCGGGTCGCGCGGATCGACTGGCTCGTCTCCGTCGTCGTCCACAGCATCCGCGGCCGTGAAACCGTCAGAGTCGCAGTAGGATTCGTCGTCGGAGTAGGCGCCGTCCTCCTCGCAAGGAATCGGCGGCTCCTCCTCATCAGGGCCCGCGTCGCCAAGTCCCACCGCGGTAGGTTCAGCATTAGGCGAAACGCCAGGGCGGCGAGTGCCCTGTGAGTCCGTGACTCCAATGAGGCGAAGGCGACTGATCCCCATGTCCATCTGCTGCTTCATCCAGACAACAAACGGAGGATCAGGGCGTGGCGCAGGGGGTGACTGTTCTTCCACTGCCTGAGCCCGAGAAGCACGTTTTTTCCTAGGAGCCATTGTGAGTGGGTGGGAGAGGACCTTTGCTGGCTAGTAGTTGGTGTCGAATGTGTTATGACGAGTGCAAGTTTTGTATGGTTTCAAGGCACGGGAAACAAGAAGCATAGAGTTGGAAGGGATGGAGTGCCAGATCGCGAGTGTCAACCAAATTGAATGTTCAAAGCGGGGGAAAAAACGATTTCGCGGCACAAGTTTCACAATTGCCCGCGAAGTCAGAACTGGACGTTTGGCAGGCTACACTGCAACGGGTTCTGGCAGATTCTATTGGGCGCGAAGCAAACCAAACCAGCTCTGCGTCAGACGACGCAGACGACCGTTCCGGCCAACCCTGCGACCTCAAAAGTCAAGAGTGGGGGCCTGCCCCACACAGACACCATCCCGAGCCCCAAGAAGTTCGGATGGGGCCACTTCGGATGGTGTCCGTGCTTTGGAATACGATCTTAGGGACAGGTTAGACACATTTTAACTCCAAACATAACTGATTCACATATTGTGCCCCATTTGATACTATCTCAGGAAGCCCAGGCAAAAAATATTTATGGGAAACTATATCAGGGTATATTGTAACGCTGGGTTAATCTAAGCAGTGGTGTTAATCTATACTGTATCTAACGACGCGTTTGAACGCGAACTGGCACTGGTACTGTTGTCGTCACCACGTATATCCAGCACCCTCTCTATCTCATCATCGAGAGAACTTCCTATAGTCATTGCATTCCTCATTTCGCCGTCGACCTGGGCAAATGCCTTGTTGCCCCCCACACCCACGATCAACTCCCTTGCAGTCTCCAACTCCTGGACAACGTGAGTCATTGTCGGCCGTGAGGCAGTGCGCATGGCCGTGCAACTGAGCGCAAGCTGAACCACGTGCATCACAACATTATATGGCGCCTCCATGCCAGGGTCTCCGATGCACTCCCTCTTGTTCGCGGCAATTAAGGTTTCCACCTGATATATGGGAAGAAGGTGTTGAGGTTCAAACTGCTGCCATGCTCCGACAAGCTAGTCTTTCTTTGTGTATGCTACAAGTCCCGAAGCTCACAACCCTTTACAAGTTCGAGTTGTCTCCACACACAAAGCTCTCAGGTGCCCTTGCGGCACCCGGCTTCACTCTCATTGGTTCGCCGGACGCAGTTTCTCAAAGGACTTCCAACCTTTCTGCACACGGTAACCCGAACAACCCTTCAAGTTTAGCAAACAGCGTTGTGCGAGGGATGGGTGGTACATTCTGGGTTCTCCCGGTGATGGCCCGAGAAGACCGAGGACCAAGGAGAATGAGAAAAGCAAACGAATGGGACGAGGGAATCGTGGCCCACTCTGAACTTCACGGGAAGAGACTAAGAGAAGAAGGTGGAGGGGCTCACCCTAGAGCAAAGCAAACCCTCAAGGATGAGAGGAAGAGAGAATGTCATAAGGGAAAAAATGCGGCTCACCCAGGAGAGAATGTGGCGCTGGTCTTCGCCTTCCATGAATGTTGCTCCTCCCCCAGTCACGACTGCAAGCATCAGAATGCCAAAACTGCAAAGGATGGGAGGGGTTGGGGGATGGCAGATTTGATGAGTCATCCTGCAGTTAGCGGGATTATGGCTACACCTTGCTCAAAACACGAGAAACGATATCAGAGTAATCCTGAAAAGTAACTCCACAATTTATATGTTGATTGTCCATTAGCTTGGCAAACAAAGAGACCCCACACCTGTACACATCAGCAGCTGTGGTTGCCTTCTTGGTGTTGGCGTATGCAGGGTCAACATAGCCTGGAGTTCCCAAGACTCGAGTTGACTGCACGGCCAATTCCCCCTCGCCCAGTTTCACCAGCCCAAAGTCCGACACCTTGGCCTGTGATAGGGAGAGAAAGAGCCGAGCACACAAACGTGCAATGGCCGATCAGAAAAGCATTAGGGCTGTGGAAGTCCCTACAGCATTAGTGAGCCTTTGCTTCTGCGCAGCGCTCTTTCACTGTGGATAGACTCTTGATTTGCACAAAAGAGCAGAGAAGCAGGTTGGTATCTAGTGTGCAAGCAGACGGGGAGGCACGTGGAGCTGACGCGCAAGGAAGCTAGTCCACACCGCACCGCAACGCACCGCACAGCACCGCACCGCACCACTCTTGGTCCCCACCGATGCCACAGCATGTGCAAGCTGACTTCCTACTAAATACCCATCACTGCATGCACTCACCTGCATGTTTGCATCCAGCAGAATGTTGGCGGGCTTGATGTCGCGATGCATGAAGCCAAAGCTGTGCAGATACTCCAACCCGCGCGCTGCTCCTATCAGAATGTCCAGCCGCTGCTGTAGGGTCAGGCAGGCCGCAGCATCTGAGCCCAGGGAGGTGGATGTTCGCAGGAGGAGAGGGAAAAAAGGGAGGGAGGGAGGAGAGGGAAGGAGGGAGGAGAGGGCGAAGCAGGGTGAGGGGAGGCCCTCTTGCAGAGACGGCAGATCTCACAAGAGAAGGCAGACGCTCATGTACTGATGGTGCATGTTGTCCTGGTAATCATGGGACAAAGAGCGAGGAGCGCACGAAAACGGGCTGAGGTACGGAGCTACACGGAGAGGCAATGAACAATCAGAAACGGACTCTATGTAAGAAGAACATGGGTTATGCACAGATCAGCACAATGTGTCACAGAGGGAGGGCGGGAGTGAGTGGTGTGTTGGTGTTGGTGCGTACCTTTGCCCATCCACTTGTCCAGGTCTCCATTGGGCATGAGCTCGTATATGAGCACCTGCTCTATCTTGGACCGCACATTGCCGCCCATGGCAAAGCCCAGCAGGCGCACCAGGTGCGGGTGGTGCTTCGACGACATCTGGCAAACCTGTGGCGGGCGGGTGGTGTGGTGTGGTGCGGTGCAGAGTGGTATGCATCGGCAGGAAACTATTTAACGAGGGTCGAGACACACCTGGGGCACGGCACCTGTGAATTGGTGGGTGGTGTGGTGCTTCAAATCAAACATACGTGGAGAGCGCGTGGTGAGCGGGTGGAGAGGTGAGAGGTGAGTGTGCATGCGCGTGCAAGGGGAGGAACGGAAGGTGTGGATGGGAGGAGTGGCAGGACTGGTGAAAGAGCCAAGTGCAGCAGATGAAAACCTTTTCAGTGGCAAAGAGAAAGTCGATTGGTGGACGATAAAATCGCATGCGCACGCATGCACGCATGGACGCACGCGCGCGCGCACACCCACACACCACACGCACCTCCTTCTGAAAGTCATTCGTGAGCACTTTGGCGCGCTTGACAGCCCAGGGCGTGCAGGCATCAAGCAGGCTCACTCCTCGGTACACGTCTCCGTATCCTCCCGACCCCAACAGGTTGTCCTGAGACCAGTTGTTGGTGGCCTTGAGCACCAGCTTCAGGGGGTACTCCTTGCACACCACTCCTGACTCCGCCCACGCGCCCACCCCTGCGCCGTTGAGATGAGGGGCGTGAGGATGGTGTGGGATTTGTGTCGACTCAGAAGAACACGCCTAGATTGATGGGCATCATGCGGCAATGCGTACCTGAGAAGTCTAGAGGTGCGTTACAACAAGGCAAGGGTGGCAAGGGGCAAAGACGTGGCACGGTGCTTGGTTGCGGCCATGGGTGTGTGGCGAGCAGAGTGTGTGGTGGATGAGAGAAACGGATGAGCGTGAGGCGTGGGGTGGAAAGGAAAGGAAGGGCGAGAGAAAATGGTGTGGGCGAGAGAAAATGGTGGGTGCGAGGGATGAATGAAGCACTCGCTTTGCAACAGAGGACACGCTAACTTGACTTGACTCTCAGGTTCAGTGGCCAGCACGCCTTACCGCTTCGTGACGACTTGCCGATTGACCAGTGCTGTGTCGGGTACATGATGTGTGTACTGCTGCCGCCGCCGCCGCTGCTGCCGCTGCGGAAGAATCTCTTGTAGAGCCACACGGCAGCGAGGCACAGCAGCACGGCGCTAGCTTGACTAGCAGTTTGAATGGCCACCATCACTTACCGACTCGTGTCGACTTGCCGATTGGCCACCGCTGCGTTGCGTACATGCTGTGGGTACCACTGCTGCTGCTGCCGCTGCGGAAGAATCTCTTGTAGAGCCACACGGCAGCGAGGCACAGCAGCGCGAGTGCGAGTGCTGATCCGACAATGATGAGAATAAGGCGCCAAATAGTGATCCCGATAGCGCACGATCCAGTGGTGGCGTTGCCGACGTAGCCGTCAGCGCAGCGGCACTGCCCGTTCTCACACACTGTGGATTCTCTCGCGCACACCACCCCCAAGCAGCTGTCCACGGGCGGTGCGGGCGGAGCTGTGGGGAGGGAGGGGGCACGGGGATGGAGAGTTGAGAGGCGCAGCGGCGTTGGTGTGCAGGGAGGAGGGAGTGTGCCAGGGGTGCAGCAGAGGCAGGAGGTACGGGGATTGATGGGGGAGCCAAAGCTGGATGCGATGCAGGGGAAGCAGAGTCAGGAGGCAGCAGAGAGAGGACGCTGCAGAGCAGACAGCGCAACATGGTGCGAGGAGAAGAGCGCGAGAGAGACGTAGTGGAAGGAAAAAGGACGAACGACAGAGTAGCAGAGGGAGAATGGAGAGTGTGGGAGCAGATGCAGAGGGGAAAAGAGAAAGGGAGCAGCGGAAAAAGGAGATAGAGACGCGGAGGCAGAGGGGAAGACGGGTCATGGAGCGAGAGGGGAAGTAGGGGCGTGGAGGGAGAGGGGAAGGTGGGGCGAGGAGGAGGGCACCTTCCGTGGAGCAAGTGGCGCAGAAGGCGGTGCAGCGGTGGCAGAAGGCCGTGGTGTTGGTCTGAGGCACCACGCACCAGGTGCTGTTGCCCGGGCACGCCAGGTACCCTGGCACATTGCTGTGGTGAAGCGGCGAGGGGAAACACACAGATTGGCAGAGGGGTGGTGCAGGGGTGTGGTCGTGAGACAGGGGAGGGCTGAGTGGAAGGAAGCACATAGAGGCAGGTGCGGGCATGTATGCGCAAGGAAGCGGTTGAGAGAGAAGAAGGCACGCTCACAAGCCCTCTTGTTTGTGAGGGCGCTGCTGGGGAAGTGTGTCAAGCGTACTGTGCGCGTGGAAGGAAGAGGGTGGGCAGGAGGGAGGGACTCACAAGTCCTTGAGTGCGGCGAGCCCTCCCAGGGTGGCTGGTATGGTGCCAGTTATCAGGGTGTCGTGCAGCGTGCTGCAGTGGCACAAACAAGGATGGGCAGGGGGGGAGAGGGATGGCAGGGCGTGGATGGAGGTGTTGTAGATAGATGTCACATCAACGCTCATAAACGCTCATCTTGCCATGCGCCTCGCTCTTATCGCTTGGTATCTCTCTCTCTCTCTCACTTGCTCCCTCACATGCTCCAATCTGCACAAGCCCACTCCTCAGAATGCCATCATGCACACAGCACCTTTCAAGTGCTCTCAACCGCTCTCCTCCCCTTCTCCCGCCCTTATCCTCTTCTTCCCTCTCAACCACCATGCTGGCCTCTCCCGCTACTCTACGCCAATTTCTCACCCACTCCCCATGCACCATGCAGCACGCCATGCAGCACGCCACGCCATGCATGCTCACAGGTCCTTGAGCGCGCGCAGCTCCCCCAGGAACGTCGGAATGGACCCACTCAGCTGGTTCGAGTGCAACCTCCTGCCATGGCCGCACCACACACATGCCATGGCATGCCATCCATGCCATGTCATGCCATCCACGCCACGCCATGCCAAGCCATGTTCCACATTCCATTCCACGCATGCCATGTCACGTATTCCATTCCATGCCATCAAGAGGAGGAGTATGTGAGGAGGTGAGAGAGCGGGGGCCAGGCCAGGGGCTGTGCTGTGCTGTGCTGTGATGTGATGGGATGGAAGAACGATGGTGTGCATTGGGGGAGTCTATCCATGATCGAGCAGCTACAAGGAAGGGGGGTTCACTGCATACGCTTCTGAGGACTTTCAAAAGGCACTGCATGCGCTAGTGTCAGAGTTGCTGAGAAAGGGAGGACATACACGGCGCTAAACACACACACACAGATGGCAGCAAGGCGGCGAGAGAAGAGTCTCAAAAGGTAGGTTCTCTTCTCCCACGTTCCTTTCCTGTACACGAGCTGTGCCCGCATAAGACCGTGCTTTGAGACGCCTCACGAATTGTGCCCGACCGGATAACAACGTGTTGAGGGCTGCGACTCACAGCGTGGTGAGGTTGAGTAGCTGGGCCAGCCCCTCTGGAAGTGTTCCGCTGAGGCTGTTGTTGTTCAGGCTCCTGCCAGCCAGGGGATGGGCGCCATGCAGTGCACGCCATGGCGGGGCGGTGTGGGGGGATAGACGGTATGAAGTGAAGAGGCACACACAGATGATGCCAGGAAAGGGCGAGTACGGGGGAGGGGGGGTGGGGAGTGAGCGAGTGGAATACGGGCGAGGGAGGAAGGTGTGGGAATGGAAGGTGTGTGAGAATGAGAGAGAGAGGAGGCAAGGGCGTACAGGTTCTGGAGGCCTTTCAAGGTGGAGAGCCAGTGAGGCATGGCGCCTGTGAGGCGGTTGTCCTGCAGGTTCCTGCCATGTGATGTGCGGGTGGTGGCGCCATGCACGCATGCGCAGAAAGACACTGTCATTAAAATCGGTCGTTCGAGGAGGAGATTTAGGAGCAGCAGCAGCAGCAGCAGCAGCAGAGGCAGAGGAAGGCGAAGCATGATAATTGGATTGCGGCGAGAAGCATGGGTGTGTGCGTGCGTGGCATGCGGCGAGGGCAGCGTGACATAGGTGTTCCATGGTTGTGGCGAGCTGCGGCACAGGGCTCGTGATCCCGTTGAAGTCCATCTGCCTGCTCGCGTGGCATCAAGCACCCACCCAGGGTGGGCGAGATGGTGGGGAAGAAGGAAGGGAGGGAGAGAGGGAGGGAGGGAAGGAGGGTCGGTCGGAACGGGGGGACGGGGGCGAGAAGAAGGGGCGACACGTTTCAGTCGAAAGTGACGACAGATTCGGGTTCGTGCAGGAAATAGAGAGGACAGTTCTGGTGGTGACAGTGAGTGTGCAATGCAATGCAATGCAATGCAATGGTCCCAGGGCCCAGGGCGGCACGGTGGCACGCACAGTATGCTGAGCTTGTCGAGATTGGTGAGCGATGCTGGCAGCGGGCCTGTGAGGTTGTTGTTGTACAGCTTGCTGAGGGGCGTGTGTGCACGAGGGGGAGGGAGGAGCACCGGAGGGGGGAGGGGGGAGCACGAGAGTGGGCAGGAGAGGGAGGGGAGCATGAGAGAGGGGGGAAAGCACGGGAAGGGGGGGGGGGGGGAGCACGGGAGGGGGAGGAGAGGGGGGTGCACGGGGGGGTGAGAGAAATGCGGAGCAGACCGTGAAGTGTGGTGCGATGCAATAATAGGGAAAACGGAGAGGACGGCGAGCAGCAGCGAGGGAGAGCGCGTGCTACACAGGCACAGCCGTACAGACAACACGGCAAGGCGAGGTGGGGATTCCGAGGAGCGGACGGGGGCAGTATGAGAGGATGGAATGGAAGAGAAGAAAAGGCGAGGTTTGAAAGGGCGGAGCGGAGGGCGTACATGACTTGTAGGTGAAGGAGAGTGCCCAAGGCTTCAGGGATGGAACCTTGGAGATTGAGGCGAGTGAGTCTCCTGTTGCGGAACATGAGGGGACATACATGGTAACATGCATGGCATGGCACTGCATTGGTGCATGGGTGGATGCAGGACACTGGGGGGACAAGTAGCAGGGGAAGGTAGCAGGAGCAGGCACACTGGCACTTGGAAATGCTAGATTCTCGTGCGTTGAAGCATAGTGGGAACAAGGGAGGCCATGCAGGGTGGTAGTGAGCGACTTGGGGAGAATGAAGGTGGTAGGGGCACACCGCACGGCAGCAGGTTGGATAGAGAGACGGCAAGAGTGGGCACGGGGCACGAGCAGGGTGAGCAAGACTGACAGGCGTGAGAGCGACGCGAGGCTAAAGAGCACGATTTCTGTGTTGGCCATAAAAGAAACGTGGGGCAGGCGAACAGGCTAAGCGGGTGAGAGAGACCGACAGGCGTGTGAGCGAGGTGAGGTTGAAGAGTGCGCTCGGGAGAGTCTGCGTGGTGAACCCTGTAAACTCGGTCGAAGCGGTAAGATCCCTGGAGAAAAAGGGTGGGTGGGTCGGATTCAGCATGTTAAGGCACAGATGAACATCGGATAGTGCACTGTGCATGCATCGTTCAAGCTTGTTCGAAGGCTCATGGGAGTAGGGAAGCAGGGCGAATGGAGGAGGTGGTGGGTGGGGGAGCAGGAGCAGGCAGGGCGAGATAGGAGCGAGCAATACGGTGCTGTGCTGTGCTGTGCTGTGCTGTGCTGTGCTGTGCGGTGCTGTGCTGTGCTGTGCGGTGCGGTGTTGTGCTGTGCTGTGCTGTGCGGTGCGGTGCTGTGAGGTGCTGTGCTGTGCTGTGCTGTGCGTTGCTGTGCTGTGCTGTGCGGTGCTGTGATATGGTGTGCTGTGCTGTGCGGTGCTGTGCTGTGCTGTGCGGTGCTGTGCTGTGCTGGGCTTACAGATCCTCCACCATGCCGCTCCCACTGCACGTCAACCCGGAGGCGTCCTCGCATTGCCCACCCTTGGTCCATCCGCCCATCGACACCCCCCAGCTGCCCTGGATAGCCTGCAGAGCTGCCGCTGTGGAGTCGAGCACCGGATGCACGGGGAGGGAGGGACACGCGGGGAGGAACGAACGGGAGGAATGTGATAGAGAGGATTTGGTGAGTTGGTCAGCGTGAATTTGGCTGACGGGTGTGCGGTGCGGAGGAGTCGGAGCGGCTGTTGCGGGTTGCCTCTGAAGCAGGTGCGAACCGTGTATTTGCATCGGAAATGGCTCGGCAAACAAATGAGGTTGCACAACGGGAGTAGAACGCCGAACGAGGTGAGGAGTCGTGAGGGAACGGCGCACATGGCGAATGGAACGGACCTTGAGAGTTGTCGATTGTCACTGATGAGACGAACGAAGGCAGGAAGACCAGTAGGACAGTCAAGGCGGCGAATTTGAAGCGAAAACGGCTGCGTGGATCCATGGCGACTCGGAATGGATCAAGGAGATCGGAGAATTGCTGGTACGACTGGCTGCTTCGAAACCAGATGGCATAAGGGAGAGCTGCTTGACAAGCGTAAAGGGAACAGAAAATCAAGGTCCGTGAGAGGCCGAGCCACCAGGATTCTAAGCCCAATAAGTGGCGTGTCTACCATGTTGCAGTCCAGAACGTCCAGAGGCATGGCCTTGCCAGCCGCTGGTGCTTGTGGAGTATCAACAGCGTACGAGGAGCAATAATTGCGGGTGGAACCACCAACACCCAGCCCACCGATTCACAATACAGCGGCATACACGGCACAGGAGGAATTTGTACGAATGATTGGTACAAGGCACAAGGCAGTGGTGTACATGATATAACATACTCCATTGTGGGAGTCTAACATGTGACAAATGCCGGAGGCATCGAAATGTGGTGGTTTAAAGCCCAAGAGCTGAATTACTCAACGGAAGTCAACGCCAAAAACTAGGTTCGGGAGGCAGGCACGGAGAGGTTCGGTTGGGTTGCGAGAGACTTTCAACTCGCAAAACAATTTGCGACAAAAGTTTCTCGCTTCCCATGATGGGTGGGGTCCTTCCCACAACCAGAAAAGCGCGTGCATACCAAACTGTGCACAGTTTGAGATAGCACGCATAGTATGAGGCATAGACCATACCCGTAGACAGGGCAGGGCGTCGGCGTTCACTCAAAAGGGTTCAGATGCGCCTTACGATGTGGGTGGCGCGGATTTCGATGATGACGCGCAAAGCTAGTGTTAGCAGGTTATTGTGCAACTACTGCGTAGCGTAAACTCGCGACGAAAATCGAATCACACCCGTTCGTCCAAGCGTGGTCCTCCCCTCGCTTTCCTTTCCTTTCCCTAGGTCCCACGCTTCCGCTCTCTGTCGCCCGCGTCGTCGCCATCATTTCCGCAGCTCGTCGCCTTCGCGACCCCAGCCCGTCGCGAACGCTCCGCGGAGCGCCTTCACTTCCCCCCCGTCGCCTTCACTCCCCGCCCACCGTCGTGCTCTTCCCCGTCGCGGTCACCCCCCCCAACCCCGTCGCGACTTCCCACCCCCCGTCGCCTTCACTTTTTCCCACCCCGTGGCCTTCATTTCCCCCACCCCGTCGCCCTCACTTCCCCCCCCGCCCCCCCCCCCCCCCCCCCCCCCCCCCCCCCCCCCCCCCCCCCCCCCCCCCGTCGCCTTCTCTTCCCCCATCCCGTCGCCTTCGACCCCCCCCACCCCGTCGCGACTTCCCACCCCCCGTCGCCTTCACTTCCCCTCCCATTGCCTTTCACTCTCTCCAGCTCATTCTCTCTTCCCCGCCCGTCGCAATGGCTTCTCCTCCAGTCGCCCTCGCTTCCCCGCCCGTCGCCTTCTCTCCCCCTCCCATAGCTCGTCTTTATCCCCTCCATTCCCCCACCCTAAGCTCTCTCTCTTCCCCCCTGCTCACTCTCTTCCCCCCCTTCACTCTCTTCTCTCCTGTTCACTCCCATTCCCCCTGCTCACTCCCTCTATCCTCACCCCCTTCCGCGCGACGTCTCCCTTCCCCCGGGTCCCCGCTCCTCCCTCTCCCCCCTCTCCCGCCCCCCTCTTCGCGCCCCACTCTGCCCCGCTCCCCGTACCAGGCCAGGAGCTGGCGCAGCGATTCGCGGCGATGGGTGCGCGGCTGATCCTCTCCGCGCGCTCCGCGGAGCGCCTGCAGGCGGTGGGCGCCTCCTGCTGCGGAACGCACGCGCCGGAGGGGGTGGTGGTGCTGCCGTTCGACCTCAAAGGGGGAGCAGACGTGCTGCACGACGCAGTGCGCCAGGCGGAAAGCGTGCTCCGCGGGGAGGAGGCGCGTGGAGAGGAAGGGCCGTGCGGAGTTGAATGCCGCCCATCCGCGCCCGGTGAGTCGTCTATCCTGAATGTGGGTGGGTGCGGAGGGGGGGGGAGGGGTAAAGGAGGGGAGAAGGCAGAAAAAAAGGGGGGGGAGGAGAGGGGAAGGTGAGGAGGGGGGGAAGGGGGGGAAGGGGGGGGGGGGGGGAGGGGAGGAGGAAAGTGGGGTTGGGTGGGGGAGGGGCGTGCGGGGTTGACGTGCTGGTTCTGAATTTTGCCCATCCGCGCACAGTGAGTGTCCTATTTTACACACACCTGGCTCTCTTTCTGTTAGTACCTACCTCTCCCAGTTCCCCTCGTTCCCAGTTCCTCACTCTCACGACACAGTCTCCTCCTCTCAAGTCTCTTCAACCATGTGCTCTCCCTCTCCTCCCTCCCCTCTTCTCTCTTCATCTTTGTATCTACCTATAGCCCCTTCCTCACTCTTCTCCCCCTTTTTCCTTTTCTCTCTTTTTTCAGGCTAAATTCCCTTCTCCCCCTCCTCGTCCCCCCTCCCCCCCCACCCTTCCCCGCCTTTCCTCTCTCTTCCCCCCTTTCCCGCTCGTATTTTGCCCCGCATCAATCCATGTGCAGTAGCTCACATGTGAAGACACTCCAGAGGACACTCATCCGGTAAGGCTCCCTCTTACACCTCGTTAAAAAGACAAAGCACTTCCCCTCCCCCCTCCCCTTCCATCCCGTTTTTAACACATATCAAGCCCCCCTCTCCATCCCGTTCCTTTCTACCTGTATCCTGCATCCTCCCCCTTCATTTCCCCCTTTTTTTCCAGTTTCCCCTTTCTCCCATCTCGCCCCATCAGGCCATGCTAGAAGTCAACGTGGCTCGTTGCTCGCCCCGTCAGGTCGACCACCCTCTCTCCCTCCCCCTTCCCCTCCTTCCCCCCTTTCCTCTCTCTCTCTCCGCGTCCTACATTCGCTCCCTTCCCTCCCCTCATCAGGGCATGTTCGATGTCAACGAGGTGGCCACCATAAGGCTCATGTGTTACACCTCTCCTTGCTCTCTCCCCCTCTCTGTTCCGCTCCTCCTTCTGCCTGCATCCTCCCCCCCCCCTCCTCTTCCTTTTCCCCCCATCAGGGCATGTTAGAGGTCAACGTGGTCGCCACCATAGAGCTCACGCGTTACCTCTCTCCTTTTCCCCCTTTGCTCACCCCTCTGCCTTGTCCACTCCTCCCATACATACCCTTCTGCACCTCCACCTCCACCCCTCGCTTATTCTGCCATATCTCCCCTTCCCTCCTTGTTCTATCACAGGACCATGCTTGTACAGGTGCCCAGCACCATGGGTCCAACAGGAGTGGGATGGAAAGTTACCACCTCCTAGCTTTGTACATGTGCCTATAGTCAACTGCTGACAAATTTCATAAAAATATAACTTGCTTTGTTGCATTTCTTTGTAGTGGTCATGTGCATGGCTGCTCTGAAGCCCAGAGTGTTGAATCAGGAGAAGCATCCAACAACACTACATGGCATGGCTAGTGGTCATACGGTACCACTAGCCATCAAACAGCAAAGGCATCACAAGTGGATGCATGGCAAACCTGCACAAACACGAAACACAAGCACGAACCACAAACACGAAGCATCGAGAAAGGATATAAAACAATGACAATGGAAGGGCAGGCGACAAGAAACAAGCCCCTAGAATATACAGACAGGGTAGGAGTGTACAGGCGCGGCAGGGTAGGAGGGTGCAGAGGAATGGTTGACGAGAGAAAGTGAGGAGGCTGAAAGAAAGGGAGGATGGCAGAGAGGGATGCAGAGAACAAGGACTGCACCGAGGGAGAAAATGAGCAAGGGAGACAAGGAGGAAGGGTGGAAGAGAGGATGGGATGAAGGGAGGGAGGAAAGGGGAAAGAGAGGGGGGAAAGACACTGAAGCAGAGAGTAGGGAAGAGGGTGGAAGAGAGGAAGAGAGGAAGGGAGTAGGAGAGGACGACGTTGGGTGGAAGAGTGGAAGGGAGGAAGGGAGGAAGGGAGGGGGGAAGGAAGAAAAGAAGGATGGGAGGATGAGATGAAGGGAGAATGAGGGGAAGGGAGGATGAGCACAAGGGCTGGAGGGTGGAAGGGGAGAAGGGGGGATGGGAGGATGTGAGGAATTTAAGTAGGGAGAGGACAAGTGGGTGAGCGGAAAGGCGGTCGATTGGAAACTCGGAAGGTGGCAATTGAAAAGAAGGGCGGCAGGGTCACAATCCCATGCCCCCCCTCCCCAAACCCCCCTGCCCCCCCCTCCCCAACTCCCCTGCCCCCCCTCCCCAACTCCCCTCCCCCCCTCCACTCGCCCCCTTGAGCACAGCGCTCCTCACTGCCCGCCTGCACGTGCTGCCCCGGCTGTGCGCCAAGCACTCTGCTCCAATGCTGCAGCCGCACCTGCCATGTGTGCGGGGTTGGTGCGAGAGAGAGGTGCTGTGCTGCCATGGGGCTGTGAGGGGCACAACGTGAGGGGCAGGGGGTGTGCACAGCGGTGCATGCTCCTCGCCTAGCACCGCATCAGCTTTCATTCTCCCCTCGCCTGCGCACCACACACCCTCGCACACGCCACAGCGAAGATGTCACGAACCCATACCCAGTGCCCAGCCCAGCCCGCCATCTCTCTGCGCCCAGGGTGGGTGTGAGGCAGGGGGAAAGGAGAATGTGAGAGAAGGAAAGAAGGGTGCAAGGGTGGGGTGGTAACCAAGGACAACAGTGGAAGTGGAAAAGGTGGAAGAGGGGGATAGAGCGAGTGCGACCTAATGAGGCAATGGGGAAGGGAAGCAACGATGACCCTAAATGTGATAGGAAGGGATGAGAGGGTGGGGGGGGTGGGTGGGTGGGAGGAAGAGGGTGAACGTGATAGGCAGGGAAGTGATGACGGCGGCGGAGTGTAGGGGAGGGTGGGAGGAAGCGAGGGAGACGGTGGGAGGAAGCGAGGGCGACGGTGGGAGGAAGCGAGGGCGACGGTGGGAGGAAGCGAGGGCGACGTGGGAGGAAGCGAGGGCGACGGTGGGGGGAAACGAGGGCGACGGTGGGAGGGAGTGTGGGCGACGGTGGGAGGAAGCGAGGGCGATGGTGGGAGGAAGCGAGGGCGACGGTGGGAGGAAGCGTGGGCGATGAGATGGGAAGCGAGGGCGACGGTGGGTGGGAGAAAAGCGACAGGGGGAAAACGTGGACGACGGTGAAGGTGGGTGACGGGAAAGGTAGCGTGGGCAACGACGGAGTGAAGTGTGAGCGACAGCGGGAGGAAGCGCGGGCGACGGTGGGGCGAAGCGTGGGGAACGCGGAAGGCGCTAGACAACATAGGAAGAGATCGATCTAAGACGTAAAAGTAGCGACGTAATTGGGCACGGCGACGTCGACGAGGGCAAGCGTGAGTGACGGGACGTGACGTCGACGAGGAAGCGCGGGAGGGGAATAGGGCTGAGGCAAACCGAGGGGGAACGCGCGGGAAATGACAACATCGACCGTACGATTCTCATCGACCTCGGAGAGGGAGATGCATGCGTCGCAAACTGGCGTTTGCGCGGTCGCGCAGGGTTTCGACGACGACGCTGAGTAATAAGCGGGGCCATCGCAACACTCTGCTAATCACACAAAATCTTTTTTTTTGTGTGTGTGTGTGGAGTGGGCTCTGGCTCTAATGGCTTCCTGTTCTACCTACGAGTGCGTGCGTACTACGTGGTCGAGCATGACCTGAATTACAACAATTTCCAAACTGTGCACAGCTTGCCCTACTCCCTTCAGGAGGGAGTGGCTGGGACTCTCGCCAACCAAACCTGTGCTGCTCTACGACTCCCTGGTTTTTTTGCGGGGCGTCATTTGGTAACCAGGGAGGTTCGGGAAGTCAACTGTGGGCTCGGAAGGCAAACTGTGCACAGTTTGCCTTCAGTTTTTTGTAATTCAGGTCTTGGGCTTTAAATGACACCAATGTGGTGCCTGTCTTGTCACACTATGTCATACGAATATCTCCATCCACTTCGTTCCAATTGAAGTTTTCACCAATTGGCTATTTTACCTCAGATCTCGACCACTTGAGAGTTTCGAAATGATTATTACAATATGCGAGATCATGCTACACTAGGGCAAATCCCAGAAAATGCGCTACACTGTACCGAAGCCAATGGCACTGGTTGTGTCGTGCACCGCAATGCAGTCATGTGGGTGAGAAGTGGATGGCAACAGTGACAGCAGGCGGGAGAGATGAGATGAGATGACCCTGACAACGAACGATGATGCTGTGTGTTTGTGACTCGCTGACTGCCCGCGAGAGAGAAAAGAAGAGTGAGGCGAGGCAAAGCACATCGAGCAGAGTGAACGCGAGATGCTTGCCAAGCCGAGCAGCCACTTCCGGCAGGACAGCAGCCTACTGTTCAGCATACCATCGGCGATGGCGTATGAATAATCCCCCGCGACCTGCGCTTAGTGGAATATTAGTATTCCATCTGCTACTCCGTAAAGCCAAGCCAGCACTCCTGTGCTCGCCTCACTAAGCGCTGTAGAAAGCATGCCACGTGTCAAAATCCACGGCCGTAGGGAAGCACAGGGCTCGTGCGTGAAGAGCCGGACAACGGCGCATTGAGGAATGCTCGAGGGACCGTTATCTTTGACCAAAACGATCAGCTAGGAGAGCCGAGCCGAGCCGAGCCGCCTGTCGGAGGCGTGCAATGCGGGCTAGCAGACGAGGAACCTCCGTTCCTCGCACATCCTTCCTGCGTGATCCCCACTCCCGTGATCATCCTCGTCCTGACACGTCGTCGTCGTTCCGCTTTTCTCCTTCCTCGTTGCCCGTCCCAGTGGCCTCAGTAGCTCTCTCCGCCTAGCACGCCCCCTCTACACCAGCGCGACATGTCGAGGTTCTATTCAAGCACGGTTCTTAAAGGCTCACGGATTCTTTACACCCGTGACATTTCAATGATTCCACGGACGATCGGATAGTGGCGCGTGTACGGCCACCTAGTTCCCTATTAACAGCCGATCCACTTCATTAGTTATTTAAGACAGATATAAGCTTTTCGACAGCCGGCATTTAATATTTCATACCTAGACTGTACAACAGCTTTTGACATCGCTGTAGTTCCCAGCACCACCGCGTGTTACCAGCGGGTAACCCTAAAGCATGCCTCGAGCCTACCCGGGGCGGTACGCGGCAGCAGTGGTGGAGGGGTCGACGTCCAGCTGGCCGTGGCAGAGATGGCGTGACGTGGCTGGAATCCAAGGTGACGTGGCAGTTCCATTGCTGAATCGTGATGTGGCTGTGGCTGCCATCATGGCAATTTATATGTGTCTAGCGTGGCGGTGATAGGCTCACGAGGGGACAAATGTGTTGTTTGTCTGTGTCGTTGCTGTCTCCGCTTACTCTCTCCCTCCTCGCCCCATCCCTCCCCACGCCCCGTGTTCAACCAATGGCAGCGCCCCAAATTCCCCACCAGCATGCCCTTGACCCGCCCTTCGATCCCGCTCACCCCCTCGCGCGTCTCCCCACCATCCGCTCCACATTCCTCTCTCCTTTCTTCCTCCACGCCTCCTCCTCCTCCTCCTCCCCGTACCCACCCCGCACCACCGGCGCCATCTCTCCATCGCTCCCTCCGCAAATCACGGCATGGGGCCCGGAGTGGGGGGCGGCCGCGGGGGCAGCGGCGGCGGGGGTGTCGTCAGAGGCGGCGCTGGTGCTCGTGTCCCTCGCGCTGCTGCTCTCCCTCTGGAACAGACAACTGCGCCGCTCCACCTCAGGTGCGCCCCCCTCCAGTCCAGGTATGGCCCCCTTCGGATTCAGGCGCGCCCCGTTTCAGGCACGCCCCCCTTCGGGTTCGCCCCACCCCTCCCTTTCCACCCACTCTCCCCCCCACCCACCTCTCCCTTCCGCCCTCTTCCCCCCCACCCCTCCCTTCACTTCTCTCCTCCCCTCCTGCACGCGCCCTGGCAGGGTCGTGCCAGCAGTACAGCTTGGACGAGGTATCGCGAGTAACGTACTACTTCTGAGTCGACTAGAACGTCACCTCACCACCACCCAGCCCATCCCTTCCTCTCTCTCTCCCCTCCCCTTATCTCACACCCTCTCTCCCCACGTGCCCTCCAGGGTCGTGCCAGCAGTACAGCTTGGACGAGGTATCGCGAGCAACGGACTACTTCTGAGTCGACTAAATCGTCACCTCACCACCAACCAGCCCCTCCCTTTGTGAAAGTAGCAAATTGAACAAGTAACTTCATTAGAGGAGAAACCTAGCATACATAGTTGGAAGAGAGGCTTGGAAGAGAAGGGTGAAGGTGACCATAGGTTGGGTTGACCTCACTTGTAGAAGTGAGGCAACCCTAGGCCCACTTGGCTTGAGATGACCTCACTTGTGGGAAGTGAGGCACCCATAAGCCAAGTGGGTTGCATTTGGGGGCTCCACCACAATTGGGTGGATTGGCACCCCAAAGTGCAAGACTACACCCAAAGTTGGGTGTAGTCCCAACCCAACTGTACACCACAATTGGTGTACAGTCACATGTGTTGGCATGCTACACAACATATATTTTAACACAACCCCTTAGCATGCTAACACAGGAAGAGAACAACCCCTGAATCAAGGGGCGCCCGGGCGAGCGAGGCCAATGAGGCGGAGGAAAGCAGAGTGCGCAGGGCGAAGGAGGGCCTTAGTGAAGATGTCGGCCAAGTTGGCCTCGGTCGCAATCTTGCGAACGGCAATAAGGCCCTTCTGGACGAGCTCGCGAATGAAAAAGTAGCGGAGCTCGATGTGTTTGGAGCGGGCGTGATAGACGGGGTCCTGAGTGAGATGGATGGTGCTGGCATTGTCGCACCAGAGGGTGGGGCACGTCTGGGGGGCGCCAAGCTCTGCAAGAAGGAAACAAAGCCAGCGGGACTCCTGGGCGGCCATGGTGCCAGCGTAGAGCTCGGCCTCGCAGGTGGAGAGAGAGATGGCGGAGGAGCGGGTGGAGCGCCAGCTGATGAGGCCGCTGCCAAGGGTGAAGCCGTAGCCCTGGGAGGAGCGGCGGTCCGGCTGCGTGTCAGCCCAAGAGGAGTCACTGAAGCCTGAGAGAAGAGGAGGGGAAGGGCCGCCAAGGGTGAGGGCAAGGTCCTTGGTCCCGCGAAGGTAGCGGAGGACCCGCTTGGCAGCTTTCCAGTGCTCCTCAGTGTGACGACCGGTGCCGACAAAGCGGGCGAGCACGCTGATGGGGTAGGCGAGGTCGGGGCGGGTGCACATCATCGCGTACATCAGGGACCCAACGAGCTCGGCATAGGGGTGGGGGGAGGAGGTGGGGGAGGAGGGTGGTGCGAGTTGGTGGCCGAAAAGGAGGGGGGTGGAGACAGGCTTGGCCTGCGCCATGTCGAACTTCTCCAAGACCTGGCCGATGTAGTGGGACTGTGAGAGGGTGATGGTGCGAGCAGGGCGGTTGCGCGTGATGGCCATGCCCAGGTAGTGAGTGAGGGCGCCAAGGTCTTTGCACTTGAGACGCTGCTGCAGGGACAGCTTCATCTGCTCCATGTCGGCCCTGGTGTCAGAGAGCAGGATCATGTCGTCCACATACACCAGAATGAAGAATCGGCGGGGGGAGGAGCGGATGAAGAGGCTGGCGTCGGAGTGGGAAGCAGAGAAGCCGAGAGACCCTAAGGTGGCAGCCAGCTTCGCATGCCACTCACGCGGTGCCTGCTTCAAACCGTAGACAGGGCGGCGCAGCTGCCAGACAGTGTTCTCAGGGAAGGCTGCGTGGAACCCGGGGGGTCGCCGGAGGAAAATGCGCTCGTGCAGGTCGCCCTGCAGGAACGCATTGGAGACGTCCATGGAATCGATCTCCATGTTGTCACGTGCGCCAATGTCGAGGGCGGCGCGAAGGGTGGGTGGTTTGGCGGTGGGGGCGTAGGTGAACCAGTAGTCCTCGGCCCAAGTCTGCGTGAACGCCTTGGCGCAGTAGCGGGCCTTGTACACCGGTTCCTCGCCCGGCAGCTGCTTCACCCGAAAGACCCATTTCCCGTCCACGAGGTTGGCGCCGGCTGGGAGGGGGACATCGACAAAGGAGTCGTTGCGAATGAATGCCTCACACTCCAGGAAGATCGCTGCTATCCATTTATCCGCGTCAGGGCAGGTGATGGCTTCCTGGAAGGTGGAGGGAGTGAAGATGGTGGGGGTGGTGGTGGCGCCAAGGACAGGAAAGCCAAGGAAGTCAAGGTAGAGGGAGGCAAGGAACGGAGTGTGCTCCCGAATGTTGAGGAACTCCTCATGGGAGTCCTCAAGGAGCTGAATGGAGGCAGGAGGAGGAGCCCCAAGGATTTTGTCCACCGAGCGGGTATGGATGTAAGGGAGGAGGAAGGGGGAGGAGCGGGAAGTGGCACGGCGCCGCTGCTGCTGCTGGTGCTGCTGAAGCTGCTGCCCTTGTTGTTGCGGCTGCTGCGGACCGTGCTGCTGCTGTGTCTGCTGCTGCTGACTGTGCTGCTGCTGCTGCTGCTGCTGCTGCTACTGCTGCTGCTGCTGCTGCTGCTGCTGCTGTCCCGGTTGCTGCTGTTGCGGCTGCCCCGGCTGCTGCTGCTGCTGCTGCTGCTGCTGCTGCTCCGGCTGCTGCTGCTGCTGCTGCCCCGGCTGCCGTTGCTGCTGCTGCTGTTGCCCCTGCTGCCGTTGCTGGTGTTGCTCCGGCTGCTGCTGCTGCTGCCGCGGCTGCTGCTGGTGCTGCTGCTGCCCCTGCTGGTGCTGATCCGGCTGCTGCTGCTGCTGCTGCTGCCCCTGCTGTTGCTGATCCGGCTGCTGGAAAGGAGGAGAATGAGAGGAGGAGGGAGAGGGGGGAGGGGGTGCAGTGGAGTGAGCGGGGGAGGCGGGTGCGGCAGGGTTGTAGACGTCGGCAGAGGAGGAAGGCGGGAGTGGAGCGGCGACAGGTGGGAGGAGAGGCGCTGGAGGGAGAAGAGGCGGGAGGACGGTGTCGGTCCAAGCGAGGGGGCGAGTGGGAGGAGGGAGGGGGTCAGGAGGAGGGGTGGAGTAGTAGGGAGTGGACTCGTCGAAGACGACGTCAATGCTGCGGATGAGGCGATTGGTGGGAGGGTGGAGGAATAGGTAGCCAGGGGAATCACGATTGTGCCCAAGGTAGACACACTCCAGAGCGCGAGGAGCGAGCTTGCCAGCAGCGCGGGAGCAGTCGGCCGGTGGAATGAGGACGAACGCCTTGCAGCCCCAAACACGAAGGCCTGCGGCGTCAGGCTTGGCCTTGGACCAGAGTTCTGTGGGGGAGGAGGAGGGATGCTGAGGGTGGGAGCGAAGATTGAGGAGGAGGGCGGCATGAATGAGAGCATAGCTCCAGAGGGAGGGAGGGTTGGAGGCATGAGCAATGAGGCAGCGCGCAATCTTGGTGATCTCACGGATGCGACTCTCAGCGATGCCGTTTTGCTGAGGGGAGTGGGGAAGGGTGGAGGTCTGCTGAATGCCGTATGTTTTGCAGTAAGTGGAGAGAGTATGATTGATGAACTCACCCCCACCGTCAGAGTGAAGGCGGCCTATGGGACGTTTGAAGTGGTTGCGGCACTGCTCAGCCCAGTTGATGACCACAGCCGGCACCTGGTCTTTCGTGTGAAGAAAGAAGACGGTGGAGTACCGACTGTGGTCGTCGACGAGCACGAGCATGTACCTGTGCCCCTGACGAGAGCGGATGGGATAAGGGCCCCAGAGATCCATGGGAACAAGGTCAATGGGGGCGGGAGCGAAGGTGGGGTGACTGTGATGGGGGGACTGTTTGAGCTTGCCATGAATGCATGATGGGCATGGGGGAGCAGGGGAGGAGGGGAGGGGAGGTAAGGTGGGAGGAAGGCTGTTAAGGAGGCGAGAGGTGACGGTGGAGCGAAGTGCGACGAAGTTGGGATGGCCGAGTCTGTGATGTAGGAGCACCGCAGGATGGGAGAGGGCAGTAGAGGAGGAGGGGGATGGGGTGGGGGAAAAGTTGGGGGGGGAGGAGGAGGCGGATGGAGTAGAGGAGGAGGATATCGGAGGGAGAGGGAGAAGGGGAGGGGGAGGGTGAGGGGGAAGAGGAGGGGGAGGGGGAGGGAGAAGGGGACCGGTGGAAGTACCAGCACGAGTGGTGACGTGACAAAAGGAGGGACGGGGTGTGCGGAGCGTGTAAAGGCGAGTGCGAGGGCAAAGGGGAATGCGCAGGAGGAAACGACCAGAGGCGGTGTGATAGAGATCGCAGTAGGAAGCAAAGCCAGGGTATATGGCGGTAATGCCAACGCCTTGGAGTTCACGGTGGGAGAGGAGGTTATTGCGAAGGGTAGGGATGTGGAGACCGGTGACTGTACCGGATGGGAAGGCGGTGCAAGGAAGGGTGGAGAGGTGAGTGCAGGGGATGGAAAAGCTGGAGTCGGCACCATGAACCTGGGTGGGAAGTGGGAGGGGGGTGAGGGTGCCAGCGTCTTTTAGTGCGGTTTCGGTGGCCCCACTGTCAAGGACAAAGTCCAGGGTGGGGGGGGAAGGAGAGGGATGGAACACAGAGTACTGGAGAGTTGTTTCATGGATAGAAGAGGGAGAGAGCGGCGGGTGCTGCTGCTGTAAGTACTGTTGCTGCGGCGGCTGCTGCGGTGGGAGAGACTGTGGCGGTTGCGGCTGGAGAGATTGGGCTGCTGCTGCTGCTGGAAGCACCACCGATGCTGCTGCGGTTGCTGCGGCTGGAGAGATTGTGGTGGCTGCTGCTGCTGGAAGCACTGCTGCTGCTGCTGCGGATGGAGAGAACTGTGGCTGGTGCTGCTGCTGGAAGCACTGCTGCTGCTGCGGCTGAAGAAACTGTGGCTGCCGCTGCTGCTGGAAGGACTGCTGCTGCTGCTGCGGCGGAAGGAACTGTGGCAGCTGCTGCTGCTGGAAGCACTGCTGCTGCTGCGGCTGGGGAAACTGTGGCTGCTGCTGCTGCAGGAAGGACTGCTGCTGCTGCGGCGGGAGGAACTGTGGCAGCTGCTGCTGCTGGAAGGACTGCTGCTGCTGCGGCTGGAAGGACTGCTGCTGCTGCGGCTGGAAGGACTGCTGCTGCTGCGGCTGGAAGGACTGCTGCTGCTGGGGATGGAGAAACTGTGGCGGGTGAGGCTGGAGAGATTGCGGCTGCTGTTGGTGTAGGAAGAACTGCTGCTGCTGCGATTGCCGCGGCTGGAGGAGATGTGGGGGGTGCGGCTGGAGAAATTGTGGTTGCTGCCACTGCTGGAGGTGCTGCTGCTGCTGATGCTGGAGCTGCTGGAAACGCCGCAGATGGGGAGGGGGGGAGGAGGAGGTGAGCAGGCGGAGATAAGGGGGGGGGGAGGAGTGGAGGGTCGGAGTGTTGAGAAGGGAGGGGCGAGGAGCAACACTGCTCCAGTGAGGAGGGGGGAGAGGGGCAGGGGGGGTAGCTGTCATGATGGGTGACGGCGGGTGGACCCGCGGCGGCCAAGGGTGAAGTTGCTGCTGCTGAGGCTGCTGCACTTCCCCTGCTGCCGCTGCTGCTGCCGCTGGCAGGAGGAGGGAGGGGGGGGGTAAAGGAGGGAGACAGCGGTGGAGGGCAGAGGCGTTCAAGGTGCAGGGAGCGACGGTGACAAGGGCGCAGGCGGCTGTGCGAACGTGCGGCGGCGGGAAGGGGAGGCGGTGGCAAAGTCGGGGGCGGAGGCGGCAAGCAGGCCGCGACGACGAAGGGCGCAGGCGACAGCGGAAGGGCCGCGGCGGCGATGTTGAGAGCGGCGGCTGCAAGCAGGTTGCGGCGGCGGAAAGGTGAAGGCGGCGGGGAAATGGCTGCGGCGGCGAAACGAGGGACGGCGGCGGCAGGCAGGCCGCGGCAACGAGGGGCGCAGGGGGAGGGGGAGGGGGGGGGGAGAGGAGTAGGGAGAGGAGGAAGGGAGGGTGCAGTTGCGGCTGAATCTGCAGGCGGCGACGGGGCAGTCACGGCGGCAGGAAGTGTGGGCGGGGATGGCGCGGTCGCGGTGGAGGATGGGCAGGCGGCGCCGAATCAGTGGCGGCGGCAGGGCGGCGGCGGCGCAGTCGCGTTAACGGGAACCGCGGGGCGACGATGTTGCAGTTGCGGCGGGGGAAATTGCGGGCGGGTGGCGATGCAGAAGGGGCAGCGAAATGCGTGGGTGACGCAGAAGCAGGTGCGGCGGTGGGAGGGGAGGCGGAAATGCGAAATCGCGGCGGGGGGGGGGGGGGGGGGGGGGGGCGCGGGAAGGTGACGACGAGCAGTCGCGGCGGCGGAATGCGCAGGCGGCGATGTTAGGTCGCGGCTGCGGGACGGGCAGGGGGGCGACGAGCTGTCGCGGTGGCGGAATGCGCAGGCGGCGATGTTAGGTCGCGGCAGCGGGACGGGCAGGGGGCGACGAGCTGTCGCGGCGGCGGGACGGGCAGACGGCGCCGAAGCAGGCGCGGCGGCGACGTGACGTCGCGGCCGAGGGACGGGCAGGCGGCGACGAGGCGTCGCGGCGGCAGGATGCGCAGGCGGCGCTGAAGCAGGCGCGGCGGCGGGAACGCGACGACGAGACGTCGCGGCGGAGGGACGGGCAGGCGGCGACGAGGCGTCGCGGCGGCAGGATGCGCAGGCGGCGCCGTAGCAGGCGCGGCGGCGGGAACGCGGCGACGTGACGTCGCGGCGGAGGGACGGGCAGGCAGCGACGAGGCGTCGCGGCGGCGGGATGCGCAGGCGGCGCCGAATCAGGCGCGGCGGCGAGAGGGGGAGGCGGCGACAGGGGGTCGCGGCGGGGGGGAGGAGGGGACAGCGGCGTTGCGTTCGCGGCGGTGGTATCCGCAGGCGAGGAAGGCGTAATCGCGGCGGGAGGGGGGGGGGGAACGGCGGCGACGGCGTAGGTCGCGGCGAGAGTATGCTAGTGATGGCTAGTTGAGCCACGCGTAGGAAAGGGTTTGTAGCTGTGGGGTGGGCCCATGGGGAAAAAAAAAACTGAAGGGAGGGAGAGGTAAGGCCTAGGAACAAGTAGCTCTATACCATGTGAAAGTAGCAAATTGAACAAGTAACTTCATTAGAGGAGAAACCTAGCATACATAGTTGGAAGAGAGGCTTGGAAGAGAAGGGTGAAGGTGACCATAGGTTGGGTTGACCTCACTTGTAGAAGTGAGGCAACCCTAGGCCCACTTGGCTTGAGATGACCTCACTTGTGGGAAGTGAGGCACCCATAAGCCAAGTGGGTTGCATTTGGGGGCTCCACCACAATTGGGTGGATTGGCACCCCAAAGTGCAAGACTACACCCAAAGTTGGGTGTAGTCCCAACCCAACTGTACACCACAATTGGTGTACAGTCACATGTGTTGGCATGCTACACAACATATATTTTAACACCCTTCCTCTCTCTCTCCCCTCCCCCTTATCCCACACCCTCTCTCCCCACGTGCCCTCCAGGGTCGTGCCAGCAGTATAGTCTGGACGAGGTGTCGCGAGCAACGGACTACTTTGCGGAGGAGAACAAGATCGGCACGGGCGGGTTCGCACACGTGTACCGCGGCACCTCGCCCTTCAACCCCGACTCGCTCTGGGCCGTCAAGCGCTGCACCGTGCCCACTGAACACTTCGGCAGAGTGGTGCGCTGGGGGAAAGAAGAGGGGACGGGGGGAGGGGAGGGGGAAGGGGGAATGGGGGAAGGGGAGAGTAAACAGGGGGGAAGGGGAGGGGTGGAGGGCGGTGTGGTCTAGTTTTGGATTGGGACATGCTCAATCTTGGGATGGTGTGAGAGCGAGGGAGGGGTTGGGAGAGGTGTGTGATTGAGGAAAGTGTTCTGCCACATGCGAGTCTCACCGGATATCCTTCTGGCTTTACCACCTCCTAACCCCTCCTTGTGCCCTGCTCGCCCGCTCTATCTCATCCCCATGCCATGCCATCCCATGCCATCCCATCCCATCCCATCCCATCCCATCCCATCCCATCCCATCCCATCCCATCCCCTCCCATCCCATCCCATGCGACTATCCCGTGGCATGCAACGCCATGGGGGAGCAGGTGCGGGAGATGTCGAACAAGGTCCACCCGAACCTGGTGCGGCTGATAGGGTGCTGCAACGACTTCAACGAGGGCGAGGGGAGGCACGAGCAGATCGTCATCTGCGACCTCATGCCAGGCGGCAGCATCCACGGCCGCTTCAGCCGAGGTCACTGCACACCGCACAACCGCACACACACACACACACACATGCACGGATTCATCTTGCTGCGTGCAACTTTCCCTCCCCCCCACCCCATTCCCGGTACCCCGCTAACCCCCTCCCTCCTCCCCCCCCTCCCCCCGGCTCTCTTCTCTCTCTCTGCTTCCCCCCTCCTTCCTCCCCGTTTCTCTTCCTTTCCCTTTCCCTCTCACTCCCGCTGCTGCACTCGCTGTTACTGTCGCTGAGCGCATGCTGTCTGAATTCCTTTCGCACTCACCCACTCCCTTTTCTTCCTCCACCCCCCTCCTGCCCACACAGATTCGCGTGACCCTCTGACTCTGCAGCAGCGGCTGGACATTCTGATAGGGGTGGCGCGCGGGTTGGAGTATCTGCACAGCTTAGGCATCGTGCACCGCGACATCAAGCCCGCCAACATCCTGCTCGATGCCAACATGCAGGTGAGTTCCTCTGCCTCTTCTTTTCTCCATCCTCCCCTGCTCCCATCCCACCCCCCGCCCCGCACATCAGATCACAACATCAGCCTCTTCTGCCCTCTCTCCCCGCTCCAGTCTCTTAGACTCCATCGTTGCGTTCCTCCTATCCTCCGTCGGCCTTCTCTCATGTCCGTGGGGCAGTATGACTGCCTTTGCAGCGGTGGGTGGGAAGGGAATGCCATACGAAACATCCCAACCCTGCCTACTTTCCTGCCACGCCCGCCTCTCCCTCCCTTCTCCCTCTCCCTCGCTCTCCTCCTTCCCATTCCCCCCATCGCGCTTCCCCTTCCCCTCCGCCCGTCGCTAGCAGGCGAAGATATCAGCGTTTGGAGCGGTGCGCATGGGGTATGACGAGCACATGGTGCAGTCCATGGGCACGCATGGGTACATCGACCCTGCTTCCCCTCCCTCTCCCCCCACTCCCTCGCCTGGCAGGCGAAGATATCAGCGTTTGGAGCGGTGCGCATGGGGTATGACGAGCACATGGTGCAGTCCATGGGCACGCATGGGTACATCGACCCCGCTTCCCCTCCCTCTCCCCCCACTCCCTCGCCTGGCAGGCGAAGATATCAGCGTTTGGAGCGGTGCGCATGGGGTATGACGAGCACATGGTGCAGTCCATGGGCACGCATGGGTACATCGACCCTGCTTCCCCTCCCTCTCCCCCCACTCCCTCGCCTGGCAGGCGAAGATATCAGCGTTTGGAGCGGTGCGCATGGGGTATGACGAGCACATGGTGCAGTCCATGGGCACGCATGGGTACATCGACCCTGCTTCCCCTCCCTCTCCCCCCACTCCCTCGCCTGGCAGGCGAAGATATCAGCGTTTGGAGCGGTGCGCATGGGGTATGACGAGCACATGGTGCAGTCCATGGGCACGCATGGGTACATCGACCCTGCTTCCCCTCCCTCTCCCCCCACTCCCTCGCCTGGCAGGCGAAGATATCAGCGTTTGGAGTGGTGCGCATGGGGTATGACGAGCACATGGTGCAGTCCATGGGCACGCATGGGTACATCGACCCTGCTTCCCCTCCCTCTCCCCCCACTCCCTCGCCTGGCAGGCGAAGATATCAGCGTTTGGAGCGGTGCGCATGGGGTATGACGAGCACATGGTGCAGTCCATGGGCACGCATGGGTACATCGACCCTGCTTCCCCTCCCTCTCCCCCCACTCCCTCGCCTGGCAGGCGAAGATATCAGCGTTTGGAGCGGTGCGCATGGGGTATGACGAGCACATGGTGCAGTCCATGGGCACGCATGGGTACATCGACCCTGCTTCCCCTCCCTCTCCCCCCACTCCCTCGCCTGGCAGGCGAAGATATCAGCGTTTGGAGCGGTGCGCATGGGGTATGACGAGCACATGGTGCAGTCCATGGGCACGCATGGGTACATCGACCCTGCTTCCCCTCCCTCTCCCCCCACTCCCTCGCCTGGCAGGCGAAGATATCAGCGTTTGGAGCGGTGCGCATGGGGTATGACGAGCACATGGTGCAGTCCATGGGCACGCATGGGTACATCGACCCTGCTTCCCCTCCCTCTCCCCCCACTCCCTCGCCTGGCAGGCGAAGATATCAGCGTTTGGAGCGGTGCGCATGGGGTATGACGAGCACATGGTGCAGTCCATGGGCACGCATGGGTACATCGACCCTGCTTCCCCTCCCTCTCCCCCCACTCCCTCGCCTGGCAGGCGAAGATATCAGCGTTTGGAGCGGTGCGCATGGGGTATGACGAGCACATGGTGCAGTCCATGGGCACGCATGGGTACATCGACCCTGCTTCCCCTCCCTCTCCCCCCACTCCCTCGCCTGGCAGGCGAAGATATCAGCGTTTGGAGCGGTGCGCATGGGGTATGACGAGCACATGGTGCAGTCCATGGGCACGCATGGGTACATCGACCACGCTTCCCGTGCCAACAGGAACGCTCGCCCCAGTGCCGACGTGTACAGGTGGGTGCTGTGCGGTGGAGTGCGGCGGTGTTTGTTCTGGTGTGGTGTGGTGTCCTGTGTGTGGTGTGGTGGGGGCTGGGTGAGTGCATTTGACGTGTGTGCATTGTGGGCGTTTGTGGCAAAACAAGGTGTCCGTTACAGATCGATTAAGGTCACAAGGCAGTGGTGATGAATAGACATGCGACTGCCAGCAGCTGTTGCCGCCTGGTTCCCTCGAGTTCCTCAGCCCCCACCTCCCCCATCTTCTGACATTTGCCCCTGTGTATGATGTGATGCATGGATGGTGGCAGTTTCGGAGTGGTGATGCTGGAGATGCTGACAGGGCGCAAGGCAGTGGAGTGGGACGGCAACGCAGACAGCAACTTCAAGGGATGGGTGAGCTGAGCACGCACCCACCGTGCTCATGCTACTGCATAGCTGGGTGGGAGCAGGAAGGGTGAAATTCAGATAGACTGATGAATCAGACAGAATCTGCCCTTGATTCCTGATAGCTGGGGGAACATCACGATGGCAGTGAGGGAGCTCTGGAGGAGAGGGTTGGGATGTTGTTAGAGCGACTGGCGTCATGTAGTGTGCTGTGCGCCCATGATGTTGCCATGATGGCATGTGATGTCACACTGGTTTCAACGAAGGGCGATTGCTTCCAAATCCCGCCGAAACCACTACGTAGAACCGTGCACCCTGGATAGATTTCCTCCCCTCCTTTTCTTCCCCCCGCCCTCCCCTTTCACCCCCAACACCCCCTTGTCCTTCCTCTATAAAGCATCTCCCCCTCCTTTTCTCTCTCCCCTTCCCACCTTCCCGCCCGCCCTCCGCTGTCCCCCTGGCAGGTGGTGCAGTGCTTGTACGACCGCAACGTGGCGCTGATCGGCGACCCGCATCTGAAGGCGCCGGACAGCGTGGTGGTGCGCATGGCGGACCTCGCCCTGCCCTCCCTTCACCCCCAGCACCTCCCCTCCCCCTTCCTGCCTTCTCCCTTCCCCCGCCACCGTCCAAAATCCAGGTGGTGCAGTGTTTATACGACCGCAACGTGGCGCTGATCGGCGATCCGCATCTCAAGGCGCCGGACAGCGTGGTGGTGCGCATGGCGGACCTCGCCCTGCCCTCCCTTCACCCCCAGCACCTCCCCTCCCCCTTCCTGCCTTCTCCCTTCCCCCGCCACCGTCCAAAATCCAGGTGGTGCAGTGTTTATACGACCGCAACGTGGCGCTGATCGGCGATCCGCATCTCAAGGCGCCGGACAGCGTGGTGGTGCGCATGGCAGACCTCGCTCTGCCCTGCCTCGCCATGCCCCCCGACAGCCGCCCCTCCATGGCACGCGTCATCCATGACTTGGAAGCTGTGAAGCTCTTCATTGCCTCGCAGTGGCCTGATCTTGTCCACTGCTCGCCTGATGCTGCCCGCGCCGGGGATGGGGCCAGTGGGGAGCTGAGCTCCGGGGAAGCCGTGTCAGGTGTGCGTGTGTGTGTGTTGTGGTGGTGTGTGTGCGGTTCGGCGTGATGCGGTGCGGTTGCTAGTGTACATGCTTGCTTGACGCTCCCTCTCCCCCAGAGGGGCTGCCTTTCCTGGTCCACTGATGCGTCCCTAACAATGATGCATTTTCTGTCTCCTCTTTTCTGTGCCAGTGCAACAGCGCGTCTTAAAGGCATCTTCTTTCCACCATGCGATGCGTCCCCTTGTGTTTCCATGACCACTTGCTTACCTTCTTCTGCTTTCACCCCTTTCCCCCACGCCTCCCCCCTTTCTTTTCTCTTCCTCCCTCTGCTGGGTGTGTCCCGTCCCAATGGCCTGCCATCACCCAACCAGGTCCAACGACAACCTCCACCATTGCAAGAACAAACTCAAGTACGATCACTCCACCACGTCCCACACACACCCCACACCACAGACCTTCTGGTCACCTTGCGTCCCTCCTCTCTGGCCTCCCTCTCTCCTTGTTACACTGTGTTATCTCTTTCTCTCGTTGCCTGCCCACCCTGTGTTGCGCTCACATGATGAAGCCCTAATTCACCCTATTTGCCGACTTTCAAAGGTATTGATGCAAAGCTGTCCATGGCATTTTACTTGAGGTAAAATACAGATATATATATATATATATATATGTGTGTACATATATATTTAATTAAATTTAAAGTAATGTGCAATATCACCCACCAATCACTGTGTGCTCCACTCTGGTTGCCCAGATGTGGCAGCAGCGGAGCGGAGGGGCCCGCTGCTGTGCCAGCAGGTGAGTGTGGCGGAGGTGGTGCGGGCGACGGGCGGGTGGGCGGCGGAGAGGCGAATCGGCAGCGGCGGGTTTGGCGACGTTTACCGAGGAGTGAGCCCCCTCGATGGGTGCACGCCCTGGGCTGTCAAGCGCGCCAAAGTCCTCACCAACGACTTTCGACGTGAGGTGAGTGAGAGGAATGGGATGGGATGTGGTTGGTGTGAATGGGATGGGGATGAAAGCAGAGGCTCAAGTACAGTGCTCACGGCTGCGAGGTGCGCATGGCCCCTGTGCTTCCACCCCCCTTACATGCCTCCCTACTCCCCCCTGCCTGTCCCCTCCTCATGCTCCCTCCCACCACTGTCTCTACCCCTCTCTCATCTGAGGCATCAGATCAACGAGATGGCATCGAAGCACCACCCGAACCTGGTGCGGCTGCTGGGGTTCTGCATTGACGGGGACACAGCATCGGAGAACATGGAGCAGATCGCCATCTATGAGTTCATGCCCAATGGGGACCTTGAGAAGCGCCTGCACCCAGGTGACACTGCCACATGCCGCCTCCTTTCCTGCCCGCCTCGCTTCCAACATCCATCTTGTTTAATACATTTTTTAGGAAAACCAGTCCCACTGACAGTGTGCCAAAGCATTCCGGTCCCAAGTTCCCACCCTCCCACGTTCCCCCTTCCCCCCTCCCGCCCTGCTGCTCGCCTGCGTGGCACCATCCCGTCCAGGCACGTCCCCAGAGCCGCTGTCGTTGAGGCAACGGCTGGACATTCTGATAGGGGTGGCACGCGGGTTGGAGTATCTGCACAGCTTTGGCATCGTGCATCGCGACATCAAGCCCGCCAACATCCTGCTGGATCATAACATGAAGGTGAAGCACACCTTGCAACCTCCCACTCCCCTCTAGCCCCCCCCCCCCCCCACCCTTTCCCAAGCCGCAACCCTCCACACTCTCTCTGCACACACGTGTGCAAAGAGAAATCTCTCATTCTCGTCTCGTTCCCTCTCTTTGGTCTCACTCACTCGCTCCCTGACTTGCTCACTCACTCGCTCCCTCACTCTCACGCGTGGCACACGCCCTCGCCTTTCCTCAGGCGAAGCTGTCAGATTTCGGGTTGGTGAGGATGGTGGAGGGAACGACGTGCCAGTCCACGCGGGTGATGGGCACGCCGGGCTATGTGGACCCTGCATACTCGCTCACACACAAGGCCACGCCCACTATTGATGTGTACAGGTGCACCTCCCTCCCACCCTCACCAGCACCTCTACTCTACCCTGTCCATGCTGTTTCTCTGTACACGTGCTTGTGCTACCCTGTATTCCTGCTTTCTGCTTCTTTCTTCCTTTCCTGAATCCGTCCCAACTCCTCCCCAACCGCCCCCCTCCTCCCCCTTCCCACCCTCTTCCTGCTGATGCTTCCATGGTAGCATGTGGGTGCAGTTTCGGCATAGTGATGCTGGAGCTGCTGACGGGCCACAGGGTGGTGTTGTCTACCCCCCTCCTTCTTCTCATACCTCTCCCGCTTTCCCCCCCAACCCACCCCCACACCCACACCTCCTCCTGCCATGGCACGTGCCACACGTGGGTGCAGTTTCGGCATAGTGATGCTGGAGCTGCTGACAGGCCACAGGGTGGTGTTCATCCTGGACGGGGGCGCCCCCATGAACATCAAGGAGTGGGTGGAGCAGCGCATAGCAACGGGGGACATCAGCGCCATAGGCGACCCCTTCATGCGCGCCCCCGACTCCCTCGTGCTCCGCACGGCACGTCTCGCTCTGCGCTGCACGGCTGCGCTCACCGCGGCGCGGCCCACCATGGGCGAAGCGGCGACGGAGCTGGAGACTCTGAAGAAGGAGTTTTTTGGGCTGGAGAGTGGGCGCATGGCGCAAAGGGTGGACGAGCAGATGCAGTCGCTAAGGTTGACGCACCGGGACCTGAGGGAGGAGCTGCAGATGATCGCGGGGATTGAGTCGAGTGCCAGCTCCGCCACTGGGAGAAGGCTGTCGGGCGGGGTGAGGCGCGAGGAGGCGGAGACCGTGTGAGGACTCAGGAGCGAGGTGGCATGGAAGGGAAGTCGCCGAAAGGGGAAGGGGGAGGGGGGAGGGGAGGGGGAAAGGAGGGGGGGGGGGGAGGAAGAGGGGAGGTGGGGGGTGAGAGGGTGGTTGTGGGATTTAAAGCCCAAGACCTGAATTACTCAACGGAAGTCAACGCCAAAAAACTAGGTTCGGAAGAGGTTCGGTTTGGCTGCGAAACCCTTTCACTCGCGAAACCAGTTTGCAACAAAGTTGTGTCGCTTGGAAGAAAACCTGTGATGAATGGCGTGCTTCCCACAACCAGAGTTGAGCGTGCCTACCAAACTGTGCACATTTTGACAATCCTAGCAGCAGACTAAAACTAGGCATAATATAGAATACGTGTATGCAGGGCGTAGCCGTTGACTCTAGAGCGATCAAGGCGCGATGCGATGGTGTGTGGTGCGGAATGTGAGTTCGAAGCGTAAGGATATTGAGCGGCGTGCGATGAGATATGGTGTAAAAATGCAGGTTTCGCATAACCCTCACGTTCGGCCAAGCGTAACCATCCCTCGCCCTCGCTTTCCTTCACCCGGGTCCCACGCTTCCTCTGTCCATCGCCCGCGTCGTCGCCTTCGCTTCCGCAGCCCATCGCATTCGCGGCCCCATCCCGTCGCCTTCGCTTCCCCCGCCCGTCGCCGCCTTCGCTTTCGGATGACCGTTGCCTTCTCTTATCCCGCCCGTCGCCTTCGCTTCTCCCCCCCGTCGCCTTCGATTTCCCCGCGCGTCGCCTTCGCTTCCCCCGCGCGGAGCCTTCGCTTCCCCCGCGCGGAGCCTTCGCTTCCCCTGCGCGGAGCCTTCGCTTCCCCCGCACGGAGCCTTCGCTTCCCCCGCGCGGAGCCTTCGCTTCCCCACGCGGAGCCTTCGCTTCCCCCGCACGGAGCTTGGGGAGGGAGGAGCGGGCAGTGATGCTGGGCAGCTTCCCCGAGGACGAGGCGCGTCTGGGGGGGGACAGGCGGGGGAGGGAGGGGGAGAGGGAGGGCACGCGGGGGGGGGCCGGGGAGTGTTGGAGCGGAGTGAGAGCTACGACTCTCTGCTGTCAGACATCAGCCGCGTCAGCTCCCTCGCTGAGAGGCGGAGGAGGAGGCGGAGGGGGAGGGGGAGGGGGAGTGGGAGGCGCGCTAGCCATGCCCTTGCTCGTGGGCATGGGCACGGGTGGCGGTGGTGCGATGGAGGGTGCCTCGGGAGCGTACTGGGCGACGGAGGGGAGCAGCAGCATGGGCGCCGGTGGTGCGTCGTCGGGTGCGTTCCTTGCAGTGCAAGGCATGGGGGGCAGCAGCAGCCCCATGGGCGGTCAGCAGCAGGGGGGGATTTCCAGCAGCACGGGAGGGTATCCCTCCGCCCGGCTCTATCCCCCCCTCCTCTGACTCGGCGGTCGCGCTGGCGCCTGCAAGGGCCAGGCTGGTGTTCTCTCAATCCACCTTCTCCCCGCCCTCTCCTGCCTTCACCATTGGCGCCTCGCCCCCGCCTCCTGCACTCACTCTCACTGCTGCGCCTGCTGCTCCTGCTGCCGCCGCTGCTCCCGTTTCTCCAGCTGCAGGCACAGGTGCCGGAGGCAGTGCTGCTGCTGGTGCGTCCGCCCTGCGCAGCCCGGTGGGTCTGGCAGCCTCCCTGGCACCAGCGTCACAGCGCTGCTCCTCGCGACGCCCCTCTGCGCAAGGTGCCTCCTCTGACTCGGCGCGCAAGGGACCCCATGTGCCCGCATCTGCGAGTGCTGGCGGTGCTGGGGACGTGCTGAGGGAGCCGCTCTTGACACGGCAGCAGGAGGAGGAGGAGGAGGGGGAGGGAGAAAGGCGCGCAGCTGGCGCAGCAGAAGTAGCAGCAGTTGTAACTCCTAGAGCAACAGCAACAGCCCGAGCAGCAGCAGCACCACCACCATCCGCACTGCCTTTCGCTCCACAGCTATACATGCCCTTCTGTACCTCCAACCTCCAGCCCTTGCTTATTCGCCATACCCACTCTTCCCTCCCCGTTCTATCACAGAACCATGCTTGTACAGGTGCCCAGCACCATGGGTCCCAACAGGAGTGGGATGGAAAGTTACCACCTTCCAGATTTGTGCATTGTGCCTGTAGTCCACTGGCGACAACTGTAAGGAAGAAAATCTCTTGCGTTGTTGCATTTCATGGTCGTGCTCACGTACATGGCTGCTCCGAGGCCCAAAGTGTTGTATCATGAGAAGCATCCAACATACATGGCATGGCTATTTGTCATACCACTATCATCAAAGAGTGAAGGCATCACAGCTAGATACATGGCAGACCTGCACAAACACGAACCACAAAATCTAATGTGCCAAGAGTCGAAGCAGCGGGGAAGGATACAAAACAATGACAATGCAAGGGCAGGCAGGCAACAAGAAACAAGCCCCTAGAACAAGGTAGGAGTGTATAGGCGTGGCAGGGTAGAAGGGTGCGGAGGAATGGTTGACGAGAGGAAGTGAGGAGGCTGAGAGGAAGGGAGGATGGCAGCGAGGGACGCAGGGAACAGGGAATATGAGGAGGGAGAAATGAGCAAGGGAGACAAGGAGGAAGGGCGGAAGAGAGGATGAGATGAAGGGAGGGAGGAAAGGGGAAAGAGAGGGGAGAAAGACACTGAAGCAGAGAGTAGGGCAGAGGGTGGAAGAGAGGAAGAAAGGAAGGGAGGAAGGGAGGACAGGAGGAAGGGAGGGGGGAGGGAAGAGGAGGGAGGAAAGGGAGGGCAAATAAGAGGAAGAGGAGGAAGACGGGACGGCTTCCAGCCCCCCCTCCCCCACTCCCCTGCCCCCCTCCCCAACTCCCCTGCCCCGCCTCCCCCACTCCCCCCTCCCTCACTCCCCTGCCACGCCTCCCCCGCTCCCTTGCCCCACCCCCTCGCCCCTTGTGCACAGCGCTCCTCACTGCCCGCCTGCACGAGCTTCCCCGGCTGTGTGCGGGGTTGGTGCGAGGGTGAGGAGGAGGTTGCTAAGCTTGTTGTGCTGCCATTGGGTTGTGAGTGACACAGCGTGAGGGGCAGGGTGCGTGCTCCTCGACTCACACCCCATCAGCTTTCATTCTCCCCTAGCCTTCGTACCACGCACCCTCACACACCCCACAGCGAACAATTCACGACCCCATACCCAGCGCCCAGGCGCCATACATCTCTGCGTTTAGTGTGGGCGAGAAGCAAGGGAGAAGGGAGAATGTGAGAGAATGAGAAGGGTTCAAGTGTGGGGTGGTAACTATGGACGACGGTAGGAGTGGTGAAGGTAGAATAGGGGGAGAGAGAGAGGCGACGTGTGACGAAGAGGGTGAACGTGATAGGCAGGGAAGTGATGACGACGGCGGAGTTTTAGGGGAGGGTGGGAGGAAGCGAGGGCGACGGTGGGAGGAAGCGAGGGCGACGGTGGGAGGAAGCGAGGGCGACGGTGGGAGGAAGCGAGGGCGACGGTGGGAGGAAGCGAGGGCGACGGTGGGAGGAAGCGAGGGCGACGGTGGGAGGAAGCGAGGGCGACGGTGGGAGGAAGCGAGGGCGACGGTGGGAGGAAGCGAGGGCGACGGTGGTAGGAAGCGAGGGCGACGGTGGGAGGAAGCGAGGGCGACGGTGGGAGGAAGCGAGGGCGACGGTGGGAGGAAGCGAAAGCGACGGTTAGAGGAAGCGAAGGCGACGGTGGGAGGAAGCAAGGGCGACGGTGGGAGGAAGCGAGGGCGACGGTGGGAGGAAGCGAAAGCGACGGGAGGGGGAGCGTGGTCAACGACGGAGTAAAGTGTGAGCGACAGCGGGAGGAAGCGAGGGCGATGGTGGGGGGAAGCGTAGGGGACGGCGACGGCGACGAGGGAAAGCGTGGGTGGCAGGGTGTGACGTCGACTAGGAAGCGCGGGAGGGGAATGTAGCTGAGGCAAACATAGGGCGAATGCGCGGGAAATGACCGCGATCGACCGTTTGATTACCTATTATCGAGCTCGGAGAGGAGATGCATGCGCCGCAAACTGTCGTTTGCGCGGTCGCGCAGGGTTTCGACGACGACGCTGAGTAAAAAGCGGCGCCATCGCATAGAATCTGTTTGGTGTTTTTTTTTTTTTTCCGGTGGATTGGGCTCCAGCTCTATTGGCTTTCTGCTCTACCTAGGAGTTTCACGTGACTACTATGTGGTCGAGCATGACCTGAATTACAACAATTTCCAATCTGTACACAGCTTGCCTTGCCCTACTCCCTTCAGGAGGGAGCGGTTGGGACTCTCGCCAACCAATTTTGGGCTTACGACTCTCTGCAGTTTTGCGGGGCGTCATTTGGTAACCAGAGAGGCTCGGGAAGTCAACTGTGGGCTCGGAAGGCAAACTGTGCACAGTTTGCCTTCCTTTTTTTGTAATTCAGGTCTTGGGCTTTAATGGAAGTTGAAGGCATTTGTGCCGAATTTGAGGTGCCTTACACACAGATTGGAGGCGTTTCAATTGCATGGCGGGATATGTGGAGTTATGGTGGCAGGACGCTGTGTCTTGTGTGCGTGTCATGTTAAAGCCAGGGTCTCACGTACTACAAGTGCTTTGCACTTGATGGTGAAAGTGTGGCTTTGATTGGTTGGCGAGGTGTAAGGTTCGAAGTGGGGTGAAGCGAGGGGTGCGAAGCGATCGTAAATCGCTGGGGGTAACCGAACCATGTAGGCTTGGAAACTTGGTCCGGAGTCAAACCTAAAATGCCCCCAACTCATCGAAAGTCTCAAGTACCCAAAAGTGTTGTGCAATTGCTTTTGGGGCAGTGACGCAAGCTGAGTTTCCAACCCAACCAGAGACAACTTCGTCAGCACTAACTTGGTTACCCAGCTTCAAGTGCTTTGCAGTCGATTAGATGGCTCCTTAGCTTACATGAGACCCTGGCTTTAAGTCCTCCTGTCACCCTGAGGAGGACGCGTGGAAAGGGGATGGGGGGCCAATGAAGGGAGGAGCCTGTCACTGTGCATGCCATGCCAGCATAAACGCAAGGATGGCTGACCAAACTAATAATGAAGTGGGAAAAGGAGAGGCAGATTTCTTTTGAGAATCCACAAAAGTGACTCAGATAATAGAATGGGAAAAAGTAGAGGCTGATTGTTTAGAATGCCTCTTTTGTGGAAGAGCTTTTGAATGAGATCCGTGTAATTACAGTGAAAAGTGCTGTGCCAGCTCAAAGATCCCCGTTACTAACATTTTCCTCCGGAAATATCTAGAGCACATGCCAACCATGTCATCCTTTCTATCTCGGTGCGAGATTCTCGTTTCTTGAATCCCCTCCATTCCACCCTCGTCGCTGCTGATCTCGATGCCATTACGTCGCCACCACCATTCACTGCTCTCACCATTCCCCTCTTACCACCTTCCCAGCGCCACGCCCTTCCACAGCGCAGCCCTGCTCGTTGTCCGCGCGCCCCCCGCGCGCCCACCGCGCAAGCATGCCGCCGCCAGCGCCACTCGCAGGGGCTAGCGCGCCGCCCAGTGCCCGCGCGTGCACTTCCGCCCTCCGCCCCTCGTGCGCGCGCTGGTATCCGCGGAGCCACGCGCGGCCTTTCCCCACCGGGCGCAGGTCAACCCGTGCGTTGGACTCAAGCGCGCAGCTGGCGCATCACCGCTGCGCGCCACTGCGGGCGTTCGTTGGGAGGGAAAGAGGGTCTGCAGGACACGGCGCGGGGAGAAGCCTAGCAGCAGGCGGAAGAAGCGCGGTCTGGGGGAGACCGAGCGGGAAATGTGGCGGAAGAGTGGGGGAGCTAGTGCGGTGCGAGGCAAGAGGGGGTGATGCGGTTAGCAGGGGGGGTGGCGGGCGAGGCGGAGGGGGAGGTGGGGGCACAGGAAGTGGTGGGTACAGGTCGTTGGAGGAGCTGGCTAACAGCGTGGAGGCTTGCTTCTTCGAGGTGCGCTGCCCATGGACGCTGCAGCCTCCTCTGCCAGCATTCGTGCGCCCTCTCCCACACCCCCTTCACAACGTCTCCTGTCTCCCCCTTCCTTACTCCCCCTTCCCTGGCACGCCCTTGCCCACACGCCCCCCACGTGTGTGGTGCGAGCAGGTGTGTGTGAGCAACAGCGGGCGGCCAGCAGCGATGGCACTGCACGACCTCGCGGCTGCTGCGGCTGACGCCTTCCTCGCCGGCCACTCACTGCAGCGCCTGCTGCTGCAACTGCAGGTGGGTTTTCTTTTTAGGTGACTTCTGAGTCGACTCAAAAGTCAGCTGGCCACTCGCTGCAGCACCTGCTGCTGCAGCTGCAGGTGGGGGGCACCATGGAAAGTGGTGATGAAAAGGGAGAGGGGAACAGGGGTAACGGGGGAAAATGGGACAGTCAAGTCGTCAGTTCACACATGCACACATGCACACATGCATTCATGGTATGGATCCGTTCCTGGTGCTTACACCCTTGAGACTCATTGCTTCCCTTCTTCCGTTCCCCCCTCCCCCCATCCCCACTTCCGCCTCACCCCATCCTCGTGCCCATGGGTGGGAGCAGTACGGGGGAGCGGAGGAGGAGGAGTTCAGGATGAGCGAGGCGGGGTACAGGCTCACGTCCTCCGAGCAGCACTACCGCACACAGTGGATCAAAACGGTGCCCTGCCCTCCTGCCCTGCCTTGCCTTGCCCTGCCCTTCCATGCCCTGCCCTGCTGCTCCCCCCCGCGGCCCGCCCCCTCTTCTGCCTTCCCAGCTCCACCTTCTTGCAATAGCTCGTTCTCACACGCACGCCGGGGCTCACACACACGCACACCCACACATGCGTTCACACACGCATGCATGCCCTGTCATCCGCCTTGCCACCACCAACCTGTCTGCTCGCCATTCACGCCACACCCTCCCCCTGTCTCCCTTCCTCCTGTCTCCTATCCACCCCCACAGGTGTACCTGACCATGTACCGCCTTCACCTGCAGCAGCCTGGCGCCTCCTTCATCCACATGCCCTCCTCTCAGCAAAGCCACGGCACTCCCAGCAGAAGCAGCAGCAGCAGCAGCAGCGGAGGTAGCATTGGGATGGACGTGAGCCGTGCTGCGCCTGGCCTTGGTATGTTTGAGGGCGCCATGCCGCCTGCTTCCGAGCAGCCCATGTTCGATGCCTCTGGTAGCAGCAACCGAAGCGGTGGGGATAGCAGTAGTGAAGAGACCAGCAGCAGCAGCAGTAGCAACAGCGTCAGCATGGGAGCGTTGGAGGGGCTATGGGAGGTGGTAGAGGAGGAGCCATGGCTGGGGAGCATAGTGGACCGAGTCCTAGAGGGGCAGAGGACGGGTGAGGAGCAGAGCCTAGTGCACTTCGACCGTGCTCTCGCCACAGCAGGGGCGTCGGGAGGCGTGGCGGCAGAGCGGCGAGTGATCGCACCGCAGTGGCTGCCTATCAGCCAGTTGGTGTTGCTCACGTGTAAAGTGGCCAATGAGAGGCGCGGGCCCCTGTGAGCGTGGCTTTGAGGCGTTCAAATATTTTGAAGACGGGTTTGAGATGTCTCAAAACGCAGTGGCTGCCCATCAGCCAGCTGGTGCTGCTCACGTGTAAAGTGGTCAATGAGAGGCACGGGCCCTTGTGAGAGAGTGGCTAACGTGGAAGATTTGATTTGAGTGGTTAGTGGTTAGTGCGGTGGTGGGGAAGTGCCGCTTCTCGTGTGCTAGGTGAGAATTGGTGGAAGGGTGAGGTGTAATGCGGAAGGATGGGAGTGTATGGGGGGGATGTGTGGTGGTGGGAGGCATGTGAGGTGGAGGAACAGCAGCGCATGCTGCTCCTTGCTGCACAAACAACCAGATAGTGCATTGTTCAAGGTGTTTTCCTTATGTGTTGGTTGATCATTGTTACACAATACTCATTTGATGGTGGCAGGTGGGCTTTGGGGAAAATTCAAAAACCGCTTGTTGCAGCAGAACACTATCAGTTCTCTCCTCTCTCATTTGTTTTCCCATCCTTCGTACTGTAGTACCTCCCCTCTTCCACACTGCTGCTTGCTTGATGCATCTATATTCCTTCCATCCATAAAAACATGGACCAATGTGGTCATATTCCTTCCATCCATATACCATACACACACCTACTGCTAGCATATTTCTCACTGCCGCCTCTAACCCAGCACGCATATAAATAGTTTGACAAGAAAGCCCCAACATCGGCTCATGCAACGCATACCGCAAGAGCTTTCCACCGGTCCACCCACCCCAGACAATGTGAGGAAGGATCTTCTAAAGCACGTCGGTCGATGATAGTGGAGAAACGGCGCCTAGTGGTTGTCGGAAGCTAGGACAGTAGAGGAGTAGAGGAGTTCTCAGAGGCGTGCCTTCACCATCTCCTTCTCTACTGCCACTGCCATCACTGCCATCACTGCCGGTGCCGCCACTGCCACTGCCACTACTGCTGCCACCGGTGCTGCTGCTGCTGCCACTGTTAGGGCTAGAAACGCTCTCTTCAAAAGTAACCGTGCGCTTTCCCTTACTTCGACCTGCGGCACTCGAGGCATGCCTACCCCCCTCCACGTTACCCCGAGCTTCAGCACGAGCACGAGTTGGTGAGGCAGAGACGTCTAGTGCCCTCACACCTGTCTTGCCAGCAGAAGGCGGCAGTGCGAGCACAAGCACACAGGCCACCGCCTACCCAGTGGTGTGGATGACATGTCACATGAGGCAGAGCAGGAATGGGCAGGGGGAGTTGATGGGATGGGTGTAGAGGGGAGAAGGTGAGGATGGGTACAGATTTGACTCGAGAAGATAGGAGTTGGAAAGGTGTTAATGAATGGTGCAGATGCAAAGTGTGACGAGCGGTGAGGAGGGGTAATGGACACAATGATGATGGATTTAGAGTAGTAGCAGGGGAGCATGGAGGGCATGGGGGCATGGAGGGCATGGGAGCATGGAGGGCATGGGGAGCATGCGGGTGTGGTGTTACCTCGACAATGGCTGTCACGAGGATGCCGGCACCAGGCTGATGGATGGGCGCTGAGTCAGACATGAAATACGCTGGTGGGGCGGGTGGAGGGGAGGAGGGGACGCAGGATGGGATTGTGGACGGTGGATGGGTGGGCAGGAGGAAGGATTCACAGACGAGCTGCGGGAGTGAAGTGAAGAGAAGAGAAGAGAGAGAACAGTAAACACTGGAAACCACTCTTACAGTCGTGAAGAAGAGTCATCCTGCAAGGCAAGGTGTCGACTCAAAACACGAGCGATCCTGCAAGGCAAGGTGTGTGCAGTGAGAACCACTCTTACCTCAGCACTGATCCCGTGCTCCCTCCCTGACCATCCATCATACGCCTGCTCTGCACCTCAGGTGAATGAACTTCTTCTCCTCCCCCCCTAACCCTCCACCACAAAGTAACACGTACAACGGCTGGAGAAGGCACGATGTTCTAGAGAGAAAAGGCAGCATCGTGGATTATGGTGCTGTCTCCATCACAAGTGGAGGAGCAGCAATTTTGAGTTGACTCAAACGTGGACCATCGTGCTGTCTCCATCACACTTGAAGAGTAGCAGCACACAACGGCGTAATGGTAACGGCGTAATGGTAACGGCGTAATGGTAACGGTCTAATGGTAACGGCGTAATGGTAACGGCGTAATGGTAACGGCGTAATGGTAACGGTGTAATGGTAACGGTCTAATGGTAACGGTCTAATGGTAACGGTCTAATGGTAACGGCGTAATGGTAACGGCGTAATGGTAACGGCGTAATGGTAACGGCGTAATGGTAACGGTCTAATGGTAACGGTCTAATGGTAACGGCGTAATGGTAACGGCGTAATGGTAACGCGTAATGGTAACGGTCTAATGGTAACGGTCTAATGGTAACGGTCTAATGGTAACGGCGTAATGGTAACGGCGTAATGGTAACGGTCTAATGGTAACGGTCTAATGGTAACGGTCTAATGGTAACGGCGTAATGTTAACGGCGTAATGGTAACGGCGTAATGGTAACGGCGTAATGGTAACGGCGTAATGGTAACGGCGTAATGGTAACGGCGTAATGGTAACGGTCTAATGGTAACGGTCTAATGGTAACGGTCTAATGGTAACGGCGTAATGGTAACGGCGTAATGGTAACGGTCTAATGGTAACGGTCTAATGGTAACGGCGTAATGGTAACGGCGTAATGGTAACGGCGTAATGGTAACGGCGTAATGGAAACGGCGTAATGGTAACGGCGTAATGGTAACGGCGTAATGGTAACGGCGTAATGGTAACGGTCTAATGGTAACGGTCTAATGGTAACGGTCTAATGGTAACGGCGTAATGGTAACGGCGTAATGGTAACGGCGTAATGGTAACGGCCTAATGGTAACGGTCTAATGGTAACGGTCTAATGGTAACGGTCTAATGGTAACGGCGTAATGGTAACGGCGTAATGGTAACGGAGTAATGGTAACGGCGTAATGGTAACGGCGTAATGGTAACGGTCTAATGGTAACGGTCTAATGGTAACGGTCTAATGGTAACGGCGTAATGGTAACGGCGTAATGGTAACGGCGTAATGGTAACGGTCTAATGGTAACGGTCTAATGGTAACGGTCTAATGGTAACGGCGTAATGGTAACGGCATAATGGTAACGGTCTAATGGTAACGGTCTAAAGGTAACGGCGTAATGGTAACGGCGTGATGGTAACGGCGTAATGGTAACGGCGTAATGGTAACGGCGTAATGGTAACGGTCTAATGGTAACGGCGTCATGGTTACCAGTGATTGGGTTGATGGTGAGAGGAGCGAGCACAGCAGAGAGAGAATGTATGCTTGACACAACCCCTTGCAGCTTGCCCTGTGTGGTGAAGCACGCAGGGAGGGAAGAAATGAGGTGGTGGAGGATTGTGAGGAGGGGTGGTGCTCATCGTGGTGGTTCCAATGGTCAGGCAATGAGAAAAAAGGGGGAGGGACGGGATGACTGAAGGACGGAGGGTCGGAAGGGAGGGAATGGACGCAGGCATGTGCATGCAGGAACATGCACACAGCAGCTTTCACTGGAATAGATATTCAGAATAAGCCCTCATGATTTGCCTCTGCGAGTTTTTGTGAGTTTTGACATGTCTTAGAATCCTTCCCCCCCCCCGTCTATCCCCTGCATGGCTCACCTGTTCCCTGGGGCCTGCAAGGTGTGAGATCATGGTGCTGATCTGCATGGGGGAGAGGCATGTGAGGGGGGGGAATTAACAGAGGGGAGGGGAGGCGTGTTAGAGGGGATGCGATTGTTAGACGCGATTGGTATGCGTGAATCTTCGAAGCGTAACGGAGAGGAGAGGAGATGAGATGAGATGGGAGGAGAGGAGAGGAGAGGAGATGAGAGGAGAGGAGAGAGGAGAGGAGAGGAGAGGAGAGGAGAGGAGAGGAGAGGAGAGGAGAGGAGAGGAGAGGAGAGGAGAGGAGAGGAGATGAGAGGAGATGAGAGGAGACAAGAGGAGAGGAGAGAACGGGAGATGATAGGAGAGGAAAGGAGAGGAGAGGAAAGGAGAGGAGAGGAGAAGAGGACAGGAAAGGAAAAGTGAAAGAGAGGAGAGGAGAGGAGAGAACGGGAGATGATAGGAGAGGAGAAGAGGACAGGAAAGGAAAAGTGAGGAGAGGGCATACCAAGGTTTGAGTGAGCGCAGAGATGATGCTCATGCATAGTGCGAAGTACACCACCTGCACACATGCCGTGCCATGCCATGCCATGCCACGTGTCAGGCTGGGTGCAACGTGTGGCGCTTGCTCACAGGGCCATGCATGGAAGCAGGGCAAAGGGCGCAGCAAGACTCAGTGCAGCAAGCAGGTATGGGAGGTTGCATGGGGAGAGTTGGTGGGTGGGTGCGGAGTGGAGTGCATTGGAGTGGGATAGGCGGGCAGGACATGACATACCCATGGCTTCCAGGCGAGACCATACAGGACCGCTGGCATGCATGTGACGTACAGACACAGACATGCACAGGCACAGGGAGAAATGAGGACGGAGACGGAGACAAGCAGACATATGAATGGATGCGGCACCTCATGCATGCATGCACGTGATTCCATTTCATTGACATGACTGATATTCAATGTACAGGAATACTATGTGGCTCCAGATGGAATGATAGGGTGATTGGCATGATAGGGTGATTGGCATGATAGGGTTCTGCCTCACATGGACGGTGTTGATGGAAATAGCGAGGATGAGCAGGGTGGGAAGGGGGAGCATCTTGAGCAGCAGGGGCAGCAGCAAAAGCTGACAGCGGGGGAGGAGAGGAGGGGAGGGGACGAGAGAGAGAAAGAAAACATGGAGGGGAGAAGGTTGAGAATGGGTAGGTTGCCGTGCCTGCCAGATGATGTGGAGAGTGGGATGGAGGGATGGTGCGGCCACAAGCGATTGAGTGCACGCGTGGCTGAGAATGTGTGTGTGTGCGTGAGAGGTGCGTGAAAAAGTTGGTGCATGTTTGAGAGTGCAGGCGACTATGCAGCGTTCGGGATGTGTGACGGAGAGTGAAAGCAGCAGCAGCCACAGCAGCTCAGGTGGGGAAGCAGGAGCGCAGCTGGGCGCGACACTGCTGCTCTTCTGGGAGAGCAGCAGCAGCAGCAGCATCCCAAATGGTTCATAGCAGCATACGTGGGAGAGCACGGCAAAGAGGCCGATGCCAGCGGTGTATAGTGAGAAGTCGTTTTTGCCCCAGTGGAACTTGGCCTTGAACACGTACTGCCGTTGGGAGAGGAAGGGGGGGGGGGGTGGGGGGGGGAGGTGCGGGATGGGATGGGATGAGGCATGAACAGTGAGTGCAGTGCAGTGCACTGCACCATATGTTTGCGAGTCTTTGTCCTGACCAAAGAGCCACTTTTGAGCGCGACCGACCAGACAAAACAACCATGTGTTTGCTCGGAATTTTCCGGAAGGCGCCACGTGGTTGCGCGTTGCGAGTGGGCGTGGAGAGTGCGGGTTGCGGGGAGAAAATGGCTTTGCGGGGGGCAAAAGAAGGGAGGGCGACTCACAAGCATGTTGGCCACTTGGCCGTTGTCAGCAAAGGCATGCAGGAAGGCCACGAGCAGCAGCATGCACACGAGCCGACTGGCTCCCGTGGGGCATGGGACAACGGGGCGTAGAGGGGAAGGGAAGGGAATGGCGTTGAGTTGGGAGGATGGCGAGAGAAGTGACGAGTGGATTTGAGAAAAATGGTTGAACACGACACAGAAGGTGAACAGTGCCAGTCCAGCAGTGAGAGGCAGTGAGAGGCAGTGAGAGGGCAGCGGGGGCACCTGGAGAACCTGATGTGCATGGCGGCTTCCTTGAGTGTGGATCTGCTTCGCATCAACACCGCCGACTTGCTTCTCTTCACGCTCCTCGCCCCTCCCCGCCCTGCACCTGCACTCCCGCCTCCTCCTCCTGCCTCTCCTCCCTGTCTGCCTCCTTTCTCTCCTCCTCCCTTCTCCCAATTCCCTCCATCTCCACACCCTTCCAGCAGCCTAGTCCTCTCCCCCACACTCCCCCCACTGCCACCACCACCACCACTTCCTCCTCTGCTCACTCCCCCTCCCCCTTCTTGACCCTCCCCCGCAATCCCCACCCCATCAACAGCCGCAACAGCAGCAGCAGCGGCAGCAAGTGTACTCACCCGACTGCCTCCTCCACTTCTCACTCCGCAATCCCCTTCTTGACCCCCTCCTGGAACCCTCACCCCATCAACAGCCGCCACAGCAGCAGCAACAGCAGCAAGAGTACTCTCCCGACTGCTTCCTCCTCTTCTTCCACTTCTCACTCCGCCACCCCCTTCGGAAACCCCTCGTGGAAACCTCACCCCATCAACAGCCACCACAGCAGCATCGGCGGCAGCAAGAGTACGACCACGCTCCACATCAGCAAGCGAGGCAGCCTTGCGCAGGAGGGGTTGCGAGAGCAGGGACTCAGACGGGGACTCAGGTAGAGAGTCAGGTAGGGACTCGGGCACCATGCAGAGAATGTACACCCACCCACACGAGCACAGCAGCGTCGCCACCTGCACACATCATGTACGCATGGGGTTACCACCACAAGTGCATATGGCAGTTAGAAAATCAACGAAAGAAAGCATTTTCGCAGCGCTTCGCGCCTTTATGAAAGGCACAGGAGCATGGGACTGCTCGACTAGACCACAATGGCAGTCGTGCTTGTGCGCGTGTGTGTGGTTCCGTGTGTGCGTGTATGCGTGTGTGCGTGGGAGGTTCGGGACGCACATGGAAAGTGATGGCTGGAGGCACGAATCGGGCGACAAGCGGGCCAGCGAGGAAGCCAACGGCGGTGGTGCCGGAAATGGCTCCAAACGCCGCCGCCCTGTCGGTTTCCTCAGTCACATCCGCCTGGATAGAGAGTGTACAGTGGATCGAGAGAAAGAGAGACGGTGGGGGGGCGGGAGACAGGGAGGCAGAGAGGGGGAAGAGAGATAAGAAATGCGGACCAAAAGGGAGAGCTGCAGGGCAGCAGGGGTGAGAAGAGAAGAGAGCAGGGCTGGTGTGGCGGGGGGAGCACAGAGCAAGGGGAGCTCGAAAAGGGGCGGGAACGAGAGAGGGGAGAGGTGGAGAGAGGGGGAAAGAGAGGTTGGTAGCAGCGAAAGCTGAACGGAGGAAGATAGGAGGCATGCAGAGACAGACAGCGTAGGAGTCTGGGACTTGGAGTGGGTTCAGCAAGGTTCAGCAAGGTTCAGCACACCCACCACATACACATAAATAAGATCGAGCCATGCAGAGCTGCCCAGGGCAATCCCTGCCGTATTCGCCGCAAAGTACAGGTACACGGCTAGGCGACTGGAGCTGGTAGCGAGGATGGCTGTAACGGGTGCGGGACGGGAAGTTGTTGTTGGGGAGAGAAAAGGGAATGGGTCAAGGGGCAAGGGGCGAACCGTGACGATTATGTGGAAGTCCTAAGGGAGAGCGGGGAGGCAGCAGAAGAGAAGGTAGAAGTAATGTCAGGCGAAAGCACATATGGATCAACAGAATGGGAGATGCTGAGGACAGATGACAGGCAATCCGCGAGGTGAGAGAAGGTGAAGAGAAGGTGCAGAGAAGGTGCGGCGAGAGCTTACCGTTGGGGATGGTGATGCCTGCGATGCTGAGCAGCAGGAAGGGCTTGCGCCCGTGCTTGTCGGAAAGATTCCCGAATATGGGCGCCACGATCATGTTTGCTATGCCGCCTATCTACCATGCCGCGAGGGACGGGCGCGAAGCGGGAACGCGAAAAGGGGATGCGCGTGAGGGGCGGCCGTGAGGAAAGGCCGCGAAGTGGGAAGGGCGCGGAGGGGCGGCGCGAAAAGGGGATGCGCGTAAGGGGCGGGCTTGAGGGGCGGGCGTGAGGGAAGACACGGGCCTTAACGCCCACTCATTCCGAGAACCAACGAATAACCTAATTGGCATCGCTGTGCGCAATCCCGTACCGTGGCGCTGCCGGCGGAGAGCATGAGCGCCTCGGGGCACTGGTCGGTAGCGCAGAGCGCGGCGACGATGACGTCTAGCATGGACACGATCGCGATAAACAGCCCCATGGCGACAAGGATTATGCCCGCCATTAGCGGCGCCAGCTGCGCGTACACCGCGCGCATCGTCGATAGTGACATGGCGCCGCGCACGGGGTGGCGTATCGGACGGCTGGTGAGGGAGTATCGACGGGGGAGATTTGGATGGGTGGGGACGTGGAGTTGCGATTGGCGCGGGCGGTGTGCGTGGGTGGGTGGAGGGATGAGCGCGGGTGGATTGTTAAAAGTTGAGATTTGCGACGACCGCGGGTTACGCGGCAACGGTAAGAGGTATAAGTCACTCCCGGAAGCTGCTGCAGATTCGTCTAGAAGCGACTGGTCGATAAGAGGCTCCTTTGCGCTTATTCGCCTCAGGTGATAATGCTAAGTATTATGTTAGAAAAAAACCTTGCGTCGCTTCTAGCATTCTGAAGCTCCAACGGGATCAAGTGAGGCGAGATGACAACAAAATGGCTGATTCCAAATGCATCTCCCACCTGTCACGCCTCGACTTGGCTTATGCTAAATGGTGTGATATGGGCTATGGTACAGTCATATAACTCCGACTATGCTTGCTGACGAGCTGGAGCAGCAATAATAGAGCGGGTGAGTGATGACGGGTTGTTTCGAGTGCCAAATTGAAGTGCCTAACATTCTCGTCGCGGAATTCTCAGTAACTTCTTCGCAAAATGTTCACAGGCTTGTCCCCACGAGAAGAGCCGAAATTGTGCAAAAGAGCCGAAATGGTCCAGCGTGGCAGATATCGATGCCGGCCGCACCCAGCCCACGTGCCCAGCTTAGACCAATCACATGCATCCGTGTCGAACATCCATGCGATCGTGGCCTAACGGTCCACGGCAGGCCACCGCAATTTTCACGTCCTCGGTCTTGTTTCAGAGGCACCTAAGACCATTTTCGGCATTCAGTAAAGACGCCCAGGATTTAGGGTATACGAATCATGCTCTCCTGATCGATGTCTCGAATTTCCCCCACATGGGGATCAGATTCGCTGTGCGCGGATGCTGTGATAATATTCTAACTCATGATATTGATTTACATCCCACAAATGGGATGCTGTGAAGAAGGCCCGAACATGGGCTTATTCAAGACACGAGCCCCCACCAGCCCACCCTAGACAATGCGATGAAGGATATTCTAAAACACCTCATTCCATGATTTACCTCCACCGGTGGAGAAGTGGAGGCGGTTGTCAGATGCTAAGACAGGAGAGGAGTTGTTAGCGACGTGTCTTCGCCATTTCCCGCTCTACTCCCAAGTCTACCTTGGCCTGCTATGGATCTGTCACTGCCGCCGCTGTTCCCACTGCCACCACTGCTGCTGCTCCCACTGCTGCTGCCACTGCCACTACTGCTACCGCCGGCACTGCTGCTGCCACCATTGTGGCTAGAAGGGCTGTCCTCAAACGTAACCGTACGCTTGCCCTCACTTCGACTTGCAGCACTGGAGACATGCTTATCCCCCCCCTCTGTGCTACCTTGAGCATCAGCAGCAGCAGCATCAGCAGGTGAAGCGGCAGTGGGATGACAGTCAGTTGGTGAGTCAGGGCTGGTTAGTGCTCTCACACCTGCCTTGCCTGCAGTTGATGGTAGTGCCAGCACAAGCACACATGCCACCGCCTACCCAGGTGGTGAGGATGATGACATGAGACAGAGTGGGACGGGGCAGACGGGGTGGGGGGGAAGAGGGAAGAAGGTGGAGATGGGGAGAAATTAGACTCGGGAAGGGAGAAGGTTGGAAGGTGTGATGGTGGAAATGCAAGGTGTGACGGGTGGTGAGGAGGAGTAATGTGCACAGCGATGACGAGAAGGGACACATTGAGAGGAGGCATGGGAGCACGGAGGGCATGGGAGCACGGAGGGCATGGGAGCACGGAGGGCATGTGGGCATGGAGGGCATGTGGGCATGGAGGGCATGTGGGCATGGAGGGCATGTGGGCATGGAGGGTATGTGGGCATGGAGGGGCATGTGGTTGTTACCTCAACAATGCCGGCAACAATGATGCCGGCACCAGGCTGGTGGATGGGCGCTGAGTCAGACATGAAATACGCTGGTGGGGGTGGGTGGAGGAGAGGAGTGGAGAGGAGAGGAGAGGAGAGGAGGTGAAGCAGGATAGGCGGGTGGAACGGTGGTAAGTCAGCAACATGTGGTAGTGAGAGGCGATGGGGGGAGTGAACAGGGTACTCATTGCTGGGGGATCAAAAGCGGAGCGGTCCTGTCAAGGCGTGTGCACAGACAACTATACTTCACTCCGTGCCCCTCCATGACCCTCACTCATACTTCACCTCCCCTGCGCCTCTGCTCCATGCCCCAGTTCCTCCCACGCTGCCTAAGAGGATTGGTGACAGCAACATGTGCTAGAGAGAGGATCCAGGATGCTGCGAGGGAGGGAGCGAGGGTTACCGGTGATGGGGTTGATGGTGAGAGGTGCGAGCACGGCAGAGAGTGATGACACGCCCGACACCACCCCTTGCAGCTTGCCCTGTGAGGCGAGGTAGGCAGGGAGGGCAAGCAGGATGTGAGCGGAGGAGCAAAAGAGTGGTGGTGCTCAGGGTAGTCATATTGATGGCTGTGATGAGAAACGGACGGAGGGACGAACGAAAGTGGGGAAGGTGAAATGGACCCAGGCACGAGCATGCAGGAACATGCACTCAGCAGCTTGATTTCACTAGAATGCATCCTCAACGGATGGGCCCTCATGACTCACACCTACTGGAGTTCTGACATGTCTCAGGTTTGCCCCCTTCCCCTGGCTCACCTGTTCGCTGGGGCCTGCAAGGTGTGAAACCATGCTGCCGATCTACATGGGGGGGGAGAGGCATGCGACGGGGGGGAATGAAGAGAGGGGAGAGGAGGCGTGTTAAAGGACATCCAGATGATTGGATGCACGTCGCATGCGTGATTCCCCCAAGCATAATGGGGAGGCAACAAGAGAGAAAGAAATGGTGAAGGTGGAAGGCGCGGAGAGGCGTGTGGAGGGAGAGGAGCAGAGGGGGAGAGGAGGAGAGGAGGAGAGGAGAGGGCGCACCGAGGTTTGAGTGAGCGAGGAGACGAGGCTCATTGATAGCGCGAGGTACACCACCTGCACACATGCCATGCCGTGCCATGCCATGCCACATGTCAGACTTGGTGCAATGCGAGACGCTTCTCACGTGTCCGCACTTAGTGGGCAAGGCCCGCAGACAGGGCCAAGGCCACATTACAATTCAGTGCAGCAGGCAGGTATGGGAGGTTGCATGGGAAGAGGAGGTGCGTGCGGAGTGGATTGCATTCAAGAGGGGCGCGAAGGGGCATAACATACCCATGGCTTCCAGGCGAGCCCATACAAGATCATCTGCTCGCATGGGGCGTAGAGACACAGACATGCACAGGCACAGGGAGAAGGAAGAGACAGAGACAGAGAGAGAGAGATGGATGTGTGTGTGTGGGTCCTCATGTATGAAAGGGAAGGGAGTGCGTGGTAGCTGTCAAGATGAACACCGCCAAGTCCCTGACCTCGGCACTGTTTTGAAATGCTGAATTCATGAATCACAGACTCGCACGCTGACTCTGACTGTATCTCATCGCGTATAGTCAATCTACAGGAACACCACGTGGCTCTCATGGAATAGGGTGATCAGCATGACAGGGGTATGGCTCACATGAAAGCTGTTGATGGAAATAGCGAGGATGAGGAGGGCGTGAAGGGAGAGTATCTGGAGCAGCAGGGGCAGCAGCACGAGCTGTCAGTGGGTGGGGAGACGAGGGGAGAGAGGGAGAATATGGAGCGGAGGAGGTTGCAAATAGATGGGTTGCAGTGCAGGCGTGACACCATGGAGAGTGGGATGTATGGTGCGATCAACAATGGCTTAAAAATCATTAGTGGTGCGCGTGGGAACTGGTGAGGAGCCTTAGTTGTGCGTGTGAGAACTGGTAAAAATCTTTAAAGTGGTTCACAGCAGCACACCTGGGAGAGCACGGCAAAGAGGCCGATGCCAGCGGTGTAAAGCGAGAAGTCGTCCTTGTTCCAGTGGAACTTGGCCTTGAACACGTACTGCCGTGGGGGACGGAAGGGGGAGTTGCGGCATGGGATGAGAGACACGAGGAGAAAGGATGAGGCATGAGGAGAAGGGATGAGGGAGAGCGTGGCATCTATTTCCCTTGAGCATGAGGAGTCCTGAGAAGTTGTTGAGGACAAACAGAAACTATTGTGGTGGCAGCATGGCGGTTGAATGGTGCCTTTGCCACGAGTTTGGAGGTAGTTTCCTAGGCGTGCTCTATTTCATCTGCCTCGCAGTGCAGTGCAGTGCAGTGCAGTGCAGTGCAGTGCAGTGCACCATATGCTTGCGAGTCTTCGCCCTGACCAAAGGGCCAGTACTGGGAGCGACCGGGCAAACAACCATGTGTTTGCTGAGACACAAGGCACCACGTGGTTGCAGGTTGCAAGTGGGCGTTGCGAGGGCGACTCACAAACATGTTGGACGTTTGGCCGTTGTCAGCGAAGGCATGCAGGAATGCCACGAGCAGCAGTATGGACACGAGCGGACTGGCTCCCGTGAGGGGCGGGGGACATTGGGAGGTGCGAGGGAAGGGAAGGGAGGGGAATGGTGATGAGAGGATTGCAAGAGCAGGAGACGAGTGGATTCGAGAAGATGGTGGAACAACACGACACAAAGGGTGAACAGGTTCTCGCCAAAGCAGTGCCAACCCAGCAGTGAGAGACAGTGAGTGAGAGGGCAGCAGGGGCACCTGGAGGACATGACGTGCATGGCTTCTCTCAGAGTTGATCTGTTGCGCATCAACGCCACCTTTCCTCCCCCCACGCCCCTCGCCCCTCCCCGCCCTGCACCCCCCCCTCCTCCCCCTACCTCTCCCCCCTCGCGTCCACCTCCTTTGCCTCCTCCCTTTTCCCCATTCCCTCCACCTCCACTCCCTTCCAGCAGCCACGTCCGCTCCCCCACATTCCCCCCACTGCCTCCTCCTCCTCCTCCTCCCCCGTCTGGACTCCCCCCTGTGGGCCCCACCCCATCAACAGCCGCCACAGCCGCAGCAGCAGCGGCAGCAGCAGTGCCGTGCTCCTCGTCAGCAAGCGAGGCGGCCTTGCGCAGGAGGCGGTGCGAGGGCAGGGACTCGGGCACCATGAAGAGAATGTACGCCCACCCACACGAGCACAGCAGCGTTGCCACCTGCACGCATGCACGCATGGCAGGTCACCACCACCACCACGGGTGCATGGGGAGTGAGACAAACAGCATAGGAGCAAGGGATAGCTAGACTATGCCACAACAGCAGTAGTGTGTGTGTGCGCGTGCTTGTGTGTGTGTGTGGTTGCATCGCACATGGAAGGTGATAGCGGGCGGCACGAATCGGGCGACGAGCGGGCCAGCGAGAAACCCAAAGGCGGTGGTGCCGGAGATGGCTCCAAACGCCGCCGCCCTGTTGGCCTCCGCTGTCACGTCCGCCTGCACGGTGGAGCGAGAGAAAGGGTGCGCGGGAGGCAGAAGGAAGAAGAGAAATAAGAGATTATGACCAAGGGAGAGATCGGCACGGCGGCAGTGGTGCTTAGTGAGCAGCGCTGGTGCGGCGGGGAGAGGAGGAGAGGGTAGGGGGAGGGGAGTTTGAGAAGAGGCAGGACAGAGGGTGGGGAGAGCCTGAGAGGGAAAGAGAGGTAGCAACAAATTCTGAAGAGCGGAAGATACGAGGCATGCAGAAAAGCAGTAGGAGAGGAATTAAAGTGGGTCCAGCAAGCCCAATTCGGCAAGCCCCGTTCCGCAAGCTCAGCTCACCACGTAGGCATAGATGAGATTGAGCCATGCAGATCCCCCCACGGCAGACCCTGCCGTTTCTGCCGCAAAGAATAGGTACACGGCCAGGCGACTGGAGCTGGTAGCGAGGATGGCTGTACGGGATACGGGAATTTGTTGTTCGGGACGTACAAGGGAATGGTCCAAGGGCCGACCCGTGACGCTTATGAGGAAGCAAAGGAGGAGAGGCGGCCGGCAGGGAGGGGCAGCAGAAGAGAAGCTGAAGTGAGATGACGAAAAGCACAGAAGAATCGACATTAGGACACTTCAAGAACAGCTGATAAGCAAGGTGACGGGACGGCGCAGCGAGGGCCCACCGTAGGGGATGGTGATGCCTGCGATGCCGAGCAGCAGGAAGGGCTTGCGGCCGTACTTGTCGGACAGGCCTCCGAATATGGGCGCCACGATGATGTTCGCTATGCCGCCTATCTGCGCCGCCGTGAGGGAAGACCACGAGCGAAGGGCGCAAGGGAAGGGCGCAACGGAAGGGCGCAAAGGACGGGCGCGCGAGGGGGGGCCGTGAGCGGAGGGTGTGAGGGGACGGCATGAGCCTCAGCGCTCCTCAGCGCTCACTCACTCCGAAAACCAACGGGCTAATCAATCGGCATAGCGACGCGCACTCACTGCCGTACCGTGGCGCGGCCGGCGGAGAGCATGAGCGCCTCGGGGCACTGGTCGGTGGGGCAGAGCGCGGCGACGATGATATCGAGCATGGAGACGAGCGCGACGCACAACCCCATGGCCACCAGGATCATGCCCGCCATCAGCGGCGCCAACTGCGCGTACACCGCGCGCATCTCCGCTAGCCGCATGGCGCCGCGGATGGGCCGGCGGATGGGGTGGCGAATGGGGTGGCTGTTGCGGTGGCTGATGCGGTGGCTGGTGAAGGGGAGACTGTGGACGGCGGATATGAACGGGTGGTGGGTGGGTGGACGTGGGGAGCTGTGATTGGCGCGAGCGGGTGGGTGGTGAAGAATTGAGAATTTCGACAAGCGCGGGCTACGACGCTACGGGAAGACGTGAGAGACCTTCCCTCGAACACGAGCGTCGGTGCCTTGGGCAACGCCTACAAGGCGCATACTCGTTTGAGGCTGCAATAATAGGCTCAAATGCGCTTAATCGTCTCAAGCTAATCACATTATATACGGGCTAATTGTCTGGGGAGGTGGCAACGTTAGTTTCGTAGATTGTAAAATCGTTCGCCGATTCTAACAGAAAAGCTCCAGAACGGACCAAGTGAGGCGAGGCGACGACAAGAAGGCTCAAATGCTTCGCACGCCTTTCACGCCTCGACTTGGTTTTTGGAAAATGGCGTGATACGAGTGCGATGGATATAGCGCTGTCACGGCATTTCTGGTTGCGTCAGGTGACGAGCTGGTACATTCACTTGTGGGGTGAGTCTCAGGAAAATTGCGAGGAAGATGAAACCCAACCATTTTTGTCTAGGGACCTTGGCGAATAAAAACCCATCGCATCGCATCGCATCGCTCTCAGTTACTGTCTCGCAACATATTTGATGGCGGGTTACTCCCAGCTGACATGTTTCGTGAATTATTTGTGCGATGCTCTCTTATCGCAAGCCGATGAAGGGGAGGAACCCAAAGCGCAATACCGAAAGCAGGGTGAAGCGGTGCTGATTGGATGAGGTCTATGTTGTGGCCGAACCACACCAGCTGTTTGCCTACGGAACGCCCACGAGTTCAGTCTGGTACACGTGGCGTAGCGACCTTCAGTCTACAGACAAAGCCAGCTGTTGTCGTGTTATTGGGTGTGCTTGCTTGCTGCAACCGTTTTGGCTACAAGCAAATGTTTTTCTGTCGCTGAAGGATCCTTTTCCGTATGTATTCCCAAGTCATAAGCGCCTCGACCGTAAAACTCAAGAGCAGGGAGGAGAGTCACTCACGCACGAGAGACCCAACTTTGGTGGTGTGTGAATGTGAACAAATCAGAAAACGTGCCACTACGAATCCAACTAGAATTTTACGGTCAGAAGAGCAGGAGCGGAGCGGAACGGAAGCAACGAGGTACTGGAGGCCAGCATCTGAACATGTCAGCAGTGACGCCATCGTGAACAGTGCTCGATTTACAACAAGCAGGAACTGTGATACTAACAAGGGGATGTCTTACTGCCAAAATCAACAAGAACACACACAAGAATACATTCCACATTTTCCAAGTGAACTAGGCGACCACAGGGTGGGGTGCGTCCTTAGTATCGGTGGTGAGTGATTGTATATTAGGCAACCAAAGGAGAGAAGCTTGGCAAGCCCAGGCCCTCCTGAGGAATAGGCATATTCAACTTCGCTATAGTGATGTTTCATTTTGGATATTGGTAACAGCATCAATAGGCATTTTCAAGCTAGTCACTGTCATAGTTACTCCTGATGATTTCAAGCTCTTCCTCCAGAGGCCTGCAATCTAGAGAAGCTTGTTTTACCTTTGCATCTAACTTCTTGGCTAGTCTCTCCTGCTTTCGATCCATAAATTCCCTCTGCAGAGTCTCAAGCTGAACTAGCACCTGGCTCGTGTTGGGGCGATCAGACACGAGCTTTGCAACACATGAAAGAGACATCTCCACTAGCGTGCAGGCCATGGCATGTGGTGCTTTGAGATCCCCATTCACAACAGACGCAGTGCTCCCCCTTTCCACCTGTTGCTCCACCTGTCAGAATGGGAAGGAGGGACAGGGACAGGGGGAGGAGGGATGTCATGGAAAGAGTGGATGACGGAAGAGAGGAAGAGAGTGGAAGAGTTTCCGAAAGTTGCATGAGAACTACAACTGCGATATGAATTAATGCATCTAACATACGAATTAATGAAAGAGGGGCAGTGCTGAAAGAAAGTAGCAGCAGCAGCATACCCATTCCTTGATGTTGGTGTGTGATCCATCTTCAGAGAGCATCACCACGTGCTTGCATGCCAGCAGCTCCATCATCAGCACTCCAAAACTGGGGAGAGCAGTGCGGGCGAGCAGCAGGAGGGGGGGGCGATATGAACGCCTCAGAGAGGAACGAGGAGAGGACAAAGAGTGTGTAGAAAGCAGAAAGAAACGCATAACAAGACCAGAGAGAAGTATGCAGGACTGGAAAGGAAACAAGTTGGACGAATGGCTTTTGATGAGAACTATGGGGAACGAAGAGCATAACCAGGCAGCAAGTGCACTTGTGCGCATGCACACGCCTTCCCACCTGTACACATCAGCACTGGGAGTGGCCTTGCGAGTGATTGAGTAGACAGGGTCCACATAGCCCGGTGTGCCCATCACCCGCGTGGACTGCACTGAACAGCTGCCCTCGCCCATCCTCAGCAACCCAAAGTCTGAGACTTTCGCCTGCGGGATCGAGGAGAGCAAAGACGCGCTCAGCAGAACGACAAGAGGAAGAGAGGCAAGAGACTCCATAGGGAGAGAAGCAGGTGGAGGGGAAAGGAAGTGAGCACATGCTTTACCATAGAACGTACAGTGACCCTGTTCCATGTGACTTGGTGGTCACAAAGAGGAGCACGAAGTCGCATGGTACAGAGTCACTGCTCGTCTTGCTTCAGCCATCATGTTGGCTTCGTATAGATGGGAGCTGCTGGGGGAGGGAAGGCACCTGCATGTGTTTGTCGAGCAGGATGTTGGCGGGCTTGATGTCGCGATGCACGATGCCAAAGCTGTGGAGATACTCCAACCCGCGCGCTGCCCCGATGAGAATGTCCAGCCGCTGCTGCAGAGTCAGAGGTGAAACTTTACCTGCGGAACAAAACAGAGGCGAGAACGACACGTGAGGGGAAAAGGAAAGCTGGACCAGAAAAAAGAAACAGGGAGGCCCTCCACTGAGAGGAGCAGGAGCAGCAAGACAATCCCACTTTTGCAACACAATCCATTCTCACCTGTGTCGCTCTGACGCACCTGTGCCCTTTTGAGGCACCACAAAGTCCCCTGCTGGCTTGCTGCCTTACCTGTGGCTTCCGCATGCATGCGTTGGTACAGGTCCCCATTGGGCATGAACTCATAGATGGCAATCTGCTCCATGCGCTCCGATGCTGCATCGTAGTCCATGCAGAACCCCAGCAGCCGCACCAGGTTCGGATGATGCTTCGATGCCATCTCGTTGATCTGACACCATGGGAGGGCAGCAGTGATGCGGTGGGACGGAGGAGAGGGTTGAGGGATGGGAAAGTGGGAGTGGGGAGGCGTGGAGGGGGATGGAAGCACAGGAGCAATGCACAGTATAGAATGGCTCACCTCCTGGCAGACATGATTGGGGCGGACTCTAGCTCAGCCCCTGCTGTCAGTGTCAGCCCCATCCCATTCTCACCTCGCGTCGGAAGTCGTTGGTGAGGACTTTGGCGCGCTTGACAGCCCAGGGCGTGCACCCATCGAGGGGGCTCACTCCGCGGTAAACGTCGCCAAACCCGCCGCTGCCGATTCGCCTCTCCGCCGCCCACCCGCCCGTTGCTCGCACCACCTCCGCCACACTCACCTGCTGGCACAGCAGCGGCGCCAGCGGGAGTGCGGAGGAGGAGGGAACGACCACAGGAGGAGGGGGCGGTGGTTGGGAAGGAGGACCGGAGGAAATATCACTCGGGGGGGTGAGAGCAGCCCACGAGTCAAGACGACCGGCCTGCTCCATATTGTCTTCTGTAGCGCCGCCGCTCCCTTCCTCCAGTTTTCCTGCCTGCTTCTCCGCCTCTTCCTCCATCTTCCTCAACTCCTTTGCCACGTCATCACGCACAATCTCCAGCTCAGCAAGGATTCTTCCCAGGGAGGGCCGGGAGGAGGCTGGCATGGCTGTGCATACGAGGCCGGCTCGAGCCAGCTGCACCAAACTGGGTATAAGCGCATTCGGTATGGGCACGCTCAGTGGAGTATCGGCAGCGCCCCCAGCTGTTGTGCCTGCAGTGCTGGTGCTGGCGGCACTAGCAAGCATGCTGATGCTCGTGGTGCTGCTGCTAGGGATGCTGGCGCTGATGTTGTTGGCGGTGTGAGGGAGGAAGGAGGAGGCGAGGTTGGGATCAAATAAAGCAGCTAAGTTGTTGGCTTGGAGCTGCATTTCAATCTGGTGTGAGATGAAGGGGAGGAAGAGGAGGCAAGAAGCCTAAGGGTGAATAGAAGTGGATGATTGAAGTAAGGCGCTGAATAAAAGCAAGATAGAAAGAAACGTTGCCCGACCAGTGGGAGAACTCTCCTGCTGCCTTATCACCACAGCGAACGGATGGAAGCTTCTGAGAGCCATCTGGGGTCACACTTGGGGCACTGTCAATGATGGAGGCACTGTGCTGACATTCCACACAACACTACACTCTCACACAGTCACACTCACACTCACCCACCCCAATGCTCCACTCGCTCGCACCACCTCCACGCCACGCACACTCACACTCTCTCTGAAGGTCTGTGCCGTGGTTTGTCTGGGAGTGCGGGAACGGCGGCCTGACAGCAACTCCAGCATCACCACCCCCAGACTGCACGCACAAGCCGCACAGGGCGGGTGGGAAAAAGAGGGAGGGGAAGAGGAGAGGGACATAGGGGCGAAGAGAGGGATGGAGATGGAACGAGAGTAGGGTGGTCTTGCAGAGAGTTTAGTTTTGAGTCGACTCAAAACACGGGACATAGGGGCGAAGAGAGGGATGGAGATGGAACGAGTGCAAGAGAGGCAGGCAGAGGCGGCGGAGTGAGCGGGGTGAGCGGGGTGAGCGGAGTGAGCGGATGGGGCAGAACGGGGAGAAGGGGGGGGCATGGGCGGATTAGCGAGAGTGGCAGGCAGGCGAGCACCTGTAGAGGTCGTTGGTGGTGGAGGGCTCGTGAGAGAGCAGCAGGTGCGGGTCCACGTACCCACGCACGCCCGTGGTCAGCACTGGCCGCTCGCCCTCACTCACTGCCGCACTGCTCGCCACCGAGTCAAACCCTGCAATCTTTGCCTGACATCGTGTTGTGTGTGGTGGTGTGCAGCGCGGTGTAGTGAGGTGCCGGGTGGTGGAACCAGGTGATGTGGGCGGGACGGGAGGAAATTGTTTATTTACAAAATCAGCGTACCGGGATAAACCATTCTCTATGTGTATGGTGCTCCACACGATCCAGGAGCATGCTTGTGTGTGTGTGTGTGTGTGTGTGTGTGTGTGTGTGTGTGTGTGTGTGTGTGTGTGTAGTGACAACACCACATGCCACATGGGACAGACCACACTCACGTGCATGCGGGCATCCAGAAGAATGTTGGAGGGGTTGAGACCACGATGCACGATGCCAAATGTGTTGAGATACTCCAGCCCACGCGCCACTCCTATCAGAATGTCCAGCCGCTGCTGCAGGGTTAAAGGCGTGCCGGTGCAACCTGCACACGGAGAAACAAACAAACGCCAGAAGGTAGAAAGATTTGAAATGAATGGGTCAGCAGACTATGCCAGAAGGGACCTCGATCAAACACACCTGACATATGCCCCACTAGCAGAAGCAGAGCGCACACTAATGACAGAGCAGAACAGAAAAGCTCTACACGATTCAAGTTTCCATGAGCAAAGAGCACCACACTTGCAGCGGCATGGCACACACACTGCGACAGAGAGGTGTCGGTCCCTGCTTGTGCCCCTCACCCAGTCCGAACTTGTCCACAATGCTGCCGCCAGTCATGAACTCATAGACGGCCACCTGCTCCCTGCGCCCCTGCTCGTCCTGCTCATCGCAGTACCCCAGCAGCCGCACCAGGTGAGGGTGGTTCTTATGCCCCATCTCCGCCACCTGGGGGAAGGCATGGGGGGGGGGGAGGGGGAGGGGAGGGGTCGTCCAGTGCTTCTACTACAGTGGGGTGGTTTTTATGCCCCATCTCCGCCACATGGGGGAAGGCAAGAGTCAAGCGAGGGGAAGGAAAGGGCGGACGGAGGGAGGAGGGGACGCACAGAGCTTCTGATCATGTTTGATCTCTTCCGCGCGGCTCGGCTCTAAAACAAACAACGTGTCGTATCAAGGTCAATCAGGCAGCTGCTTTGGTGAGAAGGAAAGTGCGGTCGTGGCAGCTACTGCAAGCAAACATCTCCCCTCCCCCGCACCTCGGCCTGGAACTCGTCGGTGCAGCGCAGGCGGCGCTTTAAGAGCCACGGCGTGGCGCCATCGCGCGGGTCCACGCCCCTGAACAGCTCGCTGTAGCTGCCCCTCATCAAGTGCAGCATTTGGGTCGATTCAAAGGTCTTTCCCCCTCACCTCGGCCTGGAACTCGTCGGTGCAGCGCAGGCGGCGCTTGAGGAGCCATGGCGTGACGCCATCGCGCGGGTCCACGCCCCTGAACAGCTCGCTGTAGCTGCCCCTCATCAAGTGCAGCGGCGGCGCCCAGTCGCTCGTCGCGGCTACCATGTCTGCTAGGGAGAACCGCACACAGGCGCCCTGGATGGGGGCGGCTGAGAGGAGGAGGAGGAGGGCGGAGAGAGGGAAAAGACGGGGTGAGGCGGGGGAGATGTTGAGGAGAAGAGGTGAAGCGGAAAACGTAAAGAGAGGGTTGGAACGTGGAAAAGTGAGGGAGCAAGACGTAGAAAGGCAGAAATGGGATCGAGCGGGAAGAGCAGATCGAGTGAGGGCGGCGGGGACATGTGGAAGGCGGAATTGGTGCCAGAGAAATTGCGACATCTTGAGACGTCTAGACTAAGCATGACTTGCTTGCTGCTGCGTCCGCTTGCTTGGCCCTGCCTGATTGCTTGGCCTTGTTCTCGTGCTTGGACTTGTCCGACTTGCCAATCGTCTTCCGATTCCTCATCCACGCCAGTACACCACCACTCATTGCGACCCACATTCCCGTACTGATCGCGCCACGCTACACACACGGCCTCGCAGCGTCAGAAACAGACTAACTCGAAAGAAACTAATAACCAAGAAACTCTCGTTGCGGCCATGTTGCTGATTAGAGGATAATTAGAACGACATTTTAACGTAAACTGGGTAACTCGGAGCATGTCCATTCTCGTCGAAGCCACCTCACAGGAGTGCGTTCTTGACGATAGGCTGGAACGTCGCTACGTGTTTCTATTGTTGTACATAATGTTCACATAGTCGGAATACCAAACTAGCGTCACATCACAGCCAGCAGAAATAACACCAGGAAGAGGTGGTGTGTGGGTGAGTTCTTGAATTGCCGAGTGAAGAGTGAGGCGGAAGGGCGGGGTGAGCTACTGCCTCCCGCCTCTTCCCCCTCTTCGCCCCACCCCCCCACCGCTCGTATTCTTGACGATAAGCTAAACAGCGGGACTCGTTTAGCTTATCGATAGAAGATACATGGTGTGATAGTGAAGGGAAGACTGCCCGAACAAGAAATACTGCTTTCTTGTTTTACCCAATCAAGGCCTGGTTGAGTTCTTCTATATTGTGACAATCACACCTGCCGGGTCGTTGCGGAAGCACGATATCCAAACAGAAATGTTTGCTAAGAAACGGTTTGAGACTGCTTGCATCGGCTAAGTCCAACTTAGGAAAACGATCCGGATCCAGAAAAACGTTCAGAACTTAGCACAAAATACCTGAAAACGCTTATTAATGGTTGCAAATTCCTGCAATTCTGCCTGCATGCTTATCGGTTCGCTCCACGTGCATTGGTACCATCCCGTGGCTTGGTGTATCTGGTCTGGTTAGGCGAGGGAGTGACCTACTTGTCTCTCTGTTACATTGCATTTGTCTAGAGTTAGTCAGACCAGAGATGCCTGCATTACCAAGCTGGTGATTCTTTAGCCTTGGTTTGGTTGTGGTGTGCGGTGCACCTTACCGTACCTCACCCACCATACCTCAGAATACATTGTTATACCTTACATTACCGTACCTTACCATACCTCGGCATCCTCTTTAGACATTTTCAGGACTCAGTTCTATACATCACCCTAAGCACTATCAAGGCATTAACTTTGAAACCCTATCAATACTGCTAGTGCTATTGTTGCCGTAGCCTCTATATGACCTGTAAAGGAAAGAAAGGGGATGCAGGGAGAATGTTGGGGTAGTGAGGAGAAAGAATACCACAGGGGAGTATCAGATTCGAAGGGGGAAGGGATACTGTAGCTGGGGAGATAGAAGCAAGAACCAAACGGAAACCAGCTGGAAGTGAGAAGCAGGAACAAGGACTCAGCAGAGCATAGAAGAGTGTAGAGGAGCAGAGAGGAGCAGTGAGAAGAGTAGAGGAGCAGGGAGAAGAGTAGAGGAGTAGAGAGGAGCAGGGAGAGACACTTGGGTGGAGGAGGGAGAAATCTGGAAACAAGGGGTAACGAGCAAAATAGAAATGGCACAGCATGGGTGGGTGCAGGGAGGGAGATAGCCCTCACCCTCGTTTCTGAGCAGTCCATTTACCCTTCCCTGCTTCCCCTATTCCATCCTTCCCTCCTTCCTTTCTTCCCTCCTTCCCTTCTTCCCTCCTTCTCTTCTTCCCTCCTTCCCTCCTTCCCTCCTTCCCTCCTTCCCTTCTTCCCTCCTTCCCTCCTTCCCTTCTTCCCAGCTTCACTTCTTCCTTCCTGCCCTCCTCCCATCCTCCCCTCCTGTATTTCTAATGGTACAGGATGCACGCCGATGCTGTTGCTACAACCACACCTGTTGCGTGATGTGGGGAGAAGGGGAGAAAGAGGAGCTAAGGGAGTACGTTGGGAGGGGCACGTTGATCCTTGGGCAAGCCAAGAAATGCCAGAAGCAAAAGTAAAAAAAAAGAAAAACAGAAAAAAAAGCCATGACTAGAACAACGGAGGATAACATGAAAGTGGCAAAGAAGCCCCACAGAAGAAACCCCACATGCTCCTCGTTGCAACCACGGAGGATAGAAATGGAAGTTGCAAGAGGCGGGAGTGTTAAGGGAAGCGAGCTCACCTGCTGCAGCTGAAACCCCACATGCTCTCTCTAGCACTGCAGAAAAGCAATGCTGCAGAGAAGCAGGCTGCCTAGTGCAGGCAGCAGCACAGGCACGGGCGGGAACAGAGGAACGGGGAAAGGAGGAAAGGAGGAACAGAAAGGAGGAAATGGTGGGGTTGCAACGTAGGTCATTACCGCAATCAGAGTGTGATCACCAAGAAATCAAGAGAGTGCATCAGAGGAAGCAGAGGAAACGGACAACTTCAACCCTAAGACTTGCTGCGCGGCAACCTAGACTCTTCTGCCCGCCCCAAAGACTCGCCGAGCAACTTACTGATCTGCCATGGCGAGTCATGTGTGGAGCCTCTTTCGCACAGCACCTCCTCTACTAGAAAGCACCACCCCTTGGCATGACTGTTACTGTGTCCTTGGGCCTAGTGTAGGAGGCACACACCGGCACCACAGCAGCGAAAACGGCACAGACAAGAGCACAGAGAAGAGTGCATGAGAAACAGCCAAGGAAACAGGCTTTTAAATCAAGAAACGAATTTTGGACTTGCCGCGCGGCGACCTAGACTCTGCTGCCCCCCAACAAACCCACCCAACAACTTACCATACTGCCATCGTGAAACATGCTCGGAGCCATGTGGGGAGGACCCTCTCTCGAACAGCACCCTCCCTTCTATCCTTTCCCGCTCCCCCCTTTCCATCCTTCCCTCCTTCGCTGCTTCCCTTATTTCCTCATATTCTTCCCTCCGTCCCTCCTTTTCTGCGTCCTTTTTCATCCCTTCCTATCCACTAGTGGTACAGCATGCACGTTGATGCTGTTGCTACAGCCATGCCTGTTGCGTGATGGGGGGGAGAAAGGAAGAAAAGGGAAGCAAAAGAGAGTCCGTTGAGAGGGGCACGTTCTCAGATGCATAAGCAAGCCAAACAAATTGACCGAAGGAAAAGTAAAGGAATAATATTCTGTGACGGCCCCCCTGCAAGCACCCACTGGCACGTACCACGCTCCGTCCGCTGCTCTCCCGATTTGCGCCACACCTTCACTTCAGGAATCCACGTGCTGCCATTGCTCTCCGTCTCGCAGGCCACAAGGCACACACACACGCGGGGGGAGAGAGACAGCCACACATGGGGGGAGAGAGGCACACACACACATGGGGAGAGAGAGACACACACACGTGGGGAAAGAAAGACACACACAGATGCAGCACAATAAGGGAGGGTTAGAAGAAGCAGGTGGCAAGGGATGGACCCGCAAGTAACAGAAACGACTCTTGCCTCTGCGCGGCGACGCCCTACGACTCTCTTCACTCCCCCCCTGCAAGCACCCCCTGGCACCTACCATGCTCCCTTCGCTGCTCTCCCACTCCTGCGCCACGCCTTCACCTCAGGCGTGGTGCTCCAGGTGGACTGGTTGGTGTGATGGACTCACAGCTCCTTGTGTGCTGGCCTGGCGATCATCCTGGCCATGAAGGGGGGAGCGAGGCGAGAAGATCAGGTTAGCTGCATAGAGTAAGGCAAGAGAACGAGCCACATGGACAAGGGTGAAGGGACACGGATAAGCTCTGAGACACCCTGACAAGAGTGGGCGGCACTGAACAACCAACAAATCAAGGGAACTTGGTTGCGATAGGATAAGCTGCACTCACCGTGCTCCCGGCTGCTCCGTCGCAAGAACCGGTCGCTGCAGAGAGGAGGAGAGGACAGGAGAGGAGGGGTTAGGGAGCTGAGACGAGTGGCATGATCATCTCACAGCATTGCCGCAAAGACTCATGGCACCGTGGAAAAAAGGTAGACAAGAGAGAACGAACACGGAAAGCAGGAAGATGGTGAAAAGTGAAAAGTGAAGCGGGGAACTGCTTGACCTGATCCACTCACAACCTCTTGTGTGCTCGCCATCACCCTGCAGTCACTCGCTGCCCACTCGCCCACTCGCTGCCTCCCCGTCCGTCTCACAGGACATGAGGCACACACACGCATGGGGAGAGAGAGACACACGCATGGGGAGAGAGACACACACACAGAAACGGCACAACAAGGAAGGGTTAGGAGCATTAGGAGAGGAGGCGAGTGGTGGAGGCAAGGGCAACAGACATGACACTTGCCTCTGCGCGGCGACACTTCACGGCCCCCCTGCAAGCACCCCCTGGCACGTACCACTCCTGCACTTCAGGCGAGCTGCTCCAGGCAGGTTGCTCTCCCTTCTCCCCTTTCTCCTCGCAGGATGGTTGTCTCTCGTGCGTGCCAGCAATGGCAGTGGTATCGATTCCCCGTCCACTCGCTGACGTTCCCGTCCGCCTCGCAGGCCATGAGGCACACACACGCACGGGGAGAGGGACACGCACACAGACAGAGGCGGTGCAACAAGTGATGGTCAGAAGCAGCACGAGGCGAGTGACGGAAGCAACGGCAACAGACACGACTCTTGCCTCTGCGCGGCGACGCTCTACGACTCAATTCATGGCCCCCCTGCAAGCACTCCGTGGCACGTACCACGCTCGGCAAAATCTGCAGCTCCTTCAGCCCAAGCAGCACCCTGCTGTGGCCCGTGCTCCAAAAGGCAAAGCGCTCGGAGGAGAAAATACTTGGCTGAAAAAAGAAGCGCCGTTTCTACTGCTGCTACGACTCACCAGCGCTGCTGTTGTGTCTTGGCACCAGTGCAGGAACGGAGCCCGCAAGATTGTCACCCCCTGTCCACTGGCTGTCATTCCCCTCCGTCTCACAGGCCGTGAAGCACACACATGCGAGGGGAGAGACGCACGCAGACAGAAACAGAGCAACGAGGGGAGGGTTAGACGCAGCAGGAGAGGAGGCGAATGGTGGAGGGAAACGGAAACAGACACGACTCTTGCCTCTGCGCGGCGACGCCCTACGACTCTCTTCACGGCCCCCCTGCAAGCACCCCCTGGCACGTACCACGCTCCGTCCGCCGCTCTCCCACTCCTGCGCCCTGCCTTCACTTCACGCGTGCTGCTCTTGGCCAGGACGTCTTTCAAGCGAGGCCGCAACGCAAGTCCCGTCCATTCCGCGTCCACTCCATGCCATTCCGCGTCCACTCCATGCCATTCCGCGTCCACTCCATGCAAATCCGCGCCCACTCCATGCCATTCCGCGTCCACTCCATGCCATTCCGCGCCCACTCCATGCCATTCCGCGTCCACTCCATGCCATTCCGCGTCCACTCCATGCCATTCCGCGTCCACTCCATGCCATTCCGCGCCCACTCCGCGCCATTCCGCGCCCACTCCATGCCATTCCGCACCCACTCCATGCCATTCCGCGTCCACTCCATGCCATTCCGCGCCCACTCCATGCCATTCCGCGCCCACTCCATGCCATTCCGCGTCCACTCCATGCCATTCCGCGCCCACTCCGCGCCATTCCGCGTCCACTCCGCGCCATTCCGCGCTCACTCCGCGCCATTCCGCGTCCACTCCGCGCCTCCATTCCGCGCCATTCCGCGCCATTCCGCGTCCACTCCGCGCCATTCCGCGCCCACTCCGCGCCATTCCGCGTCCACTCCGCGCCATTTCGGGTCCATTCCGCGCCATTCCGCGCCATTCCGCGTCCACTCCGCACCATTCCGCGTCCACACAGTGCCATTCCCCTCGACCTCGGAGGCCGTGAGGCACACACAAGCATGCGGGGAGAAAACACGCACACAGAAGGTGGAGGAAAAGGAAGGGTTAGGAGCAGCACGAGAGGAGGCGAGCGGCAGGGGCAAGGCCAAGATACACGACTGTTGCCTCTGCGCGGCGACTCACTACACGTCCCCCCTGCAAGCATGCCCTGACACGTACCATGTTCAGTTCGCCGCTCTGCGCCACGCTTTCACCTCTCCTCGCTGGGAAGGTCGTCTCTCGTGCGCGCCAGCCACGGCAGCCCGCCCATTCCCCGTCCACTCGCTGCCATTCCCGTCCACCTCGCAGGCCGTGAGGCACACACACGCATGGGGAGAGAGGCAGCCACACAGAAACGATGCCACAAGAGAGGGTTAAAAACGGCAACAGGAGAGTGGTGGAGGAAAGGACAGGAGACACGACTTTTGCCTCTGCGCGGCGACGCTCTAGGACTCACTACAATTCCCCCCTGCGAGCAACAAGATGCACGTACCATGTTCCAATCGCCGCGCTGCCGCTCCTGCGCCACGCGTTCACTTGAGGCGTCACGCGTGGGTGCTGGGTCGTGGCTGCTGGACGGCGAAAACGTCAGCAATGCTTCGGCGAAGCCGGAAACCGCAGATGAAGTTTGTTTGGACGAAATGCACAACAGCGACGTCGTTTTGTCGGCGGAACCAGCAGGCAGGCTTCGACGAAAGGTACTCTGCAGCTGTAAAAGCGAACGGAAGCAGCTGTGCGAAAGGCAGCGATACTTGGCGAACGGCAGCAGCTGTAAAAGCGACACTCTGCGAACGGCAGCAGCTGTGCGAAAGGCAGCGACACTCCGCGAACGGCAGCATCTGTGCGAAAGGCAGCGACACTCCGCGAACGGCAGCTGTAGGAAAGGCAGCGACACTACGCGAACGGCAGCAGCTGTGCGAATGCGAAAGGCAGCGACACTACGAGAACGGCAGTCGCTGTGCGAAAGACATCGATACTCGGCGAACTGCAGAAGCTGTGCGAAAGGCAGTGAAACTCCGCGAACGGCAGCAGCTGTGCGACAAGTAGCGACACTCGGCGAACGGAAGCAGTTGTGCGAAAGGCAGCGACCCTACGCGAACGGCAGCAGCTGTAAAAGCGATACTCTGCGAACGGCAGCAGCTGTGCGAAAGGAAGCGACACTCAGCGAACGGCAGCATCTGTGCGAAAGGCAGCGACACTCCGCGAACGGCAGCTGTGGGAAAGGCAGCGACACTACGCGAACGGCAGCAGCTGTGCGAATGCGAAAGGCAGCGACACTACGCGAACTGCAGTCGCTGTGCGAAAGACATCGATAGTCGGCGAACGGCAGCAGCTGTGCGAAAGGCAGCGATACTTGGTGAACGGCAACGAAGGTCGGCAAGCGCTAGTAGGATCCGGCAAATGACAGTGAAACTTGGCGAACGACGGGAGCAAGCAGAGAAACACCGCGAACGGCGGCATCGAACTTTGCCAACTTGAGCGACACTTGGCGAAGGGCAGACAAACTCGGCAAACGACTGCGAAAGCCGACGACAGTCGAAATCGTCAGGTGGTTTAAGGCCACATGTTGAAAGTTGCAGATTTGTCGTACGTCACGGTAATGCTTTCTGGAAGTCGCTAATCTATCCTGGGCCTTTGGACCGCGTACTAAGGTCGGAAATATATCCTACATCGCTAATCCATCCTGCATTTAAGAGCCACAACGTATGACTGCAATCTATCCTCCAATAGAACGCATTTTGCACTTGTATCATGGCTCAAGATCGAACCAGAACAGACGAGTCGCGACGCTAGCTAATGTTTAAGGTGGAACGTAATAGACGAGTCGATTGGCCCAAATAAGGCGAGAATAAGCTCGTACCGAAATTCCTGCGTGTTACCGTCGCTCCAGGCGGATTAATCTCTACAAGCTAGTGATAAGCTGGGCCGACAATGGGAAGCTGTGAGAGTTAGGAAAGCGAGACAGGAGTTGTGGTGGGTGGGGTGGGGAGGCGAGGAGAGTTGTGTTTCGTGGTGAAGGAAGTGATTGCTGCTGGTGGGGCGGGAGGGAGGCTTGGTGTCAGAGGAGGCACCTCTGACAACTTGAACGTAAAATGGCGGCAAAATCGAGGCGCAAAGTGTTGGAACGTGATAGCCAAGAGCAATGAGTGGTGAGCACTTCTGTTCTGGTTTAGGCCGATGGGCAATGACTTTTTCGTAATATATACACGGATGTTCAGCCCACATAGTGCTGCTTGCGTAATATCTTATCAGCTCTTATTGAGGTAGACCGATTGTGGTGCACCAGATATCTATGGTGCATTGATGCTCGATCTTGTAGTCAAGTTCAGGCGGAGCTTTTCCAATCAGAGCGCAAATTTGAAACTTTTGGAGGGAGTCTGGAGGCCCGGTACAAAATCGGACGAGGTTCGGCCAGAAGAGATTGGTTTGGAAGGAGAAAGTGTGCTTTCAAGCAGGAACAAAAGTGTTGCTTCTGGGCATCAAGGAACATAAGCGTTACTCTGAAACGCCCCCGAGGTTTCTCCCACCCGGTACCAAATGAAATTTGGTTCTAAAAAATCCCAAGGACTTCAACAGCGTGAGTCCTGGCTGCCTATACCCGATATGAAATGCACTAAAAATAAAACTTTGATTACAAATGCTTAAACAAGAGCAAACTATAATCTCAAGAATGGAAACAAGAAATGATTTGAATATTTAAATGCCGCCTTGAGAACTTTGCCCCTTCGGCCTGTGCATAGTCAGACACTGCAATGGTACGTCAAAGATCACTCGGGAAGTAAAGCCGCAAACAAACTTATCCATCTTAAGATCCAATCCAAACCATCCATTTACTATGCCATTATGCAGCATGTCTTGCCTTGCACTCTACTGTAAATGCACGTTCTGCATTTAACATTCCCACTCTCAATCTCTCTTATGCTTTCCAATCCTTCTGAAACCTCAACCAACCCCATCCGGTTCGCCCCAAACCCAACAATTCTCACCCACCCATCCCACTCCCCAAGTCAGTCCTTCACTGCCTCATCTACCGTATTCCCGTCCTTCCCTGCCTCGAGCTCCTCTTCCCGGCCAGCCCACGTAGGCCAGTCTGCCTCGTCCCACCGAATCTCATCCAATCTCCTCATCTCACTCACCAGATATCGCCCATGATCACCTTCGCACCATATCACACCCCCTTCACTCTTTCACAAAGCTATCACCCACTCCACCCTCGCCAAACCACTCCGCAGTATCCCCATCCAGCCCTGACCAGCCCATCCTGCGTCATCCCAAACTTTCTTACCTGACCTACATCAACCTCACCAACCTGCCACTTGCCCTGCCATACACCCGGCTTCCCCCCTAATCTCCCCCAATTTATGTCCATCCCTTAATACCTCACCTGCACCCTCATGTCACTCTTCCCTAGCCCAGTCACCCCCTCTCCACCTCCTACTTGACCACCCAGCCCAACCTGCCTCATAACAACCCACCATACCCAACTCACTGTGCGCCAGAACCCACCTAACCACCTATACACCTAACCAACTACCCACCAACCCATCACCCATCACCCAACTACCCACCCAGTCACCCAACCAACCCATCAATCTCACACACGCAACCACAAAACGCACACCCACCACCTAACCACACTGTTACACACCACCCCACACACCCAACCACCTGCTACCCACCGCCCACCCACCCAAGAACCAACCCACCCACCTAATCACCCAACGACCTACCCACCCACCTACCACCCAGCCCCCCCTTTCTCCTCGCCCTCTCACTCCACTTACCCTGAGGGATTCAGGCCCCCACCATTGCCCCACACTCAAACACACCCTGGGGTTTCAACCACCCTTTCTCCTCGCCCTCTCACTCCACTTACCCTGGGGGATTCAGGCCCCCACTCTTGCCCTTCACTCAACTCACTCTGGGGCTTCAGCCCCCCCTTTCTCCTCGCCCTCTCACTCCACTTACCAAAGCCCTGGAGGATTCAGGCCTTTCCCTTCCACTCACCCACCCAAGGGGTTTCAACCCCTTCTCTTTCACTCACCCACCCAAGGGGTTTCAACCCCTTCTCTTTCACTCACCCACCCAAGGGTTTTCAGCCCCTTCTCTTTCACTCACTCACCCAAGGAGTTTCAGCCCCTTCTCTCTCACTCCCCCTTCCACGGAGCTTCAGCCCCTTCTCTCTCACTCACACTCCCAAGGGGCTTCAGCCCCTGCTCTTTCACTCACCCACCCAAGGGGTTTCAACCCCTTCTCTTTCACTCACCCACCCAAGGGATTTCAGCCCCTTCTCTTTCACTCACCCACCCAAGGCGTCTCAGCCCCTTCTCTCTCACTCACCCTCCCAAGGGGTTTCAGCCCCTTCTCTCTCACTCACCCTCCCAAGGGGCTTCAGCCCCTTCTCTTTCAATCACCCACCCAAGGGGTTTCAACCCCTTCTCTTTCACTCACCAACCCAAGGGGTTTCAGCCCCTTCTCTCTCACTCACCCACCCAAGGGGTTTCAACCCCTTCTCTTGCACTCACCCACCCAAGGGGTTTCAACCCCTTCTCTTTCACTCACCAACCCAAGGGGTTTCAGCCCCTTCTCTCTCACTCACCCGCCCAAGGGGTTTCAGCCCCTTCTCTTTCACTCACCCACCCAAGGGGTTTCAGCCCCTTCTCTCTCACTCACCCTTCAAAGGGGCTTCAGCCCCTCCTCACCTTCACTTGCCAGCAATAGGAGCAGCAGACAGCCCACTTCCTTGGGAAACAGAACCCTCAGGGGCTGCGCCTTGTGGGGCGAGGAGTGGTAGTGAAAAATCGCTTCCAGCCCAAGACTCAAATCCCACCCTTGACGTAGCCAGAGCTGACGCGAACCAGAGCCGCCGGCCGGTCGGCTCTGACGGTGTCCATTAGGCCTTGAACGTCAGATCGGGAACCGGAGCACCGAGTGCCGTGCCGCGTAAGATCCACCCACCACACCCCGCCCACAAGACACAACCCCAGAGGATGCTGCACCTAAAGGAGTGACCTGACTGCATGCTCCCATGCTCCCCCCCACCCACCTCCCCCCACACATTACCCCCATGCCTCTTACCTATACCTACCACAGCAGAGCGCCATGTTGGTTGAGGCTGCTGGGAAGTGGGGAAGGAGAGGGGGGGGGGGGGATTAGGGGAGGGCGGGACTCCCCTGTGGTCCAGGCAGGGTGCTGCTGGGAGGGAATGGAACAAAGGGAGAGGAGGAGGTGAGTGAGAGGGTGGACTCCACTCTCCTGCCCTTGCTCCAGTGCTCCCACACTCAGCCTGCAGGGGAGATGGGGGGGAGAGAGAGGATCAGATCACCATACCTCACCTGTTACCATACCATACCACACCTGTACCATACCCCACCTCACCCACAGCTACACCTAGCCTAGCCTGCCCCCTAGCCCCCCAGCCCCCACTGCTGCTACTGCTGCTGCCGCCGCCGCTTCTGCTGCAACTGCTGCTGTCGATCTGCTACTCTGCTTCCTCTGCTGCAATCTTCTCTTGATACCAGATGACCTGGTAGCGGGCAGAAACGGGGGGAAAGAGAAAGGAGAGGGGGCAGGAGGAACAGGTGAGTTGGCATGAACAGAAGAACACTTGAATGGACAAAACAGGAAATGCAGAATTGAAGAAAAAGCTGCTGCAGCGAGTGAACTCGAGGGGGGGAGAGGTGAGGCCAGGGCGTGAGATGACATACTTGAGGAGCCAAGCCCACCCCCATACTCTCCCTGGCGACACCAGTCACAGTCCGCTGCAGTGCTGCCTCCTTCCCATCCCCGTGTGCCCTCTCTTGCAGGGCTGAGGTGAGGGGGAGGACCGGAGGAGAGGAGGGAGAGGGGAGGGTAATGAGCAAACACACGGGTAAGAACGGAGTGAGAGCAAAGCGCGCTGAAAGTGCAGCATGCGTGCATGAATGGACCGAGAAACTGCAGTGGTACACCCAAGAGACTCCATACCAGAACCAGTCTAAACCGATACCTGAGGCTATACCGAATACCTTAACCTGCTACCTTGGGGGAGGGAGGTCTCGTGGGTGTGGCACAGGGCAGTGGGGAAGGGATGTGATGCATGGTGCAAGCAAGGCATGAAAGCAGCACACGTGCAGAGAGAAGAGGCAGGGCGGGGGTACTTATCTATGATTCGGTTGGGTGGAGAGCAGCTGCTGCCTGTGCACTCCATGTCTCCCGCCACTGCCACTCCCGTGTGAGCGACCTGCATGGATGAGAGGGGGCAGAACGGAACAGAGGAAGCAAGGAGGAGGGGGAGGAGAGGAGGGGAGTGCAAAGGGGGATCAGAGGAGTGGGGAAGGGTGATTAGGGAAAAAGCAAAGACAATTGAGAGCAAAGAGAGCAGCAAGCGCAGAAATTATGCATGCATGAATTGACTGCTGCAGTGACACACCCAAGAGACCTCATACCAGCTGAACCAGACTATACCAAATACCTTAACCTGCTACCTTGGGGGAGGGAGGCCTCGTGGGTGTGGCAGGCACAGAGCAGTGGGGACGGGATGTGATACATGGTGCAAGCAAGGCATGAAAGCAGCAGACGTGCAGGGCTGGGAGAGAATAGGAAGGGCAGGGTGCTTATCTTTGATTCGGTTGGGTGGAGAGCAGCTGCTGCCTGTGCACTCCATGTCCCCTGCCACTACCACTCCCGTGTAAGCGACCTGCTGGGACAAGAGGGGTAAGACCGGGACAGAGAGCGGAAGGGAGGAGGGAGAGGAGAGGTCAAGGGTGTGAAGGGGGAGGGAAAGGGCAGTGAGGAAGGAAGCAAAGTAGAGCGAAGTGAGTGCGCCAGGGGCAGCACGTGCAAGAACGATGCGTGCATGATTGATGTGCTGCAGACTGCAGTGGAACACCCAAGAGAGCTCATACCAACTAACCAGACAATCCAAATACCTGGGGCTGTACCAAGAAGTTTTGCACCTGCTACTACCTTGGGGAAAGAGGTCTCTTGGGTGTGGCACAGTGCAGTAAAGAACGGATGTGATGCATGGTGCAAGTGAGACATGAAAGCAGCACGCGTGGGAGGGTTGGGAGAGGAGAGGCAGGGCGGGGTACTTATCTGTGGGTGGGTGGGGTGGGTGGAGAGCAGCTGGTCGACACACTCCAATACTCCACCATTGCTAATAGTAGCGCTGATGGTAGTGCTGCTGCCTCTCTGCCTCTCCCGCTGCCTCAGTCGTCCTTGCCTCCCCTCCCCGTGCTGCCATGTGAGCTGCAGGGAGGGAGGGGGGAGGCACATACGGAGCAAGTGAGTGCAGGGAAGCAAGGAGCAAGGAGGACAGATGCAAATGCAGCGAAAACAGAACGTGACGACGAGAAGAAGTGGCACTGGCACTGGCTGCAAGGGGGACACGCTCGAGGGTTTGTACCACGTGGTACCACACCTGGGGCTGTGAGTACCTGAGGCGACCTGCACCTGCTACCTTAGGCTGAACCTGCCACCTGTTACCTGGGGAGGTGGTTCATTCCCTGGGCGTGTCCCCTTGCAGCAAGAGCAGCCATGGGCGCATGAGATGAGAATGCATGGAGACAGCGTGCAGCAAGGAACGGCAGGAGGCGGAGGTGAGCACTTAGCTTCGCAGAGGGTTGGTGCAGAGAGAATTCGAGGCAGGTGGATTGAGTGGGCGGCACTCGCTGCTCCCCATGCGAAACCGAGGAGCCTCAGGAGCAGAGGAGCCGTGGGCGAGGTGGAGAGAAGAACCTGCCATGAGAAGGAGCAGTGAAGCAGAAGGAGAAGGAGGGCAGTGAGTGTAAGGCGAGGCAGCAGCAGAAATAATCCATGCAAGAAAACTTGACTGTGAAAGTGCATGTGAGCCCACCACAGCGCCACAAGAGTTGTGCAACTAGAAAACACCTGAGGGGGCACCTGCACCTGACCTGCACCACACCTGAACCTGAACCTTGACCTGAACCAGGGGGGGGGGGGCTCTTGTGGCGTGTGGAGGCAGGGGGTGATACTTGCAACCTTCCACAGCTTCCACAGGGGGTGATTCGAGGCGGCGCTTCTCCTCCCCTGCTGCTGAGCAACGAAACTGATCCTCTGCGCTCCTCCCCACGCCGGCCTTGGGAGCTCCGCAAGTGCCTTGGCGTTGCCGTGGGAAAACGAACCTGCAGGCAAAAGCAGGAGAGAAAGAGAGGGCGTTAGTGAGCGCACGGCACAAGGCACGACAGATGCAAAAGAATGCTGGAATAAGACGGGAAACGAGAGGTGAACCGACCACAGAACCACAGGAGCCAAGTACCAAAGAAAACACCTGAGGGAGCACCTGAACCAAAGAAAACACCTGAGGGGGCACCTGGACCTGGTTCAAACCTTGACCTGGACCAGGGGGGTGGCTCTTGTGGAGTGTGGCGGCAGGAGGTGATACTCTAACCTTCACCCTTCATCAGGAGGAGATAAGCTGCTGCTCCAAGGGCGCTGCTCCAATGGCGCTTGCAGTCAGCGCTGCAGCCTCTCTGCCTCTCCTGCTGCCTCAGTCGTCCATGCCTCCCCTCCCCATGCTGCCATGCGAGCTGCAGGGAGGGAGGGAGAGGCAGACACGGAGCAAGTGAGTGCAGGGAAGCAAGGTGCAGAAAAAACAGAACTTGGTGAAGAGAAGAAATTGTGAGAGCGCTGGCTGCAAGGGGGACAGCGAGGATGTGAACTGAACCACGTGGTACCACACCTGGGGCTGTGAGTACCTGAGGCGACCTGCACCTGCTACCTTAGGCTAAACCTGCCACCTGTTACCTGGGGAGGTGGTTCATTCCCTGGGCGTGTCCCCTTGCAGCAAGAGCAGCCATGGGCGCATGAGAATGCAAGACAGGAGGCGGAAGTGAGAACTTTGAAGGTAGAGGACTTAGCTTCGCAAGAGGTTGGTGCAGAGATGATCCGAGGCAGGCGGAGTGAGTGTGGCACTCGCTGCTCCCCGTGCAGAACAGAGGCGATTCAGGGGAGAGAGAACCTGCCAGGGAAACAAGAAGGAAGGCAGTGAGTAAGTGCAAGGCAAGGCAGCAGCAGGAATCAATCAACCATGTAACAACACGTGTATGTAAAAGTGCATGTGAGCCCAGCACAGCGCCACAAGAGCCATGCAGTAAGAACCTGACCTGAGGGGCCACCTGAACCTGACCTGAACCACACCTGAACCACCTGAACCTTGACCTGAACCAGGGGGGGGGGCTCGTGTGACGTGCAGAGTCAGGGGGTGATACTTTCAACCTTCCACGGCTTCCACAGCAGGTGAATCGAGGCTGCACTGCTCCTCTGCGCTCCTCCGCACGCCCGCCTTGGGAGCTCCGGTGAGCGTAAGCGCCTCGCCTTGGTGTTGCCGTGGGGAAAAGAACCTGCAGGCGAAGCAGGAGAGAGAGTGAGTGAGCGCATGGCACAAGGAAACGACAGATGATGCTAAAGCATGCTGGAACAATAAAATGAACCGACCACAGCAGCACAGGAGCACCAAAGAAAACACCTGAGGGGTCACCTGAACCAAAGAAAACACCTGAGGGGGAACCTGGACCTGATTCAAACCTGAACCTGGACCAGGGGGGAAGGTGGCTCCTGTGGAGTGTGGCGGCAAAAGGAGGTGATACTCTAACCTTCACCCTTCATCAAAAGGTGATGAGCTGCCTTGGCGCTCCTCCAACGGCGCTGCTCCAACCTCCTCCCTTGCATCAGTCGCCTGGCGCTGCTCCCTTGCTGCTTGCGCACCTGCTCCGGGAGAGGGAGGGGAGGGGAGAGGGGGGGCAGGGGTGCGCATGGAGGGGGAGTGAGGGGGAGGGAGGCAGCAGAGCAGCACGGAAGGGGATCATGCATGCATGCGAGGGGAGATGGAGGAAGAGTGGAAGAAGGGCCGCTGGTGGACGCACAGTCACAAGCCACACACCCACGGGCTAAGTTTACCTGCTGTAAGGGATTTACCTGAAGGCTTCACCTGGGGGGGGCTTTACCTGTAGTGAGGGGGGTCTGCGGGATGTACCCTGTGCTGCCACCAGTGGCCCCGTTTTGAGAGAAGCGGGACAAGGAAAGAGGGATCGGGCGTGCAAAGGAAATCGGCCCCTTGTGTACTTAGCTTCAAAGACGGCGCTTGGAGGGCGAGATGTTGGTGGTGGGTGCAGGAATGAGGTGGCGCCTGATATGTTGCCACGTATGTGTTGCCACGCGCGAGAGGATCATGCTGCTTGGCGCAAGAGGCCTTGGCGCTTTCCGTGGTCGCCCGCCGTGCTCTGCGAATCCTCCTGGATGGCGAGCAGGTGACAATCCGTCATGGTAATCTGCAAAAAGACAAGTGAAGCGAGTCAGATCAAGGACCAGAAAAAAACACGGCGAAAATGGACGAGACGGGAATGAAACGGAATCAAACGAAATGTTCGAGTACAGTAAAAAACGGCGGAATTGGAACAGTGAACAGGCACAGCGGAGATTGGTAAACGGATGTTCGTACCGGAAAGGTTGCTCGATTTCGAGACTGGCCACGCGCGCGCAAGCTGCTTGGACATCGCGCTTTGAGGGACGAACATGCTGCGGACTGCGAATCGTCGTGCTTCATTGCGAACAGGTAGCGATTCGTCATGGTGGGGCGAGTCATTGTAATCTGCAAAGAGCGAAACGAATCGAGTCAGCTCAGAGCGCAGAAACACGAATATCGGACACACAAGGCGGAAATTGACAAGCAGATAATACACGGCCGGAATGGGCTAGTACATATTTAAATCAGCGGAAACGAAACGGCGGGAATTGACGAGTAGAAAAAGAAACTTATGTTTGGAAATAGATGGTACCGGCAGGGTCGACGGAAACTGCTGCTCGATTTCGAAGCTGTACGCTACGAACGGCGGCGATCGCTTCTGACGGCGTAACTCGATCCTGTCGGCCGGAACTGCTGTTGCCAGCGAATATCGGTAATTCCGAAGGCGAAATTCGTTGTAGCCGAAAACGAGATCGTTGCTGCTTACAGCGGAAACCGCTTCTCACGACGCCACGACACAGAAAATAGTCGTCGCTTCCGATGCCGATTTTGACGGCGAATGTCCTTCCTGACGGCGAAACTGTAGCTAATGCAATACGACCTGCTAACTACGACATGGCTCCGCAGTTGGCGTTGAAAATCCAATACGAGGAGTTCGGCATTAGCTTAGCGAACTACGATGAATCGGCGGTAGAAGCTAACAGTGAAGGAAATGAAAGGAGCGAGGTGGAGGAAAATGGAGAAAGGAGGAGACGAGGAGAAATAGAGGGAAATGGGAATTGGATTGGCCTCGCTGGTTTCAGAAACTTGAAGTGGTTCAGCTCGGTTGAAACGTGTTACCAGTTTTTCCTGCGAGGATGGAGAATCTGAATGCTGTTGAGCTCGGTTCCAATGGTTCAGGAAAGGTTTTGGTGTTTTTTACGTGTGGTCCCTCCCTCCTCTCCACCGCAGAAGGCATCGGCTCAGCACGGACCAGCGGAATGCTGACCAATACTGAGGCTGGACTGTCGGCGGAAAATGAAGGCTCACCGACAAGGTTGGCGCAACGCGACTGGCCGCAAAATCACGTTCTTTGCGCCAAAAGCGGACCGAGCCCCAACGTTCACGACTTGCGACGTGATCGCAGTCGTGCATCCTGTTACTGCTGGCTGGTCTGCGTTTTCACGACAGTCGTGAACGTCGCCAGCTCCATCAAGCCGAACGGTTGGCTGGGAAACCGCAACACGGCGGAAACACTCCCCCAAAATGCCTGACACATCACAGGGAGCTGCGGCAAATGGGGAGGTTTTCTCGAGTGCTTCCGCGACGTTTGTCGGGACCTGCTTGAATCTTGGTTGGCTGGGTAATCCAACTGATCCAACGGCTCATTATTACTCGGACAGGATTTGCCAGAATTCTGGTGCTCGATCAAGTGACAATCAATCTCAGACTCCTCTTAGATACTGTAGAAGCTGAGACGTTTTCAAACAAAACGTTTTGACGCTTTGAGAGAATTCCTAAATGTTCCGACTTTGGAAATGCCAGACCTGAAGTGTGTTCAGCTCAGGCTTAGCGTGTGCGAACCTTGCAACTGTATTCTGACCTTTGTCAGGAACATGTACCACATCGGATTTTCTTAGGGTGCGTTCTTGACCGATTGTAAGGGAAATGCGGAATGTAGGATCTGCCACGAGGAGCGCTTTGATTTGAAAAGCTCCGCCTCAACTTTGACTACAATTGAGTGTCATGCCACTATACCATACCTCAATAAGAACTGATCAGATATAACGCAAACACCACTATTGCTGGCTGAACATCCGTGTATATATTACGAACAATGTCACTTCCCATCGGCCTGAGTTCAAACACACAATGCTCCTGGCTATCAAGTTCCAACACATTGCGCCTCGATTTTGCTGCCAATTTACGGCCAAGTTGTCAGAGGTGCCTCCACTTACACCAAGCCTCCCTCCCCACCAGCAGAAATCACTTTCCAAAAAACACACCACAACTCCTGTTTCGCTTCCCTAACTCTCACAGCTTCCCATTGTCGACCACAACTCCTGTCTCGCTTTCCTAACTCTCACAGCTTCCCGTTGTCGGCCAAGCTTTCCATTACCTAGTAGAGATTAATCCGCCTGGAGCGACGGTAACACGCAGGAATTTCGGTACGAGCTTATTCTCGCCTTATTTGGGCCAATCGACTCGTCTATTACGTTCCACCTTAAACATTAGCTAGCGTCGCGACTCGTCTGTTCTGGTTCGATCTTGAGCCATGATACAAGTGCAAGATGCGTTCTATTGGAGGATAGATTGCAGTCATACGTTGTGGCTCTTAAATGCAGGATGGATTAGCGACGTAGGATATAATATCGACCTTAGTACGCGGTCCAAAGGCGCAGGATAGATTAGCGACTTCCAGAAAGCATTACCGTGACGTACGACAAATCTGCAACTTTCAACATGTGGCCTTAAACCACCTGACGATTTCGACTGTCGTCGTCTTTCGCAGTCGTTTGCCGAGTTTGTCTGTAACGTATTACCTAGTCCGCAGCTCCCTAGTTCCCCTAGTCGACTAACTAAGCTAGCGTAGGTCCTGCGCTTAGCTTAGTTAGTCGACTAGGGGAACTAGGGAGCTGCGGACTAGGTAATACGTTACATTGTCTGCCCTTCGCCAAGTGTCGCTCAAGTTGGCAAAGTTCGATGCCGCCGTTCGCGGTTTTTCTCTGCTTGCTCCCGTCGTTCGCCAAGTTTCTCTTTCATTTGCCGGATCCTACTAGCGCTTGCCGACCTTCGGTGACGTTCACCAAGAATCGCTGCCTTTCGCACAGCTGCTGCCGTTCGCCGAGTATCGATGTCTTTCGCACAGCGACTGCCGTTTGCGTAGTGTCGCTGACTTTCGCATTCGCACAGCTGCTGCCGTTCGCGTAGTGTCGCTGCCTTTCCCACAGCTGCCGTTCGCGGAGTGTCGCTGCCTTTCGCACAGATGCTGCCGTTCGCTGAGTGTCGCTTCCTTTGGCACAGCTGCTTCCGTTCGCAGAGTACCGCTTTTACAGCTGCTGCCGTTCGCGTAGGGTCGCTGCCTTTCGCACAACTGCTTCCGTTCGCCGAGTGTCGCTACTTGTCGCACAGCTGCTGCCGTTCGCGGAGTTTCACTGCCTTTCGCACAGCTTCTGCTGTTCGCGGAGTGTCGATGTCTTCAGCACACTTGCTCCTGTTCGTTCGCGGGTTGTCCGCCGAATTTCTCTCCCGTTCACTACGTTTCACAGGTTTCGCTGACTTTCGCTGCCGTACGAGAGGTTTGCTTCGAGAAACGACGGCGAACGTCGTCGCTGCAGTAGCCGTCGAAGCCTACCTGCTGGTTCCGCCGAAGTGAAAGCGTGGCGCAGGAGCGGCAGCGCGGCGATCGGAACATGGTACGTGCCTGTTGATGCTCGCAGGGGGGAAGTGTAGTGAGTCCTAGAGCGTCGCCGCGCAGAGGCAAAAGTCGTGTCTCCTGTCCTTTCCTCCACCACTCGCCTCTTGCTGTTTTTAGCCCTCTCTTGTTGCATCGTTTCTGTGTGGCTGCCTCTCTCCCCATGCGCGTGTGTGCCTCAAGGCCTGCGAGGTGGACGGGAGTGGCAGCGAGTGGACGGGGAATGGGCGGGCTGCCGTGGCTGGCGCGCACGAGAGACGACCTTCCCAGCGAGGAGAAGTGAAAGCGTGGCGCAGAGCGGCGAACTGAACATGGTACGTGTCAGGGCATGCTTGCAGGGGGGACGTGTAGTGAGTCGCCGCGCAGAGGCAACAGTCGTGTATCTTGGCCTTGCTCCTGCCGCTCGCCTCCTCTCGTGCTGCTCCTAACCCTTCCTTTTCCTCCACCTTCTGTGTGCGTGTTTTCTCCCCGCATGCTTGTGTGTGCCTCACGGCCTCCGAGGTCGAGGGGAATGGCACTGTGTGGACGCGGAATGGTGCGGAGTGGACGCGGAATGGCGCGGAATGGCGCGGAATGGACCCGAAATGGCGCGGAGTGGACGCGGAATGGCGCGGAGTGGGCGCGGAATGGCGCGGAGTGGACGCGGAATGGCGCGGAATGGCGCGGAATGGAGGCGCGGAGTGGACGCGGAATGGCGCGGAGTGAGCGCGGAATGGCGCGGAGTGGACGCGGAATGGCGCGGAGTGGGCGCGGAATGGCGCGGAGTGGGCGCGGAATGGACGGGACTTGCGTTGCGGCCTCGCTTGAGATACGTCCTGGCCCAGAGCAGCACGCGTGAAGTGAAGGCAGGGCGCAGGAGTGGGAGAGCGGCGGACGGAGCGTGGTACGTGCCAGGGAGTGCTTGCAGGGGGGCCATGAATTGAGTCGTAGGGCGTCGCCGCGCAGAGGCAAGAGTCGTGTCTGTTGCCGTTGCTTCTGCCACTCGCCTCCTGCTGCTTCTGACCATCACTTGTTGCACCGCCTCTGTGTGTGTGCGTGTCCCTCTCCCCGTGCGTGTGTGTGCCTCACGGCCTGCGAGGCGGACGGAAACGTCAGCGAGTGGACGGGGAATCGACACCACTGCCATTGCTGGCACGCACGAGAGACAACCATCCTGCGAGGAGAAAGGGGAGAAGGGAGAGCAACCTGCCTGGAGCAGCACGCCTGAAGTGCAGGAGTGGTACGTGCCAGGGGGTGCTTGCAGGGGGGCCGTGAAGTGACGCCGCGCAGAGGCATGCGCCTCACCACTCGCCTCCTCTCCTGCTGCACCACGTACCGCGCAGAGCGGTACGTGTCATGTCTGTTGCCCTTGCCTCCACCACTCGCCTCCTCTCCTGCTGCTCCTAACCCGTCCTTGTTGTGCCGCTTCTGTGTGTGTGTCTCTCTCCCCATGCGTGTGTCTCTCTATCCCCATGCGTGTGTCTCTCTCTCCCCATGCGTGTGTGTGCCTCATGTCCTGCGAGACGGACGGGGAGGCAGCGAGTGGGCGAGTGGGCAGCGAGTGACTGCAGGATGATGGCGAGCACACAAGAGGTTTTGAGTGGATCAGGTCAAGCAGTTCCCCGCTTCACTTTTCACTTTTCACCATCTTCCTGCTTTCCGTGTTCGTTCTCTCTTGTCTACCATTTTTCCACGGTGCCATGAGTCTTTGCGGCAATGCTGTGAGATGATCATGCCACTCGTCTCAGCTCCCTAACCCCTCCTCTCCTGTCCTCTCGTCCTCTCTGCAGCGACCGGTTCTTGCGACGGAGCAGCCGGGAGCACGGGCAGCGGCAGGGAGCTGCTTGGAGCCAAGGCTTGGCGCAGCAGCAACGGAGCAGCCTGGAGTAGCACACTAGCAGCGAAGGCGTGGTGCAGGCGTGGCAGACGGACGACGTGCCAGGGGGTGCTTGTGGGGGGGGGCGTGAAGTGCGTCGCCGCGCAGAGGCAGCATAAAAGGAGGGGTGAGTGCATCATATCCTATCGCAACCAAGTTCCCTCTATTTGCCGTCCTTGCTCTTGTCAGGGTGTCTCGGAGCTTACCTGTCTCCCTTCACCCTTGTCCATGTGGCTCGTTCTCTTGCCTTACTCTATGCAGCTAACCTGATCTTCTCGCCTCGCTCCCCCCTTAATGGCCAGGATGATCGCCAGGCCAGCACACAAGGAGCTGTGAGTCCATCACACCAACCAGTCCACCTGGAGCACCACGCCTGAGGTGAAGGCGTGGCGCACGAGTGGGAGAGCAGCGAAGGGAGCATGGTAGGTGCCAGGGGGTGCTTGCAGGGGGGGAGTGAAGTGAGTCGTAGGGCGTCGCCGCGCAGAGGCAAGAGTCGTTTCTGTTGCTTGCGGGTCCATCACTTGCCACCTGCTGCTTCTAACCCTCCTTTATTGCGCTGCTTCTGTGTGTGTCTCTCTCTCCCCACGTGTGTGTGTCTCTCTCTCCCTGTGTGTGTGTCTCTCTATCCCCCCGTGTGTGGCTGTCTCTCTCCCCCCGTGTGTGTGTGTGCCTCGTGGCCTGCGAGACGGAGAGCAATGTCAGCACATGGACGCATGAAGTGACTGCGTGGCGCAAAATTGGGAGAGCAGCGGACGGAGCGTGGTACGTGCCAGGGGGTGCTTGCAGGGGGGCCGTGAAGAGAGTCGTAGGGCGTCGCCGCGCAGAGGCAAGATTCGTTTCTGTTGCTTGCGGGTCCATCCCTTGCCACCTGCTGCTTCTAACCCTCCTTTGTTGCGATGCTTCTGTGTGTGTCTTTCTCTCCCCACGTGTGTGTGTCTCTCTCTCTCCCTGTGTGTGTCTCTCTCTCTCCCCCCGTGTGTGGCCGTCTCTCTCCCCCCGTGTGTGTGTGTGCCTCGTGGCCTGCGAGACGGAGAGCAATGGCAGCACATGGACGCATGAAGTGACTGCGTGGCGCAAAATTGGGAGAGCAGCGGACGGAGCGTGGTACGTGCCAGGGGGTGCTTGCAGGGGGGCCGTGAAGAGAGTCGTAGGGCGTCGCCGCGCAGAGGCAAGATTCGTTTCTGTTGCTTGCGGGTCCATCCCTTGCCACCTGCTGCTTCTAACCCTCCTTTATTGCGATGCTTCTGTGTGTGTCTTTCTCTCCCCACGTGTGTGTGTCTCTCTCTCTCCCTGTGTGTGTGTCTCTCTCTCCCCCCGTGTGTGGCCGTCTCTCTCCCCCCGTGTGTGTGTGTGCCTCGTGGCCTGCGAGACGGAGAGCAATGGCAGCACATGGACGCATGAAGTGACTGCGTGGCGCAAAATTGGGAGAGCAGCGGACGGAGCGTGGTACGTGCCAGGGGGTGCTTGCAGGGGGGCCGTGAAGAGAGTCGTAGGGCGTCGCCGCGCAGAGGCAAGATTCGGTTCTGTTGCTTGCTGGTCCATCCCTTGCCACCTGCTGCTTCTAACCCTCCTTTGTTGCGATGCTTCTGTGTGTGTCTTTCTCTCCCCACGTGTGTGTGTGTCTCTCTCTCCCTGTGGGTGTGTCTCTCTCTCCCCCCGTGTGTGGCCGTCTCTCTCCCCCCGTGTGCGTGTGTGTGCCTCGTGGCCTGCGAGACGGAGAGCAATGGCAGCACATGGACGCATGAAGTGACTGCGTGGCGCAAAATTGGGAGAGCAGCGGACGGAGCGTGGTACGTGCCAGGGGGTGCTTGCAGGGGGGCCGTGAAGAGAGTCGTAGGGCGTCGCCGCGCAGAGGCAAGATTCGTTTCTGTTGCTTGCGGGTCCATCCCTTGCCACCTGCTGCTTCTAACCCTCCTTTGTTGCGATGCTTCTGTGTGTGTCTTTCTCTCCCCACGTGTGTGTGTGTCTCTCTCTCCCTGTGTGTGTGTCTCTCTCTCCCCCCGTGTGTGGCCGTCTCTCTCCCCCCGTGTGTGTGTGTGCCTCGTGGCCTGCGAGACGGAGAGCAATGGCAGCACATGGACGCATGAAGTGACTGCGTGGCGCAAAATTGGGAGAGCAGCGGACGGAGCGTGGTACGTGTCAGGGGGTTCTTGCAGGGGGGCCGTGAAGAGAGTCGTAGGGCGTCGCCGCGCAGAGGCAAGATTCGTTTCTGTTGCTTGCGGGTCCATCCCTTGCCACCTGCTGCTTCTAACCCTCCTTTGTTGTGATGCTTCTGTGTGTGTCTTTCTCTCCCCACGTGTGTGTGTGTCTCTCTCTCCCTGTGTGTGTCTCTCTCTCTCCCCCCGTGTGTGGCCGTGTCTCTCCCCCCGTGTGTGTGTGTGCCTCGTGGCCTGCAAGACGGAGAGCAATGGCAGCACGTGGACGAATGAAGTGAAGGTGTGGCGCAAAATTGGGAGAGCAGCGGACGGAGCGTGGTACGTGCCAGGGGGTGCTTGCAGGGGGGCCGTGAAGAGAGTCGTAGGGCGTCGCCGCGCAGAGGCAAGAGTCGTGTCGCCTCTTGTTCTTGTCTTTGCCATTCGCCTCCTCTCCTGCTTCTTCTAACCCGCCTTGTCGTGCCGCTTCTGTGGCGTCTCTCTCCCCGCGTGTGTGTGTGTGTGTGTGTGTGTGTGTGTGTGTGTGTGTGTGTGTGTGTGTGTGTGTGTGTGTGTGTGTGTGTGTGTGTGTGTGTGTGTGTGTGTGTGTGTGTGTGCCTCACGGCCTCAAGGGGGCAGTGGCCGCAGCAACTGGGAAATGATTGGCAAGTACACAAGGAGTTGTGAGTGGAGCAGATTGAGTCGTATACCACTTCTCCGTTCTCCATTCTCCATTCTCCATTCTCCATTCTCATGCATTCCTTTCTGCATCTCTGTGTTGTCTACCATCTTTCCACTATCCACACTGTGTGTCTTTGCTGCTGTGTTGCTAGATGTTCATGACATTCTTCTCAACTCTCAATCCCCTACTCTCCTAGCCTCTCCTCCACTCTGCTCGCCTCTCTTTCATCACCAGAAGCACAGCACATCACCTACAGTCCAGCACCAGCAGTATGGGCAGCAGCGGTGGCAGCAGCAGTAGCAGTGGCAGCAGTGCTTGCAGCATCAAGGGCCGCTGCAGTGGTTGCAGCTGCAGCACTGGAGGGGTAATTACATCGTAACCTAATGCTTACGAGTTCCTTCCAAGTGTTGGCTGTTCCTTCTATTCCTTGTGTTGTTGTCCTGGCTTTGATGCCTTACTCGTCTCCCGTCATCCTTCTCCTGATGTTGCTCCCCCCTCCTCCTTTTCTGTGTCTCATCTCCTTCAATATGGTGCCCTCATCTCCCGCCCCTCTCCATGTCCCATTGCTGTTTGTGGCAACAGCTGCGGGGGAAGCAGGGGCAGCAACCGCAGTGCAGCGAATTCTACTTGGTGGGTGTGATGGGGGATTCTGCACAGGGGAGTTGCTGGCCTTGCTACCGTACATTTCGCACTTAATGCTTGCTTCACAATGCCAATCTCACATGAACAAAGTACACAACTCTTTTGTGTCTTTTGATCGGTTTCACTTCCATGGTGCCATGCGCTTTTACATCTCGTAAGTGTCTCTCTGTTCTCTTTCCTCCCCTTTCTTTCATGCCTCGTTGCTGCCCCACGAGCAGCTCATAAGTGGCTCTTGTATGGTGAAGTGCAGGGCGAGGTAGAGGACATGCGGGGTCCCATACCGCCAAGAACTCAAGATGGACCTCTGCTGTGCTTTGCTGTGCTTTGGTTTGCTTAGCTGAGCTTATTTATTCTTAGGTGTGCTGCGTTGTGTGCTGTGCTGTGCTGGGATGGGATGGGCCTGCATATTGTGGAATAGGTGTGTGGGTGGGGTGTGCACTGGGCACTGGGCAGCCTGGAAAGCGCCTGGGCATGAACACCCACGCAGGACAGGGAGTCGTGGCAGGTACTGTTCCTTGGTGGCATGGCAACCCGACGCTGATGGGGTGCAGCTGGCATGAGAGGCACACGCATGCTGATGGGGTGCAAGAGATAGGGGCGAGGAGTCAGACAAAAATCCTTTTACACACAACTGACAGTGGTGAGGGCACGTGCACGCTGCATGTACGGTAGTAGCAAGCATCTGGTGAGGAGAGAGAACAGGGGGTGACATGGTACGGACTGACAGAAAGCACGGGGCGCGCATATTCTGCACAATATCTGCAGCACAGGAATGGCCAGAGCAGCACTGCACACCATATGGCTCAACGCTGCTGTTGTGACAAAAGAAGTGAACACTGGCACCACAGCCATGCTATCAGGCACAGCAAGAGCATAGATGCCACAATGCCTCCAAGCCTTTCACATGCACTGTTTTGCTACATCCTCCATGCCTGCATCTGCAGCTGCAATGCCATACCCATCAGCCAACATCTCCCAACCAACCAGCTAATCTTGCAATACAAGCAGTCCAGCAGCAGCCAAGCAGGGAAGCAGCTGGAGCTCCAAAGGGTTCTGGATTATGCTAAAAATATATTATGCAGTGTGAAGCTATAGAAGTTTACTTGGGCTGATAGTAATAGTGTGGACATGCTTGTGAATGTCTTCGTTTTCGCCGAATCAAGTGAGGGGGGTTGCCAGAAAGGGAAATCTCGCGTGTGCAGCGTCAGCTGCGCTCACCCCAAAATTGCGGGTCAACTGGAGTCCTCCTGTCCCGTACCGTGCTGCAAAGGCCCATACCCATTAGAAGCCACGAGAAGCCCACATTTTTTTTTTCCGAGCACTCTCCGAGCCAAGTCCCCTTGTAAATATACCCATTAGTCGACTGGACTCGTTTTGCGTGAACGAATTCTATTCCCGTACATGACGTTCTGACTCCGAGCTGCGCATTTGACGTGCACTTGCTAGTACTAGCACGAGCAGCAGCAGTCTACGCTTCTGCGAGACCGCACAGATGACGGCAGGCGCAGCAGTACACGCTAGTCCCAGACGCTTTTGCCGTAGTAGATCCGCGCGCCGTTCTTCCGTGCGCGTTCCGCTGCCGCTGCCGCTGCTGCTGCTACGGCTGCTGCTCCTGCTGTGCAACGACGGAACCGCAAACAGCGGGCTAGATGGGTGGATCGTCAGCAGTAGCTGCAGCAGCAGCACGCCGTTCACTGCATGGCTGCAAGGGATCTCCGTCGTCGCCGCGGAGCCGCGTCTGGACAAGTCACAAGGTGCTGCCACGTGTGCCTTGTTTGCCCCCATGCGCCGCGATGACGCGGCGTGACATGCGATCCGAACCCGCCGTCAAATACCCGCCACGTCTCCACCGTTATCTCCTCTCCTCGCTTAAGAATCGTGCTGTTACATTGGTATTACATGCCGTTGTCCCGTTCTCTTCGTTCTCCACCATCCCCCCATCGCTTCGTCTCTCCCTCTCTACGGTGCACATTCTCCCCATCTCTCCGCTTCCCCCAGTGGCGCCGCTGGCGGCGTGCGCGGCGGCATGGGGCGTGGCGTTCGTAGACCCGTCCGACCCCACGGACTGCGGGATCGCCCTCAACATCACGTGCGACGCCGCCGGCATGGTCGACTGGATGTGCGCGCGCTGCCCTCTGCCCGCTGCCCTCCCCTCTCTCACGCCCGCCCCTCTCACGCTCCACGCTCCAACCCACCGCAATGACACGTGGCCTTCATCTGTTTAGCCCTTTGAGTTTGGCTCAAAAGCAACAGGACGTTCCCAGTTCAATCAACACGCGACCTTCTTGCTTCCACTTCCTTCCTCTCCCATCCCATTCCACACCCATCCTATTCCACCCTTTCTCCTTACTCTCTCCCTCTCCCTCTCTCTCTCTCTGCGTCCCCCCAACCTATCTCTCTATCTCCCCTCGTTGCCATGCGTTAGGGTGTTGAACAGCGGGGGCATAGCAGGACCGATCCCGCCCAGCATTGGCAGCCTCATCGGACTCACCCACATGTCAGCCTCCCTGCCCCTCCACCCTCGCACCCCGATGGCACCGTGCCAGCCTCTGTCTCGCTACTCCCGACTTTTATCGCCACCGTCCCACATTGCTTGCGCATCTCCCCCCTTCACCCCCCCCCCCCCCGCCCCCTCCCCATTCTATCCATACCCACCCATTCCCATCCTTGAACATATATATCCATCCGTATGCATCCCTAACCCTCCATCCCCCATCCCCTCCGCCCTGCCCCATTGTCCGACACGTCATGGCTTGCGTGCGTGTGTGCGCTGCAGTGATCTAGACAACAACGCATTGACGGGGTCCATCCCGCCCACCATCAGCCACCTCACACGCCTGCTCCACCTGTCAGTCACTCACTCTCCCCACCACCCTTTCCACCACCCTCCCCACCACCCTCCGCACCTGTCAGTCACTCACTCTCCCCACCACCCTCCCCACCACCCTCCCCACCAGTCACTCACTTCACCCACCACGCTCCCCACCTGTCAGTCACTCACCCTCCCCGCCCTCTTGATTCTTCTGTGTAGTACCCTCTCCAGCCCGCTTCCCTCTCCTCACACGACTCTTCCTCTCCCATCTCTTCGGATCGGACACACAAAGACCCCCTGTGCCTCCCTCCCCCTCTCCCTCCCCCTCTCCCTTCCCCCCTCCTGTCTGTCCACAGCGACCTGAGTTACAACCAGCTCTCGGGCTCCATACCCACCGCCATTGACGGCCTTCTCTCAATCACTGAGCTGTATGAATGAGCACTTGTGCGCAGTATGCCGAGCATTTGTCTCTCAAGTTTCTTGTTTCTACAAGTCTGCATGCATTCGTGCGCAGTGCATTCCTTACAGTACCTCCTCGTTTCATTCCTTGTGTCTGCCTGCATTCCTCTCCCATGTCGTCTCGTCCCTATTACCCTATTTCCGCTGCAGCAACTTTCGCTACAACAGGATGACTGGCAGCATTCCTGCGGTTATTGGCAATCTCACCACGCTCAATGACCTGTGCGCCCTCTCTCTTTCTCCAGCTCTTTCCTTTTCTCGTGATCTTCCCACCACCAACCACCCAACCCCCTGTTCCAACCTTTTTTTTTTAACCTCCCTCGCTCTCACCTCCTTCATCCGCTCTACTCATGTTTCTTTCACCTGGATTCACATTCGTATTCCTGAAATCTCTTGAGGAATCTCTTCCTGGACTCATCGCTCTCACAGGCGCATACCAACCTGTCCCCCACCCCCCTCACCCCTCCCTTCCCCTCCACCACCTCCTCCCCCGCGTGTTGCTACCTCCCAACACGTCACTGCACACAGCTACCTGTCGTCGAACCAACTGAAGGGGTCTCTGCCCGCCGAGATAGGCAACCTGCACCAACTCTCCACGCTGTGAGCCGCGCTTGCCTCCTCGCTCTCCTTGCTCCCCTCCCTCCCGTGCATGCGTGTGCACCACGAGAGGCGTGAGGAATGCGAGCGGTGTGCGAGGAGTGGGCGCAGATGAGGTTAAGAGAAGGTATCACCGGGAAGGATATGATGGGCAGGAGAAGATATGGCGAAGATGTATCGATGACACGATATCAATCTGTGTGACTCGATTCTTCTCTTGGGCCCCCTCTAACCCTCCCTCCCTCCCGCCCTCCCCCCCCACCGCTCCTCCCAGGGACGTCATATCAGGCAACCACCTGTCTGGTGTGGTACCACCTGTGCTCGGAGGCATTCCCCTCGGTACCCTGTGAGGCATTCCCCCCGGCCCCTGCTGCTGTTGCTCTGCTCCCTGCCCGCCTGCCCGCCTGCCTCCCTGCACTGTCCTGTCCTGTCTCCCTCGATTTTCCTCTGCCTCACATGCACCTCTCCTTCCATCCCTTCCCCCTTCCGTGCCAAGCCATTCGTCCATGCCACCGCCATCCTGCTTCCATGCTCATGCCTTCTTCCATGCCTTCTCTCATGCCCTGCGCCTCCCCCCATGTCATGTCCCCACGTGCCACTGACTGACCAGTTCGATCTACGAGTCAAACCTCACGTGTCCCACAGGGGGATCCTGTCAGCTAAAGCAGGACCCCATGTCTGCCTTCTGCCTCGAGTGCCCGGACTTCTGCGCCTCCTGCACGCCCTCCCCTGGTGCTGCCCTCTCCTGGTGCTGCCCTCCCCTGGTGCTGCCCTCGGCTCGTGCTGCCCTCCCTTGGTGCTGCCTTGCCGCCCCGGTCCCCGGATCACAGTGCACATCCCATGCGTTGCCACCCACGCAATGCCATCCTATCAGATCCCTTCGCTATCCTCCCTCCACCGTTTCCCTCTCAAACAGTCTGTCTCGCCCTTCCTGTGCATCTCAGTTTCAGTCACTTTCGAGAATTGTACATATTATATCTCCTCTGTCTCCCTGCCTCTCTCTCTCCCCCCAACCCCACTCACCCTTGCAGGAAGCCCCCCTCCCCCAGCCCGCTCCCCTTTCCCTGCGCCCATGTTCCCACCACCACGTGTCCCCCGCTCCCCGCCCGCACCACCAGCAGCTTTACCTCCCCTCGTCTTTCCACCCTCTCCCCCTCCACCTTCTCCCTCCTCCCCACCTCCCAGAATCACTCTCTCTCCCCCTATACCTACCACTTCTCCTCCTCCTGAGATCTCTCTCCCACCACCTGCCCTCCCATCCCAACCCTCGCCCTCGACCAATCCCTTCTTGACTCCTCCTCCACTTCCTTCTCCACTCCCGTCCTCCCCATCCGTGCCTCCAACCAGCAGCAGCAGCAGCAGCAGCAGCAGTGGTGGTGGGGTTTCAGTGGCAGTGGTGGCAGGGGTAGCGGCAGCAGCGGTGTGCGTGGTGCTGGTGCTGCTGGTGCTTGGGTTTTGCTGGTGGAGAAGCAAGAAGAAGAAGCAGCATGTTCCATCTGGTGGGTGTGTCACTGATAGTTTCTTTGCTTTCAATGGGTTTTTTTTTTTAGTATATTCTTGGTCAAAGGCACAGTATCTGTTGACGTATCCACCCTGTTTTTCTTCGTTCGAACTCCTCTTCCTGCTCCCGCTAACACCACAACTCCCACTCCCACTGTCCTATCCTTTGGGCCTTCTCGATCACCCTCTCCAAGCCTCACCTCCCTCCCTGCCTTGCCCTTCCCGCATCTTGTGCGCCCTATGTGACTGCACTCTACCCCATCAGGCCCGTCACAGGCCTCGTCACAGCCATTTCTGGACCCACACGCAACTGCAGGTGCGATGCTGTGTGCACACGAGGGGGGGGGGGGAAGGGAGGGTGTGGGGAAGGGAGGGGAGCGGAGGGAGGAACGGGGAGGGAATAAGAACAGAATGAGCAGAGCCGAGTGGTTGGTGGAAGGATGCAGCACAGTTCAAAGCCTGGAACGTGCTGCTGTCAGTGTGCGTAGGTGTGTGCTTGTGTTCTTGCTGCCAGTAAGTCGGAGCTCGTGCCTCAGGTCAACTCTAGTAGCTCTTTCCGTCTACAGCATCACTCATTCCGCACCGCCCTTTCGCGCATCTCTAGTAAGCTACTACTCTGTTGCCATTTCTTCCTGGCGCCACACATCCAACTGTCCCAACCACCACGCACCACCACCATCACCACCACAACCACCACCACTGCCACTATGCACCTCCAGTCCCAACGCACCTCCAGTCCCAACGTACAATTCCGACCCCCCCTCCAAAACCCAGTAGGGCAAGGAGAAGGAGCAATGGTAGCAGCCAAGCCATCCCTGGAGGCGACAAACAGCAGCGGCAGCGACAGCAAGCATAACAGCAGCGCTGCCCCATACCAGCCGGTGACGCCCCTCGGGTCCACGGACGCCCCTCCCCTCTTCCACCAGTTCGCTCTGCGAGAGCTGGAGGCCGCCACACAGTGCTGGTCCCCTGACTGCAAGATCGGCAGCGGGGCGTTTGGCGACGTGTACCGGGGGTTGTGCCCGGGGAATGCGAGCGTGGTGTGGGCGGTGAAGCGCGCTCGGATCATCAGTGCTGACTTCAGGCGAGAGGTGAGCGAGGCGGGAGGGATGGTATATGCACGCAGAACAGCAACGTTGATCATCATCGCAATGCAATTTATGCGCAAGGCATCAGGGCAGGCGGGACTTCCCTTTGCTCGGGCCATGTTGAAATCACTTTTGAGAATTCTCTTTTGAGAAATCGCTTTTGAGAAGTGCTGCTCCTCCGCTCTTACCCCTCGCCTACCCTCGCTGCAATGACCGCACCAAAAACACAACGTCACGACCAGTGCAGGTGGACCAGATGGCGACGAAGCACCATCCCAACCTGGTGCGGCTGCTGGGGTCCTGCAACGACGTGGATGCTGCCTCGCAGCTGCCCCAGCAGATCCTCGTGTACGAGTTCATGGGGCAGGGCGACCTCGCTAAGAGAATGCGCACAGGTGAGTGAGAGGGAGAGGGTGAGTGGGTGAGTGGGTGAGTGAGTGAGTGACTGAGTGGGTGGGTGAATGAATATGCGAGTGAACATGCAGCACGGCTGGATAGGTATTACTCACGAGTGAATGCATGGCAACGGCAGGCAATCTCGTATCACTGCACGAGTGAATGCGTGTTTGAGAAGTCTCAAAGTGTGCCTGCCGCCTGCCACCTGCTGCCTGCCGCACAGCAATCATTCGTGTCCTCATCTTCTTTTCCTTGCTCTTTGCCCTTTCCTCCCTTGCAGAACCCCCTCTGACTCTGCAGCAGCGGCTGGACATTTTGATCGGAGCAGCGCGCGGGTTGGAGTATCTGCACAGCTTTGGCATCGTGCATCGCGACATCAAGCCCGCCAACATCCTGCTCGACAAACACGTGCAGGCAAGTCCGAGAGGTGATGAGTATGCCATGAGAAGCCAACATGCAGGCGCCTTTCCTCCCCCCCATCAGCCCCCACTTGAGAAGCCAATAAGCACGTGAGTGCGTGCATGCAGTGACGCGACTTCTCTTTCTTTACCCACCCTTCCTCTGCCTTTTCCCTTCACCCTGCACTTGTTCCTTTTCTCTTGCACTCAGACGTCTCATATCTGCTGCTGGTGCCTGCTATGGCCTGCCTGCTACGCCACCGCTTTTCCCCTCTCACAACTTCCCCACTTCTCCGTTCGCCCTCGCCCCCCACCTCCCCTCGCCCCACCGTGAATGCATGTGTCACAGGCCAAGGTGTCGGACTTTGGTCTTCTCCGCCTGGGGGAGGGGCGCAACCCCGCCACTACCACCACCAGCGGTGGCAACACGAGCAGCGGCAGTGGTGGTGGTGGTGGTGGTGGGTGGGGGTCCACGCGAGTGATGGGCACACCGGGCTATGTGGACCCTGTTTACTACAAGACACACAAGGCCACCCCATCGCTCGATGTATACAGGTGCGCGCACCCCATTACACCACAGCAGACAGCACCAGAGCACAGCCCAGACCACAGCACGCGACACCTATCTCCGTCTCCCACCTTGTTGCTCTCATGGCAGTGGCCCCCAACACAGCCTCCGCTTCCTCCACCTCTCCTTCTCTTGCCGCCATCAATCCATCCGGATTCAAGTTATGCCACGCCACCTGCCCTCCTCTCGCTCCCCACCGTGGATTCCTAACATCCCACCGTTTTCCCCTTTCTTCCCACTGCCTCCCCCCACTGTCCCCCTCTCTGTTCCCGCCCATCCACCCTGTCCTGTTCCCCGGTTCCCGGCGAGGCAGCTTTGGAGTGGTGATGCTGGAGGTGGTGCTGGGGCGGGGCCCAGTGGTGCTGCTGGGGACAGAGTGCATTAATATCAAGGACTGGGTGAGTCTTGAGCCCAATTGAAAGCCACTGAAGTGGTGCTGGGGTGGGATTCCGTTGTGCTCATGGGCACGGAATGGTTTGCACCCTCCTTTCCCCTCCTTGCCCTTGTTCATTCTATGCTTTGCACGCCCTTCTCTCCAACCTCATCACATCGTCCCTTCCCCCTCTTCTTCCACAACCCTGTCAGGCCGCCCCTCTCCTAGCTGCCGACAACCTCACACCACTGGTAGACCCCTCGTTACAAGCACAGCCACCAGACGCCCTTGCCAGCACGCTCAGTCAAGAGCAGCAGGAGCGGCTGACAAGGGCGCTGACAGAGCTGGGCCTGGCATGCACGCATGTGCCCACGGCCTCGCGCCCCTCCATGGCCTCGCTCATCTCCTCCCTCTCCTCCCTCAAGAGTGAGTATTTTGGCACACGGGAGGGCGCGAGAGATGGCAGTGGGGGGCTACAGGGGTATGGGGGTGTAGGTGCTGTTGCTGGTGCTGGTGTTGGTGGTGGTGTTCAGGCGAGGGTTATTCATGAGGAGGACGAGGAGGATGGTGCGTTGGAGCTATCAGGCGGCATTGGTGCAAGGGCTGGTGGAGTAGGAGCAGGAGCTGGAACGGGTGGATTGGCAGGGGCAGCAGGAGAAGCACATGCAAAGCAAAAGGGAGATGGAGGAGGTATGGGGGGCGATGTGGGGTTGCAGGAGAGTGCAGAGGAGGTGGACAGAGCGTTCATGGAGGGGCTGAAGGAGCAGGGGCGCACTCTGGATGAAGAGCTGTCTATTCTGAACCACATGCTCGTCATGTCTGCCGTGCAGCACAGCGGCATGCACCTCTCCTCCTCCTCCGCCTTGCCATCCTCCCAGGACCATGCGCAGCGCATCGTGGAGGTATCTGAACTGAGCCCTGATGCGGGATTCGAATGATATCCGGGGCAAGGGTGTGTCGAATGATTGTGCTGCACTGGCAGGCATTTGGTAAATTGCGGTGGGAAATGCACGGCTTCAAGACCTGGCCTGGTATTTCTTGCACACTTCTGTAAACCGGGATTATCTGCAATGTAGCAGAAGACAAATTTCATCTGACCATGTACACGACTATGTACAGTGAAGTGAAGGATAAGCATATATGCTATTTATTGTCCACTCAACCACACACTCCAAAACGTGGTTTTCATGCACACAACTACAAACCAAATCATCTACAGTAAACTGCATAAAGCACACTATTACTAACAAGTTGTACGTCACACAAACCCACGAGAGCTGTAAGACACACAGAAGGCCTGTACTACAAACTCGAGTACCGCATAATACCACACCCAGAAGACAATTGTATGTACAGAGAAGGGAGCATATGGACACATGCATGACGCATCAGAAACACTTGTAGCCCTTGCAGCTGCGGACAAAGGGCATGCAGCGCTTGCCCTTGAGGCATGCATTGCGCGGACAGGCCCTTCTCCTCTTCTTGCATGGCTTGTCCGGCTTGTGGACTGGATGGAGCGGAGGAGGGAAGGGGGACGAGGGGAAGAAGAGGGCGGACGTTGGAGAGAGGACAAGTACCGTGAGGCGAGGGGGAGGGGGGGAAGAAAGTGAGGGGACGGACGGACGGGCAACTGAATGGAGGAGGATTGGAGGCATGAATGCATGGGTTAAGGAGAGGAGCAACTGACTGAGAGGGGGTTCGGTGCAAGAGGAGCAGAAGCCGGGGCAGAGGTGGCAGAAGGCGGACCACGAGACCTGATGCACCACGCAGCTGCCCCCATCCCCACACGTCAGCTCTGCAGTGTCTACATAGCTGCATGCACGTGGGATGGGAGGGGAAGAGGGAGGGAATGGGGGAATGAGGGGAGGAGTGAGTGGACAAAGGAAGTATGGAACGAGGGGATGTAGGGATGGTGGGGACGGTGGTGAGGCTTTGCGTTGAAAGGTGTGTTTTAAACTGGAACGATTGAGATGGGATGGGAGGGCATAGGTTGCAACCACAGGATCTGATTTGAGACGTCTCAAAACTAGGTTGAACCCACAGGATCTGAAGGTTAGTCATGTTTCCCAGAGTGGCAGGCAGCGTTCCTGTGAGATCGTTCCAGCGCAGGTCCCTGCAGGCACGGTATTGGAGCAGTGGGGGAGAGTGAGGAGCATAGAGGAGAGTGAGGAACACAGAGGAGAGAGTGAGGAACATGCAAGAGAGGGCAAGAAGAGAGCAGAATTTACGTTTGAAAGGAGACATGCGGCAGGCAGGATCGTAAGGGGGGTGGAGTAGAGAGAGGGAGGGAATCGTGTCAAAGGGTACGTCAAGGGGTTTGGGACAGGGGAGGAGGAGCACATGAAATTGAGATAAGTGAGGGCCCCGAGAGAAGACGGAATGATGGGATGATGGGATGATGGGATGATGGGATGATGCGATGATGGGACGATGGGATGATGGGATGATGGGATGATGGGATGATGGGATAATGAGATGATGGGATGGGGAGAAAATGATGAATGTGGGTGGATGGTTTAGAATGCGCGTGAGGCGCGAGGGGCGGTGAGGCGCGAGGGGCGGTGAGGTAAGAGGGGCGGTGAGGCGCGAGGGGCGGTGAGGTGCGAGGGGCGGTGAGGTGCGAGGGGCGCGTGAGACAGCAGCAGGCGCGAAAGGTGAAGCGGGAAGGTGAAGGAGGCGAGGGAGAGGAGAGCATAGAGGGCGGTGAGATAATCCAGGTTGCCGATGCTGGATGGGATGGACCCCGGCAGCTGATTCTCCTCCAGCCTCCTGTGCACTCACATGCACACGTGCACACGTTGACATGTGCACTCATGCACAGATTTATTCATGGGGTACACACACAGCAGATGTAGATTGTGCACATGGAAGCATGTGGATTAACACCTAAAAGCATGTGGAATAACATGGAGAGTTGGGCGGTGAGAGGGGGAGTGGGGCAGCGAGAAGGCGAGAGGGAAACTGACAGGGTGTTCAAGTAGGTGAGCTTCTTGAACGCGTTTGGTAGCGGCTGGTTGAGGGCATTGGCGTTGAGAATGCTGGCCAGGGGACAGGGGGGTAGGGGATGAACACGGTGGGCGCATGTGAGGGGTGCACGCAAGGGGTGCACGCGAGGGGTGCACGCAAGGGGTGCGCGCGAGGGGTGCACGCGAGGGGTGCGCGCGAGGGGTGCACGCGAGGGGTGCACGCGAGGGGTGCACGCGAGGGGTGCACGCGAGGGGTGCACGCGAGGGGTGCACGCGAGGGGTGCACGCGAGGTGTGCACGCGAGGGGTGCGGGTGCACGCGAGGGGTGCACGCGAGGGGTGCGGGTGCACGCGAGGGGTGCACGCGAGGGGTGCACGCGAGGGGTGCGCGCGAGGGGTGCACGCGAGGGGTGCACGCGAGGGGTGCACGCAAGGGGTGCACGCGAGGGGTGCACGCGAGGTGTGCACGCGAGGGGTGCGGGTGCACGCGAGGGGTGCACGCGAGGGGTGCGGGTGCACGCGAGGGGTGCGGGTGCACGCGAGGGGTGCACGCGAGGGGTGCACGCGAGGGGTGCACGCGAGGGGTGCACGCGAGGGGTGCGCGAGAGGGGTGCACGCGAGGGGTGCACGCGAGGGGTGCACGCGAGGGGTGCACGCGAGGGGTGCACGCGAGGGGTGCACGCGAGGGTGCACGCGAGGGTGCACTGGGATCGTTATGGGTTGAGTGTGGGAGGGCTACAGGCACGGCCTGGGGGGTTATGGGTGTGCTACCCACAATACAAACATGCCATTTTAAACCCAGTCGGTAGCTGGCTGGGCCAACAGTGGTATCAGAGCCAGAGGTCTCCGGTTCGAATCCAAGTGTGCGCCAAGAGAGCGCCAGTGCCCTAACGAGCCCCAAGTGAGAGGGAGACGACTCCAGTGAGGGGGAGATTGTTGGTGGGGCACTAGGATCGTTCCGGGTTGAGTGTGGGAGGGCTACAGGCACGGCCTGGGGGGTTATGGGTGTGCTACCCACCATAGAAACATGCCCTTTTTGACCCAGTCGGCAGCAGGCTGGGCCAACACGTGAGGGGTGCACGCGAGGGGTGCACGCGAGGGGTGCACGCGAGGGGCGCACGCGAGGGGCGCACGCGAGGGGCGCACGCGAGGGGCGCACGCAAGGGGCGCACGCGAGGGGCGCACGCGCAAGGCGCACGCGAGGGGCGCACGCGAGGGGCGCACGCGAGGGGCGCACGCGAGGGGCGCACGCGAGAGGTGCACGCGAGGGGTGCACGCGACGGGTGCGGGTGCACGCGAGGGGTGCGGGTGCACGCGAGGGGCGCACGCGAGGGGCGCACGCGAGGGGCGCACGCGAGGGGCGCACGCGAGGGGCGCACGCGAGGGGCGCACGCGAGGGGCGCACGCGAGGGGCGAACGCGAGGGGCGCACGCGAGGGGTGCACGCGAGGGGTGCAAGCGAGGGGTGCACGCGAGGGGTGCGGGTGCACGCGAGGGGTGCACGCGAGGGGTGCACGCGAGGGGTGCACGCGATGGGTGCACGCGAGGGGTGCACGCGAGGTGCGCACGCGAGGGGTGCACGCGAGGGGCGCACGCGAGGGGCGCACGCGAGGGGCGCACGCGAGGGGCGCACGCGAGGGGTGCACGCGAGGGGTGCGGGTGCACGCGAGGGGTGCACGCGAGGGGTGCACGCGAGGGGTGCACGCGAGGGGTGCGGGTGCACGCGAGGAGTGCACGCGAGGGGTGCACGCGAGGAGTGCGGGTGCACGCGAGAGGTGCACGCGAGGGGTGCGGGTGCACGCAAGGGGTGCACGCGAGGGGTGCACGCGAGGGACGCACGCGAGGGGCGCACGCGAGGGGCGCACGCGAGGGGCGCACGCGAGGGGCGCACGCGAGGGGCGCACGCGAGGGGCGCACGCGAGGGGCGCACGCGAGGGGCGCACGCGAGGGGCGCACGCGAGGGGCGCACGCGAGGGGCGCACGCGAGGGGCGCACGCGAGGGGCGCACGCGAGGGGCGCACGCGAGGGGCGCACGCGAGGGGTGCACGCGAGGGGTGCAAGCGAGGGGTGCACGCGAGGGGTGCACGCGAGGGGTGCGGGTGCACGCGAGGGGTGCACGCAATGGGTGCACGCGAGGAGTGCGGGTGCACGCGAGAGGTGCACGCGAGGGGTGTGGGTGCACGCGAGGGGCGCATGCGAGGGGCGCACGCGAGGGGCGCACGCGAGGGGCGCACGCGAGGGGCGCACGCGAGGGGCACACGCGAGGGGCGCACGCGAGGGGCGCACGCGAGGGGCGCACGCGAGGGGCGCACGCGAGGGGCGCACGCGAGGGGCGCACGCGAGGGGCGCACGCGAGGGGCGCACGCGAGGGGCGCACGCGAGAGGTGCACGCGAGGGGTGCACGCGAGGGGTGCGGGTGCACGCGAGGGGCGCACGCGAGGGGCGCACGCGAGGGGCGCACGCGAGGGGCGCACGCGAGGGGCGCACGCGAGGGGCGCACGCGAGGGGCGCACGCGAGGGGCGCACGCGAGGGGTGCAAGCGAGGGGTGCACGCGAGGGGCGAGGGGTGCACGCGAGGGGTGCAAGCGAGGGGTGCACGCGAGGGGTGCACGCGAGGGATGCAAGTGCACGCAAGGGGTGCACGCGAGGGGTGCACGCGAGGGATGCACGCGAGGGGTGCACGCGATGGGTGCACGCGAGGGGTGCACACGAGGTGTGCACGCGAGGGGTGCGGGTGCACGCGAGGGGTGCACGCGAGGGGTGCGGGTGCACGCGAGGGGTGCGGGTGCACGCGAGGGGTGCACGCGAGGGGTGCACGCGAGGGGTGCGGGTGCACGCGAGGGGTGCACGCGAGGGGTGCACGCGAGGGGTGCACGCGACGGGTGCACGCGACGGGTGCACGCGAGGGGTGCACGCGAGGTGTGCACGCGAGAGGTGCGGGTGCACGCGAGGGGTGCGGGTGCACGCGAGCGGTGCACGCGAGGGGTACGGGTGCACGCGAGGGGTGCACGCGAGGGGTGCGGGTGCACGCGAGGGGTGCACGCGAGGGGTGCACGCGAGGGGTGCACGCGAGGGGTGCACGCGAGGGGTGCGGGTGCACGCGAGGGGTGCACGGGAGAGGAGAGGAGAGGAGAGGAGAGGAGAGGAGAGAGTAGGCATGTGGTATTGGATGTCACGGGGCATAGCGGAAAGCGATTGGGGCATAGCAGTACAAGTGGGACGAGCTCACATCGGGCAGAGGTTGGTGAGGGCGCTGATGGTGCTGGGGATGGCGCCGTCTATCTGGTTGTGACTCAGATGCCTGCACCCGTGGTTGCACATATAGCAGGGACGCGGGGTTCATGCCTGGTGTGCGCTCCACCTTACCAAGGCATGGCGTGCAAGCCTTTGGTTGGTAATCGCTCCTCAGGAACAAGTGAGCGATATAAGAATGCCAATGGCTCTCAAAAGGTCTGAAAAGGGGCAGTCTTAAAGCTGAAGTATACATTTGTCATCCAGGTTTTGGGTTTAGAAAGTCACCTCACGGTCTCACAGGCAAACTTTCAAATTTCAAAAGTTTTTGAACCCCTTCTGTCAAATGTATACGAGAGCTTTAATGAATGCATGCATACATGAGCTCGAGAGAAGAAAGCTTGCCAATGGTGCTTGGAAGCGGACCGGTGAGCTGGTTCGATGGCATGTACCTGCACACATGCACCCATGCACACATGCACACATGCACTCATGCACCCATGCACACATACACCCATCCACCCATGCACACATGCACCCATGCACCCATGCACACATGCACACATGCACCCATGCACACATGCACCCCGGGGTGACTCTTAATGGATTTGAAAATCAATGCACATGCTCCCGAACAAATTGCCAGGCATAAGCGTCCTCAAGACTCAATAACTACAAGCACGCATCATCAAGCTTGTTGTGACTCATGAGTGAGGCAAGCATATGAGACTTCTCGTGCACACGCACGCATGCATGCATGCATGCAGACACACACGCACATGCACAGAGCATCAGATGCTCAAGATAACACATCACTCGCATCACAGCACTTCACTCGCTCACAGCACATCACTCGCATCACATCATGCGCTCACAATAGCTGCAGGTTCTTAAGGCCGCTGATAGTGGAAGGCAATGGTCCTAACAACTGGTTGTTGCCCAGATAGCTGCACGCCGACAGGGAAAGGAGAGGGGGGAGGGGTTGGGTTGGGGGAGAAAAAAGAGGACAGCAATGGACTGGGAAAGTTTGGGTTCAGATCATAGTGAAATATGCGACACGGACGGAATACTAAGAGGCACTTCCCCGGGCATGTGATGAAGGGCAGTAAGTTCAGAGGAGGGTGTGTCGAGACGGGCAATTGGAGAAGTGCAAGTGAAGGCAACGGAGCAAGGAGCACGGTGGCACAGGCACACACGGCTGGACAGCGCACATGGGACCTTGCTTTCATGCGCCTCAGACAGATGAAAAGGGAGGAGGAAGACGGGAGGAGAGAGGCGGGACGAGGGAGGAGGAGGGGAGAGGAGAGACGAGGGAGGAGGGAGGGGAGAGGAGGTACGAGGGAGGAGGGAGGAGAGTGGTGATGGGGAATGGCAGGGACGGCAGCAGGGGATGGCACGGGGGGCAGCAGTGTGCTGTGCGGGCATGAGTGGCAGCGGGAAGTGGTGGTGTGCGTACAGGCTTCTCATTCGTGAGAGGCCAGAGATGGCGTCAGGGAGAGCGCCGTCAAACGTGTTGTGGTGCAGCCACCTGCACGGGCCAGATGGGGACGGGCAGGCAGGGGGGGAGGGAGGGAGGGATTAAATGATGGAAGTCTGAAAAGCATATCATGTGTGTGGTTTCAGTGACCACCTTTTCCCACTCGCAAACACAAGTGCAACTGTCACAACCCAATCCATCCCATCCAGCCAACTCCACCCCATGCCACCCAATGCCACCCAATGACACGCCACGCCACGCCACGCCATGGCATGGCCATGAGCAGATGGGAAGCGCAGTGGGCTTACAGGGTTTCGAGGAGAGGGAGGTTGCACAGGCTTGACGGGAAGGTGCCAGATAAAGAGTTGTGCTCCATGTACCTGCCATGCCATGCCATGCCATGCCCATGTGCGTGGCGCATGCAGAGACAACAGAGCCACGTGAATCAGAAACGGATGGTGAGTGCAAGACCGCTCGCACATGCACCAACGCAGCAGCTCCTTTCAGTCTATGCAGGCGCACCATCCCTCACAGCTGCCCCCCATGCAGGTGCGAGCCCGTTGCAACGAGAGTAGAGGTGCTGGTGGTGCTGCTGTGATGGGGTCTCAGCAGAGTGCGTGTGCGGCCACTGCAGACAAGCGAGTGTTGGAGAGTGCAGTGCAGTGCAGTGCTCACAGGTAGGCGAGTCTGGTAAGGGTGCTGAGAGCATCGGGAACGGAGCCAGTGAGGAGGTTGTTGCTCAAGTCCCTGCATCCATGACATGACATACACACACATGTCACATGCCATATGCCGTGCATTCCATTCCATGCATCCCCACCCACCAACGCCACATGCCAGCCATGCCATGCATGCCATACCACACCACACCACGCAACGTATCCCATGCATGGTGTCAAGGCAGTGACTCTGAGAGTTCACATGGTCAAAATGAGAGGAGGCGGGGAGAGGAGAGGAGAGGAGAGAAGGCGGGTGGGAGGGAGCAGGTCAGGGGGGCTCACAGGTAACGAAGGCGAGTGAGAGCAGAGAGCGCAGTGGGTATGGCGCCAATTACACCGCCACTCAGGGCCCTGTGCTCCCAAGGGGGAAAGGGTCTGTTGGGAGGGTGCACAGGGCAAAGGAGGTGACGAGAAAGCGAATCCAAACCAGGATATGCGTTTTTTAGCATTAGACTGAGTGGGTGGTTGCGGCTCGACTCCCTCTTGCCGCCTTTTCTGGGTAAGAGAGTACTTGTTTGTTGTAACACATAGATACTTGCGGACCAGCATGTAGCTGTCCCCGTCACATGTCATGTGCAGTGCAGGTCACTTTCTGAGACGCCTCGAATACCGCACGCCAAAGCCGGGTGAAAGTAGCGAGCATCACTATTGAGAAGTAAGTAAGAAGCAAGTGAGCCGCTCGCCCAGCCCTTGCCTGTTGCTGCACCACCCCTCCCATCCCAGCATAAGACAGACTCACCTCACACGCAAAGCATTTGTCCGGCCGCACGCCGAACCGCTGCATGGCCTGCTGGTACGGGTCGGGGAAGGGCTTGGCGCGGGCACACTCGGATCCGATAATAAGGTGCTCAAAGAAGGAGGTGAGGCCCAGCGCTGCCAGCACCTGCTCCGCATTCTCCCGTGGTGCGTTTGTGACTGCGGCCGTGCGCAGCCCTGCTGCCTGTATCCACACGCACACAGCCGGTCCAACCCCTCCACTGGCTTGGTGTGATCCGCTGCCAGTCTGGTGTGCGGGTGATGGGGGTGATGGGGGTGAAGGGGGTGATGGGGGTGATGGGGGTGATGGGGGTGATGGGGGTGAAGGGGGTGATGGGGGTGAAGGGGGTGATGGGGGTGATGGGGGTGATGGGGGTGATGGGGGTGATGGGGGTGATGGGGGTGAAGGGGGTGATGGCGGTGAAGGGGGTGATGGGGGTGATGGGGGTGATGTGATGTGATGGGGGTGATGGGGGTGATGGGGGTGATGGGGGTGATGGGGTGAAGGGGATGAAGGGGGTGATGGGGGTGATGGGGGTGATGGGGGTGATGTGATGTGATGGGGGTGATGGGGGTGATGGGGGTGATGGGGGTGAAGGGGGTGAAGGGGGTGATGGGGGTGATGGGGGTGATGGGGGTGATGTGATGTGATGGGGGTGATGGGGGTGATGGGGGTGATGGGGGTGATGGGGGTGATGGGGGTGAAGGGGGTGAAGGGGGTGATGGGGGTGATGGGGGTGATGGGGGTGATGGGGGTGATGGGGGTGATGGGGGTGATGGGGGTGATGGGGGTGATGGGGGTGATGAGGGTGAAGGGGGTGATGGGGGTGATGGGGGTGAAGGGGGTGATGGGGGTGATGGCGGTGATGGGGGTGATGGGGGTGATGGGGGTGATGGGGGTGATGGGGGTGATGGGGGTGATGAGGGTGATGAGGGTGAAGGGGGTGATGGGGGTGATGGGGGTGAAGGGGGTGATGGGGGTGAAGGGGGTGATGGGGGTGATGGGGGTGATGGGGGTGATGGGGATGATGGGGGTGATGTGATGTGATGGGGGTGATGGGGGTGATGGGGGTGATGGCGGTGATGAGGGTGAAGGGGGTGATGGCGGTGATGGGGGTGAAGGGGGTGATGGGGGTGATGGGGGTGATGGCGGTGATGGGGGTGATGGGGGTGATGGGGGTGATGGGGGTGATGGGGGTGATGGGGGTGATGGGGGTGATGGGGGTGATGGGGGTGATGGGGGTGATGGGGGTGATGGGGGTGATGGGGGTGATGGGGGTGATGGGGGTGATGGGGGTGATGGGGGTGATGGGGGTGATGGGGGTGATGGGGGTGATGGCGGTGATGGGGGTGATGGGGGTGATGGGGGTGATGGGGGTGAAGGGGGTGAAGGGGGTGATGGGGGTGATGGGGGTGATGGGGGTGATGGGGGTGATGGGGGTGATGGGGGTGATGGGGGTGATGGGGGTGATGGGGGTGATGGGGGTGATGGGGGTGATGGGGGTGATGGGGGTGATGGGGGTGATGGGGGTGATGGGGGTGATGGGGGTGATGGGGGTGATGGGGGTGATGGGGTGAAGGGGGTGATGGGGGTGATGGGGGTGATGGGGGTGATGTGATGTGATGGGGGTGATGGGGGTGATGGGGGTGAAGGGGGTGATGGGGGTGATGGGGGTGATGGCGGTGATGGGGGTGATGGGGGTGATGGGGGTGATGGGGGTGATGGGGGTGATGGCGGTGATGAGGGTGAAGGGGGTGATGGGGGTGATGGGGGTGAAGGGGGTGATGGGGGTGATGGCGGTGATGGGGGTGATGGGGGTGATGGGGGTGATGGGGGTGATGGGGGTGATGGGGGTGAAGGGGGTGAAGGGGGTGATGGGGGTGATGGGGGTGATGGGGGTGATGTGATGTGATGGGGGTGATGGGGGTGATGGGGGTGATGGGGGTGATGGGGGTGAAGGGGGTGAAGGGGGTGATGGGGGTGATGGGGGTGATGGGGGTGATGTGATGTGATGGGGGTGATGGGGGTGATGGGGGTGATGAGGGTGAAGGGGGTGATGGGGGTGATGGGGGTGAAGGGGGTGATGGGGGTGATGGCGGTGATGGGGGTGATGGGGGTGATGGGGGTGATGAGGGTGAAGGGGGTGATGGGGGTGATGGGGGTGATGGGGGTGATGGGGGTGATGGGGGTGATGGGGGTGATGGGGGTGATGAGGGTGAAGGGGGTGATGGGGGTGAAGGGGGTGATGGGGGTGAAGGGGGTGATGGGGGTGATGGGGGTGATGGGGGTGATGGGGGTGATGGGGGTGATGTGATGTGATGGGGGTGATGGGGGTGATGGGGGTGATGGGGGTGATGGCGGTGATGAGGGTGAAGGGGGTGATGGCGGTGATGGGGGTGATGGGGGTGATGGGGGTGATGGGGGTGATGGCGGTGATGGGGGTGATGGGGGTGATGGGGGTGATGGGGGTGAAGGGGGTGATGGGGGTGATGGGGGTGATGGCGGTGATGGGGGTGATGGGGGTGATGGGGGTGATGGGGGTGATGGGGGTGATGGGGGTGATGGGGGTGATGGGGGTGATGGGGGTGATGGGGGTGATGGGGGTGATGGGGGTGATGGCGGTGATGGGGGTGATGGGGGTGATGGGGGTGATGGGGGTGATGGGGGTGATGGGGGTGATGGGGGTGATAGATCACACAATCCCAATACCGCTTACAGCAGCACACACGGACCTTCTAAAGAGATCTTCCTTTTCGTCAAGAAACGCCGCGCGCTGCTCCTCGGTGCAGTCCGGGAACAGGTCCCGGCCAGTGCCAGGGTTGTGCGTGCCGCTGATCCGCGTGCGGAAGAACGCTTCGTCCATGGGTGGCCCGCCGTGGAATGGAAGGCGACGTGGCAGAGCATGCGCTGGAAGGCGAGCAAGGGCAGCGCGTGGGAGTCCGTCAGCGTGCCGTCAATGTCGAATAGAACGGCGCGCAGCTGCCTCACCGGGGGAAGCGCGCGCAGCGACAATGGCTCTGTGTAAGGTGGGGGAGAGGTGGTAATGATGGTTTGCGAGGTGGAACGGATGTCTGTTGAACAGTTGCGGTTGCGCAATTCTATACGACATGGGAGATCAAGGCGACGCTGAGCTGCTGAGATGTTGGAGGTGCGGTGCGAGAAGCGATGCGAGCCTACCATATACGGTGCTTGTTTTCTGAGCCAGCGGCATGACGGCTGCCGTCGCCACGTACGCGGCCTCCGACGCCTCCGCCGTCGCCGCCTCTGCCGCCTGCGACGCTGCCAACGGCATCGGCGACCCCACGAAAGATCCAACGGTGATTCCGCCTACAGGCCGCCATGGGTAGCAGAACGACCGTGCGGCGCGGCGCTTCAACAGCTAGGACCTGCTTTTCGTCCTCGTTTCTCTGTTTTGGCTCGCTTGGCTGCGGCGAACTGTCAGGCTCTTGAGAGCTCGCTGGCGTGGCTGACGCACGAGCGCGAGGCAGGCGGCCTTTAGTGGAGATTCGCACTCGTGGTCCGCCAAGCTGACTGCTGAGTGCTGTCTGAGCGGTGGCAATGTGCTGTGCACCGGGCTCAAGGGACACGGTGCGGAGACCTTCAGCGCGCACCCATGTATATTACGCATAGGCGCGGAGACCTTCAGCGCGCTGCGGTTGAGCTGTGCGGCTTTTTTTGCCGCGGCCTTGCGCTTAGCCGCATCCGACACCATTCCGGGGGAAAGAAGGCGGAAGAAAGGCGGAAAGAAGGCGGAGGAAAGGCGGAACAGGCGCGGAGACGCAAATGGGAGACGTGGATGATCTAAACGTCGCTGCGCCGAGACACCTCCTTCTCTACGGCTTGCTTGCTATCCGTCCACGGAAACTTGCGAGCCGTTGCCTGACGCTGGCAAACTGAGGCCTCGCTACCGGTTAAGATGCGGCATATTGGCAATTCCGTGAGGAAATCCAAGGCTTAGCCTGAAATTTGCTCTGCTGGTGCTGATAGGAGAAGCTCGGAAACTGAGGGAGTGAAAAAGAGCTATCGCAGTTACCAGAAGTGATTCGTGGAACAACAATACGGCAGCTCAGAGTGCTTCAGTTGCTCCAGTCAGCTAAACAGCTGCTTCAGTGCTTCATGTAAAATTGCGGTGTGTGTCAAACTTGTTTCGAGGTGCATCCGTGAAATCAGTTAATACCGCGTACGATTTCTGAATTCACGTGTAAGTTGCGGTGTGTCAGAACTGATTGTCAGACCCAGGTGTTCGAAACAGATACCAGTTTTGGCGCTGAAGTGACGGGAAAATATGCCACAAGTAACCATCATGTGACCCGATAACGTCAATGGTAAAAACAAAATGCGTACGGTAACTGTATCGAGTATCCTGACGGGCTTGGTAAGTGGGGTCACGGATTCAGTCACTAACAACAGGTGAAAAATCACGCGAATGGTAATACATGAAACTCCCACCAGAAATTCCTGAAACCAGGCCGATTTCCCGCTCGCGCCAACTCGTGCGGAGAGGTTTGATGCACGCCTGTACCGTCGAGCCTGTAGCCCACGGTAACCACACCACGATCTGACGTGCTGTACACCCCCCTTCTCGCTACGGTTCCAACCAAGTACGCAACCTTGATCCCAGCGCATCTCTCCAACTTACTTCCCGCCATCAGCTATTACTCACGCTATTACTAGTATCTATAGCTTTCGCCAGCTGTCTTCCCCGTCACGCATCCAAGGCGTTCGTTAGCAACACCTGACGTCTATCAACGGTGCGTGCCTTAGCCCAAAAGCCTTTTCCCATCCGTTCACGTTTAGTCCCTTGTTACTCAAAAAATACTACTAATACATATAAAACAATTGATCAGACCGCTGTCGCGATGCGCCCAGCGGCCGGCGCGCCGCTCTGCGCATCGCGCCGATCGGGCCTGATCGTCGCGAGATGCATCGAGACGATCAGGAGCAGCCGCCGCCGCGATGCGCATTGCGGCCAGCTTCGGGCCGCAACGCGCATCGCGCCGACCGGGCCGCCGCCGTCGCAATGCGCAATGAGGCCACCCTGCTGGGCGCATCACGACAATCCGCCAACATGATACGCCAAGCCGCCAGCCCGCCGCTCAGCGCGTCGCGCCTCTCTGGCCACCGCCGAGACCAGGGTTCCCATGAACTCTCATCTGCTATCCTCCCCTCTCGTGCTCTCTTGTCTCCTACCCATCTTTCTCTCACCCCCTCTCATACACACTCATCCCCTCTCCATCCCTCTCTCTCACCCCCTCTCATACACACTCATCCCCTCTCCATCCCTCTCACCCACTCTCATATACTCTCATTCCCTCTCATACCCTCTCATCTACTCTCATCCCCTCTCATCCCCTCTCATTCACTCTCATACCCTTTGATACACTCTCATCCCCTCTCATACCCTCTCAAACACTCTCATCCCCTCTCATCCAAACTTATACACTCTCATCCCCTCTCATCCCCTCTCACACACTCTCATTCCCTCACAGACACTCTCATACACTCTCATTCAATTTCATCCCCTCTCATTTGCTTTCATCCCCTTTCATCCTCTCTCATTCCCTCTCATACACTCTCATACAATCTGATACACTCTGATACACTCTCATCCCCTTTCATCCCTTCACACACTCTCATTCCCTTTCATCCCCTCTCACTCACTCATTCACTCATATTCCCTCTCATTCCCATTCATCCACTCTCATTCCCTCTCATTCCCTCTCATCCACTCTCATTCCCTCTCATCCCCTTTCATCCCCTTTCATCCCCTCTCATTCCCTCTCATCCCCTCACATACACTCTCATTCCCTCTCATACACTCTCATTCCCTCTCATACTCTCTCATCCCCTCTCATTCATGGTCATCCCCTTTCATCCCCTCTCATTCCCTCTCATACACTCTCATACAATCTCATCCCCTCTCATTCACTCTCATACACTCTGATACACTCTCATCCCCTCTCTTCCCCTCTCATCCCCTCTCATCCCTTCTCAACCCCTCTCATTCACTCTCATCCCCTCACATACACTCTCATCCCCTCTCATTCACTCTCATTCCCTCTCATTCCTTCTCATACCCTCTCATCCACACTCATACACTCTCATTCCCTCTCATACACTCTCATACACTTTCATCCCCTCTCATCCACTTTCATCCCCTTTCATCCCCTCATTCCCTCTCATACACTCTCATACACTCTCATCCCCTCTCATCCCCTCTCATTCTCTCTCATCCACTCTCATAGACTCTGATACACTCTCATCCCCTCACACACTCTCATTCCCTTTCATCCCCTCTCATTCACTCTCATTCACTCATATTCCCTCTCATTCCCACTCATCCACTCTCATTCCCTCTCATTCCCTCTCATTCCCTCTTATTCACTCTCATTCCCTCTCATTTCCTCTCATCCCCTCTCATCCCCTTTCATCCCCTTTCATCCCCTCTCATTCCCTCTCATACACTCTCATACACTCTCACACTCTGATACACTCTCATCCCATTTCATCCCCTCACTTTCATTCCCTTTCATCCCCTCTCATTCCCTCTCATACACTCTCATACACTCTGATACACTCTCATCACCTTTCATCCCCTCACACACTCTCATTCCCTTTCATCCCCTCTCATTCAATCTCATTCACTCATATTCCCTCTCATTCCTATTCATCCACTCTCATTCCCTCTCATTCCCTCTCATCCACTCTCATTCCCTCTCATCCCCTTTCATCCCCTTTCAGCCCCTCTCATCCCCTCTCATTCTCTCTCATCCACTCTCATAGACTCTGATACACTCTCATCCCCTCACACACTCTCATTCCCTTTCATCCCCTCTCATTCACTCTCATTCACTCATATTCCCTCTCATTCCCACTCATCCACTCTCATTCCCTCTCATTCCCTCTCATCCCCTCTTATTCACTCTCATTCCCTCTCATTTCCTCTCATCCCCTCTCATCCCCTTTCATCCCCTCTCATACCCTCTCATTCCCTCTCATACACTCTTACACTCTGATACACTCTCATCCCCTTTCATCCCCTCACTTTCATTCCCTTTCATCCCCTCTCATTCCCTCTCATACACTCTCATACACTCTGATACACTCTCATCACCTTTCATCCCCTCACACACTCTCATTCCCTTTCATCCCCTCTCATTCACGATCATCCCCTTGCATCCCTTCTCATTCCCTCTCATACACTCTCATACACTCTCATCTCCTCTCATTCATTCTCATACACTCTGATACACTCTCATCCCCTCTCATCCCCTCTCATCCCCTCTCATCCCTTCTCAACCCCTCTCATTCACTCTCATACACTCTCATCCCCTCACATACACTCTCATACACTCTCATCCCCTCACACACACTCCCATTCCCTCTCATCCCCTCTCATTCACACTCATCCCCTCTCATTCCCTCTCATACCCTCTCATCCCCTCTCATCCACACTCATACACTCTCATCCCCTCTCATCCCCTCTCACACACTCTCATTCCCTCACAGACACTCCCATACACTCTCATACACTTTCATCCCCTCTCATCCACTTTCATCCCCTTTCATCCCCTCTCATTCCCTCTCATACACTCTCATACACTCTGATACACACTCATCCCCTCTCATCCCCTCTCATCCCCTCTCATACACTCTCATCCACTCTTACACACTCTCATCCCTCCTCATCCACTCTCTTATACTCTCATACACTCTTGTACACTCTCATCCCGTCTCATCCCCTCACACACTCTCATTCCATTTCATCCCCTCTCACTCACTCATTCACTCACATTCCCTCTCATTCCCATTCATCCACTCTCATTCCCTCTCATTCCCTCTCATTCCCTCTCATCCACTCTCATTCCCTCTCAACCCCTTTCATCCCCTTTCATCCCCTCTCATTCCCTCTCATACACTCTCAACCACTCTCATTCACTCTCCTACACTCTCATACACTCTCAACCCCTGTCATACACTCCCATTCACTCTCATACACTCTCATTCCCTCTCATCCCCTCACTTACACTCTCATTCCCTCTCATACACTCTCATTCCCTCTCATCCACTCTCACCCCCTCTCATCCCCTCTCATCCCCTCTCATCCCTTCTCAACCCCTCTCATCCACTCTCATACCCTCTCATCTCATCCCCTCACATACACTCTCATACACTCTCAACCACTCTCATTCACTCTCCTACACTCTCATATACTCTCAACCCCTATCATACACTCCCATTCACTCTCATCCACTCTCATTCCCTCCCATTCCCTCTCATTCCCTCTCATCCACGCTCATCCCCTCTCATCCCCTCTCATCCCCTTTCATCCCCTTTCATCCCCTCTCACTCCCTCTCATCCACTCTCATCCCCTCTCATCCCCTCTCATCCCCTTTCATCCCCTCTCATTCCTTCTCAACCCCTCTCATCCACTCTCATCCCCTCACATACACTCTCATACACTCTCAACCACTCTCATTCACTCCCTACACTCTCATACACTCTCAACCCCTATCATACACTCCCATTCACTCTCATCCACTTTCATTTCCTCTCATCCCCTCTCATCCCCTCTCATACACTCTATGAGAGTCTCATACCCTCACATACCCTCCCATATACTTTCATATACACTCTCATACACTCTCATCCCTTCTCATACACTCTCATACACTCTTCCCCATCTCCTCCCATCATCAACCCGTCCCCTTTGCGGCCCTCTATTTCACACGAAATGTTCGTTTTATGTGACATTCTCTCTTGTCTCCTAATCATGCCCCTAACTCTTGAAAGGCGCTCAATTTTCCCCCTTACATTCTCTTTCATGCACAACACTACACTTTATATCCGCATGGTCTTATTGTCCAACAGAGCTTGTGGCGGTCGTGAGGAACAACATGTTTCGCCTCATACGTTCAAGGTGAGGGGTTGATGTTGAATACCCATGTTAACCATCAAACAAGCTAAACTGCATTGTTAATATCAACCCCCGTTCATTTCCAAACAAGAATTGTATACGATAACTTGCAAACTTCCGTGTGATATCCCTCCATCCGTTATCTTTTGGTCCTGTAGCAATTTTGATGTGCAGGAAGATGATGCTGTCAACATTTACAAGGGGAAGCTCCACCCAACTGCTGTAGCAGCAAGGGAGGAGGTACGGTTGTACTGTAGGCAGCAGACGTTTGCTCCCTATTTCCGCTATAATCGGTCGAATCTCATTGAGGTGAGGTGCAAATTCATGGAGGGCAAGGTATGGCCTCGTGGGGAGGTGGACATCGGAGAAGGGATGTGTCCATTCCGTGTTGTCATACGGGGACCGCGCTATAGTAACATGCGGGTCACGATGGCTAGTTTGCATCACGCCGATAGGTGTGTCACCGATGCTGCAAGGATTCGGAGGGATGAGGTCAAAGAGGTTGCGCGTGAGATGCTAAAGCATGGCAATGTGAGACCTCATGTGTTGATGAGTCATGTTAGGGCGGTTTTACGTGTGGAGTGCTCGTACACGGTTGCACGCGAGGTGCTCTTTAAGCTGAGGAATGCGGATCCGTTTTGTGGAGACGATGGGTTTCAATACATGGAGGACCTGTTAGGAAAGTTCAAGGATGAAACCCTTCATCTGTCGTGTCCATGGTCAGACGGGGAAATGACTTCTACCGTGCGGGGATTATTTTTCCAGGGGCGAGAGATGCGGTCATGAACTGCCTGCCGATCATTTTTGTGGATGGATGTCATAATAAGACCGCATGGGGGGGATACACCCTGAGCATATGCATGTTGGATAGCCAACACAAACTTGTTATGTTGGGATGTGCATGGGTGGAGGGTGAAAACAAGCATGCATGTGCCTTCCTATTCAATCTCCTATTGGAGGCCGTTCCAGAGGTGAACTCCTCTAACTTTGTCATGATGCATGATAGGGGAGGGGCATGGATATCCGCCACATCCACTTGTCTCCCCCTTATACGGGAGTCTTTTTGCATCACCCATTTGGTTCGAAACTTCAAAAACAAATTCATGACAGATTTGGACGGACGAATTCTTGCAGATGCCGCGGCTCTGACACCGCTTGTGTACCTCAAGACAATGGAAAAAATTGAGATAGAATGTCCCGGTGGATCCTCGTACCTTGTGGACAATGGATTGGGCGTTAAGTGGGCGACAGCTTATTTTGGAGCACCGCGTTATGGATGCTTGTCTTCTAATCCCGTTGAGTCTCACCATGCGTCACTTTCGGGATCGCGGGATAAGAATCTGCCGCAGGTGCTGCTAGGCTTGGCATCTAGGCTATCGACGAAGATCGAAGAGAGACGTCGATTATACTCCGAGATGACAGCCGCTGACTTCCCCCCCAGGACAAAGCCAATAGTCCTTGGGAATCGCGATGAGGGCAAAAGATACAGGGTGGTTGAATCGGGAGAGAACGAGTACATAGTGTGCCAAGGGGAGGAGTCGCGCGTCGTGACCACAAACCCCGAGGATCTTGCAGCCACCCACTGATCATGTGGCTACACCAAGTAAGTGGTGTTTAGGTTATGTTTTTAGGGATGCGGGACGATAGGGCATCATGGGATGACAGGGCAGCATGGGGTGAAATTATCTTGTTTTCCTTAAACATCACTTATCTTATGGGAGGGCACTGTTCGTATATTTGTGAGCTGCCTTGGGGGGGGGGCACTGTTTGTATATTTACAGGATGCTTGATAGTTTCAATAATGCGTTAATCCCTTTTTACCTCTTCGCCCATTTATCCCAAAAACAGGGAATACGGGCTGCCATGCGTACACATCTTCGCTGTGTTCAGAAATGATGGTCAGAAGGCGCACGCAGTGATCCAGAAATATCACACAACTCCTGCACTGCAACAAGTGTACAGAACGCCGATCCGACTCCTCGACCCAACCTCTGTGGTCCCTGACGGCGTTACCCTCCCTCCGGTCTGCAAGAAGAAGGCAGGTCGGCCACCAAAGCGAAGAATGCGGTCCACAGGAGAGATGGACCCAATCAAGTTGCGCAAGTGTGGAAAGTGCGGTGAGTACGGTCATAATGCCCAAACATGCGAGGTCCGTGCAGCCAACAGAGTGTTGTGGGAGGCTTTGCAAACCCCCGCAGGGCAATTGTCAGTGCAAACAATGACGGACGCAGATGGTGTAGTGCATGTAGCCCTGTGCAACGCTTGCAACCGAACTCACCGCAGAGGGATTAGGTGTCAAGCCATGCGTAGACAAGGACAGCCGGGTGATGTGGAGGAGGAATCGTGCAGCGAGGATGATGGGAGTGTCGGTTTGGTTGAAGGGATTGGTGAAGAGGATGAGGAGGGACGGGATGATCGTGACACCGTGACATATGGTGGGGCGCTGATCGAGGTGTTTGGTAGGGATCCTGGAACTGCCGGTGATGTTGGTCTTGGTGAACGCACAACCACGAACTCAGACTTGCCCACTCAAACAGATAATTCAGGGGCGACACAGATAGACATCACACAAGAGAGTCAGGCGGGACGAGTGTCGGATACTTCGGTGGCCGAGCAGGTGGAAGGGCTGAGGACTGCGGAGGACGTGGTTGCAGGGCGTATACGGCAGATACAGGGATTACTCCTGCAGCGTGATGTAGTGAGACAGGCAGGAGAGGAACGTACATCAACTGAAGGTAGGGGCAGAGGCAGGGGACGCCATGCAAGCACAGGGCAACAGGGAAGAGGAAGAGGGAGAGGGAGAGGCAGAGGCAGATATGGATCTCGGTCGTCCACGGAACAGCAGGGCGGAGCTGAACGGTTGGAACAAAATGGTGGCAGCGGATTGGAAGGGATGGAAGGTCAGCAGGGGTTGAGAGGGCAGCAGGGAAGGGGAGGACAGCTGGGGTTGGGAGGGCAGCAAAGGATGGGAGGGCAGCAAAGGATGGGAGGGCAGCAGGGGATGGCCAGGCAGCATGGGATGACAGGGCAGCAGGGGAGCAGAGGACAGGCGGGGTTGGGAGGGCAGCAGGGGATGGGAGGGCAGCAGGGGATGGGAGGGCAGCAGGGGATGGGAGGGCAGCAGGGGATGGCAAGGCAGCACGGGATGACAGGGCAGCAGGGGAGCGGAGGACAGGCGGGGTTGGGAGCGCAGCAGGGGATGGGAGGGCTGCAGGGGATGGGAAGGCAGAATGGGATGACACTGCAGCAGGGGTGCAGAGGACAGGCGGGGTTGGGAGGGCAGCAGGGGATAGGAGGGCTGCAGGTGATGGGAGGGCTGCAGCGGATGGCCAGGCAGCACGGGATGACAGGGCAGCAGGGGAGCGGAGGACAGGTGGGGATGGGAGCGCAGCAGGGGATGGGAGGGCAGCAGGGGAGGGGAGGGAAACAGGGGATGGGAGGGCAGCAGGGGATGGCAAGGCAGCACGGGATGACAGGGCAGCAGGGGAGCGGAGGACAGGAGGGGTTGGGAGCGCAGTAGGGGATGGGAGGGCTGCAGGGGATGGGAAGGCAGAATGGGATGACACTGCAGCAGGGGTGCGGAGGACAGGCGGGGTTGGGAGGGCAGCAGGGGATGGGAGGGCTGCAGGGGATGGGAGGGCAGCAGGGGATGGCCAGGCAGCACGGGATGACAGGGCAGCAGGGGAGCGGAGGACAGGCGGGGTTGGGAGGGCAGCAGGGACTGGGAGGGCTGCATGGGATGGTCAGGCAGCACGTGATGACAGGGCAGCAGGGGTGCGGAGGACAGGCGGGGATGGGAGGGCAGCAGGGACTGGGAGGGCAGCAGGGGATGGGAGGGCTGCAGGGGATGGGAGGGCAGCAGGATACGAGAGGCCAACTTGGGTCCCAGGAAGCGTTACAAGGGCAAACTGGGTACGTTCAAGCCCTTAACCAACGATGGGGACGCGTGGGAATGCCAATGCACGGGAATGTTGCAGGCCTGACGCAACGTTGGAGCCATGTGGGCATGCCATTGCAACGGGAGGTTGAGGGGTCGGTGCCTAGTATGCACAACAGGACATCGTGCCAACAGGGGGACGAGAACAGTAATTGCTCTTTGCAGTAAAACTTGTGGGCTATGCATGATATTTTAGTCATGGTTACAGGATTGACTTCAAGAGCGCACTGCAACTGGTTTGATAGCATGTCCTTTTTTTTCCGACCGTGGCTCTGCACCGTCACAAAAATACTCCCATGCAAGCGTATGGTACCAATATTCAATAGTTAAAACAATTAGTATCAATTGCTCAACATCTTCTAGTTACTTCTTTCAGTTGTTTGTGTTGTTCAGTGTGTCCATTTTTAACAGGACGTTGTGGGGCAGGTAGGTGAGCATGGGAGTTGTTGAATAAATTACCTACCCTTAATCACGGCAATGGTTGACAAGTCGTGTCATGTACATACCTGTTGTGGCCTATTGAAATGTTTTTAACAATACCGTACAGTCATATGGGCATGCCACTCCATCAGTAGGTTGCGGGGTTAATGCATGGATTGCACAATAGATCTCATTGCCAATAGGGATAGAGAATAGTAGCAGGTCCTTGTAGATACTACACTTGGGACTATGGTATGCATGGTTACCGTAGTACGGTAAGTTGACCTCAAGAGTCAAGAGCGAGTTTCATCTAGTTTGCTTGTAGTCTGGCATACCTACCCTCGCCCACTTAGTTGTGTCAACTTAGCAGTTTTGCACATGTGCGATTGCTAAAAGCAGAGATGGTGTTTGATACGAATGTTTCAGAACCTGCACGGCAGTATGCAATGATGAAAGTAGACGAAATAGTATACAACGCTAGAAACATATCTTTTTTTTTTAATGATCCGATCAGCTCGGTGTCCCACGGAGAAGCCACACTTCTACCCGAAACCATTCCCCCCTAATCCCTAAACCATGCTCGCAGGACTATCCAGCTCTGAACCGTCCAAATTGACGATGAAATTTCTCCGCACCACGCTTATCGTCCCTTATACCTCATCGACAACACTGTCTAACCAGCCATTTATAAGCCGCCCACACCAATTTACCCACCCCCTAACCGTCACTTTAGATAACATTTATAGGTGTAAGCACTAAGTCAGCTCCTGCCTTCTCATCTCCTTCCGTCATCCATTCTCTTGCACCCTCCATATGTGTTCTGCAGCCATGACCTTCGCAGTCCTCAACCGACACCCGTCCTCGGCCACCGATATATCCGGCACTCTTGGTGGGTCCGTCATCGTCATGGTGATGTATCGTCTCCCTTGTAAACACTCCGACTGCTGTCTTCCTATCTCTCCTGGCACCAGATATGCATCCGACGGCATGAATCAAACTAGCTACCGAGACCTTTATGGTACAGTTATTGGACCCGTGTATGACAATGCGAAAGGGACAGAACGCGTCTTTGCTGATTACCTCTCCACCTAGCCAACTCAAAGGGATGGGATGGAATGAGAGTGTATGAGAGGTGATGAGAGTGCATATGATAGTGTATGGGAGGGTATGAGAGGGTATGAGACTCTCATCGAGTGTATGAGAGGGGATGAGAGGGGATGAGAGGAAATGAGAGTGTATGAGAGTGAATGGGAGTGTATGACAGGGGTTGAGAGTGTATGAGAGGGTATGAGAGTGGATGAGAGGGGTTGAGAAGGAATGAGAGGGGATGAAAGGGGATGAGAGGGGATGAGAGGGGATGAGAGTGGATGAGAGGGAGTGAGAGGGGATGAAAGGGGATCAAAGGGGATGACAGGGGATGAGAGGGGATGAGAGTGGATGAGAGGGAGTGAGAGGGAATGGGAGGGAATGAGAGTGGATGAGAGGGAATGAGAGGGAATATGAGTGAATGAGAGTGAATGAGAGGGGATGAAAGGGAATGAGAGTATGTGAGGGGATGAGAGGGGATGAGAGTGTACAAGAGTGTATGAGAGTGTATGTGAGAGTGAATAATAGTGTATGAGAGAGGATGAGAGGGGTTGAGAGTGTATGAGAGTGGATGAGGAGGGATGAGAGTGTGTAAGAGAGTATATGAGAGTGTATGAGAGGGGATGAGAGGGGATGAGAGGGGATGAGAGTGTATGAGAGGGAATGAGAGGAAATGAGAGGGAATGAGAGTGGATGAGTGGGAATGAGAGGGAATATGAGTGAATGAGAGTGAATGAGAGGGGATGAAAGGGAATGAGAGTGTGTGAGGGGATGTGAGGGGGTGAGAGTGTATCAGAGTGTATGAGAGTGGATGAGAGAGAATGAGAGGGGATGAGAGGGGATGAGAGTGTATGAGAGTGGATGAGGAGGGATGAGAGTGTATGAGTGTGTATGGGAGTGTATGAGAGGGGTTGAGAGTGTATATGATAGGAACGGGGAACCAGGACCAGAGAGGTGATGAGAGGGGATGAGAGTGTATGACAATGTATGAGAGGGATGAGAGGGGATGAGAGGGGATGAGAGAGAATGAGAGTGAATGAGAGGGGATGAAAGGGAATGAGAGTGTGTGAGAGGGGATGAGAGTGTATCAGAGCGTATGAGAATGGATGAGAGTGAATGAGAGGAGATGAGAGGGAATGATAGAGTGTGTGATAGGATGAGAGGGGATGAGAGTGGACGAGAGTGAATGGGAGGGGATGAGAGTGTATGAGAATGAATGAGAGGGAATGAGAGGGGACGAAAGGGGATGAAAGTGAATGAGAGGGGATGAGAGGGAATGAGAGTGGATGAGAGGGAATGAAAGGGAAATGAGAGGGAATGCGAGGGAATGAGAGGGAATGAGAGCATGTGAGGGGATGAGGGGGAATGGGGGCGACTGAGAGTGTATGAGAGTGTATGAAAGGGGATGAGAGCTCATAAGAGTGTATGAGAGTGTATGAGAGTGGTAGAGAGTGAATGAGAGTGAATGAGAGTGTATGGGAGTGTATGAGAAGATATGAGAGTGTACATGATAGTGGATGTGAGTGAATGAGAGTGTACGAGAGTGCATGAGAGTGTATGAGAGGGTATGAGAGGGGATGCGAGTGTATGAGAAGGGATAGGAGTGGATGAGAGGAGAGGAGAGGGAATGAGAGTGTACGAGAGTGGATGAGAGTGGATGAGAGTGTATGAGAGGGGATGAGAGTGAATGAGAGTGTATGAGAGTTTATGAAAGGAGATGAGAGTGGATGAGAGGGTATGAGAGTGTATGAGAGTGTATGAGAGTGTATGAGAGGGTACGGGAGGAGATGCGAGTGTACGAGAAGGGATAGGAGTGGATGAGAGGAGATGAGAGGGAATGAGAGTGTACGAGAGTGAATGAGAGTGTATGAGAGTGTATGAGAGGGGATGCGAGTGAATGAGAGTGTATGGGAGTTTATGAGAGGAGATGAGAGTGGATGAGAGGGTATGAGAGTGTATGAGAGTGTATGAGAGTGTATGTGAGGGGATGAGAGAGGATGAGAGTGGATGAGAAGGGAGAAGAGGGGATGAGAGGGGATGAGAGTGTGTGAGAGGGATGAGAGTGTGTGAGAGGGATGAGAGTGTGTGAGAGGGATGAGAGTGTGTGAGAGGGATGAGAGTGTGTGAGAGGGATGAGAGTGTGTGAGAGGGGATGAGTGTGTGAGAGGGGATGAGTGTGTGAGAGGGGATGAGTGTGTGAGAGGGGATGAGTGTGTGAGAGGGTATGAGAGGGGATCAGAGTGTCAGGGGATTAGAGAGCAGTCAAGCACGAGATAGCATAAAAGCGAGGCCTGGCACGAGAGAGGGAATTGACGTAATCGAGGCTTTGGCTGGGGATGACACGGCATGTGAGGGAGTGAGAAAAAAAGGGCAGGAGACAAGAGAGCACGAGAGGGGGGGCTAGCAGACGAGAGAGCATGGAAACCCTGGCCTCGGCGGTGGCACACTCTCGCCCAGCAGGGTGGCCGCATTGCGCATTGCGACGGCGGCGGCCTGGTCGGCGCGATGCGCGGAGCGGCCAAAAGCTGGCCACAGTGCGCATCGTGACAGCGGCGGCACGGTCGGCGCGATGCGCGGAGCGGCCAAATGCTGGCCGCTTTGCGCATCGCGACGGCGGCGGCTGCTCCTGATCGTCTCGATGCGTCGAGCGGCGAAGTGGCCGCACTGCATCTCGCGACAATCGGGCCCGATAGGCGCGATGTGCGGAGCGGCGCGCCGGCCGCTGGGCGCATCGCGACAGCGGTCTGATCGAATTTCTAATGTATATTATTATATTTTTTTCGAATAACAAGGGACTGAACGTGAACGGATGGGAAAGGGCTTTTGGGCTAAGACACGCACCGTTGATAGACGTCAGGTGCTGCTAATGAATGCCTTGGATATGTGACTGGGAAGCCAGCTGGCGAAAGTTATAGCTAATAACGTGAGGTATAGCTGATGGCGCGGGCTAGAGAGCAAGTCTGGCAGGAAGTAAGTTAGGAGAGGGAATGTTGGTTGGAACCGTAGCGAGCAGGGGGGGGTGTACAGCACGTCGGATCGTGGTGTGGTTACTGTGGGCTGCAGGCTCGACGGTACAGGCGTGCATCAAACCTCTCCGCATGAGTTGGCGCGAGCGGGAAATCGGCCTGGTTTCAGGAATTTCTGGCGGGAGTTTCATGTGTTACCATTCGCGTGATTTTTCACGTGTTGTTAGTGACTGAATCCGTGACCTCACTTACCAAGCCCGTCAGGATACTCGATACAGTTACCGTACACATTTGTTTTTTACCATTGACGTTATCGGGTCACATGATGGTTACTTGTGGCATATTTTCCCCTGAAGTGACTGCACAATTCAAGTGGCTGCAGAGTACAGATTTCTACACGGCTTAATTATATAACAAAAATCTTAAGCGAACACTACTTTTACTATTCTGGCATCACTGTAGCCAGTTGCGCAACACAATTAAGGAACACTACTATATTAGACAAATTTGCAGCTTTATAGGCATCAATCACACAACATCATCCTCATCTCCAGCCCCCAAGAAGTGCCACCAAGTGGTATACCACCACCACTGCTCCAACCACCACCACTCGTCACCGCACACCACCAACCAACACCTCCACCACCACTTGTCACCACCAGCGCCTCCATCCAGGAGGCTAGGTGACACTCCCTCACTGCCAGCCAGCAGTGCCACTGCATGGCATGGCATGGCATGCCACCACCACCACTCCTCACCGAGAGGAGGGCAGTGAGGCAATGCAGAGTGCTAGTGGAGGGGGGCTGAACCCCCTGGGTAAGGCGAGAGCAAGGAAAAGAGAAAGAGGTTGAGCCTCCCAGAGCATGGCTAGTGAGAGGCAAGAGAAGAGGACTGAAACCACCAGACCAAGGCAAGCTAAGGACAGAGGAGGGGGTTTCCTCTGCCCCTTGCTTGCCTCAGCCTGGGGATTCCAATCCCCCTCCCCCCCCCTTGCCCTCACAAGCCTTGCCCTGGAAGGCCAACCTCCTTCCCCTGCCTTGCTCTCCCCACCACTCCCCACAGCCACTCGCCACCAGAGGCACCACAGCAGCAGCAGCAGTGAGGCTATGAGCCAGCCCAAGACCTGAACCCTCACCGACGTAGCAAGAGGGGAGCCCCACCAGACCCCCGGCCGCAAGGTCTGGTGTTCGTCCATTATGCTTTAACGTGCGGCTATTGGAATCCAGGCTTGAAACTGACTCACAACCCCACTGCCACCCCACCTCCACCACGACCACCACCGCCACCACCGCCGCCACCACCACCACCACCACCAGCAGCCAGCCAGCCAGCACGAGCACCACCACCCCCAGAGGGTACCTGTCAGGGGGGAGGGGAGAGAAACAAAGTTAGTTCAGAAATAGAAGCACTGGAGCAGCGAAGGAGGGCAAGAAGCAAGAACAACTGACGCAGAATGAAGCAGAACGAGAAAGCAAGTGAAGCTGAATGTGAGAAAGCAAGTGAAGCTGGATCGAGAAAGCAAGTGAATGGCGAGAGGCATAACGAGGCTTGCTGTCTTACCTTGCACACTCAGTCCGCCAGTGGCAGTAACAGTCCGCTCAGCAGCAGAAGTAGCGTGGAATGAAGCTGACCAACATCACCACAACGCCGCCACCACCACCAACGCAGCCATGCAGAGCGCCATGATGCTGAGGCTGCTGGGAAGTGGGAGAGGGGGGATTAGGGGAGGACGGGACTCCACTGTGGTCCGGGCAGGGTGCTGGTGGGTGGGAAGGGAAAAGGGAGACAGGAGGAGTGTGAGAGGGTGGACTCCACTCTCCTGCCCTTGCTCCAGTGCTCCCACCTTCAGCCTACAAGGGGGAACGGGATCAGTTTACCATACCACACCTGGTACCATACCACACCTGGTACCATACCAAACCTGCTACCATAACTCACCCGCAGCTACACCTAGCCTAGCCTGCCCTCTGCCCCCTCTGCTGCTACGGCTGCTGCTGCTGCTGCATCTGCTCCCGGTCTGCTACTCTGCTTCCCCTGCTGCTGCTGCTGCTGCTGCTGCTGCTGCTGCTGCTGCTGCTGCTGCTGCTGCCCCTCCCATCCCCTCCGCTGCTGCCCTGCTGCTGCCCTGCTGCTGCCCTGCTGCTGCCCCTCCCATCCCCTCCACTGCTGCCCTGCTGCTGCCCTGCTGCTGCCCTGCTGCTGCCCCCTTGCCGCCCTGCTACAGCCTTCAATGCACTGGGAGGGAGGTGGGATGGAGGGAGGCACGGGAGCAAGGGACAGCAGTGAGAATGGGGAGAAGGCAGACAGAAGCGTGAAAGCAGGGAGGGAGCAAATAAGTAAAATGAGCGTCAAGAGAAACCAAGCAGCAGCATTAGTGCATGTGGGAAAAGAGGCTCACCTTGTTCCAGACGACCCAATCCCGATACTCTCCCATCCCATCGCATCCCAGGCGAGTGGAGTGCTGCCCCCCTCCCCTCCCACCACTGCCACCTGCACGGCCACAAGGGGAGGGGCGTGAGGGAGAGGCGGTGTTGACCCCCGCGCCCCTCCCCTCCACCGGCAAGGAGAGAACTGAAGATTAGTGAGAAAGCGGATATGGGTAGAAATGTGAGAGCAGTGCATGGGTGGGGTGGGATGGCAGGTGACTGCAGAAAAGGGGGCCACTGGTGCAGCCTCGGCTACAAGCCACAGACCCACGGGGGATACATACCTAAGGAGGCTTAACCTGAGACAATACCTGCAGTACCTGGGGGGACGTACCCAAGAAAAGGGGTCTGTGGCTTGAAGCTTTGGCCCAAGCAGAGGGTAGCGTTGAATGGAGCAGCAACAGGCGATGCAGCAAGGATCAATGTGACACGCGAATGCACGCCAGAGAGGTGAGCGCTGGTAGAGGAGAGGCAGGGCGGGGTACATAGCTTAGGTGTTGGTTGGTTGGGTGGAGAGCTGCTGCTGCCTGTGCACTCCATGTCCCCCGCCACTGCCACTCCCGTGTGAGCGACCTGCTGGGACGAGAGGAGGCAGATCAGGACAGAGGGAGGAAGGGAGGAAGAGAGAATGGGGAAGTGAAAGGGGAGCAGAGGAGTGGGGAAGACAAAGAGGAAAGAAGTGAAGACGGGTGGAGTGACGAGAGAGCGTCGAGTGCAGAGATTGCAAGAATGATGCGAGCATGAGTAAACTGCTGCAGTGGAACACCCAAGAGACCTCGTACCGGCTGAACCAAAGTCAAATGCATACCTGAGGCTATACCAAAAGAAAAAATACCTGCTACCTTGGGGGAGGGAGGTCTCATGGGTGCGACAGAGGGCAGTGAAGAAAAGCTGCGATGCATGGTGCAAGCAAGGCATGAAAAGCAGCACAGGAGTGAGGGTTGGGAGAGGAGAGGCAGGGCGGGATACTTAGCTTAGGTGTTGGTTGGTTGGGTGGAGAGCTGCTGCTGCCTGTGCACTCCATGTCCCCCGCCACTGCCACTCCCGTGTGAGCAACCTGCTGGGACGAGAGGAGGCAGATCAGGACAGAGGGAGGAAGGGAGGAGGGGGAGGAGAGAATGGGGAAGTGAAAGGGGAGCAGAGGAGTGGGGAAGGCAAAGAGGAAAGAAGTGAAGACGGGTGGAGTGACGAGAGAGCGTCGAGTGCAGAGATTGCAAGAATGATGCGTGCATGAGTAAACTGCTGCAGTGGCACACCCAAGAGGCCTCGTACCAGCTGAACCAAAGTCAAATGCATACCTGAGGCTATACCAAAAGAAAAAATACCTGCTACCTTGGGGGAGGGAGGTCTCATGGGTATGACAGAGGGCAGTGAAGAAAAGCTGCGATGCATGGTGCAAGCAAGGCATAAAAAGCAGCACAGGAGTGAGGGTTGGAAGAAGAGAGGCAGGGCGGGGTACTTAGCTTAGCTGTTGGTTGGTTGGGTGGAGAGCTGCTGCTGCCTGTGCACTCCATGTCCCCCGCCACTGCCACTCCCGTGTGAGCAACCTGCTGGGACGAGAGGAGGCAGATCAGGACAGAGGGAGGAAGGGAGGAGGGGGAGGAGAGAATGGGGAAGTGAAAGGGGAGCAGAGGAGTGGGGAAGGCAAAGAGGAAAGAAGTGAAGACGGGTGGAGTGACGAGAGAGCGTCAAGTGCAGAAACTGCAAGAATGATGCGTGCATGAGTAAACTGCTGCAGTGGCACACCCAAGAGACCTCGTACCGGCTGAACCAAAGTCAAATGAATACCTGAGGCTATACCAAAAGAAAAAATACCTGCTACCTTGGGGGAGGGAGGTCTCATGGGTGCGACAGTGGGCAGAAAAGAAAAGCTGCGAAGCATGGTGCAAGCAAGGCATGAAAAGCAGCACAGGAGTGAGGGTTGGGAGAAGTGAGGCAGGGCGGGGTACTCAGCTTAGCTGTTGGTTGGTTGGGTGGAGAGCTGCTGCTGCCTGTGCACTCCATGTCCCCCGCCACTGCCACTCCCGTGTGAGCAACCTGCTGGGACGAGAGGAGGCAGATCAGGACAGAGGGAGGAAGGGAGGAGGGGGAGGAGAGAATGGGGAAGTGAAAGGGGAGCAGAGGAGTGGGGAAGGCAAAGAGGAAAGAAGTGAAGACGGGTGGAGTGACGAGAGAGCGTCAAGTGCAGAAACTGCAAGAATGATGCGTGCATGAGTAAACTGCTGCAGTGGCACACCCAAGAGACCTCGTACCGGCTGAACCAAAGTCAAATGAATACCTGAGGCTATACCAAAAGAAAAAATACCTGCTACCTTGGGGGAGGGAGGTCTCATGGGTGCGACAGTGGGCAGAAAAGAAAAGCTGCGAAGCATGGTGCAAGCAAGGCATGAAAAGCAGCACAGGAGTGAGGGTTGGGAGAAGTGAGGCAGGGCGGGGTACTCAGCTTAGCTGTTGGTTGGTTGGGTGGAGAGCTGCTGCTGCCTGTGCACTCCATGTCCCCCGCCACTGCCACTCCCGTGTGAGCAACCTGCTGGGACGAGAGGAGGCAGATCAGGACAGAGGGAGGAAGGGAGGAGGGGGAGGAGAGAATGGGGAAGTGAAAGGGGAGCAGAGGAGTGGGGAAGGCAAAGAAGAAAGATGTGAAGACAGGTGGAGTGACGAGAGAGCGTCGAGTGCAGAGATTGCAAGAATGGTGCGTGCAAGAGTGGACTGATGCAGTGGCACACCCAAGAGACCTCGTACCGGCTGAACCAAAGTCGAATGAATACCTGAGGCTATACCAAATGAAAAAGTACCTGCTACCTTGGGGGAGGGAGGTCTCTGGGATGGCGCACGGCAATAAGGGAGCGAGCATGGAAGAGCGAGCAAGCATGAAATGGAAGGCAGAGAGCAGCGAGGAGCAGAGGAGCAATGTGGGGCACTTAGCTGTGGCGAGGGTGAGAGGCGAGTGGAGAGGAGGCACGGCTGCTGCTGCTGCGTGTAGAGGCGAGGCGAGCGGACGACACTCAGCTGCTTGCCTCCCTCGCCTCTCCGCTTGCCCATCCGCCCATCCGCCCTCATAGCCGTGCATCTGGTGGGAGATTGAGGCGGCGCAGGCAGGGCGATTGACGCAGAGGGGCAGCTAGTTTGAAAGGGAACAAGCAGCACATGGAAGGAAGGAGGGCAGGAGGGCGAGGAAAGCAGCATGGCGAGGAAAGCAGCATGGCGAGGAAAGCAGAAGGACATGGAGAGCAGAGCACCACTGGAGCAGTGGAAAAAGAGAGCAGAAAAAGCGGTGCAAGCGAGAGGAGGAGGGAAGCGAGGAGAGTACCTTGCGTGGTGATGGGTGGAGTGGAGGGCGGCCATCCAACAGCGCGTGGCAGAGCATGATGACGCCCGCTTGCTCTCGGTTGACAATGGTCCCCGCCTTGGCCTGCTCGATCTCCTCCATTCGCCGCTCAGGATGGTGTGTCTGCCAAGTCACGCGACACAGGGAGTTAGAATTGCTGGGAGAACGAAAATCGCGGCTAGAAAACACAAAAGATTTCACGGAAGAGAAAGCGAGCTCCGAAAATTCCTTACTTGGTGAAGAGTGTAACGGATGGCGACGTCGCGAAGGTTGACGTGGAAGCGCGAGAAACGGCGGGTTGGAATGTCGGACGACTTGAAATGGTTCTGTGCTCGCCTGCAAGTCGCGAGAGACACGACGATTAGTTGCTGTACGGAGAATTGCGAAGCTGATGAAACAACGAATGAACTATCCAATCCAGAGCTATTTTTACCGGAATAGCGAAGTTCGACGCGGAACAGCAGAGGTTGGCGACGACCAGCGTAAATCGACGTCGAAACCAAAATTTCACGTGAATCCCGAAATACGGACGTCAAAAGTCGATATTTCCACGTGAAATCCAGAAAACGACGCTGAGAGGCAAAGGATGACGTCGAATAGCGAAGACTGGCTTGTACGAGCAAAATCTGGTCCAAATCCGCACCAAGAATGCCGTGTAAACTCCACGGAACGCTCTGGATCGAGCAGAGTACGAAATCGCTTTGACAAGGAACGTCGTGAGCCGAGAAGCTAGAGTGAGAAAACGGCAGCAAGATGCGAAGCAGGCGGACTAGAAATGTCAAATAACGCCTGGTCGAAATGTCTCTCCGGAAATTCTCTGGTTGGAATGTCGTTGGTCGAAAATGCCTGGCGTGATTGGAATGCCATAGCCTACCCCAACTGGGTGAGGGGGACTGGGGGTGTGGAGCTCAACTCTCGCGGTTCGTTGGACGGATACCGGAAAGGGACCAAAAGGAGCGGTCCTCCTTGTTTTAGGCCGCGCGGCTCCGATAGGATTCGAACATTGGGTCTGGTTTCTGGAGGGATGGCCGTTGGCAGCACAAGAAGTGACCGGGTGAGCAAGAATCGTCGGATCGTTTTCTTACAGAACGGATCTAGGGATCAGATCGATCGAGTAGACGTTGTCGACTGGCGGGAAGAGCAAACCGTCAATTTGAGACTCTAGCCGGTTTTGCAGTAGATGCCTAGCCAATAGAATGCGAGCAAGCTCAGCCGTTGGAAGAGGAAGTGGGGTGCTATGGAGTTGGGTTTGGATGGGCTTCCCTGCTCTCTGGCTTTCGGGGAGAACCTTGCAGGTTGGAGTCAGCGTGGGGCAAGGTTGGGCTGTTGAAGATGTGACGAAGTGGTTTAACGAACTCTTTCGCTTAAAGGACGAAACAGGCGAAACTGCATATGTTGTAACGGACCATCACCTTTCGCTTCGGGACTGGATGTGGGCCCAGACAGATTCATCAGATCGAGCGTGGCACGTCTGACCTGGACAAGCTGAACATCCTCTGTCAGGGAATGAAGGATCTGCCACGAGGAGCGCTGTGATTGGAAAAGCTCCGCCTGAACTTGACTACAATCGAGCGTCATACCAAAACCGGCACACCACATTCGCCAGACCTCAATAAGAGCTGATCAGATACAACGCAAGCAGCACTTTTGTGGGCTGAACATCCGTGTGTATATTACGAAAAAGTCACTTTCCATCGGCCTAAATTAAAACAGAATTGCTGACCACATTCATTGCTCCTTGTCCTGGCTATCAGGTTCCAAACCAACACTTTGCGCCTCGATTTTGCCGCCAATTTACGTCCAAGTTGTCAGAGGTGGCGCCTCTGACACCAAGCCTCCCTCCCCACCAGCAGTAATCACCTATTTCAAACACAACTCTCCTCCCCACCCACCACAACTCCTGTCTCGCTTTCCTAACTCTCACAGTCCCATTGTCGGCCCAGCGGGCCAAGATATTCAAGCGATTTTGGGACACCCAACCAACACTAGGAAGGATGAACCAAATTTGGCCTTGACCCCCGGGTTTTAATCCGCCTATAGATTAATCCGCCTGGAACGACGGTAGCACGCAGGAATTTCGGTACGAAATTATTATTCTCGCCTTATTTGGGCCAGTCGACTCGTCTATTACGTTCCACCTTAAACATTAGCTAGCGTCGCGACTCGTCACATGATACAAGTGCAGAATGCGTTCTATTGGAGGATAGATTGCAGTCATACTACCTGGCTCTTAAAACCCGGGGGCCAAGAAGGCCAAGATTGGTTCATCCTTCCTAGTGTTGGTTGGATGTCCCAAAAACGCCAGTGATCAGTCCCGAGTTCTAGACCTAGTCCAACATTTTCGACACTCCTATTGGTTCGCGGGCCTATAGCGTTTTCACTCCCAACCAACCTTCCTAAGGTTGAACTTCTTGGCCCGCGGGTTTTAAATGCAGGATGGATTAGCGATGTAGGATAGGTTATCGACCTTAGTACGCGGCCCAAAGGCGCATGATAGATTAGCGACCTTGATCACCGGTTCTAAGTTGCAGAATGGAGTAGCGACTTCCAGAAAGCATTACCGTGACGTACGACGAATCTGCAACTTTCAACATGTGGCCTTAAACCACCTGACGATTTCGCCTGTCGTCGGCTTTCGCAGTCGTTTGCCGAGTTTGTCTGCCCTTCGCCAAGTGTCGCTCAAGTTAGCAAAGTTCGATGCCGCCGTTCGCGGTGTTTCTCTGCTTGCTCCCGTCGTTCGCCAAGTTTCTCTGTCTTTTGCCGGATCCTACTGCCTTTCGCACATCTGCTGCCGTTCACCAAGTATCGCTGCCTTTCGCACAGCTGCTGCCGTTCGCCAAGTATCGATGTCTTTCGCACAGCGACTGCCGTTCGCGTAGTGTCGCTGCCTTTCGCACAGCTGCCGTTTGCGGAGTGTCGCTGCCTTTCGCACAGATGCTGCCGTTCGCGGACTGTCGCTTCCTTTCGCACAGCTGCTGTCGTTCGCAGAGTATCGCTTTTACAGCTGCTGCCGTTCGCCGAGTATCGCTTCCTTTCGCACAGCTGCTTCCGTTCGCAGAGTGTCGCTACTTGTCGCACAGCTGCTGCCGTTCGCGGAGTTTCACTGCCTTTCACACAGCTTCTGCTGTTCGCGGAGTGTCGATGTCTTCAGCACAGCTGCTCCTGTTCATTCGCGGGTTGTCCGCCGAGTTTCTCTACCGTTCACTACGTTTCACTGGTTTCGCTGACTTTCGCTGCCGGTACGCGAGGTTTGCTTCGAGAAATGACGGCGAAGGATTCAGCATGGTGGAAGCAGAGCAACGCTTGCAATGAATCGACGGTGGCCAGACAGTGGCAGCAGAGGGGTGAACGATCGACCTGCGAGCCGCAGCGTGTGAGAGAGCGGCGACGCGGGTTTAGCCCAGCAGCAACGGGTGTCAACCGCGGGTTGAAGCTGGGTGGTATCGGCAGCACCAGTGAAGTTGTGTTTGACTGCACGCGGATTTGACGCACGCTGACGACAGTAGAACGGCATGCGACGCACGCTGACGTCAGCAGAGCGGATTCAAAGCACGCTGACAACGCGAGAGCGGCAGGCGAAGGTGCGCGTGCGTGCAGGGCAAGAGCGGGGGGCGCGTAGGACATAGTTGTCCGGCGCGTAGGTTTCTTGCGTCGTCGTCAGCTGCTCCTGCTTCCCGTCGTCCTTGTTTCCGTGCTGCTCTGACGCATCTTTGCGCTCTCCTGCCGTTTCTGCTCGTGTGCGCTCTGTGTGTCGAGGGAGGGAGGAGGGATGGAGCACGGGAGGTGCAAGAGCAAGAGCAGCAGGAGCAAGAGCGGGCGAATCGGCAGCGCGAGGGACCTACATGTAAAGGTGTGTACGTACGGAGGGCAAGTGGGGGGGCGCAAAAACAGTCTAGGTCCCCGCGCGGCAAGTCTTAGAATCAATTTCGGTTTCCCTTGAGTCCGTTTCCTATCCTGATTCTGATACACTCCCTTGTGTGCTTGTTCCTGTGCTGTGTTGGCTGCTCTGGTTGGGGGGGCTCTTCGTGACTGAGAGGCCCACGGACTCGTCAACAATCCTGCCAAGGCGTGGCGGTGCATCGCATCTCAGGGAGAGCTCTGCCAGTAGTCATCCCACTGCTGACGCGCCTCGGAATCTGCGTCATCATGGCAGCACGGTGAGTGAATTGGCCCAATCTATCCGGGGGAAGCATAGCTGTCTAGGTCGCCGTGCGGCAAGTCTTAGAATCAGATTTTGGTTTCTGCGGTTCCTATCCTGATTCTGATACACTCTCTTGATCCTATCTTTGAGTCCTGTTCCTATGTTGCAGCAGCAAGGAGCAGCATGGAACAGCACGCAGGCGTGGTGCAGCAGGCAGAGCGGCCGAATGGCGGAACGGCGGAGCTTCTGTTTCCGCCGTCGCACGAGGATTGCAGACGGGTCTTGACCAAGGCAGAGACGCGGTGGTGATCGCGACGAGAGCAACGACTGCAGCAACAGCAACCGAGCGGCCTGGAGCAGCACGCGTCAAGTGAAGGCGCGGCGAGCGGTGGACGGAGCGTGGTACGTGCCAGGGGGTGCTTGCAGGGGGGCCGTGATGTAAGTCGTAGGGCGTCGCCGCGCAGAGGCAGGAGTCGCTTCTGTTGCTTTTGCCTCCGCCACTCGCCACCTGCTGCTTCTAACCCTCCCTTGTTGCACCACGTCTGTGTGCGTGTCCATCTCCCCATGCTTGTGTGTGCCTCACTGCCTGCGAGACGGATGGGAATGGCACGGAGTGGGCGGGGAATGGACGGGACTGCTGTCGGCTCGCACGAGACATAACGTGGAGTGGGAGAGCGGCACAAGTGAAGGCGTGGCGCAGGAGCGGCAGGCTCTGCCAAGGAGGAGAAGTGGTACGTGCCAGGGGTTGCGTTAAGGGGGGCGGTGAAGTGAGTCGTAGGGCGTCGCCGCGCAGAGGCACGAGTCGTGTCTGTTGCCCTTGCCTCGCCTCCTGCTGCTTCTAACCCGCCCTTGTTGCATCGCTTCTGTCTGCGTGCGTCTCTTCCTTTGCGTGTGTGTCCGTCACGGCCTGTGAGATGGGAATGGCAGGGAGTGGAAGTGAGGTGACGAGCGTGCGGCTTTGTTCCGGCCCGAGACACAGCAGCAGCGTTGGTGAGTGCAGCAGCTCTAGTCATGTTTGGCAGCAGCAGTAGCAACGGCGCCTTGACTTTCCAGCAAGTATTTCCCTCTCCAATCGCTCTGCCTTGCGCTCATCACGTGTACTGCATGTGCTTCACTGCTTTCTCCTGAAATCTCGCCACAGTTTTTTTCAAACCACAACTCACAAGCCACAGACCCTTCCTACTGCAGGTGTCAACCGCACACGAGCACGAGCAGCAGCAGGGCGCTGCTTGGGGCGAAGGCGTGGCGCAGGAGAGGCATGTTCTGCCAAGGAGGAGATAACACATAGCTGGAGCGGGGTACATGGCAGGAGGTGCTTGCAGGGGGTCGGTGAAGTGGGTCGTAGGGCGTCGCCACGCAGAGGCAAGAGTCGTGTCTGTTGCTTGCAGGTCCATCACTTGCCACCTGCTGCTTCTAACCCTCCTTTACTGCGCTGCTTCTGTATGTGTGTCTCTCTCTCTCTCCCCGTGTGTGTCTCTCTCTCTCTCTCCCCGTGTGTGTGTCTCGAATGGACCTTGTATTGATTGATGGGTGATACACGGGAAGAAGCAAACACAAGCAAACACAAGCATATCAAACGAGTTTCCTAACTAACACTTATCCCCTACATCCTCCCGCCCCCTCCGTCCGACCCTAGGGGTCGAACGGGGGCTCAATCAGCTGGTAGAGCTGGCCCTCACAAAGGGGGGCAAAGGGGCCCCGCATGCCCAGCTCGTCCGCTGCAATTGCCTCGTTGGTCTTGCAGCGGAGGGCGTTGGCCTGTGCTCTTTGGAGGCACACGCTCCAGCGCTGGCGGTATTCCGTCAGCAGCTTGGCGGCCTCGTAGGAGGTAGGGGCAGCGTTGAATCTCAACTTGGCCGCCAGCTCCGCACATTGCCGCAAGAACGCCATCACCCCGGGCGAGGGGAACACGTATGTCTGTACCGCCAGGGCATGGAAGCCCACCCACGCATTCCGGCGCGCGTATTTCTGCTCCTTCCTGTCTGCAGCCGCCCTAGCCGCCCACCCGGGGGCCCTATTGCAGTGCTCATCTTGGTGAGACACGTCGCACATCCATACTTCTCCCGTCAGGGGATGACGGATTGTGACGTCCGCCTTAAGGTTTTCAACGAGAGAGTACACGTACGTTTCCTTGTGCACCGTGAAGCCCGCTTCTGCCGCTATCAGAGCAATCTCATCCCGCAGTGCATGGTGAGTTGCGATCCTTCCCCCCCCTTTCTCGCAGCGCATGAGATGGTTTGGGAGGCAGTCGTCTGGGAATTTGGTGCGGTAACGGCAGTCACAGCGCCTGGGGACAGGTAGGGGGAGGCCCAGGAGGAAGGCAGCAGCGGAGGAGAGCTGGGAGGGTCCCATCCTGAGCGAGGGAATGATGGGTAGCGCCAGCAGCCAATCTCCTGCGCCAGGGCCGAGCACCGACTGCATTCGCTGGGCATGGCCAGAGAGGGGGTTGGGGCGCATCCGCCTTGCCTCGTTCATGACCCTCAGGAAGCGGCGCGTCTGAACCGCCAGCGCTAGAGACTGCTGCAGCTTGAGGCCCTGAGGGTCTGCTTTCCTGGCCTGAAGGGCTTCTACAGCTTCGGGGGGGAGGGCTGCTTCCGCTGCTGCGAGGCGTGCAGGCAGGGCGTGCGCGGAGCCGGCGGTGGGGTCCATTAGGGGGAGCAGAGCTGCTATATCAGGGTGAAGTGCTTCGGCCAGGGAGTGCAGGAGGTGGGAGGTGCCCACCACCGACGCAAGGTAAGCGTAACTCCCTTCAACTGCGGGATTTGTAATGCCGAGTCCCCCCAGTGTTACAGGTAGCGCCGCCTGCCTCCAGATTCTCCTCTGCTCCGCGTCACTCCTTGGTAGCATAATATGGGCCGCGTCCAGGAAGGTATGTAGCAATTGCTCCCCCCATGCCGCCCATTCCTCCTCAGGTAGTACCTCTAGCGGAGTGGTCCTGGCCAGGAAGGAGGCTCGCCGGCCCACACAGCGTGTGAGTAAGAGCAGGCACAATTGGGGGTCCATCTGGGCCAGGAGCGGCAAGGGTTCTGCTGCTGCCGCTAGTCTTTCCCTCACTCTAGAGGCGCAACCAGCGGAGGTCCCGATTGGACTTCCCAATACCCGCAGTCCGTCTGCTGCGATGGGGAAGCCCAGTGGGAGAGAGGCGGGGTCTATGGCAGCTGCAGACCAAGCTTCGCATTTCCCCAAGTTGTGTACGAGGCCTATGCGGAGCAACGCGGCAGTAAGGTGCGTGAATGCCGCGGTGCATGCTTCGGCCTCGCCCAGCAGCGTTATGTCGTCGGCGTAGGCGAGAATGACGATCCGTGGGTGAGCTGAAGCTGTTGCGGTTATGCAAGGGTGGATGCTTGCCGCGAAGAGCAAGGGGCCAAGGGGGTCTCCCTGGCGGACGCCTCTAGCGCTTAGCATTGGGGCCACGCCGAATTCGTGGTCGAGGTGGAGCGCTGATGGAGTTCCGTAGGAGAGGCGGACAAGGGGCAGTAGGCTTTCTAGGGCCTCGTTCTTGAGCCCCTCGAATACCGCCGCCCTTTCCACCGCGTTGAATGCGTTGGCAAGGTCAATCTGCAGCGCCACCGAGCCCGGGTTCTCCTCCAGGTAAGTGCGCGCAGTGTGGATAGCCGCCTCGATCCCTCCAGCCACCGCTACCCCGAATTGAAGAGGCGCGAAGTGTGCTCGTGCCGCCGCGCCATTCAGGAACAGTGCTGCTTTGGCGACGAGGCGTAGAAGGCATTCGCCCACGGCTATCGGCCGGGTCCCCCCCTGCGGCTTAGTGAAGGCTAGGAGGCGTGAGGCAGTGAGGAGCTCGGTGGCCTCGCTACTAAGTTTCCCAGCTATAGCGGTATTGGTGAGTGCGAGAAGATGAGCAAAGATGTCGGGATTTCCAAGCGCGGCATCCCGAATGTGCTCGAAGGTAGTTCCTGAGGGCCCTGCTCCCACCCCATTGGGGAGCTTGGCGATGATGCGCCTGAAGTCGCGTGGCTCAATCGCAGGGGTGTGCTCGGGGGAGAAGGTGCGTATCCACTCAGGTAGGGACTGGAGTGCTTGCGGGTGTCTTGCCGCTAAGGCCGCGTACACATCGGGGGAGGCAGGTGAGACCGGGGTGGCTTGGAGGGACTGGAGTGACTTGGCGAGGTTGCCACGCTTGGCCAGTCCCTCCGCTCTGGCAAGGATGCCCTGCGTGTCAGGTACGTGACGTGGCTGGGCTGGGAGGGAGATTGCTTCCACCGCCTCGTCATACAGGCCAGACCAGAATCCCTGGCGAAAACGGAGGAGGCGGTTCATCATCGCGCTCCAGTCAGGTTTGCGAGCTGACGAGGTGCGGAGGAGAATTCGCGGTAGGAAAGTCAGTAACCTCCACCCTGCGGCCGAGTTGGGATTGGCTGCCAGGTGGAGGAGTGGGGTAAGAAGGCAGACTGCAAACGATTCGCGAAGGTATTTTGGCGGGTGACGGGCGAGGGGCGGCTGGCGACTGTCGCGCAGTGGGTCAAGGTCCCAGCCTGCGACCTGCGCGAAAAGGTCCAGGCGTTTCGCCAGGTCGCCTGGGTGGATCATGGGTGGGGTTGGGGTTGGGGTTGCAGTGTTCCCATTGGCTGCAGAAGAGTCAAATGTGATTGCTGCCGCGGTTCGATTTCCCCTCCATGCTTGATTTCCCCCCGCATTTCGATTCCTGGCAGGCGTTCGAGTTGCAGACGCGGCTCCAATTTGTTGGTCCGGAAACTCGGCCCCACGAACCAAGAACTCCTTATCTTCTTCAGTTTCAGCATCCAAACCTCCCTCCGTTTCAGGGTTAAAACCGGGGTCACCCCCGTCACTCTCGTCATTCTCCGATTCACCGCTCCCTTCCCTGCTCGCGGCTTCCTCGCCGCCTTCTACGCTCTCCCTGAGTAATCTTTCTGCCGTCCTCGCATAGCTGCTCGCGCCTGTACGTCGGCCACCTCCCCTGCCTGTTCCTTCTCCTCGTCGTCCTCTCCCGCTTCCGCGCCGTCCGCCAGGAGTGCCGCTCCCCGCGGAGAGCGCTCAGCTCGTTGCGCAGCCGAACCCAGAGCCTGCGCCTCCGCGTCCCCAATTGCAAGCCCGTCCTGCTGCGTCGGCGCCCGTGCGCCGTCTCGAGCGCGGGTTGTCTCTTCCGCTGCGCGGGGGGGATCGTCACGCGTCTCCCGAGCAATCCCGCGCTCCCTTACTCGTCGCGTCGAATGCCGAGCCGGCGCGTCAGGAGCGGGGTCGGTCCCCGCAGCGTCGAGGATCTCGACCCGCGTCCCCTGCGTATCGCGCCCCTGAGCCGCATGAGTCGCGGCGGCGGTGGGAGGATTATCAGCGGGAACTTCAGCGCCGCGACCGCCGCTACCGCTCTCCTCAGAGGTCGCCGGAAAAACGCTCCCCGCGGCAGCGGTCCCCCCATCAGCGGTCGCCGCGGCCGTCACCTCCGTGTCGGGGCCGCGGGGCTCACGCGGGCCGTTGGTAATCTCGTCGCAGGGAGCCCTCCCCGCCCCGTCCTCAGTCGGCTGGCTCTGGCGGACGTCGTGGGCGGAGGAATGGTTCTGCGCGCGGGGGTAGTCGCGGCCAAGGCTCCACGGCTGACCGCGCGGGGAATATGGTGGCGGATGCAGTGCGGGAGGATCAAGCGGGGGGGGCAGCGGCTCATATTCATGTGTCTGTGACCACAGAGCCCCCCACCGCCCCTGTTGCGAATGATGCAGCTCAGCTGCGCCCGCCGACCTTGCGGGAGTATCTGCCAACTGCAGCGGCGAGGCGGCCGTTCCGCGGTCGCCGCCAAGCCCCGGGTTACCCCGCTCTTCAGAATTCAATTGGCCAGGCTCCGGGCCAGATGGCGACGTTTCTGCCGCGCGGAGTGCCGACTGCACCTCTCCCCAGCCGCGCGGGGAGAGACCCCACGCTGAGCATGTGCCGGATGTGGAATTTGGCGGGGGCGGCAGAGGGGGTGGCGAGCCTGCAGCTGGCGGCGTGTGAGGCCATGCGTCACACACCGAGCAGTTTTGCTCAAGTGCCCCAAGGACAGTGCGTCGCTTGGGCAGGAGAGATTGTCCCCCTTTTAGCGCCCGTGTCGGATGCGCCCGCCGGGGTAGCACCCTTAGCCCGTACCTTCCCCCGCCTCGCTCTTGATCTTCACGCGGCTGCGCAGAGCGGGACCCCTGTTGACACTCTTCGCTTCTCGGCGGAGCTTCTCCATGCGATGGCGGGGTGCCTTCTCGCGATGCTTGAGGCGGAGGGGGCTGGCCTGTACACGCAGTAGAGCGGCGTCTCGTGTAGTATTGCATCTTGATTGTTTGGTGATGCTCTCCAGTTGTCTGTCTCTCCTCTGTTGGATATGCCGTGCTTGGTAATCTCCCTGTTTGTGTGTCTTGCCACCGAAACGCGCGGCCGAAGGCCGCCGGCGCGAGCCGCCGAAAACTGAGAACACACGAAATAATGAGTAGGAGAAGGCACCAAGGGCCCTTAAATAGGCTCAGAGGAAGAGGGCAGAGGGCAGAGGAAGAGGGCTGAGTGCTAAGGCCTTCTCTCTCTCGCTCTCTCTCCGCCCGAAAACTGAGAACACACGAAATAATGAGTAGGAGAAGGCACCAAGGGCCCTTAAATAGGCTCAGAGGAAGAGGGCAGAGGGCAGAGGAAGAGGGCTGAGTGCTAAGGCCTTCTCTCTCTCGCTCTCTTTCCGCCGAAAACTGAGAACACACGAAATAATAAGTGTGTGTGTGTGTGTGTGCCTCGTGGCCTGCGAGACGGAGAGCAATGGCAGCACGTGGACGCATGAAGTGAAGGTGTGGCGCAAAATTGGGAGAGCAGCGGACGGAGCGTGGTACGTGCCAGGGGGTGCTTGCAGGGGTGCCATGAAGAGAGTCGTAGGGCGTCGCCGCGCAGAGGCAAGAGTCGTTTCTGTTGCTTGCGGGTCCATCACTTGCCACCTGCTGCTTCTAACCCTCCTTTATTGCGCTGCTTCTGTGTGTGTCTCTCTCTCCCCGTGTGTGTGTCTCTCTCTCTCCCCTCGTGTGTGGCTGTCTCTCTCCCCCCGTGTGTGTGTGTGTGCCTCGTGGCCTGCGAGACGGAGAGCAATGGCAGCACGTGGACGCGTGAAGTGAAGGCGTGGCGCAAAATTGGGAGAGCAACGGACGGAGCATGGTACGTGCCAGGGGGTGCTCGGAGAGGGTGGTCGTGGAGCGTGCCTTTTGGCGTCGCCGCGCAGAGGCAAGAGTCGTGTCTCTTGTGCTTGCCTCCGCCACTCGCCGCCTGCTGCTTCTAGCCCTCCCTTGTGGCGCTGCTTCAGTGTGTGTCTCTCTCTCCCCATGCGTGTGTGTGCCTCACGGCCTGCGAGACGGAGGGGAATGACAGAGAGTGGACAGGGGATTGACGGTGCTGCTGTTTCTGGCTTGCACGAGAGACAACTTTGCAGCTAAGTATTTTTTCCTCCATACTCTTTGCCTTTTGTGTTGCCAAGCTCTCATCAACATGCTTCACTGTATTTTCCGCTGAAATGTCACCATTAGTTGTTGTTGGCCCACTCTCAAGCCACACAACGTTCCTCTTGTTGGTCTGTGGCATGTGGTTGCGCCTCCACCAGTGGCCCTTTCCTTCTCTTGCTTTGCAATCTATTATATTTCCTCATTGGACACTCACTGCTGCCGTGTGGGTGTTGTATGTGCGAGCATGTGTGTGTGTGTGTGTGGCGGTGGGGGAAGGGGGGGGGGATGGGAGGCGGGGTTGTGAAGGGGGATGGGGGATGCATGGTGGTGTGTGTGCCTCTCAGCCTCCAAGCTCTGGGATGTCTCGCGGATTACCCTTCGGAAAGCTGCTCATCGGGAGGACAATTGAGCTCCTTTTAGTTTCTTGCCTTTACAATTCAAGAGGTAACCGGGGGTGAAGATGCAGCAGCAGGCTGAATGCATCCTGCGTTGATTTCTCTCTCATTCTTGTCTCCAGCTGCCATTTGCAATCTCTTCTGGCTTGTCGATGCTCTTTCACATCCTCACCTTCTCATCCACTCGCTTCTCCTCTCCTTGCTCATGCCTCTCCTCTCAGCTCCCAAATCCCTCCTCTCCTGTCCTCTCCTCTTCTCTGCAGCATCGCTTGGTGGTCGCGACAACTGCAGCAGCAGCAGCAGCAGCGGATGACAAGAAACCGGGAGCACGGGCAGCAGCAGGGCGCTGCTTGGGGCGAAGGCTTGGCGCAGCAGCAACGGAGCAGCATGGAGCAGCACGCAGGCGTGGTGCAGCAGGCAGAGCGGCCGAGTGGCAAAGAGGCAGACGGAGCGTGGTACGTGCCAGGGGGTGCTTGCAGGGGGGCCGTGAAGTGAGTCGTAGGCCGTCGCCGCGCAGAGGCAAGAGTCGTGTCTCTTGCTGTTGCCTCCACCACTTGTTGCATCTTGCTGTTTCTAACCCTCACTTGTTGCATCGCTTCTGTGTGGCTGTCTCTCTCCCCATGCGTGTGTGTGCCTGTAAGACGGACGGAAATGGCAGCGAGTAGATGGGGAATGGACGGGAATGGACGGGGCTGCGGCTGCTTGATCACACGAGAGACAACCAGGAGCAGCACGCCTCACTTGAAGGCACGGCGAGCAACAAACGGAGCGTGGTACGTGCCAGGGAGTGCTTGCAGGGGGGGGTGAAGAGAGTCCTAGGGCGTCGCCGCGCAGAGGCAAGAGTGGTGTCGCTTGCCCTTTCCTCCGCCACTCTCCACGTGCTGCTTCTAACCCTCCCTTATTGCGCTGCTTCTGTGTGCGTGTCTTTCCCCCCATGCGTGTGTGTGCCTCACGGCCTGCGAGACGGAGGGGAATGGCACGGAGTGGACGGGGAATGGAGGGGTTTTCCGTTGCTGGCTCGCACGTGTGTGGGTGCATGTGCATGAATGTGAGTGTGCCTCTCCGCCTCCAAGCCCTAGATTGTGTGGCAGATTGCTCTTTGGAAGGTTGCCTTGCCTGCCCATTGGTTGGAACAACAAGCGTTGTTGTTTTTCAAGACAAGAGGTAACGGGGAGGGAAAATGCACCATGCGCTGCTTTTTATCTCAGTGACTTCTCCAGCTGCCTTCTGCCATCTCCTCTGGCATGTCAGTGCTCTTTCACATCCTCAGCCTCTCATCCACTCGCTTCTCCTCTCTTGCTCCTTGCCATCCTTCCTCCCCTCTCTCCAGCACTCAAGGAGGCAACAGCAACTGAAGGATCATGGCAAGCACACAAGGAGTTGTGAGTGGATCAAACCATGCCACTTTCATGCTTTTCATGCCTTTGGTTGTGGCGTTTTGTCTTGTCTACCAGCTTTCCATGGTGCCCATGTGTCCTTGCTGGTGTGTTGCTGTTCGTGCCACTCTCGGTTCAGCTCTCAATCCCCTCGTCTCCTGCCCTCTCTTCTTTTCTGCTCTCCTCTCTTCCATCACCAGAAGGATACCAGCAGTATGGGCAGCAGCGGTGGCAGCAGTGGTGGCAGCAGCGGTGGCAGCAGCAGTAGCAGTGGCACCGGTGCTTGCAGCATCAATGGCCACTGCAGTGGTTGCGGCTGCAGCACTAGAGGGGTGATTAATCTTACCCCTACGAGTTCCCTGCAAGTGTCAGTTGTTTAATTCCTTGCGTTGCTGTATAGGCTTTGCTGACTTACTCGTCTCAATTCAACCTTCTCCTCGTTGCCCGTCCTCCTCCTTATGTCATGTTCCATCTCCTTTAATATGGTGCCCTCGTGCCTCCCGCCCCTCTCCATGTCCCGTTGCTCGCTATTGCAACAGCTGCAGGGAAAGCAGTGGCAGCAACAGCAGTGCTGCGTATTCTGTATGGTAGGTGATGGGAGATTCTGCAAGGGGGTTGCTGACCGTGCTAACGTACATTTCACACTTCCGTGGTGCTCTGTGCTTTTGCATCTCGTAAGTGCCTCCCTCTTCTCTTTCCTCCGCTTTCTCCCACCTCCAATTCGATGTCCCGTTGCCTCTTCTGTGATGCTGTGCAGGCAAGAGCGCCAAGAGCATGTGGGTGTCGTGTCGCATGGCGGTGGGTGGAGTGGCAAGAGCTCAACATGTGCCGCTTCTATGCTTAACCCTGCTTAGCTGTCCTTGGCTGTGCATACAGGTGCTTAGGCGTGCTTGTCTTTGCATAGGTGTGTTGTGTTGTGCTGTGCTGGGATGGGTCTGCATGTTGTAGAATGGGTGGGTGGGGTGGGCAGCCTGGAATGAGAGAGAGAGAGAGAGAGAGAGAGAGAGAGAGAGAGAGAGAGAGAGAGAGAGAGAGAGAGAGAGAGAGAGAGAGAGAGAGAGAGAGAGAGAGAGAGAGAGAGAGAGAGAGAGAGAGAGAGAGAGAGAGAGAGGAGGGAGGGAGGGAGGGAGGGAGGGAGGGAGGGAGGGAGGGAGGGAGGGAGGGAGGGAGGGAGGGAGGGAGGGAGGGAGGGAGGGAGGGAGGGAGGAGACGGACGAAAATAAGGGTGACATGTGCCCCAGGCATAGACTGACAAAACGTAGGGGCATCTCACGTTTTTACACAAACTGCGGCAGGGCAATGGCCAGAGCATGCCAACAGCAGAATAGAAACACCCCAAACCAATCCACAAAGCTCCTGCTGTGACCAGAGCAGTAGGTAACTGCAGATACCGTATATCAAATAAGCTATTGGATACAGCAAGAGCATTGCAGCAGCTACCCAATTTGTCAAATGCAGTAGTGCCACATCCTCGTTGCCTGCTTGTAGACATGACTGAATAGCCCCCCAGCCAAGCAGGCTTTCTGCTCAGGATTTGATATGTTATCGTCAGACTCTCATCAGAGTACTTAACGTAATTTAAACATTACAATTATAAATAGGCGGATTTTGCAGCATATGATTGTCACGAATAATCTAGCAATTCTGCTGCCGTTTACTAGGTAGTCAAATGTGAAATGAACCCCTGCTAACAGAGGAGAGATAACAAGAGGGAATGATGTCAAAGTACTACAGAAACTCAACAGGTTGATTCGGCGGACAACACGCACTTAGGGCGTGTCCCATGAGTTCGTTTTGGGGAAAATCCTTTTTTTTTTTTTACGTAAACTGCGAGTCAGCAAAGGAGTGTACAAACGGAATGTGTCAGCACCGAGCAAAACGGATTTGCACCAGGCGGACGCATAGTTCCGCCCACACAAAATTCGTCAAGCGATTAACAATTGACAGAATCTGCGGAGATAACTAGTTCAACGGGAGCTAGACTACGGGCTAGGCACGGGGCAAGAGTGATCGTAGCGTTCGTTCGTTCCTTAGTCGTTTCCAAGTGCTAACACTGCTTGCTAGTTCACGGGGAAAATCGGCAAGAGTTTCACTAGGAAAGCATGACAACAAAAGTTCAGAATTCATTTTAGCAACATTGGCAATAATGACTACATCAGACCTAGCAAGGCTGCTGGTCCACTGCCAGCGCAGCACGGTCGACCGCGTGCCAGCACGACTTGGTCGACCGCGCTCCAGCAGAGCAGAGTCGCGGCTTGCCAACGTTGCAAGTCCGCGGTGCGCCAACGCTGCAGTATGTCGGCTGCACAGCGTCGCATCCGCGGGACAACGGTGCACCAGCTTCGCAGGTGCGTGCAGCTGGTTGGCGCCCAACTCCCAGTCACATGTCCAGCGCAGACACTTCACCCGTGACGGCGCCCACCAGCCACGTCGACCTCGGGATACCACCCCCGAGGTCGTCCTCGCAGACAACATCCCCGGCGACTTTCGCGCACGTCGCCCGGGTATCCTGGTTGACCGGGTATTTCGCGGTCCTCCCGCGGTTTCGTGGCTCCCACGGGCCACTGCGATTTCGTGGCTCCCACGGGCCACTGCGATTTCGTGGCTGCCACGGGCCACTGCGATTTCGTGGCTGCCACGGGCCACTGCGATTTCGTGGCTGCCACGGGCCACTGCGATTTCGTGGCTCCCACGGTCGGCTCCGCCCAAGCGAGGACGGGGCCAAACACAACTCCCGTTGACAGAATCCGCGAGCGGTAACCCGCGATTCACAATTGACAGAATCCGCGACTCGGTACCCCTGGCGACGGCCGTTGTTTTCGCGAGACCATGGGTTGGGCGAATTTGGAGCTTACGGTAACCCCTCATGCGGACCTGTTCGAGGTGATCGCACGTACGTAGGTTCTCTTTCTAAACGCGTTCAAACGAACACGTCGCCGTGGAAAAAACGTCAATTGTCATGCGTCATTTAACTCGCATGTATACAGTAGAGTGTTACAATCACAAAACAGGGTAACAAACATGAACATTAACTGTAAACGAACTCGTGGGACACGCCCTTAGCATTCTGAGAAAGCCCGAAACCAGGGTGATTTCAGCACAGCCCGTCAATTTAGCCATGGCTATAATCAAAGAGGAAACGAGCGCGAATGTTGCAGAATCGACGGCTGAAACATTCACCCAGGTTCATCTCAGTCTCTCGATTTGATGTTTTGTCAAACCGCTCAAATTTGGGCCACCTTTTCACCGCAAACCTTGGGCAATCACGTCCGATGTCACAACAACCCGATTCCTTTCGTCAAGCAATCTCGACTAGCAAATTGTTCGTGAACAGTCTCCGCAGTTCTTCAAGGGGTTTTCAGCTTAGCGGGGAGAGGTACCTGGACCCCTCCGCTATCAGGGTAGGGGTAGCGCTTTCTGCGCATGGTTTCCGCAAAACGCTGGGCTAGGGGGGGACACTTATCGTTCAAGTAAGGGACTCGAGCTCTCAACGAGCCACGTGTTCCATCCTACACAGCTCGCTCACTGTACAACTACAATCTGAGATTCTGCACTGCAATAGCTTGTCTTTTCTACCGAACCCAGCCCACGTCCTGGGTGGCTCGAAAGCCACCTGTTCCGAAACCTGTGCGGCCCTACCGTTCGCGCCAATACAGTACAAGGTTCACTGAAAACGCACAGTAACTCCGTCAAAGTCCCCAACTGAAGGTTATGGCACAGAGAAAAAACCAAACAAAATACAGAACAACCCGTTACTATAGGTCGACTTGAATGCACACAAAAATGAAAGAACGGATATCTTATGAGAGTGCCTAGGTCATGTTTTTAGATGTAGAACCTTGATTAGCGATGTTAACTTTTCTTATGCGTTTAGTATGGTATAACTGACCAGGTGGTGTATATATATGACAACTGATAAAAAAAAATACATTTGTTAATATCGTAGCTGTACTATCATACTGCTACCGTTCATAAGGTCCATGATATAATGCATAGAATTTCTCATCTTTGTGTGGTTTGATAAATTATTGTTCTACATCTCCTTGCAAATAATTTATCCAACCACACAAAGATGAGAAATTCTATGCATTATATCATGGACCTTATGAACAGTAGCATTATGATAGTACAGCTACGATATTAACAAATGTATTTTTTTATCAGTTGTCATATATATACACCACCTGGTCAGTTATACCATACTAAACGCATCAGAAAAGTTAACATCGCTAATCAAGGTTCTACATCTAAAAACATGACCTAGGCACTCTCATAAGATATCCGTTCTTTCATTTTTGTGTGCATTCAAGTCGACCTATAGTAACGGGTTGTTCTGTATTTTGTTTGGTTTTTTCTCTGTGCCACAACCTTCAGTTGGGGACTTTGACGGAGTTACTGTGCGTTTTCAGTGAACCTTGTACTGTATTGGCGCGAACGGTAGGGCCGCACAGGTTTCGGAACAGGTGGCTTTCGAGCCACCCAGGACGTGGGCTGGGTTCGGTAGAAAAGACAAGCTATTGCAGTGCAGAATCTCAGATTGTAGTTGTACAGTGAGCGAGCTGTGTAGGATGGAACACGTGGCTCGTTGAGAGCTCGAGTCCCTTACTTGAACGATAAGTGTCCCCCCCTAGCCCAGCGTTTTGCGGAAACCATGCGTAGAATGCGCTACCCCTACCCTGATAGCGGAGGGGTCCAGGTACCTCTCCCCGCTAAGCTGAAAACCCTTCTTCAAGTGGAACTGATTTGGCAAGGCACCCCTCCATCTCTAAGCGGCGGTTTCGTCGACTTGACTTGTACAGATTCGAGCACCAATGCCACCCGCAGATGGGGGTGTCCAGTAAAAATCACGCTTGGACGGTTGCTGTATCCATGTTTTTTTTTTGCTGTAAACCGGCTGTTCCGTTTACGGATCACCAAAACCGCAACATACCACTTCGTCTTTGCTCGTTTCACATTCTGACCACGAAGACAAATGACCAAACCTTTTGAGACCGACCCCCACAAACAAGTCTGCAGAACAAATAACCCATAAAAAACCCGCACCCCTCGCCTCTCCCCCGAAATCCGCACCTTTTCGCACCATTCCTTCTCGCAATTGACAATTTGTCATGTGAGCTTGTAATGTGTGGTAGCACCCGTTTTAGCCAGCCCTCCCTCATGGCAGGGAGACTTTCGGGAGAACTCTGTTTGCCCGTAAAGCCCGGAAACCTAGACAGGGTGATCTAGGGTAGCGCCAAATTTCAGATTGAATTGCAGACTATAAATTGGGTAACTTCCTGAAATCCTGAGCCATGTTGATTCTAGGGAGTGTGTTTCGGTTCATTGTGTTTTTCTGTGATGCTCTGGTAGTGAGGCCCAAGGGAGTGTGTTTCGGTCCATTGTGTTTCTCTGTGGTCCAAAAGTGACGCTTCCTAACCTAGCGTGGTTCTGTCCAGTGGCGCTGTTCTCCAGGCAGGTGGCATTGGCATGGCAGCGGCATCAGTTTCTGCCGCCAGAAACTTCCTCTGCAGCTCGAAGCACTTTCCCTGTTTGGGAAATTTCGCATTTCTGCTGAGGAAAGCGGGAGCCTGAGAAGCGAGACTTCCGCCCCCTGTTCCAACAGTTTCGTCACGGGCCGTGCAGAAATTTTAGCAGCAATCTGGGGCAGGGTTGGGTAAAAAGCGATCGGAAAACGAAAAACTAACCGGTCCCCACAAACCCTGGTCGTCAAGCACGTTTCTTTTTACAAGGGCGCCTTTGGTTGCTGTTTTCTTTTCAGCAGTGTGAGATTGCGGTTTTCCCAACTGGCCGATGCCTCTGCCATCTCGTGGCCAACCACCTCTCTCGGGTGGTTTGCCACGGGGTGGCACAGGCACCACAAATTGCCTGAGAGGGAAAACGCAGGGAGGTTTCGAACCCTTTTGATGCCGTCGCCAAAAGGCATGTTCTGCAGCCAAAGCCATTATGACGGCATCGACAGAGATGAAACATTTGTTTGGGCTGCCCCCTAAAAAGTCAACGTTTTGGCAACTTCTCTGCACATTCTTCCGACGGCATCGAATGCCTGGAATACAGCGCCAGCGTGTTTCTGGTGTATCCTGTTGGAAGATTCCAGAGTGGACAACACGTGCGGAGTGGGGTTCACGATATTACTGGGATACAAAGATTTTCGCCTGAAGCCTTCTGGTCGCCAGTCTCGCTAAAATTGGGCCGAAAATGCCAGGTAATTGGACCCCGCTTGCTGAGCAGCCGAGGAGAATCTTCTACGAAAAACATCACTGATCGGGCGGCTGGGGCATTGCGATCACCAGCAACCCGATCAGATCAGTCGCGATCAAACTCGATTGGGCCCACGCCCTAAAGCTCTGCCCATTGTGCTGGGCTGCCAAGAACACAAATGTACAGCTGCAGTTGGGTTTTTGTGGTCGCGTTGTCGGTACTTTCCATCCATTTTTTCTTTTACACATGTACAATCCGTCAGTGTCTGGTTTTCAGTTACTGTACATCGTACTATGATTTGTATGTGCTCATTGTCGTCAATTTCAGGGTTTGTTTTTCAGTTGTCATGCCCACAAAGCCAGAACAAGTTTCCGGAAGAAACAAGACCAGAGTGTGGCTTTCGGTCAGCAGACGACCATCACAAAACGACGACGAGACGAGGCGACTCGAGGCGCCACTGCCTTGATGGTTGCCTGCTGCTCCTGCGACAGCTTCTGCTGCTGCCGCTGCAGGTCTGGTAGTTTTGGCCTATTGGCTGCTTCACAGGGTGAAGTGAAGTGCGTAGAAGAGTCGACTTTAGTGCGGTTGAGTAAGGTCAGAAGAGATCTGTGGAAAACCAACCAGAAGCCACGTCGTAGCAACTAACGAGCATTCTAATCGTCGAATCATTTGACAGACTGTATGCGCTTTTTGCAACAAAACTGCATCCTGCTCCTCTCACAAAAATGCGCGGGATGTGCTGAGCACCTGAGTTCCTGATTGGGAAACCATACAACTCAAGTCCGTCATGGTTTGTCCCTCATCTGGAAATGGCTCCCAATCAATCGTCAAGGACTCAATGATTCGTTCCCATTTTTGTTTGAATCGAAGAAATCCCACGCGTCGAGACGTTTTTTCCCCACCAGCCATTTAGGCCCATGTTACAGAGCTCCTTCACCTTCCTCTACATGCCAGTCCACCCACGCGTTCCCGTTGAGTCACAAATTCAACTCCACAACCGTTCCGGAGTCTGAAAGCTCCGTAAGATTCGTATTTTGTCCTACTCGCGACTGGCGATTCGCGATCTTGCGCGGCTCCACTCCCGGTCCTGATAACCGCGCAAGGATGGGGCCTGTGAGCGCGTGGGAGGCGCCGAGCGTGGTGTGGGTGGTGGAGGTGGGGAGGAATCGCGAGTTGGCTGAGGAGACTGTGCGCGCTGCCGTCACTCATGCGGAGCAGTACGTCTCTGGCGCTGCTACCAGTGGCTCTAGCCTGAACGCCACTGGCGGCGGATGCAGCGGCGATAGCAGCAGCAGTAATAGCAGCAGCAGTAATAGCAGCAGCAGTAATAGTAACAGCAGCAGCAGTAGTACTAGTAATAGTAGCAGCGTCAGCGGCGGAAGCGCCGGTGACTCCGAGGGCGGCGGTGGGCAGCTGGCGGCGGCAGTTACACTGATCCTGTGTTCTATCGCCTCGAAAGACTCCCATTCACTCGAATCCTATACGTCTGGTACGTACTCCCCGCTCCCTCCCATCTCCACCGCTTCCCCTGTCTCCACCCCTCTCTCTTCTCCCCCCTTCCCCACCATTCCCACCCTCTCCCCTCTCCGTTTTGATCTCCAAACTGTTCCTCTTCACGAAATCGCCACTCCATGCGCACGACCCGTCTTCGCCAAGCCGTGTCTTTCCGAGCGCGCTTCGGGAGGACGTGATCGTCCACCTATGCGCGCGTGCGTCCATGCGGCCATGCGGCCATGCACTCCGAGTGTCTGTGGATGGACTGATGCGGTAAATCTTCGATCTGGGAACCAGTTCGTTGGATCTGGCTACGTGCCGCGTTAGTACGGTCCTTCAGCTGATGCATCGAGAAGCGTACTCCGCGGAGGAGTAAACGGCAGGCCGTCGACAGTCATCAGTCATCGTTTTCTTGTGACGTACTTTGGCGTTTACGATAAATTATTGATTACTTCTGAGATTTGTGACGATTCTCTAACTTTCGATATCCTTTTGCTTGCCATATTCGCGAAATTTTGACACTTCTCGTAGCCATCACAATCACCACGCGGAAGAAGTGTCGTTCTAACGAACGCATTTTTCGCGCCCCGTTAACGACGCCGATCGAAACCGTACACTGTAACAGCACGACCCACGAGAAATGTTAACGGGTTTCGTGAATCGTCGCAAGCGTCCGATTTTCCGTCGACGTCACTTGCTACGGAGGCAGATTCACTTAGGCCTGAATATAACAGCGCCGCGACATTCTCCTCGGACCCCACTACCGCATCGCATCCACCTCATCGCGCCGTATAGTTAAAATCTTCATCCCCCATCCTCGTAATCCTTCCCCCACTTTCGCAGATGAAGCTCCTACCAGTGCGCTGGCTGCGGCGGGGGCGGAAGCCAACGCGGAAGACGCGCGAATCCGGGCTGGGCTCGAGGCGGCGCTGCAGCACACATGGTCGCGAAAGGTACGCTAGTGTAAAAAACCCGTGGGTGGGCGGCGGAGGAAATGGTTTGCTAGAGGGGCCAGGGTGTGGGGGTGTGCGCACGTTGGGATTGGTTAGGATTGGGTAAATCATGGTCGGCGGGATTCTTCCACGTCATCCCGAACTCGATTATCTTATCCACAAGTCTGTTCCTTGTCTAAAATGGGAGTCCCTTGTCCCACCTGTCACAGGTGGCGAGAGATGGGGGGAAATGTTGTAACAATCTCGGATTGTAAAGCAGCTGGATAAATCAGTGATAAGCATATGTTGTTATGTATAACTTCGCACCACACCTCCCAAACCGAACCCCTGCATTTACCGGCAATGGCAGGTGAAGGCCATAGTGCACGTGGAGAGGAGTGAGAGCAGGGAGCGGGGCCTGTGCATGGCAGTGAGGCGATTCCACGCCACCTGCCTCTTCATAGGCCTGCGCAAGTGAGCTCTCTGCCTCCTGCATTCACGCTCGCCCTCTCAAGGATCCCCTTCCTCAGTTATTCCCCCTCCTTTTGTCATTCTCCCATTTATGTGAACTACGCGGCACCCATGCACACACACATACGCGCGCACACACACACACACACGCACGCGCGCGCACACACACACACACACACACACACACGCACCCACATGCTGACACACGCATGCACGCGCATGCACGCACATCCTGAACCAGCCGCTTATTCAGCACTCCTCTCTCCTGGCCCACACATCTTCTCCTCCCTCACCCACCTCGCCCTCCCTTCTCCTCACCCGCAGGCGGCAACTCTGGGGGTCAAGCGAGGCGGCAGTGGTGTCACACTGTGCATCGCACCTCCCCCCCGGGCTGCACATCATGGTGCTACAGCAGGGCAGCAGGAAGATGAAGCACCTCGTCGCCTCCTCCCACCGCACACTCTCCCTCTCAGACCCCCGCTCTGTGCCCCTCTCCCCCCACAAGGCCGCCCTCGCAGCCGCAGCGTGCAGCGACGAATTCCGCCTGCAGCCCTCTGCCTTGTCCCCCCCAGCCAGTCGTGCTGGTTTCTCTTCACCCAAGCCTCCTGGGTTGATCCCACCCGAGCCTGCTGGCTTGGTTAGCGCGGACGGGGGGGAGGAAGAGGGTGGCGGGTGTGTGGAGGGAACGGGCCGTTTGAAGGTCAGGAGTTATCCTGCTGGTGCGTCGGGCATTTCTAATGCTGCTGCAGTGGCTGCCGCTGGTGGTTGCAGCAGTGGTTTTGGAACCAGTGTTGCTGCTTCTTCAGCTGTTTCAAGTGTTTCAGGTGCTTCAACAATCCCTGAGGAGGTGCACTCCCCATCAGCAGCCGTGTCCGCATCGGGCAAGCGTGCCTCACACTTCACAACAGCTAGAATGGCTGGCCTGATGTTCCCCCACCGGAAAGCGTCTTCTTCCTCTGTGCCTTCCGCTGCAGCAGCAGCAACTGCCTCTTCTACTTCAGCAGCTGCAGCAGGTGCAGAATCAAGAGCAGCAGTGGAGTGTGGTGCTGGTTCGGGCACGACCAGGTCTGCACCATCCAGTGGTGTGCTCTCCTCGGTTGACTTGTTTGACTCTGACACCGACCCCTCGGCTCGCCACAGCAGGCTTGGACCCGCAGTTGCTGCTTCTCTTGCTGCTGCTGCTGCTGCCAGTGCTGCTATCCCTGGTAGCAGCTGTGACTATGCCATCACTGCACCTGTAGCGACCAACAGTTGCCCTCTCTCCTCCTCCTCCTCATCCTCCTCCTCCGGCCTGCTACACACCGGCGCTTCTGCCGCCCCTCATCCCATGCGCTCCCGTCTGAACCTCACTCTCCCTTCGCCCACACCAAGCCATGCCACCGCCCCCTCCTCACCTCCCTTCTCTCCTCCTGCAGGCACCACCCCCACAGGAGCCTCAGGACGAAATACGAATGCTTCTGCTGCTTTTGCTGCCACTGCCACCACTGGTCCCGCCGATGCTGCCGACCCTTCTGCTGTCGGGCCTGCTACTCCAGGCAGCTCGAGCCTGCTGTCCTTTGCAGACCTCCCCGCAGCACGCTCCGCCTCTGGCTTCACCCGCTCCCAAAGCTCCACCAGCGCCACCAGCGCCACCAGCGGCAGCCAGCACCCGCCCTCCCGCCCTCCAACCGTCCCCACCTATCCGCATTTCTCTGTCTCCGTGCCCTCGGGTCCTCCACCCTCCCCACCTCCTCTTTCCGCCACCACCCCCACCTCGCCCTACGCCCTCTGGCCCTCTTCCCCCTGGAGCCCTTCAGTTCCGCCGTCGCCCTTCTCTTCCTCCTCGCCGCTCTCCACTCCCGGCCATGCTCGCGAGTTCAGCCGCGGGGGCTCTTTTGGCGGCTCTAGCGCCTCCACATCGCCTGGTGCTGCTGCTGCCTGTGGTGATGATGGTGCTGGTTCAGCAGCTGCAGCAGCAGCAGGCATACCTGTGTCGCGCATGCTTGTGAACTCCCGCACGTTGAGTCGAGGCAAGAGAGCCATGCAGCTCGCTGCTGCCACTTCTGCACCCACCGCCGGCCCTGCTGCTGCTGCTGCTGCACCTAATGCTACTGCTCTTCCTGGCGCTGCTGCTGCTGCTGCTGCTGCTGCGACAGGGCACAGGACAGAAAGAGGCGGCCAGAGACCCGGAGGAGGAGGAGGAGGGGGCGGAGGGAGGGAGGGCGACGGAAGGAGAGCGGAGGAGGGGGTGAGAAGTGCGGTGAGTGGTGAGTTAGGTCTGGAGGAGATGGAGGTGGAGGGCGTGTGGGGTCCAAAAGAGCGTTTCCAATCCCGCCGCCGCTTCCCCTCCCTGGGCTCCTTTGATGCCGCCTCTCTTCTCTCTGCGGCTGCCACTGGCCCTGGCCCTGGCTCTGTCGGTCCCACTGCTGCTGCTTCTGTTGCTGCTGCTGCTTCAGGTGCTGCTGGCGGCAGTGGTGGCGGCAGCAGCCTGGGCATCAGTGGTGATCGTGGGGAGGATGCTGCTGCTGCTGGGATGAGCAACAGCAGAGGGCGAAGCCTGCGCAGCAGCAGTTTGAAAGCGAACGGCCCGGAATATGCGGGTGGCAGCGGCAGTCGGGATGGCAGTGGGAACGGCCGCGGCAGTGGGAATGGCCGTGGCATTGGCAGTGTGAATGGCAGTGGGAGTGGGAGTGGGAGTGACGGGTGGGATCCGCTAGCAGAAGCTGCTGCTGCCATCTCTGGTACTGCCCATTACTTTGGATCGCACACAAAGGGACAGATGGAGAGCGCAATGGGGGGACACGCGGAGAGAGGGCAGACACAAGACGTTGCTGCTGACTCTGATGCAGCAGTAGGAGCAGGCGGAGCAGCAGGAGGAACAGCAGCGGCAGCAGCAGCAGCCGAGGCAGGCACAGGGGTAGAGGGGTCGCACAGGTGGGAGGAAGTTGGAGGCAGAGGGGGGAGGAGAGGGGAAGGGGGGAACGTGTGGGGAGAGCAAGAGGGTGAGGGAGAGGGAGAGGAGGCAACACAGAAGTTTCCGACTGATATGGTGGTCCAGAAGGCCATGGCTGCTGCTGCTGCTTCTGGTGACCTGCGCGCCCGCAACCTGAGACGGGTGGTGTCCGTTACAGAGCAACAGCAGGGGCAGGCAGGTGGACGGGGAGAGTACTCGAGGGAAGCACAAAAGGGATGGGAGGGAGGAGAGGGTAAAGGGGAGAGAGGAGGGGAGGAAGGAGAGGAGGGAGCTGGGGAGAGGGAGTCGCAGGGCCGAGGTGAAGCGGGTGTGCTGAGTGTGTTGGCTGGTGTAGTGCTGAAGCCGAGGGGGCACAAGGAGCAGCAAGAGCAGCAGAAGCTGCAGGTTGTGCATCAAGGTATTAATTCTGGTGGCAGTGACGGTGGAGGGGAGGAGACAGCAGGTGGAGGGGGAGAAAAAGGGGCAGGGGGAGGAGGAGGGACAGGGGCAGCAGCAGCAGCAGCGGGCAAGCAGAAGTGGAACGTTGTGGGGAAAGGCGGGCTGTCCAGGCCCCGGTCCCCCTTGGATCGCCGCGCAGCCTCTTTCAGAGAGAAAGGCGCCTTGGCTTCTCTTGCGCCAATCCTTGGCCTGGTGCACAAGGGCGCAGGCGGAGGAGGAGGAGGTGGTGGTGGAGGAGGAGGAGGAGGAGGAACAGGTGGGGTTGATCTTGTGGGAAGAGGTGGGAGCAGGCAGGGAGGGAGGGAAGGAGGGAATGAGGTACGGTTGGGTGAGTTGCAGAGGATGCTGGAGGAGCGACGGGCGGAGGCTGCACGAGCAGAGGAGGCAGCGAGGGAGGCGAGAGAGAGGGTGCGGGAGATGGTGGAGGAGATAGAGCTGGAAAAGGCACGGATAGAAGCTGACAGGGACAGGCAGCAGCAGCAGCAGCAGCAGCAGCAGCAGCAGCAACAGCGGCACAAGTCATTTGGGTCTGGGCCGCTCAAACCCGTCACGACCAACGCATTTGACCGATCACCTTCAGAGTCATGCCCCCCTGCCTCATCTCCATCACCCCTCGCCCGTCGCCCCTTCTCCCCTTCACCTTCTACCACTGTTGCTGCTCCTGCTGCTCCTGCTGCTCCTGCTGCTGCTATGGCGGCCCCAGGGGGCGACGTGGGGGGGCGGTGGTTGCGGTCGGAGCTGCTACTGGGCTCGGATGATGGCGATGGGAATGACTTCAGCTTTGGCAGGGTCGTCAGGCCCACTGCTGCTGTTGCTACAGGTGGAGAGGACGACTACTGCGATGATCCCGACCAGGTCAGTGCTCTCGCATCGGCTCCTTGCTTTCTTCTCCATCTTATTGTCACGCGTTGTGTTGCTTGTTGCGCTCCGCTCGTTGCGTTGCTCCCTCCCCTCATCGCCCTTAGCCCTCCGCCCTTTGCCCTATCCCCTTCGCTATCCACCCCAGCATCTCCTCCCTTCTCCTCTCCTCTTCTCACCCCACTTCTTCTCCTCTCTTCTCTCTCCCATCACACCCCTCTCTCGCCCCTCCAACAACAGGAGCACCACAGCATGGCGAGTGAGAGCAGCACATGCTCCTCCTTCAACTCTGCTGAGTTTCTCCGCAAGGTGGCCGACAGGGCAGCAGCAGCAACAGCAGCAGCAGGCAAGGTCCCCAGCCGTCTCAACCCTGCAGCTGCTGCTACTGCTGCTGCGCCTGGGACAACAAATCCTGTGAGTGTAGCACCTTGGTGAACCCAGCAACAAATGATGAAAATAATCATAAAATATTAATAGGTTTTTTTATTCTTAAAATTATGAAAATAAAAATTTAATTATTTCTAGAATTATTTGGCCGCATGTTCCCTACACCCTCTTCTCCATCTTCCCCTCTGCACTTCAGCTTTCTGGCAGCCTTTTCAACTATCAACCCCAATGCCTCCTCAGCCCCCGCTGGTGCAACTATCATTCGCGCTCGTGCCTTCCTGCTCATGCCTTCCCTTTTTCCTCTCTTGCCCCCTCCCCTTGTGCATGCAGCCTGACACCACAGCCAGCTCCCCTCGCAGCAACCCCTCCAGCTCTGCTGCCACCACGACAGCGGGCGACGGGGGCGGAGGAGGAGGAGGGTCAGCAGCACCTGACGAGTCCTCTGACTGCCGCCGCTTCACCCTCGACCAGCTTCGGGAGGCCACCAACGGCTTTTCCGAAGCAAACATGCTGGGTCGGGGGGCGTTTGGTCCGGTGTTCAGAGGTCAGCTGTATGGATGCGAGGTGGCAATCAAGAAACTAGAGGCAGGGAGCGAGCAGGGGCCGGCTGAATTCCGCACAGAGGTGGAGGTGCTGAGTCGCGTGCGGCACCCCAATATAGTGCTGCTCATGGGGCAGTGTCCTGAGGAGGCTTGTATCGTGTATGAGTTCATGTCTGGGGGAGATCTGCAGCACAGGATCGTGGCCGGCTCGTCACCTGCTAAAATTGCTGGAGCAGCAGCAGGAGCAGGAGCAGGATCCGGTGGTGGTGGTGCTGCTGCTGGAGGAGGGGCACCGGTGGTGGCTCTGGACAAGCCGCGAGTCATCCCACTCTCATGGTCCGACCGCCTGCGCATCGCGGCTGAAATCTCCGGAGCTCTACTCTTCCTGCATCGGCACGACCCGCCCATCCTGCACCGCGACTTAAAGCCTGACAACATTCTCCTCGATGCCAACGGCACCAGCAAGATCGCAGACGTGGGGCTTGCAAGGCTCATCCCCGGGGACGATGGGCTGGGGCATGTGACGTGGAAGGTGCGGGGAACCGCAGGGTACATTGACCCTGAGGAGCTGAGCACGGGACAGCTGTCGGTGAAATCGGATATTTACGCGTTTGGGCTGATTGTGCTGCAGCTGCTGACGGGGAAACGGAACGTGAAGCACCTGCATCGCATGCTGGAGGAGTGTGCGGTTGTTGGTAGCAGCACCACCCTTGGAGCTCCTGCCTCCTCCCCGCTCTCCCCTCTCTCCGGGCTTTCCCACAACTCCTCCAGCAGCAGCAGCAGCGGCGGTGGCGGCCCCGGGGAAGCCCGGGACATGAACCGAGTCCTGGCTGTGGTAACCAGCAACCTGGACCCCAACGCAGGGCACTGGCCGCTGGGGCTGGTGGAGCGGGTGGTGAGGGTGGCAGCGCGGTGTGTGGAGCGCAAGAGAGTGCACCGGCCGGACCTGCGCACGGTGGTGCACCCCGTCCTGGCGGATGTGGCTCGGCTGGCGGCGGAGGAGAAGGCGAGGAGGGCTGCGGAGGTGGAGGGCCAGCTGCTGTGCCCGCTGTCACAGGTAGGCGTGAGAGCGAGAGAGAGGAGAGAGAGAGGGGTAGAGGGGGCTAGTGGTGTTGCTATTGATGAGGGGTTGTGGGGTCATGGGCTGGTGATGAGGTGCTTCTGGTTCTGGTCCTGGCTGTTCCCGTGCCGGCCCATCCTCTTCTTCTCTTTCTGGACTTGTCGTGGATACCTCGCCTCCTGAGTCTCTCCCTGCCGTCCTTCTCCTGCTGCCTCCTCCCTCTCTCGCTCAATCTCAACCTGTGGTCTCCTCCTCCACTGTGCCTCTTCCCCCATCCCTCCGCTCCCCTTTTTCTGGGTCACAGGAGCGCATGACAGATCCCGTGGTGGCAGCAGATGGATTCACCTATGAGCGCCGCAGCATTGCTGATTGGCTGTCATCGCATAGTACCTCTCCGCTCACAGGAGAGCACATGCCGCACTCTCTTCTCACTCCCAATTACCTTCTTGCTCGCATGCTCAACAATTTTTAGTTTCACTGCCCCTTTCTTGCACTCCCCCACACTGAGAACCCCTATCTGGCTCCATCTCGCTGAGGATCTGCCAAATGAAAGTGCGGGGCAAAGGAAGTGTGCATTGCATGGTTTAGTGTTTAGGGTCCTGTAATGTTCGAGTAGAGGTGCAACAATCGCTCTATTGTTTGTGGTTTGGACGTTTATAGATTCTGTACTGTAGACGAGGAGAACGACGCTGTAATATTTATAGAATTTATTATAAGCCGCCTACCTGTTTCGATCTCAAGGCTCGGTGGTCCTTCTGACAGATTCAGGGTGAGTGAAGTGATGACAGAATGCTGGACTGCCAAGTTGTTGTTGATATACGACTAGCACAAGAGTGCTGCAATTGCAACCCCCAACATATACGACTAGCACAAGAGTGCTGTCAGATGCTGGTAGCTGACCTGATTCTCTCCCCTTTAGCTACCCTTTACCCATGGCGCTATCATCTGAAGGGAAGGAGGGGGTGGTGCGGGGGGGGGTATTCCAGTAACTATGCTTTTCATCACGTAAAATACCAACTCTGTCAAGCAGACACGGTATGAAAATGCCAGCAAGATACTTGTGAAATGCCACTTTATTCACAGTGCTGGTTTCTGCATACAAGGTCGCAACACTACCTATATCGCTACATCAGGTTGTCTGAAACTGATAACTCGGCTGCAATGGAGCAACGGAGTAAAGAGCAATATGAAGCATGGCACCTCTAGTCGCTAAAAATGCTGAAGCTATGAACATTACTGAACTTCCACTGTTGCCAGGGGGGTAGTTACGTCGCTCGACCCATCCATAAACACTTCCTCATCTTGGGGCTCTTCCTCAGCCTCTTCCACGTCGGCAGGTTCCTGCTCGTTGTCAACTTCCGCTTCTGCCTCGCCATTTACTTGCAAAAGAGCGCGCGCCTGATCCAGAGTGTCTTCTGCGTCTTCTGTTGCGTAGAGAATCTTCAGCACGGCAGCGTTCTGTTACGATGGAAAGAAGCGCATATTGGAAAATGAGTGTCGTACTCCAAAAGTAAAAACCGTCAATCGCAAAAACAAAATGCCACTGCGGCTCACCGGTATCGTAGCGTGACCAGGCGTTTGGCAGAGAAGTTCGATATCCCTGAGCTTGGTGAAATAAAAATCCCGTTCCTTCTCAAGGCTGTCAATAGTCATCTTGTGTTCGGAAATCTGCACAAACAACGACGATAGTCAAACATAATGGATGATTGGATTGATTTGAATGCTTAGCAGGAAATTTTGCTTACCTGCTCTCGGAGCTCCTGGACTTGCTTGTCATACAGCTGGTAATCAGTTGTGTTCGGTGCAGAGGAGGCCCGGGTGGCAGTTGACCTTGGATTTCCTGCACACAGGTAGCGATGGTCAGCGAAGAGGCCTATGGATTAAAAGGAGAAATATAATTGCTTCATGCTTACCTGTCGCTGGCTTGCTCATAACCGGCTGCGCACGGGGTTGCACGCGAGGCCGAGAGGCAGCAGGTTGAGGAAACTTCCTCAACATCTCCTTCCCACCCTTAGAGGAGTTGCGGCGTTCCACAGGATTGTAACTGCAACGCCACCAACGTGCTTTAGCGACAAGTGACGATGGACTTCAAACAAAACAAGCCTTTGCGGTGCTCACCTAGGATCGATGACTCCCTTGCTGATGGTATCGCAATAACGCTTCATCCACTGCATGAACTCAAGGTTGTCCAATGGGCGCCCTTTCACAAGCTTGTTCACCTCGATGTGCTGCACAAGAAGAATGGTAATAAGTTTTTCCTGCTTCGTCAACGAATAAAACCAGTATCATATGCGTGTTGTTGCAAACACAGTACCTTTGCTATCTTGAGTTTGTCAAAGACATCCTGAAGGACCTTGTAATTCTGAATCATTTCGTACTCATTCTTCGCATCGTAGTTGACCTGCAAGGCATCCAGTCACAAAAAAATTAGTCGCATGCCACCGTTTAGCAGTTGATATCTTCCAAGTGATAAGAGAAGTCGTACTTTATGCATAGGGACGACATTCGGGTAGATAGCGTCCATAAGCTGGCAGTGGATAGCCCCCGAAGCTGCCTGCGCAAGGTGAAGACAGAACGTCAGAAAAAAATTCTCGGACTTGGCCCATGTAACGGTCAGCACCACACAGCCAAGTTTTCCTACCTCTTCGACTTTAGAGACATTCAGCTGAAGGGTAGTATTAATCCATGCTAAGATGTCAGACCTAGATACGAAGTACGCTCCGTCCATAATTCCAATGTTAGCCATGGCTTCAGCTGGGAAGGAAGCCGGAACAAGGTTGGAGAATACGTCACGTGTAAAATGGAGGATGTGGGAGATTGAGATCGTAGAGGTTGAGGAGAATTCTCAGAATGAATCACATGACATGCCGAGAGAAGGGAGCTATGTTGTGGAAGGCCGAAGCGAGGTCTCAAAAGAGAACAGGGATGAGACACGACGCGGGCCTGCCTGACATGAAAGTTGCCGAACCTGACTTTTCGTGTCGCGCGGGAAGACCGACTTTTCCAAGGTCATCAAGGCGGGGCATGGAGTCGCGGTGCAACTTCCCTCCCTGCCATGTCGCACACACTGTCGCTTGCTGATTTACGAAAAACGTCGCAACGCGGAACGGGATTCGCAAAACTCAAAACTACTCGACGGTCAACCAAACCTGTTCGTTTCCCGCCCCCAAGCAAGCAAACGGCTTGCTTCGGTAGTTCCCCAGATACTGTGCTTCGCCTCGCCTGAGGCTACACTACACTCTAGCAGACTACGACTTTCCTATAACACATTGTTTTCAGAAGATGATGCAAGCAATGAATAGACCCTGGCCTGAAATATACTAGCATACAAAACTGCCACTGGAATATTACTGACAGCTACAGTAGTTCACTATCCCCTGACAAATCAGGATGCTGTGTTATTGAAGAAGTTTGCCCTCAGGGGGCTCAGGTGTGCCCTACAACGAATCTGAGGTCCTGGCAAGCATCACGACAAATATCCACATCTGCAAGCATCAGCAAGCCTACAACTCACAATTTCCTCGGGTGAGTGGGCCAACAGTAACCGGAAAAAAACAGAAGACCCCACTGAAGAAACTCGTTACTTGTCCACCTCCCTGTCGTTGTCCTCTCTCAATACAAAAAGCCTGCCTCCAAAAGCTTTGCAAAGCGCTATCGCAGCAGCTTCTGCAGGATCCAAATCATCAAACCTTCCACCAGTCTTAACATCATTCACCGGCCTCCCTGGCTCAGCTCCAGGATCAGTCCTACTGAGAGCCCCATGGTCACTTGGCAAAGCCTTGGGCTTAAAAGGTCCCCGAGTCCTGCCACGAGGTGCAAAGGCCATGCGCACGGCCCCACCAGTGCTTCCCCCAACGTTTGAGCCACTGGTCCCGCGACCAGCGGAAGCTGTGGCAACGGTAGGACGGGTGCCACGGCTGGGGGACATGCGGGAAGCAGCAAGAGCACCACCTTCTTCACGCCGGCCAGAATCAGGATAGCCTCTGAATCCCACACGACCATCCACGGGATAAGCTGCATCCATGCCAGTGTCAACTTCAGCAGCAGCAACTCTGGGATTGACATGAGCAGAAATGCTGCTGCCTCCAGCATTGGCGCCAGTCTCAGCTGCCTCCATATCAGCTCCCACGGTAGATGCAGGGACAACAGCAGCATCTTCAACATAAGCTGCTGCTGCACCCACAGCCTCCACATCAGATTCTGCTGCACCCACAGCCTCCACATCAGATTCTGCTGCACCCACTACCTCCACATCAGATTCTGCTGCATCCATGACCTCCACATCAGATTCTGCTGCACCCACAGCCTCCACATCAGATTCTGCTGCACCCACAGCCTCCACATCAGATTCTGCTGCACCCACAGCCTCCACATCAGATTCTGCTGCACCCACAGCCTCCACATCAGCTGCACCGACAGGCTCCACATCAGCTCTTGATTCAGCAGCACCATCAGCCAAGGTAGCAGCAGCACCGTCCGCCAAAGCAACAGCGGCATTGTCAGTCGAAGCAGCAGCATCACCGTCAACCCAAGCAGCAGCAGCACCGTCAACCAATGCATAAGGAGCAACAACAGGGACAGCGTCAGAAGCGCGTTCAACATCTGTGATCAGATTCTCTCCTTGTGCAGCATCCCCTAGCAGGCCCCCATCGATGATGCCATGGCCCACACTGGCTTCCATCCTACCATCATGCACAGTATCCTCCACCACATCACCGTTCTCAACCCCATTCACAAGAGCGCCCCCTGCAGGGCCCTCCACAACTGCATCACACTCGTGGCTCCCCAAAAAAGCGCCTTCAGTCTCCGCCTTGACTTTTGGCACAGAGCTAGGCCCTGGCTGTGCATCAGTGATCGATGCTTGATAATCATGGCTCAAACTCCCCACTGTCATCCCGTGGTCTGCCTCACCACCACCAAGAATGACAGTTCCTGTCACTTCATCGGGTGCAGGAGTTCTTGGCTGACCTGCTTCTGTAATTCCAAAATCCACCAACTCTGGTGATGGCAACTCCGTTCCATGCCCCACCGCTTCTGCCGTGATATCATTGCCACCACTGCTGCTGCTGGCACTGAAAGCTGTGCTGAAGCCAGCATTCGCAGGGAGAGTCGAAGGCACAGCATTCACCCGCGAAGGACCATGCATCGAAACCTCATTCGAGTCCCAGCCATCAGCAGCACCACGACCATGCTCGCTCTCCGATTCACCTGACCCGGAACCCGCCTCTATCTTCAAAACTTCACTCCGATTGAAGGAACCATAAGCATCTGCTGCTCCCGGAATCACAACTGTTGGCAGCGCCGGCGAAGGTCCCTGCAGTGCCTGCTGGCCTTCTCTTCTATGGGTCTCTCGCATCTTCGCTGCTGCCCGTGCCTGCCCGGCTCTTCTGGCTGCTGCAACCTTGGCAGCGGACTTAGCGGCAGCTGCCTCCAACTGGGCAGGCGAGGGCTGAGACAAGTGACCACGCCCAGCCTTCGCCTCACGTGCTTGACTGTTCTTCCAGACTTCCTTGCCTTTGGCTGGTTGGGGACTCGTTACCACCAACCCGCTCCCCTCCTCCTCAGGCACCCACTGACTGACACCCTCCCTCACTCTGCGTCTCTCCTCAGGCACTTTCCTTCCAGCCCCCTTGGGGACTGTGTCAGACTTAGCAGCAGCAGCAGCAGATGCAGAGGCCGCGGCTGCTAGGTCCTCCGCACTGGGTGCATCCGTAGCAGCCCCCAGGGACTCTTTGTCCACCAGCTGTATGGTCACCCGGCTGCGGAGGGCCTTTGAGAAGGCTTCAGTGAAGCCGGGAATGATTGTCTTGCGCCTCCCGTCGTTGAGCTTTTTTATCCACGCCTGGAGGAAGCTCAGCGTGACTGAGGAAGGGGAAGCGGGGGAGCCATGCGCACGAAGGGGGAAAGGGGAAAAAGGGAGGGGAGAGGGGGGACGAAGGGATGGGGTGGAAGACTCGAATATGTGCAAGACCTGTAAAAAAAAAACGCTATGCAGGCGCGAATCGCATGGGAGTGGGTTGTGAAGGTTGCTGAAACGGTGGAGAAAGCAGAAACTGTGCGTGCAAGAGAATTAGAAAGTGGGGACGGGGAGGAGAGGAGCGGGGGCGATGGAAAGCGGGAGTAGCAGAAGGAAGAATTGGCAAGCAGAAAGCGCGGGCATGGAGCAACGCAGTGTCACACACACACACACACACACACACACACACATGGAAGTAATCAACGAGGGGTCCTTACCAGTGGTATCGGTGGCAGAGGTATCGGTGACAGCAACGATGCAGGCCTGCTGCGTGAACAGAGAGCGCTGGTGGGGCGTCATCTCCGCCATGGCTTTCCTCGCCAGCTCCCCCCACTCCCCCTCCGCCCGTGCAGCCCCGCTTGGCGCATGCGCTGGTGCCATGAGAGAGGAGGGGGGGTGCGAGGGGGGCGAAGGAGAGGAGGAGGAAGCGGAGTCGGCTGCGGCTGAAATGTGGAAGGAGCAGGGGTATTTCTCTAAGAGGAGAGGCAGCTCCACGAGGAATGATATAAACAGCTTCATGTTGGTCGGTTCCTCTTTCTGCTGCTTCTCTGCCTCTCTTAACTCCTTCACCACTGCTTGCAGCAGCGACCGGCCCTCAGGAGAAGCTGCAGAGGAAGGTGGCCGGAAGCGGGGCGGCAAGGTGAGAGAGCAAGAAAGAAGAAAAGCAAACAGGGAGGCGTATAGGAAGAAAAAAAACTACAGGAGGTGAGTATAAGTCCAGTCCAGACTGCTTACTCAGTCCCAAAACGAGGGAAGGACCCACTGACACTGCGTACCGGCGATGAAATCGAGCTGTCGATTGGTGCCCTTGCGCGTGAGCGCGTCAGTGGCGGCATCCCTAAGCTGGCGCAGCACCTCTGGGAACGCCACGCCCCTGCGCTCCAGGTCCTTGGCCGCCTCCACCACCCCCGTTGGCTGCACGTCGCTCAGCGCGAGCACCAGCATCACCTCCGCCTTCCACTGCGGCAACCGCTTGAACTGAGGGGCGGATGGATGGAGGGGCGCGGGATAAGAGAGGACACCGAGGGAGGAGAGGAAGGTGGGAAAGGAGAGGAGAGTGAGGCGGGAGAGGAGAACGTGGGGGGAGAGGAGAACGGGGGAGGAGGGGAGAGTGAGAGAACAGAGGAGAGTGAGAGAACAGAGGAGAGTGAGGGAGGAGAAGAGGGTGGAGGACGGGTTGAGAGTGGCGTCAACGAAGGGTGAGGAGGGAATGTCTAGTACAGAGGTCCGTGAGAGAGACGAGGATGAGGGGGGGGGATGGTAAGTGTGGGGAGAGGAAGGGGGGGGAAGCACGCGTGGGAGCGACAAGAGAAAAATCCCCTTCCCTAAACCTGCCCGTCTTCCCTTTCCGTCCCCTTTCCCCCCTCCCCGCCCTTCCCGGCCCCTCCCGGCCCCTCCCGTCCCACTCCCGCCCCCTCCCCGTTCCTCCCGTCCCCCTTCCCCCCTCCCTCCCCGCGCGCACATGATCGAGCACCAGGTCTCCCGTGATCCGCTTCTTCAGCAGGCTCAGCTGCTGCAGAATCTTCTTCGCGTCGCGCATCGACCCCGCCGCCTCCTCCGCAATCGCGCGCAGCCCGTCATCAGAGGCCTCCCACCGCTTCAACTGCGCAATCCTCCGCAGGTCCTTCACCATGACCTCATTGGGCACGGCCGAGAACGCGAGCTTGTGGCAGCGCGAGGGGTTCGTGCTGGGCAACTGCCCAGGATCGGTGGTAACGAGGATGAACAACGGGTTGCCCACTGGTTCCTCCAGCGTCTTCAGCAGCGCCGCCAAAGCTTCTCTCGTGAGCATGTGGCACTCGTCAATAATGCGCACAATCCGCGTGCCATCCGGTGCCTTCTCTACGTCGTTTATGATCTGCCGCGCGACCGCCACCCCGCGGTCGCTCGCCGCGTCGATCTCCACCACGACTTCGCTCGTCCCGTCCGCCACGGCGCGGCAGTGCGGGCACTTCCCGCCGCACGGGTTTCCGTCGCCAGGCTTCCGCGCGGAGCAGCCGATGGCGGAAGCGAGGATGCGCGCAGCAGAGGTTTTCCCCGTGCCGTGCGGGCCTGAGAAGAGGTACGCGGAAACGACTTGGTTATCGGCCACGGCGGCTTTGAGAAGCTCCACCGTATTATCCTGCCCAATGATCTCGTCGAATCGCATGGGTCGCGTCTCCCTGTTAATGTCCACCGAGGCGGCCCGGAAAGTGTCGGCATCGATAGGAGCTTCGTTAGTAGCGCCGTTGATGGATTCGTGAAAGTCGTCTCGACTGACCCCGTTAAGAACTCCGTTAGCGATGGTCGTTACGCCAAGGGTTTTATCTTCAGAAAGGCCGGCACGAGAATCGAGACCCACGACAGAGGTTAAGCGGCCTCCATCGTCCGCCCTCCTCGGACCACGTCTTTCTCTAGAAGTGAGTGCGGGACCGTCGCTGACAGCTGATCTGCCATACTCAGCAACAGTCGGCAGGGACTGAGCTAACGGCGACTGTCCCACCCCACGTGGCGCGAAGCCTGGGAACCGGGTTTCCGAAGAACGACCCGCGGAAGCGGCGGAGGCTGCGGAGGAGAAGGGCTGGCGGGTGGTGGTTAGCGCGAGGAGTCCACGCGGGAACTGCCAGGCGCGGAAAGACAGCAGCGCGGAGAGTGAGGAAAAGGCGAGGGATCTTGATGGGTAGAGCAGCATGAGGGTAGGCCCGACTAGCACCCTCTCACATGCCAACGGGTGAATTGTTTGAAGCTGGGAGGAGTGAAAGCAGCAACGGAGAGTACCGGACGACGAGGGGAGAGAGAAAGTCACCCAGTTGCTACTAAGCCGGCCGTCTCGGGTGAGGGGGTATCTAGGAGTACGCGGAAAGTACTGAGGGGTAAAGGAAGGTGCGGGGGATGTAGGTGGGGTTCTGACTACTAGAGCCGTGGGAGAAGGCATCGCCATCTGTGGTTAGACTTCGAGCTGGAACTGCGGGAGCCGGGCCGTTGTTGCAACATCAAGACAAGCTCATGAGGTCAGAGGGCTAGTAAACGCGCTTCTTGCGATGCCACACAAAAGGATAAACGAAGGAAAAGAGCGTGCTGCTCTGTTTATGCTGAGGAGGAATGGAGGTGACGTAGGAAGGAAGAGACCGCATTAGCAGGAGCGATGAGGTACCCCATAGTATGTGTTCATCGAGATTGACGAAGCTATCAGAGCCACCAGCAAGGCGGACACGAAACCCTAGAGCACATGAATATCGAGGTGGGAGAGATGCTGTATTCTCGCTGCAACAGGTCCCGATTAAGAATCTCGAAACTGTAATGGTTGAACCAACACCCGCACAAGCTATTTACATGAAAGTATCGATGATCGAGTTTGATGCTGCACACGTATATAAGAACACCTATCGGCAAAATGACCACATTCCAGGCCTAGATTCCTCATCCGTCCAATCAGGAAATCAGTTCCTTCCTTGACTGATGCGAATCCCTTCAGACTCTTGACATTTTTCGCAGAGCATGCTGCCCGCCTGCCCTCCGCCTGCCCCCTCTCCCGAAGAGTTCCCAACCCAACCCAACCCAACCCAAACCAGGGAGCCACGAAACGAAGTACATATTTTTTTGGTCGCCGCGGGCAGCAAGGGGTGATGCCTGTGATGTGGTCGCCGAGGGGAAATGTATCGGGCTGCAAATTTCAGGCAAGCGTAGCGGGGGCGTCACACAGCACGCCTCGTCGGAATCAGGAGAAATCACCGGAGTGCGGAGTGTATTCCTTTCCTGCTGGGCCAGTTTCTGGAAAGCTGGTCAGTAGAGGTCAGCTCACCACCTGAATTGATACCATCCAGTTACAAGTCTGGCTTGTCTGTTCATCCAGCCCGCTTGCGAAGCCTATACGTGCTGTCTCGCTGGCTGCTTTCACCGATCAATCAGCTCGCCTGCAGCAGCATTAGCGAGCCGGCCGTGCGTACCGCATCCAGTTATGGCGACGACTCTCTCCGCCAGTCGTGCCGCAATGCCCGCTCTCCACCTCCACGGCTCCGTCTCCTCGCCTCCCCCTCGAGCCAGAACCGGACTCCCTGCGCCGAACTCATTTTCGCCATTGATCCGTCCTCGTTCATTGCTCTCCGCGGAGCAGCCCAGAGCCTTCAGACGCAGCGGCCTGATCGGCTCTCGGAGCAACGCGCGGCGCTGCGTGCACGCGAGCAGCGGGAACGACGGATCGCCTTCTGACACGCCGAACGCCTCAAACAATCTACTTTCCGCGGCCTCGAACGCGTCAGAATCGCAGAGAAGATCAGTGAATGCAGCTGGCGGTAAAGCCGGGAACGATGCGGAAACGTCTACGAATGTCGCAGGCAGTAATGCGTTCTCCTCTGTTGCCGCGTCGGCTGTAGCCTGTCTCGCCTCGGTCCTCCTCGCCACCACCGCCATCACTGGCGTTTCTCCCGGCGGCGCCGTTGCGCCCGCTCTGGCCGAAGAGCCCGTTGCAGCCGCGTCCGCTTTCGGCGGCGCATTCAGCGCTCGATTGGACAACCTCCTGCCGTTCCTCACCACCGGCGCGATTGACGATGCCGACGACGCCAATGGCGTGTACGCGGAGGAGCTGAGCGCGCTGGGGACCGTGGGGGAGCTTGCGCGCGTGGCGGAGTTTGCGCCGGTGGGCGGATCAACGTTGGCGGAGGAGTACATTCGGCCGGGGCACCGACCCGACCTGCCCATGAGCAGCCGTCTGTTCGGCCCCGCGAGGCAGGCCGACGAGCCTCAGCAGGTGGGCGAGTAGTCGCTCAAGTAGCAATGCAGCGGTGCAATGCAGCGATGCAGCAATGCAATGCAGTGATGCAGCAATGCCGCAATGCAGCAGTGCAGCAAAGAAGCAATGCCGCAACGCAGCAATGTTGGTGGTGGGTTGTAGCAAGATGATGCCTTGGCACGTCGGAAATAACAATGCAGCTTCTACGACCCTCAGCTGCAAGGCTGACTCCGCCCATCTCCCCATCCACGCCACCCTGGAACCCACTGTGTCTCTTTGTGCCTCTCTATACCCCCCTGCGCCGCTCCGTGTCTCTCTGCTCCCCCCTGCACCTCCCCTGCGTGCACCTCCCCTGCGTGCACCTCCCCTGTCGCAGGTGCACATCAGCCTGGCGGGGCCTGGCGCCATGCGAGTAACGTGGGTGACAATGGACGGTGCAGCACCTGCAGTGGTGCAGTACGGTGACGCGCCTGGGCGCTACACGCACACTGTCACGGGCACCACCACCAAATATAGCTTCCTCTTCTACCGGTGAGCTCACCTGCACCTCTGGTCCGCACAGCCCACCACTCAACGTACAACTTCCCATGAAGTGCCCGCCTTTCCAGTCCTGCCTCGCTCGCTCGTTTCCTCCACCCTCCCACCCATTATTCCCCACCTCTCTCCCCCTCTCCATCCTCCCACTCCCCCTGTTTCGCCCATCTTTCCTCCACTGTCTGTTGCATCTTGCCTTATTCTCAAAACGTAAGCCTCCTCGCAACACTACCAGTCCCCCTCCCAGGTCCAGGTTTCTCTCTCTCGTCCTCTCTTTCCCCGCTTTCCTCCCTCATCCCTCCGCCTTTTGCCCATTCCATCGAAAACCTTGAAAACCTTCAGCCTGCCCTTGATGTCACGGGTGGCCGCACCCACTCCACCAGGTCGGGGTTCATCCACACGGCGGTCATTGGCGGCCCAGAGCAGCCCCTCGCCCCCAACACCGTCTACTACTACCGCGTCGGCACTACAGACACCACCGCTGACGCGGCCCAGCCTGCTGCACAGGCTGCTGACGTGGCAGCGGTTGGAGCGACCAGCGCTGCGTCTCCTGCCACGCTTTCCCTCGTGTCGAATGCTGCAGGCAGCGGCAGCAGCAGCATCGGCGGCGGTGTGGAGCAAGTGGGTTTGATCAGCAGTGGCAGGGGCATTGTGGGGAGTGGGTTCACGGAGCGGTCATTCAAGACCCTCCCTGCTGACCCATCCGACACCATCAACATCGCCATCGTTGGTCAGTGCCGCCGCCCCTCCCTGCTCTCGCGCCACCTGCCTGTCACAGAACCCCTCACGCACCACACTTTTTCTCATGTTCAGCTCTGTTTCGCAAGAGGAAAAGAGGGCGGCCTCGTTTGAGTATAAAGCTATGGTGGGGATTCGGTCGTAACACATCCATGGTTATCATTCCCGACCAACCCATCCTCTCCTCTCCCATCCCCTCCCATTCCCTGCCACCCCTGCCCAATCCCTGCTCGTTCCCTGCCCATTTCTACACATCCCCTGCCCATCCCCTGGCACCAGGCGACATGGGGCAGACGGGGTGGACGGTGTCAACACTGGACCACATAGCGCAGCAGCCCCACGACCTGCTCGTGCTCCCAGGCGACCTCTCCTACGCCGACGCCTACCAACCCCGCTGGGACACGTGGCAAAACCTCATTGAGCCGCTCGCGAGCTCGCGCCCGTGGATGGTGATCCCGGGGAACCACGAGATAGAGAGCCTGCCGGGGCTGGTGCGGCCGTTCACGGCGTACAATGCGCGGTGGACCATGCCGTCTGCGGAGAGCGCATCGCCATCCAACTTGTTCTACTCGTTTGAGAGTGCGGGCGTGCACTGGGTTATGCTCAACTCCTACTCCGACTTTGAACCAGACTCCATTCAGGGACAATGGCTCAAGGTGAGAAATGATGGGGGATAAGGGATGCTGCTCATGGGGTAGCTGTGAGCAGCTTGTACTTTTCATTTATCATATTTTTTTTCTCCTGGAAACTTACCACCCACCTGCACTCTTTTTGTCCATCCTCGTGCAATGCAAAATCCCTTTTCAGAACGACCTTGCGGGAGTGGATCGGTCGCGCACGCCGTGGCTGGTGGCGGTGGTGCATGCGCCGTGGTACAACAGCAACACGGCACACCAGCTGGAAGCAGAGCCCATGCGCCGCGCTCTCGAGCGCGTGCTGTATGACGCGCGCACTGACATGGTGTTTGCCGGCCACGTGCACGCCTACGAGCGCACGGTGAGACCCACAGACATGGGTGTTTTACAGCTTCACTCTGGTTGTGATGGTGGGGCTTCGAAACGTGCTTTTTGGTGAGGCTACTCAGGTGCAGCATAACAGTCCCCATTGACATTAGGCGTTCCTGTCGACACTATGCACCTGCGCTTCCCTCCATGTTTTCCCTGGTGCCCTCCTTGCTATGCCGGCTGGCAGGAGCGAGTGTTCGACTGGCAAGTGGATCCGTGTGGTCCTATTCACATCACCATTGGGGATGGCGGCAACAAGGAGGGCCTTGCCACCAGGTATGCATCGCACCGTTGCTGGCCCGTTTAAATGCTCGCAAGTGATATCTGTCCCAGTGAATGTTTAGTGCAGTAAACAGGTGGTGTAACACTGTCCCGCCTTCCCTCTGTCCGGTGCGACTGAAGGGGTTGTGTAAAATTGTTACATTCTCTCCGCTCACCACCACATTGATAGTCTATATCGCAGGATTGCACATGGATATCAGTGATACCTTCTCCTTTCTTTACTGCTCCCCACACGTACCAGGTACCTGTCTCCCTCACCAGAGTGGTCCATCTTCCAAGAAGCTTCCTTTGGCCATGGGGAGCTCAAGATCTTTGGGAAGCAAAAGCAAGCATCGGCTGGGTTGGAAGCGGCAGGAGGTGCATACGGGGAGGCAGAGTGGGTGTGGCATCGCAATGATGACGATGAATCAATGGTGCGGGACAGCGTGAGGGTTGTCGGTTTCGCTAGTGAGAAGGCGCCTGCTCAGTGCAGGCCTCCCACAGCTCCCAGCTATTAGCATCCCCAGTGCACGAGTTTATCGATTCCAAGCAAAAAAAAGCCAAGCAGTTTCACCAATGATTGAGTGGCACTTATGTTAGATTTCCCGAATGAGGCTAATTTTCACATTCTTTCGGTGATGTTTGTTGCGTGCACTTGTGAAGGCTGGGACTGCAAAGGGCCTGCAATCATAGAGGCATTACTGATCCACGTACTGGTATGCAATTTCCATTCCATTATAAGTAACATTCCAGGTGTAGAGAAGGTTACGTAATGATCGAACATTACGAAATGATGTGAAACTGGCTCCTTCCCCCATTGACTGACCTGGCTGCTCCCAAAGGCCACGTATTCACATCCGTCATTTCGCGAGAATTGACACTCCGCTGACGACAGCTGACGACTTCACTGAGCTCACCCATCAGATTCGTGACCCCGCGAGGAGGTGTAACAGCAAACCAGTTTCTTCCATTCCGCCTCCGTCACAATTGCCGACACAAAAGTGTGCGACGGAACGCAAATGACGACACGACATGTCACGGGACGGGACGAAGGAAAGAGCAGTAACGTGCCTCCTCCCCCTCCCCTCCTCCCCTTCCTGCGCTCCATCATTCGTCAGCAAGGAAGCAGGGAGGTGGCTTCTGGTCTAACCCGCGACCCGCAAATTCTGGGTGCTTGCTTGACATGCCTGCCCCATTGTCGTCGTTCGAATCGGGCTTCGAATGTATATATGCGTCAGCTGAACAGGGCTGTGTAGTTCAGCCATCACTGATTCGTTCGTGATATTCCTTGCAACTCTCAAACTGCGCCCAAAGTTCAGCGTTTTGATCGAAGCGTTTGTACGGAAAGCTATCACTTAGGAAGCTCAGACTAGTGAAGGGTTTGTCCCTTTGAAACCAGGGGGTCACAGGTAGTGGCAAATAGTGAAACTATGGAGGAGGATCACGGCAAACTTAGATCAGGCTCGTTCCGCCGGCGACGGGAAGCCATGCGGGTTTTCCACGCCATTGACGCGAATGGCGACGGAATGATATCGCAGAAAGAGCTCTCCGAGGTCCTGGAAAAGCTGGGTAATCGCAATTCGAAGTTGGCGAAAACCATGATTCAATCTGCCGATCAAAACGGCGACGAAATGATCGACTTTGAGGAGTTCCTGCACGCAGCGCGATTCAACCACCACGGCTCGTGTCTCAGCTCACCCAGCCACGCATCGGACACGTCGGAAGAGGACACGTCAGCGGCTTGCGATCTGGAGGAAGAGGAGGAGGAAATTGACCTGGTGAAGGCCTTTTCCGTGTTCGATAGGGACGGCAATGGGACGATAGGAGCGGAGGAGCTTCAGCAGGCCATACGGGACCTTAGCGGAGAGACTCTGTCTGTCGAGGATTGCAAGCGCATGATCGCGCGGGTCGACTCTAACGGGGATGGCTTAGTCGACTTCGGCGAGTTTACCAGGATGATGGAGGGGGTGTTTGGATAATCACTGGTGCTCCGGATGTTCCCTGCTGCTCAGCGCTAGGTTCCATTCCGTCTGTTGCTGTAAATATGCTAGTTGTTTGGGCTTTCATAATCTATGTCTTGGTAATCTGCTAAGCTGCTTAGTAACTTCGTAAGGTGCTTACGGTTTGCTGTTCACATTTCAGTCCTTCCAGCCATCTACCCAATTATGGAGAGCACAGATGCTAATTGAGTGAGGCAAGGTGACACCAGTTCCACAACTGGCAGCAGAAAGAACAGAGGTACTGGAACCCTCTTTATCCCACAAATGATCCCTGTGATGGTCACATGATAGTACATGTTTATAAGATCAGACTGGGACCGTACCAGCACAGCACAGGACCCAGCCACATTTCAAGCGAATGCCTAGAAACAGTACCCATGCATTGCACTGGAGCAATGAACCACCAAGGCATGCCAGATGCACAGCAAGGCCCTCAGGCCCCTGTGATCATAGCACCCGACTTTCTCAGACTCTACTGCCAGCCTGATAGCAGTGGAATACCATTCGTGCTGTAGAAGCGTGTGTGTGGTGGCATACCATACCGTGGCATGCATGGCATGGTATGGCATGGCATGTGGTGGACGGGATGAAGCACACCACAGCACGCAGGAGGAGAGGGCGAGCCCAGGAAAACACGGGGTGGGTGGGGTTATGGTGCGGTAGGGTGGACGTCCAGGCATGCTGCCCAGAGGAGCATTGGTGCATGGTAGAATGTTGGTGCGTGGAGTGTTGATGTCGAAGAAAATTCGAGGTGCAAAAGAAGGAATTGTGTGGATGCTGCTGCTCAGAAGATGGGGAATCTCCGGGTGGGTGGCTGCGGCTGCTGAGGGTTCTCCTGCTCCTCACCCTGGTGTCAGGAGGAAAGTGGGAAAACATGGGTGTCAATGCAAGCATGGTGTGCCTGTCACAAAGCGGATGGGGAAGGGTGTGAAAAAGCCTGGACAATGGCTTGAGTGAAAAAAGGCTGGACAGGGATGGGGACAGCGGGGTGGGAGGAACCGGCGTGGGAACTGAATGGGGCACATTAACAATAGGGCGTGTGCTTGAAGGCACAGGCAAGCGAATGGAAAGTGAATTGGTGGGTAAGATTGGAAGCGTACAAAGGAGGTGTCTTCTGCAATGCCAAGCGGCAGATGGAGAGGCACGGCACGGTTATGCTGTAACACTCGCAGCTTGCCCTCCTGCACCGGGGGGCCAGGGGGGAAGAGGAAAAGGGGTGAGGGGACAAGGGTAGTGGAGAACAGGAAAAGGGAAGGGGAAAGAGGAGAGAGGAAGCATGGGAAGAGAAGAGGAGGGAAAAAGGGTGAGAGGAGGAGAAATGGGGCGGTAGCTCGGATAAGTAGATGCAGACGAGAAGAAACGTAGTGTGCAGACCGTTATGCACGTAGTGCAGGCGCAGAGAAGGGCTGTATAAATACGAGTTATGTGTACGCCCATGAGCAGCATGCCTGGTTGGTTTTAGGGAGTTTTAAGGCAGCGCAGTGCGTGAGGGCTGTGTGCCATGACGCAACGAGAACTGAGGAGGCCGGGAGAGGCGCGGAAATCATGAGAGAGAGAGAGAGAGAGGGGTGTAAGAGGAACACGAGGAAAACGCGAGCAGAGTGCGAGGGTGTTGAGAGGATACCTTGGTGCCGTAGACCAGCCCCCCACCGACTTTAGGATGGAAACAAGCCACGTTGACCTGTGTGGGTGGACAGGCAGGCATGCAGGGAGGAATGCAGGGAGGAATGCAGGGAGGAATGCAGGGAGGAATGCAGGGAGGAATGCAGGGAGGAATGCAGGGAGGAATGCAGGGAGGAATGCAGGGAGGAATGCAGGGAGGAATGCAGGGAGGGTGCAGAAATGGTAGCTTGGCAACGGAACGCCAAACAGCTTACATCGAGACGGAGAGGAACAAAGGGAAAACGTGAAGTGAAGCGCACAGCCTAGGAAATGGTGTGGAGAGAAGTAGCATAGGCAGTGACGCTGGAAAGAGGCTCGCAAAGAGAAGCTGCTTGCAAGAGTGAAGTACACTTTTGAGTACAAAGAAGAAGGGAAGGGGGAAACGGATGAGGGCTGAAAGAGTGCGAGAGAGAGGCGCGAAGATAGAGGTAAGGAGAGGGGTAGGCGGGCATGATGGGGTGACTGACCTCATCTTCCGCACTGGCAAGAATTTGCACTAGTGACATGTCAGAGACTCGATACACCTGCATGCACCATGCACCCACGCACCAAACACTCATGCACCCATGCACCAAACACTCATGCACCCATGCACCAAACACTCATGCACCCATGCACCAAACACTCATGCACCCATACACCACACACTCATGCACCCATGCACCAAACACTCATGCACCCATGCACCCATGCACCACACACTCATGCACCCATGCACCACACACTCATGCACCCATGCACCCATGCACCCACGCACCCAAAGATCCACCCATGCACCCATGCACCCATGCACCGTGCACAGACACCCATAAACACCGAGCACGGAGTACAAAAGTCACAGTCATTAAGAAAGTTGATAAGCAAGCCAAGCAGACACACGCACACAAGCACGCAGGCACACAGGCAGCCACAATGCACTGCATGCATGGAAAGACAGCATCGCCATGCCCATTGCATGCATGAGCAGCAGAAGACAAGCAGAGAGCAACAGCAGAGAGCAAGAGCAGCTCGAACAGCACTGACCTGACCTGACAGCTGACTGCTGCTAACTAACAGAAGCCGCACAACGGGGGCAGGGCAGGACATGGAAGGAATGGGAAGGGGAGAGAGGGGGCAGTGAAGTGACCTCGAGGATGGTGTAGACGGGGACGATGGAGGCCCCATCGGCCACGAGACTGCGCAGCAGCGAGCCGTGGCGGCGCCCGTACGCCAGCAGCAGATGGCACGACGTGGGGGAGAACTGTGGTGCGCAGGCGGATGCAGTGCGGGGATACGTGGTGGGGCCATGGCAGGGGGGATGGCGTGGGGTTGCGAAGGGAATGGGAATGAGGGCAGTGGAGACGGGAGGGAGCATTGGGATGGGAGCGGGATCGGGAAAAAAATGGGAATGGGATGAGAGTGGGAGTGGGAATGGGAATTGGGATGGGGAATGGGAATTGGGATGGGGAATGGGAACAGGGATGGGAATCGGAATGGGAGTGGGAATGGGAATGAAAACGGGAGGGGACACTGGATGGCGGTAAAGGAACACGGAAGGAGTGTGGTGGATTGAGTGGCAGGCAAGTGAATGGCAGTTTTGACTTGGGTGGATGGGGCGGTGGCGGTGGGTGTGGTGTGGGGCAGGCCGTTGGTTACCTGGATGGATGTGAGGCAATGTGCTGCTCGTATGGCCCGACATGCAAGGACTTGCCCGAAGCTGCAGGTGGAGATGGCAGGTGTGGCAGGGACAGGGGCAGGGACAGGGGCAGGGACAGGGGGACGCACAGAAGCAGGGGCAGAGACAGGGGGATAAAAACAATAACTAGATTACCCCCATTACAGCGCATGGATACTCGAAGCAGGGAACAGGAAAACATGCGATCCGATTGCAAAACAAACAGTAAGCACAAGGACAAACCAAGGAATGGGAACAGACGAGGAAACCATTGACGCACAGGCATAACGGGGAAAGAAGGGAGAGAAAGAGCAATGAAGTGCAGCAGAGCGTGGGGAGAAAAGGAAATTAGGTTAAGGAGTCGGCATTTAAGGCGCCTAGAAAAGGAATTACAGGGAAAGAAGGGAGGGGAAGGAAGAGGGAAGCTATGCTGTAGAGAAGCGTGGGGAGAAACGGACAAGGCCAAGGAGCCGGGGCCAGGAGGGGAGGCAACGTACGTGGCATCCTCCAGGGAGTAGACCCTGAGCTCATAGATGACCTGGTGTGCCACTGCCGCATTGCTGCTGCTGCTGCCCGCCCCTCCACTGCCCCCACCACGACCCCCCCCTGCTCCCGCCCCTCCCCCTCCCCTTCCCCCTGCCCCGTCTTGCTCCAAATTCCCGCCAGCTCCACTAGCCCCTGCGTCTGTGCCTCCTCTTGACCGCCGTATTGCATTGTCCCCCACTCCCCCTGATCCCCCCCCGCCCACTGCCCCCCCCCTGCTTCCTTGCGCAGCTGCGCCTCCCCCAGTTGCCCCCCGGGCATCCAGGTCGTTTCCCCCTGCTGCCGCAGTAACAGATGGTCCCTCCATCCTCCCGCCCACTGCTGCTGTGTTCCCAGCAGTGCCGGCGCCAGCAGAAGCAGCAGAAGCAGCAGCAGCAGCAGCAGCAGCGGCGGCAGCTGCAGCCCCTCTACCCGTCACCCAGGCTGCGAGTCGAGACGTGGCAGTGGTAACAGCTCCCATTCCCCCCCCCACGGCCAAACCCACCGCCCCACTCACCCCTGCTAGCCCTGCTCCAATCCCCCCTCCTGCCCCTCCAGTTGCTCCCCTTCCATTGCTCATGTCCCTGCTTCTGCCACCAGCAGCACCAGCAGCACCAGCAGCACTCTCATTAGCGTTGGCAGCAGGTGCATCAACAGCAGAAGCAGTAGCAGCAGTGGCAGCAGTTGCGGCAACAGCAGTGGTTGAAGCCTCCTGAATCCCTGCCCCATCTGCTGCTTCTGCTGCTTCTGCTGCTTCTGCTGCCACCCCTGCTGCCACTACCCCAGCAGCACCTGATGGCACCTCAGCTTCAACACCACCACCAGCACCCACATTAGCAGCAGCAGCAGCACCGTCCGTCCCCACAATGCGCGTGTCCCCCTGCCCCTGCGCCTGCCCGTGCGCCTGCCCGTGCGCCTGCCCGTGCTGCCAGCCAGAGTTCACTTCCAGAGGGGAGGGGCTGCGCCGTCGTTCCCCTGGAGACATTCGAGCAGCCACTGAGCTGTTGCTATGCACCGCACCATCACCACCCGCCGCCCCTGCTGCTACCGCTGCTCCCCCCCCTGCTACAACCGCCCCACTGTCACCTCCTACCGCCCCTCCTTCTCCTCCTGCCAGTCCTGCCGTCCCTGTCGCTCCTGCTGGTTCCGACGCTGCTGCTCCAAACCCCCGGCCTTGCATCCCACTGCGACCATGCACAGAAGTCGCACGAGCGGCAGTGGTGGCCGCGGCGGCGGCAGAAGCAGCGACTGCTGCAGCGGCAGCGGCTGTGGTTGTGGCAGTGGCAGTGGCAGGGGCGTTGGTGGGTCGAGCATGGGAGGAGGGGTGCTGGTTGGTGGTGGAGGAGCGAGCAGCAGTGGCGGCGGCAGCTGCAGCGGCAGCAGCAGGCGGCACGCAGGCAACACAGGCGGCAAGGTAGCGGCCACAGGGAGAGAAGTGTGCACCCATTTCACTGGGAGATGGTGGGAGGAAGGGAGGGAGGGAGGGAGGGAGGCTTGAATGTGAGACGGGGGTGGGGGCGTGCGGGTGGGGAGGGGTGACAAGGAAGCGGTGCGAAAGGGAGAGGGGCGAAGGGGGAGAAAGAAGAGGTTGAAACGAAACGCCGGGGACAGAGGGACAGGAAAATGGTAGAGGCAGAGCCGAGAAGACCCACATTCATGCACTACCAATTCCACCTTCACTCACAGATCCACAGGAGGCCCACGCACCCCCCACAAACCAACACAGTCTCCCCCACACATACGCCCACGCCCACGCCCACGCCCACGCCCACGGCCACGCACATACCTGCAGAGCACGGCGTGCGGGACAGTGAGGCGGCAGCTTTCAGGGTCGAGGGGGCTGCTGGGGCGGCTGATGTGGTGCCGCCACACCTTGAGCTTCACCGTGCACGGGATCTCGGGCGTCGGCTGACTCGCCTGCAGCAGCGGGTGCTGCAGCTGCGCCAGGGGAAACCGCTGCACCTGCTGCGGCTGCGCCTGCGGCTGCGCCTGGGGCTGTGCCTGCTGTGCCTGGGCCTGCTGAGCTTGATGCTGCTGCTGCTGCGGCGGCGGCGGCTGTGCTTGTTGCTGCTGCTGCGGCGGCTGTTGCACCTGCAGCGGCTGTGCTTGCCGCTGCTGTGGCGGTGGCAGCTGCTGCTGCTGCTGCTGCTGCTGCACCGCCATAACCTCCTGTCCGTCCTCTGCCTGTGCACGTTCCACATCCCGAGCTGCACCAGCACTATCGCCCCCAGTTTCTGTGATCAAACGCGTATCACCTGCTGTGTTGCCCACTTCTCCCTCTCCACCACCACCACCAGCAGCAGCAGCAGCAGCATCGCCACCAACACCATTACCATCAGCACCATCACTCCCCCTCTGCTGCTCCCCCCGTTCACTTCCAGGCACCGTGCCATACTGCCTCACCTCATCCACCCTCCCCTCCTGCGCGCTCGGCCTAAAGCCTCCTTCAGCCTCCTCTAGTCCCGTTGCCGGGGCATGAGCAGCATGAGAAGCTTGTGCAACAGGATGAGCATGAGCAGCATCAGCATGAGCAGCATCAGCATGAGCAGCATCAGCATGAGCAGCATCAGCATGCGACCCACGCAAGCACACAGCACACATGCCCTCTGTCACTGCCTCACATGCTGCATCCACGCCCCTCGCTGCTGCTGCTTCTTCTGCTGCTGCATTGGTTGCTGTACCTGCCACTGTATCAGCTGCTGCACCCACTGTAGTGGTATCTGCTGCAGTATCCACTGCAGCATCCGCTGCTTGATCCAGTGCTGCCCCTGCTGCCGCTTCTGCCCCTGCTGCCGCTTCTGCCCCTGCTGCCGCTTCTGCCCCTGCTGATGCCGTGACTGCTTGATTGTGCGCTACTGTTACACCAGCAACAGCAGCAGGATCAGCAGATTCCGACCTACCACCTACTAATGCCCCACCCTCACTGACTGCTTCATGCTCCCCGTCCCCACTCACCCTCCCAACCCCTCGCTCCCTACCCTCCCCATCCACTGCTCCACTTCCTCCTCCAATCTCCTCCCCACCTTCTTCCCTGTTACTTCCCCTTAGCTGTTCCCGATTCCTCTGCCCCCGTGCATCCATTCCCGCAGTATCCTCACCAGCAACGGCCTCTCCCGCCACTTCCTCCCTTACAACGCTCACAGAATCCACATCCCTTGCGCTTCCTCTCTCCGCCACATCAGCAGCCACGTCAGCTGCCACGTTCGCAGCCACGTCAGCAGCCTCAGCCTCATCCCTGCCCTCAGCAGCACTACCACGCCACCCACTCCCACGCGCCTCCCCCACTATCTCCTCCCTCCTCCCTCTCCCTACACCGTCTCCCCTCCTTCCACCCTGCTCCCCCCCTTCCCCTGAAGCACCACTTCCATCACCTGCACCAGGCCTTCCTGCATCATCCCCATTCACCTGTACCGCACTCACATTCCCGCCCGTCCCTCCCCTTCCACTTCCCTCCGTCCCTCGTGCCCTCCCCAACGCCCCCACTGCTGCCCCCGCAGGTTCCGCACCCAGCCCACCTCCTCCTGCCTCTCCCGCTCCCCTCCCTCTTGCCCCTCCCCCACCCCCGCCCCCAGCCCCGCCCCCCGCCCCGCCCGCGCCCCCTTCCCCTGCGCCCGCCATCCAGAACCAGCTTTGCCATTGAGCGAGGGGGAAGGGGGGCGTGGCGGGGAGAGTCACCCCCGCAGTGGCCGCGGAGGCGGCGAGGGTGGTGTCAGCAGCGGCGGGGTTGAAGTGGAAGGAGGGCGGCGGGTAGTGCACATAGCCCGATGAGAGTGCCTCCGTGGGCGTGCAGTCCGCTGAGTCTAGATCGTTCACCTGACGGGCAGAAGGAGGAGAAGAGGGGGCGGGGGGGGGGGAGTGGGGTAGGACGGGGAGAGGAGGAGGGGGAGGAGAGCAGGAGAGGATATGTGAAGGGAGGTCGAGCAAAATGGGAGGGAATAAAAAGGGGAGTGAGGGAGGGGGTGACATGACGGGAGGCAGGGGGGAAGGGTGCGAAGGGTTGAGACGGGGACCAGCGATGGAGAGAGAGAGCAAGAGGCGAGACGACACAATCAGAGGGAGAGGTTTAAAGCAAGAGGTGTGCGAATATTGAGAGGAGGGAGAAGAGGCGAGGAACGAAGAGGAAAGGAGAGGGGAGGGGAGGAGAGGGGGAGAGGCAGCAGTGCAGGAGGTGCACCTCCGCGGTGAGTAGCAGAGGCGCGCCGTGCGGGTGGAAGTGCACGGCTCGCAGTGACCTGCGCGTGCGCAGCACCACACACGGCTGTGCTGCCTCGCCTGAGCGCGTGTACTGCCATATGTACAGCTGCAGGGATAGACACGGAGAGCACACAGACAGACACGTACACACAGCACACGCAGCACAGAGAGAGCAGGCAGGAAAAGAGGGTGACACAAAATCAGGTGCTGCAACAGACGGCCTTGCCTGCACGCATGTACTGCCAGCTGCATGCACAGGTAATAGCTGCAGGACGCACCTTGTGGCCGGACGCCACTGCAAGCAGGTCCCCAGATGCATGGAAGGCGAGCGATGCAATGGGGCGATCTGACACACACACAAGGGTGGACAATGGGGGGAAGCGCAGGGGGGTGCACAAGTGGCCAGTGGGGGTAGGATCGGGGGGGGATGTGCAGGGGATAAGAGGGAATCGTGCAGCTGTTGTGCTGTGAATGGTTGTGTTGCGCATGAGGCAGAGGATTGCAACTCGTGGCAAGAGAACGTTTGCATGGAACGACATGAGGATAGCAACGGGAGAGGGTAGAGGATGGGGAGGGACGTAGGTAGCAGGAGAGAGCTAAGTGACGACAAGGCAAGCAAGAGGGGCAAGTGTAAGGGGAGGACAGCGTCAGCAAATGCAGGGCATGAGTGTGCAGACACGTGCGCGGAAGGGAGTGGGAGCGGGAGAGGGAGCGGGAGCGGGAGTGGGAGTGGGAGTGGGAGTGGGAGTAGAAGCGGGAGCAGGAGTGGGAGTGGAGGCGCCAGGGCAAACACAAGTGGGAGTGCAGGCAGGGTGGACGGCACGTACAGAAGGGGTGGAAGGCGATGCAGTGGGCAGTGTCGGTGTCCCACAGGCGCACCTCGTGGTCCAGACTGCCACTCGCCACCACATGCGCTGTGCGCGGATGGTACCTCACCTGCTCAGATGCCATGTCGTGGCGTGGCATGGCGTGATATGGCATGAAGAGGCACATTGCACGGGCGCAGCATGGCATGGCAAGGAATGATTCTTCCAGTTTTGAAAAAATGTGAAGGCAAAAAAGGAAAGCAAAGGTGCTGAAGCAGACCTACAACGACCAGGGTACGGGTGCAAGAGCGAGAGAGGGTGCATGGTGGGGGGATCACGGCCGAGGGTGGAAGGGCGGCGGTGCATGGGCGAGGGTGGGTGGTGGTGCAAGGGCGCGAGGGCATGGGCGCGGGGGCATGGGCGCGGGGGCATGGGCGCGGGGGCATGGGCGCGGGGGCATGAAGCATACCACCCAGGGCGTGCGGCGGTGGCCTGTGAGCGTGCGCAGACACTTGCTGGTAGCACAGCTGATGATCTTCACCGTGTGGTCGCCACTGGTTTGGTGCGGTGGGGAGGGGTGCGTGCAGGAAGGGAGAGGTGTTGAAACTGGAATGAGATTCAAGAGAAACTGGAGTGCGTCAGCGAATGAGGAGCGCCCGTCAAGAATACAATGGTGAAGGTGGGGTGGATGAATGGGACAACACTCTTGCACGGAGGAGCTTACTGTGTGGAGGCCAGGGAGGCGCCATCGCTGCTGAAAGCGGCGGCGATGGTGGAGCGCGGGGCAGGGTGCAGAGGGCAGTACTGCGCCGAGTAGCGGATGAGAGAGTCTCGCTCCACCCTGACATGGATAACCGCAGATACGAAAATGGGAAGTTGGGGATACGAAGAGGCGCAAGCAGCGCACGGGAAAAGCACAAGCGAGGCACGGCCTTCCCATGACTTTCTCACCAGTGGGCCAGCATAACAGCAGCGTTCACCCGACTGCTGCCACCTCTCCCGCCCGCACTACCCGCTGCTGCACCTACGCCATCTGCCCCTTCCTCGCCCTGCCGTTCAGCTCCTTTGCCAGTATCAGCCCTAGCAGCAAGCTCCGCCTCTGCCTCCGCCGAACCCCGTCCTAAGCCCCCTGCTCCCCCCCCACGGAGCCCACCCCCCTTATCGCCGCCGCCTCCACCTCCGCCTCTACCTCCGCCCCCCCTGCCGCTCGTAGCGCCGGTCCCGCCAGGCCGCGGCAGCGTGCGCGGAGAGTCGGTCCAGGGGCTGCAGGGCGCGCGGCGGACGACGGGGCAACACTCGCGCAGAGCCAGGAGCTGCTGCACGTTGCGCGTTCGCCTGTCGGGAGAGAAAGGGACGACCGCAGCGACGGGAACACGGGCAGATACACGATCACGAAAAAATGCGATCGGGCGCAGGGGGGAGGGGAAAGTTGCGGGCTGGTGAATCGACGGCGGGGAGAGCGGGAATGAGCGGGAGTGGCGAAGTGGGGAGCAATCTCGGCGGGGGGTGACAGGTGCGGAAAGACGGTGACAAAAAAAAGGCTGAGGGAAACGGACACACAAGGGTAGGCAGGTGACGAAACCCACAGCGCTCAGGACCAATTTGACAAAAAGCCAAGTCGCGAAACAACATACACATCAAGCAAGCTTCCTCACTACCTCTAATACTTCCTCCACAAACCCTTGCTTCACCCCTTCTCCCTCCTCCCTTCCCTCCCAGCCCTCTCCACCCACTCCGTAACCGACTAAAGTCGCACGGATATAGCACGCACCTTCGCAGGTGCGTACGATCCGCATCCGCAGCGTTCTGCTGGCTCGATGTCGTCGGTACCGCGGCCTTAGACGACCCCCACCGGTGCTCCAGGACTCCATCCAAGCGATCCGCACCAGTGACCGTTGGATCGACCCACCCAGCTGCTGCCGTGGCTGCTGCGGTTGCTGCTGCTGCCTCGTCTGACTGACCATTCACTGGCCGCATCCTCTGAGCTTACGATTCTCCCCCTTCAATAGCTGAGAGGACGCCGTTTTTTTTTCTTTCTTTCTTTCGAAATTCCACTGCTTTCCCGTGCTAAATCCTTGTCACAATTCCTGTCCCTGTCTCTTTGGTTACTTGAAAAGGGAAAAGAGCTTGGCTTCGATGCTTCATACGGCGGCTCCTGGACAACTGTTGGATAGCGAATTCCTTTCAAAGCAACGCGCAGAAGTAAAGACCACCGCGAGCGGTTCCTACCAATGTAGAAACACTTACTTGGGCTTTTCCGAAAAGAAAAGGCAAGACGCCTGATTCGATCTGACGGTCGAGAATTCTAGCACGGAGATATCTCTTGCCTCTCCAGCACGGATCGTGCTCAAGGTCAATTTAGGTTGTGCTCATCGCTCTCGGTTCCTCGCGCCTAATACTAGCACCTTCACTCTGCCCATGACATCGAAAAATACGAGTTTGAAAGCGCAAGACGGGTTAAGAACGTAGAGAACTAAACGGTATAACTAAAGCAGAATGAGGACGTGTGCTCGACAATAAACGCTGAGGGAGTGGCGGTCTAGTCTTCTAAGATTCGCGTGAACACAACACCGAGCCAGTATGCGTGTGTGTTGTGTGAGAGTGCGTGGAGTCCGGCTGGAGGAATTTCAACTGCTCCGGTCCGGTTCAGTTCACCAGGCAGGCCATGGGCTATGGCACCACATCGAATCGAATGCTGCTGGCTGGTCATGAGATGAGATGGGAGGGATGCTGCTCGCTGGCAGCCTGCCAGTGCAGTGAGAGGGTTGGCAGGGGAAACGGTTGGGGTCTGATGAAGGAACCGAAACCGGACACGACGACGTCACCCTTGGGAACTCATTTTGCATGTAACGTGTGTCGTACACTCACTTGTAAAATGCGTAAACATGTGTGAAATTTATTTAAAAAAGTGCATACTACCACATTGTTTGTTCTTCAAACTCTACATGAAAGACAACCGAACCCTAAGAGACTAAAACAAACTAACTACAACATCCGGCCATTACCTTGCTTAAGAAAAAGACGTTGCAACCACAACCAAGCCAGCAAACAGGATCTGTCACTCACTATACAACAACCCAACCCAGACGAAAGTGGTCAATAGGTGAAAACAGTGGGTCACTTCAAAATACATGGCACAAAACAGCAGACGACGATTGTAAGCACTCGCATCCCTAACCCTTGTTCTCTCCAGGCCCTGTCACGCTGCTGCTGCGAACAAACCCTGCTCCTCCACCAGACGCAGCAGAACGTGGGCGAGCGCCATCCCCCTCACCTCCCGCACCCCCCCCTCCTCCCCCTCCTCCTCCAGCCGTCAGAGGCTCCATACGCACATAGGTAGCATCAAAGGACGTTCTGCTGCGGGGAACCACACTGCGCAGTGCAGACGACCACGACATGAGCCCTGCGGCTGGTATGTCCCCCGTGGATACACCATAGGTGGGCGACACGCCAGTGTGGGTGGTGGAGGAACCTACAGGGGCAGCAATCCGTGCAGAACCAGCACCCGCACCAGCAGTAGCAACAGATGCTTCTGAGTCAGCCCCACCGGGTGCGGCAGCAGGGGGGTCTGTTGCTGATGAGTCGGTGGTGGAGTGGAACGGGTTGGTGAGCAGGCGCCGCCTCTCATCGGCCTCTGTATAGTCTGAGAAGGCAGACGAGGTGTCGCCATCGCAGCTGATGCTGTGCCTCCCAGTGCCCTCTGCTAACTCACGTGGACTGAGCGCTGCTGCTGCAGCACCTACCTTGCTGCCGCCAGCACCACCAGCAGCAGCGGCAGCGGCGGTGGCAGCAGCAGAGCGAATGTCGCTGAGTTCGGCTTCCTGCGCTGCTGCAGCTGCAGGGTCCTCTGCTCCCTGCGTCCACCCGTCAATGATGGCTCGAATAGCATCGTAGCTACAGGGTGAAACACAAAGGGAAGAACATGGCCGGAAGTATGATGGCCGGAAGAAAAATGGAATTCAGGTGGAATTGAGATGCGTTGCAACTGTTTGTGGTATTATGTCTGGACTTTAGGCAGGATGGAAGATAAGAGGTTGACTGATCAGGGGAAAGATGCAGGGAAGGGGTTCGCAGAGGCAAAAAGACAAGACAGAAACAGACAAGAAGGAAGAGAGTACTTTTCTGGATAGATATTATATCCGAAGAAACGACAACAGTAGCAGCAGCAACAGCGACTGACGGCGTGTTGTGCATGACAACACAGCGACAGGCAAGAAGGCAGGCAGGCAGGCAGGCAGGCATGCACGCACGCAGGCACGCACGCACCCTGCAATGGACGTCTCAAACTGGAAGCTTCTGGTTCGCTTGCCAGTACCAGGCGGGGTCATGCAGATATCCCGACTGCCCTCTACCACCTCACTCCCCTTCTCTGTCTCTGCCACACCACCCACGCCTCCTCCTGCCGCTGCTGCTGCCGCTGCCGCTGCGGCGGCGGCTGCTGCTGCAGCTATCAGTTTCCTCTCCTCCTCCCTCTCTAGGAGCACCACCTCCCATGTTTCCAGCCCAAGCTCAACTGCTGCCACATCCTCAACACTCAACGGAACCATCGCATGCTTACTCCTTTCATCCTGCTGTTGCTGCTGCACTTGCTGAGGTCCAGTCCCTTGTTCTTCCCCAGGGCGTTCAGGTGCTCCTGCGCTGGTCCCTGTTGCAGCTGCTAATGCTGCTGCTGCTGCACCTAGCAAAGGATCAACTTCGGTTTCCCCACCGCCCACCACAGAAAATGGATGCGTGGCAGTGTTTTCATCTGCGCTTGCTTCCGACTTATGCTGCTGCTGCTGCTGCGGCTGCTGTGGCCTGTGCTTGGAGGGAGCAGCAGCACGGGGAGATTCTTCCGGGGAGATCACAGTGGAGTAGCGAGGCTGCACCACCACAGGCGCACACAGCGTGCTCACAGCACCACCACCACCACCCTCACTCACCGCATCGCCCTTACCATCAACGCCAGCATCAGCATCAGGTGCACCAGCAGCAGTGAGGTTGTGATTTGGAGAGGCATGTAATCCGTCGTCGGATTTCACATCTGATGCTGCTCCCACAGGCGCTAGTAGCACTCCTTCCTCTCCTGCTCCTCCTCCCCCTCCGGCAGCAGAAGCATCTATGGCTGGCTGGGTCGACCCCGGAAAATCCAATTTCGAAAACACATTCTTGTTGGGGGTGCGAGGAGTGGAAGAAGCGGATTTACTCGGCCGCTTACCAACCCCACCCCCCTTAGCGGCGGCAGCACGGGTCTTGGGCGTGCGGGGCGTGGTGACGAGCACGGGGCGCTCGGGCACGCGCCAGAGGTCGACAAAGTTGGTGCGGCGGATGCGGAAGGGCGCTATGCCGAAGTCAATGCAGGCCGGCGAGAGCGTTATGGTCGCTGCTACCTGTTGTTTGGCGGGGACGGGTTGGGGACACGTGTGGAGAGAGGGAGAAGGGAGTGGGGAGACGGGAGAGCGGAGAAGGGAGAGGGGAGAGGGGAGAGGGGAGAGGGGAGGGTGGAGAGGAGCTATGGGAGTGGGGAATAGAAGTGGGAGAAACAGAGGCGACAGGCTGAAAGGGAGGTTGGGCGCAGTCACAGATATGACAGTAGCTACAGAAATTAGGTCCCTGCGATTGTGTCAGCAGGGGCGTGTTTATAGCAGGTGAGTGTGGGGCACGCACGCGGTGGTTGGCGAAGTGAATGTAGCACGGCAGCCCGTGCAAGGACGCCGACCCTCCTGCACCCACTGCTGCCGTCCCCGTGCTCCTGCTGCTGCCGGCAGCGCGAGCAGCGCCACGACCCGGCGACACCAAACTCGCTGCAGCTGCATCGGCGGCTGTAGCGGCTGTAGCGGCTGTAGCGGCAGCAGCGAGGGCGTCATCAGCCGGCACAGCAATTTGGAGCCCGCCGAGGCCCAATCGCTCCCGGAACGACCCGCTGTTACTTCCGCTCGCGCTGCTCGCGCTGCTAGCGTTGCCGGCGCTCGTGGTGGTGGTCCCGCCGCCGCCGCTGCTGCTGCTGCTGCTGCCATGACCCGAGGCGGTTTTACCGAGTACCCTGGCTGCTGCAGGCTTGGACGGAGATGCAACAGCAACATCGCCTGCCGGGTTAGAGGATGGGCTTGTTGCTGAAACCGGTAACGGAGGGTCCGCCGCAGCAGCTGATGCCGCGGCTGCTGCTGCTCCGTCACCCTTTCCGCCTGTCCTTCCCCCTCCGCCTACTGTTTTCCCCGCGGCAGTGGTGCGTCTGTTAGCTAGCATGCTGGCGGCTTCAAGCGTGCTGGTCTTAACGAACGACGCGAGGGCGCGGTCCGCCTGCTCCGCGTCGTCCTCCGCGCCCTCCGTGAGCGCCGCGTCGCGCATGTCGACGGCGAGCATGCGCAGCTGCTCCGGAGTCAGGCCCTCCACGTCGATTCCGCTCTCCGAGAGAGCGGAAATGCCCGGCATCATGCCGGCAGACGCGGCGGAAATGGCGGAAGCAGTGGAAGTTGCGGAATAAAAATGGCGAAAGCAGCTGACTTAAGAGCTGCAGGGGTGAGTTGCAGTCTGTTGTGCAAAGAGGTGAAGGTCGAGCACGTCTTCAATGTCGAAAATCGTCAGCGCGAGTCCACACGTACGAGTCGCGGCTGTCAGAGAGGTATTTGGCAGTCAAAACTGCTATCTTCTCAGCACAAGATGGAAGTGCAAGATTCGATGGGGTTTGGCTGGGATAGCTTGGTTGACGAGCCATGTTTTGTGCGGTTTATTTCGGTGAAGAGCATAAGCTTCACGGTACAGTACCGCACAGTCAGGTATTTTTTTGTAACGACTGGTTCAATTAATCTGCAACCTACAAAACGATTCGTAACAGTATCCTCGCGCCAGCGCACTCACGGGCAGTCCAATCAGGGCCTTGTTACACGACGTGTTACTATATAACAGATTGAGCTGGCAAAGCATTCCTTCGCCCAGGCGAAACTGTCGTGGGGATTTACCAAGAACTTTGAGAGAATTGCTCCAGGGCCTTGTTTGGTGATTCGCTCTTGCCCACGTGTCCCCGAATTGCTCGTGTGGCCATCAAATTCAGTGATAATTGCTCGAGTGGCCACGCCGGGGGATTTTCGAGGTGTTATTTGTTCCCGGCACATTACCCTACAAGGAATTTAGCCCCGAAAGTCCTCTCACGTACTCGTCTCATCCCGCGCAAGTGTTGCGTACTATTCCCCACTCGAAAATTTCGCCAGAGTGGGCGGGCGCGAACGTGGCCCACTCACTGTACAGGAAACCGACAAATAATCACGACCAATAGTACATGCGCGCTCAATTTCGGCCCAGTGCGCGACCAATGAGCGCTCGGTCAAACAAATTCTTAACCAATAAGCGCTCGAGCATATAAATCGGCGATCATATAGGTAATTGTGCGGTTTCATTTATCCGAAAATTATGATCGGAACTTTATATGACCGTATATATATATATATATATATATATGTTATTGAAAGTATACATCACAGAACATAAACGCATACTAACAATAGCGGTCGTAACCGAGCGTGAGTGAGCAGAGGCTGTCTGCTCCAGCGAGGATTCTACGGGGGGTTATAAATTGTCCTAGGATTGGTCCAAATGGATTCAAATCCTTTCGTCCACGTCCACTTCTTATCGTCCGCCAACCGAATCCTGCTCAGCATCCGCCGCTCCTCCAATAGGCCCATTAGAAAGCTGTCAGCCTGCGCCGATTTCTTCCGCTTTTGCCACGCTGTCGAGCGTGCATGTTCACATACACCCTTGCATGCTGACGAAAGGCCATCAGGATCTTCCTCAGGACTCGGCGCGCCCGGAACTTGCGTTCACGAAAAACAGCGTCGCACCGCTCCACCCAGACCTGGTGCAAAGTTATCGCTATGAGTGTTGCCTCGAGGAAGGCTGTCCGGGTCCTCGCCTTGCGGAAAAGGAGGTCCTCCAGCGAACTCGTGGTACGAGACGGGTTCAGCATGCGGAGGGCTCGCTTCAGCGCATTAATCACGCTCTGGATCCTCGGGCAGGAGAAGAGGCAATGCTCCAGTGTCTCCTCGCCTCCGCAGTGCAGGCAGAGAGGCTTGTCGCTTAGAAAAGCTAGCCTCTCCCCCACTTGGAGGTTGAAATTGTACACCCGCGTGAGAACATCCCTCGGTCTGCCGGGGGTGACCAGCGACTCCCGAATGCCCAATTTTTTTTTCCAGTTAATTGATTCACTCCACCGGCCCGCCCATCTCAACATTCGATGAGACTGCGCGCGTTTCCCCTTCCAATGCCCCCGCATCTGCTTCAGTGAGATCACCTCCCCTCCATCCAGGATTGGGATGCGCGGAAGTGGTGTTCCGCCCGTCCTGTCGTCCCAGCCAGCCGAGTTCGTGCAGGGGGTCAGCAGCTCCTCCATCCATTCTGTTGGTGCAGCTGCGAAAGCTCTCAATGCTAGCCTAGCTGGGCCCTTCCCACCAAGCTCCTCTGTGAGCTCCGCCATGGTTTTCAGCGCGCGAGTGCCGTCATGCTGCTGCAGCACCAGATCACCCAGCACCCAGTCCCATAGTTGCTCTGCGTGCTTCTTACCTCCCACCGGCGCAGTTACGCCCATCATGATTGCTCGATTAAAGACGAGCCTCTCTCTCGCAATCTCCTCCCTTGTCACCTCCACCGTTCTGATGCTGAGGGGCGATTTCATAAAAAGTTCGCAGGACTGCTTCCATCGCTGACTCCTTCCTTCCCAGTGTCGCAGAAGCTTATCATGCGCTGTAAAGGTGTCCAACTTTAAAGGAAGATCCGCCGCTCGCATCATCAGCTCCCGCTTGAGTTGGTTTGTCTCCGTCATCATCAGGCCTACCCGCCTGGCAGCCAGGCATGTGAGCGTGATATTCGGGTCGTGAACTCCCAGCCCGCCATCCTGTCTCGGGGTGTAAAGCAGCTCCGTGCTCCAGAGTAAAAACACCCTGTCCGGTGTTGCCTTGTTCCCCGAGACAAAGTTATGTATCAGCTTCTCCAATTCCCTCCATACTTTCACAGGCGTCGGGTACACTTGCGCCTGGAACGCCATCACCGGTTGGATGTAGCTATTTGCCACCGAACCCCTTGCTTTCTCCGTGAGCAATTTCTGCCTCCACAACTCCAGTCTTTTTTTTTATTTCCTCTAGTGCCTTTTCCCAGGTTGGCAGGCCACTCCCATCTGGCGTGACCCAGACCCCCAGCAGCCGCTCTGCATCTTTCGGCTTCGCCCACTTGAAATCTCCTCCATCATCACGCCCGAGGTTAGCTCCCAACGGTAAGATAACCATCTTCGCTTTGTTCACCGCCAGTCCTGACTGTTGTTCGAACGTGTCCAAAATAATCTCCGCCTCTGCGATCTGCTCCTTCCCTTGCAGGGCCAAAGTTGTGTCGTCTGCATAGCCCATGTATGCCAGGCGTTGGCCAGCAATGTCCAGCCCCAGCTGCTCCTGTTCCACCTTCTGCACCAGCGGTTCCACCGCACAAAGAAACAGGGATGGGGCTAGGGGGCAGCCTTGCCGCACCCCTGACGCCACTTCTATACCAGCTCCCAGCCAGCCATTGATGAGCATTTTTGTCGTTGTTCCTGAATGCAGACCCTTGATCCAGGATACCAGTCGAGGAGGGAAGCCCATGCGGTCAAGCACGTGGAAAATGAAGCCTCTCGACACCGAGTCGAAGGCTTTCTGGAAGTCCACGAGAAGCAAGAACCAGTCTTCTCCGCCATTTTTTGCCGCGTCGATGATGTCAGCCACCAACGCTACTCCATCAGCAAGCCTCCTGCCCGGGATGAAACCATACTATTCCGGCGATATCACCCGGTGTAGTACCTTCTTGATTCTGTCCGCAATCACCTTGGCCATGATTTTGTAGGTGAAAGTCAGTAAGGTTATTGGACGGTAATTGCTTAACTGATCCTTTTCCCCTTTCTTGTGCAGAAGAATGGTCACCGCCTCCTTGACCTCCCCTGGCAGCTCCGCCGTGGCAGTGAAATCCTTAACCAAAGCCATGAAACTCCCGCCTAGCAGGTCCCAGTTGGCCTCGAAGAACTCCTTCGGCAGCCCGTCGTTCCCCGGCGATTTGTTCTTGGCCATTGAAGCGAAGGCCTCCTTCACCTCCTCCTCAGTCCAGTCCGCGTCCAACCCAACAACATCCCCCTCCTGCAGGGTTCTGTCCGGTGTGGGAGTCCGCTCCCTGAAATCCAGCCGCCTGTCACGTCCAAAAATGTCCCGGAAAAAGTCCGAAGCTGCCACCAGGACCTTCTGTGAGTCTGACACCACCGTTCCAGCCACCTTGACTTCAGCTATACGGGTTCTGTTCTTCCTTGCCTTGACCAGCGCCGACAACCGCTTCGACGATATTTCCCCTGTGAGCTCCCAGTCCAATCCAGCCATGAGATGCAGCCTGTCCTACTGCCATGCCAGATATTCCTTCAACATCGCCTCCTTCTCATCCAGAAGCGCCTTCCGCCAGGTGCAGTGCGGGTTACCCAACACCTCCTGCCTTAGAGCTGCCACTGCCGACACCAGATGCGTAAAAGTCGCATGCACCCTCTTCCTCTCCTGCCTTGTGTATGCTCTTAACCTCGCGCTGAGTCTTGAGGTGAGCAGTTCGAAGGACCTTCCATCCGACACATGAATGTTCTGCAGCGTCTCCTCAATGATGCGTCTAACTCCTGGCCGCTGCGACATTGATGCCTGCAGCCTCCACATCCCAGGACCCATCTGGGCTTTGTCATCAACCTTCAGCGCTACCTGGATCGCGAAACCATGGTCTGAGATCCTTTCCTTCGGCGAAATATGGACTGCGTCAAAGAGGTATGGCAGAAGAGACATTGACACTAGCGCTCGATCTATCCTAGAGCTCGCTTGTGCAGAGGCTGCATAGAAAGTGTACTCGCGACAACCTGGGTATAAGGTACGGAAGGCGTCGGATACCTGGAACTTGCTACAATGGTTGATAAGTCGGTCATTCTCAGTGGACGAACCTTTTCCTGACGTCTTATCTAAAGCTGGATCTTCTATGATGTTTAAATCCCCTATGATAAGCAGGTGGGAACTCGGCGGTACCTGATCTACTAAAGGACGTAGGGTGTGGAGCATGAAAGGCGATCTAGCGGAGGGACTTGATGGGAAGTAAACCGCAAGGAACGTGACTTGAATACCTGGACCATTAACTACCGTGTGTATGATACGTCCTGATGGGTGTACTATGGTGTCTGTGAAACTAAGCGACGGGTTCTTGCAGATGATTGCAACTCTGCCTGCCTTCGCCCTACGAGGAGCTACCGCTACCGTGGTGAAACTAGGTGAAGACCAGAAGGTGTGCGATGGAGGTATTCTAGTGTCTGCTAAAGCTACAATGTCTCCCGCGTCCTTAAGCCAACGAGTGAGCTTTCCTTGTTTCCCTAAGTCTCCAAGGCCGTTGACATTAAGGCTCGCGCAAGTGAGGAGGTTTTTCCTGTTACTCATTTAATCACCGACTGGCAGCCTCTACGCATCCACAGGCTGAGAAAGACAAAGGAACTGGTGAGAAAAGTAGAAGGAGAATGAATGAACTATGAATGAAGTGAGTACATATGGGAAACCCTAATTGGGTTGTACCCCCTATGGGATACCCCACTATAGCCTACACAACAACATAAGCTATATATATGTTCTGACACACCCCCATAGGCAAAGTGGGGGAGAACAAGGGGTCACAAGACCAGTCAAGCAAAGCAGAGCAAGCTCAGGGTGGATCACAAAGTCACCACACAGTCCGAGCACAACGACAGGGCAACAGGGCCAGTTCACATGCAGGAGTACACATATATATATAGAGCTAGACAAGCAAGAGCAGGTATATATATGTGACAGTACAAGCAAGGTCAAGAAGAGAGCAAGTGAGGCAAGACAGGTACAAGACCCAGCTGGGTGCAGAAGCGCTGATGGTCACAAGGCGCAAGTGCCTTGGTGAACACATCAGCAGTGTTGGCCTCAGAGGCCACGTACGCAAGTCGCAACTGACCACGCTGCTGCAGCTCACGAGCAAGAAAGTAACGGAGAGCAATGTGCTTCGTTCTGTGCTCCAAGCGCTGCTCTCGACACAAGGCCAGCATGGCCTTGTTGTCTACGTACAACACTGGAGGAGAACGAGGCGGCTCTCCAAGGTCAGTCAGCAGGTAGGTGAGCCAGCGAAGCTCCTGTGCAGCCATGGCCCCGGCGTAGATCTCAGCCTCACAACTGGAGCTGAGAACAGAGGACGAGCGAGTAGCCCGCCACGAGACAGAGCCGGAACCAAGACTGAAGGTGTAACCCTGCGACGACCGCTGTGTAGCCTGGTCGTCTGCCCAAGAAGCGTCCGCGTGCCCAGTGAGGACCACTGGACTCCGCCCTCCAAGCACTAGCCCCATGCCCGACGTACTGCACAAGTAGCGCAACACCCTCTTCGCTGCAGCCATGTGCTCTGGTCGGTGTCTCCCAGGAGCAACATAGCGTGAAAGAATGCTAAGAGGGTATGCAAGGTCAGGTCGTGTGCAGGTCATCAGGTACATGAGGCAGCCAACAAGCTCTGGGTACGGGCCACTCGACTCTACGGACTCATCCGAAGGCAGAGCTGAGAGCGAGTGGCGAGTAGACAGAGGAGTGGCCTGAGGCGAGGAGTACGTGAAGCCGAAGCGCTGAAGGACCTGCTGCACCATGTGTGACTGAGTCAAGGTAATGGTGCGGCGTGCTCTGTCCCGAGTGATCTGCAAGCCAAGGTAGCTGCGCAGTTCACCCAGGTCTGTGCACGTGTGTCTCTTCTGCAGCTCGGACTTCACGTAGGCTAGTCCAGCAGTGTCAGCTGTGGCAAAGACCAAGTCGTCGACGTACACGAGGACGTAGAACGGCGGCAAAGAAGTGTCGGTGCGCAGAAACAACGACGGGTCAGCAGTAGAGGGAGCAAACCCAAGAGCCGCAAGCGTAGTCCTCAGTGTGTCGTGCCACTCACGCGGTGCCTGGCGGAGACCGTAGACTGGCCGTCGGAGGCTCCACTGGGTGCCAGGAGGAAAAGTCCCAGTGAAGCCAGGTGGACGGCGCAGCCAGATCTCCTCGTGCAGGCTACCCTGCAAGAAAGCAGTACTGAAGTCAAGAGAGTGGAGCTCGTAGTCGCGCTGAGCGGCTATGTGCAGCAGCACCCGAAGAGTGGTCATCTTCGGGGTGGGAGAGAAGGTCTGAAAGTAGTCAACTCCCTGCCGCTGACTGAAGCCACGAGCGACGTACCGCGCCTTGAAGACAGGTGGAGAGCCCGGCGGCCGCTTCACCCTGAAGATCCACATGCCACTGACGATGTTCGCCCCAGGAGGGGGAACCGCGTCAACGTAGGTGCCTGTGGACTTCCAGGACGCCATCTCTGCATCCATAGCTGCCTGCCACTGAGAGGAGTAGGGACCCTCTACGGCCTCCGCGTAAGAGCGCGGAGTCGGGATGTCTAGTGCATCCGGGTCTCCCTCAGGGGCAAGTAGTACGGACGCGAGATGAGGTGAAGCAGCAGCCAGACACCGGAACTCCTCCTGCCTGTCCTCAAGGACGTCCGTGCCAAGAGCACACTCACCCCCGACGGACGGAGGACAGACAGACGCAGACTCAGCAACAAGACCGGCCGCGTAGTCTAGACGACAGCGAGCAGCAAAGTCGACGAGCTCAGCAACAAGCGCAGACGCAGCAGTGGACTCAAAAGAGGGGTCAGTGACGACAGTAGCAAGGAGACGTGTGACAGCAGGACTGGCAGCACGAAGAGAGTCCGACTCCGGGTCAGGAAGAGCAGGAAGAGAGGACTCAGGAGGAGAAGGCAAAGGGGCACGCAGAGGAGCAGTGGACGGACGCAGAGACATCCGGTGCGTGCCAGGGACAGGAGGAGGACGCTGACGCGAACCACGACCACTAGTGCGAGCAGCACGGACAGGCGACGCAGGGCGAGACGCAGGCTCACGACGCTCAGCAAGACCTCCAGTAGGACCAGTGTAGGGAGAAGGAGCGGGCAGTGGGGAGGCCGGCTGGAACTGTAACTGTGACAGGACAGGCTGTGGACACTCTAAGGGAGGAGGAGGACCAGTAGAAGGCGGGAGACCAAGAACCTGCTGAAGGAGCGGAACGAAGTACGGTCTAGGCCGCGCGGCGACTCCAGACACAGCAGGGACAGCACCAGTACCCCCAGCGGCAGCACCAGCGCCAGCAGCACCTCCAGCTCCAGGACCTCCAGCAGCACCAGTAGCACCCCCAGCAGGACCGCCTCCAGGACCGACAGCAGTAGCCTCAGCGCCAACGCCCTCAGCAGCTCCAGCTCCAGCACCTCCGGGACCCGCGGCACCAACACCCTCAGCAGCCGAAGAACCTCCAGCTCCAGCAGCACGCCTCCAGCGCCGGGCAAACCACTCGCGCAGCTCCTGTGGAGAGAGGGGCTCCCGCCGAGGCGAAGCACCCGGAGAACCGCCAGGTCCCGCACCGCCAGACGCCACAAGGGGAGGTCCAGTGGCCGCAGGCTCCGCAGCTCCAGGCTCAGCACCTCCAGACGCAGCACCCCCTGGCTCAGCACCCCCAGTAGCAGCACCCCACGGCTCAGCACCCCCAGACTCCGCACCCCCAGGCTCAGCACCCCCAGTCGCAGCACCCCCAGGCTCAGCACTCCCAGACTCCGCACCCCCAGGCTCAGCACCCCCAGTCGCAGTACCCCCAGGCTCAGCACCCCCAGACTCAGCACCCCCAGGCTCAGCACCCGCAGCAGGACCAGAGTCACCAGCAACCTCGACCGGCTCGACTGCGTCTACCTAAGACACACCTGAAGGGGCAGGACCCTGAGGGGGAAGGGGGTCTACCGGGGGGGGACCTGGCACAAGGAAGTGCGGTGGCGGGGGGAGGGAAGGAGTGCGGTAGGGGAAGAGGCGGTAGAAGGGGACTGACTCGTCGAACGTGACGTCCTGGGAGGACAGAACACGACGAGAGGAGGGGTGGTAGAACTGCCACCCTGGAGCGTCAGGGGGGAAGCCGAGGAAGACACAGGGAGCAGCACGAGGGGACAGCTTGTCCGCAGACAAGTCGCGGACAAACGCCCGAGATCCCCAGACACGGAACGCAGACGCATCGCCGACCTTCCCCGTCCACAGCAGAGCTGGGGAGGTCTCCGGCCGGGAGACCCTGGGGTGAAGGTTGATCTGATGCGCCGCGTACCGAACCGCAAACGGCCACAGAAAATGGGGGGCAGCCGCATGCATCATGGACGTACGAGCGACGTCCATGACCATGCCAATGCGGCGCTCAGCAATCCCATTTTGCTGTGGAGAGTCCGGAAGCGTAAAGGTCTGGCGGATGCCTCGTGCACGACAGTAGGCTCGCAGAAGGCCAGAGGAGAACTCTCCACCTCGGTCAGAGTGCAGACGCAGAACAGGAAAGTCCGAGCCGAAGCTCCTCCTGAGCTGGAGACGAGCTGCGCGGATCCAGTCGATCAACACCTCAGTGACATCACCCTTGCTGCGCAAGGGGAAGACTGTGGTGTAACGCGAGTAGTCGTCAACCACCAGCAGGAAGTAGCGCTCGTGACCCTGCCCACGGACGCGGGCGGGGCCCCACACGTCCATGTGAAGCGTCTGCAGAGGAGCCTCTGTCGGGGGAAACTGGGAGGAGTGAGGGGCAGCCCGGAGCCGCCCCTCGACACAGGGGACACAAGAAGGTCCGGGTCCCGAAGGAAGGGGAGGGAGAGACCGGGGAAGACCAGAGACAAGGACACGGGAAGCCATGCCCCGAAGACGAAGCAAGGAGGGGTGGCCAAGACGGTGGTGCCACAGGAGAGTCTCGTGAGACAGGCGGCGACACGAGCAGGGGGCAGACTCAGGACCAGACCTGGACGCAGCAGCAAACACCTGACCCGACGCAGCTACCTGGCCAGACGCAGGGACAGGAGGAGACGCAGTGGTCAGTGTGTAGAGACTCGACCCTGGCCGACGCGAGAACGTGGCCAGGTGTCGGCCTGTGCGGGCATCCGAGCAGTGGGTCACCCGCTGACTCGCAGGAGTAAACTGGTGAACCCCCGCATCCTGCAGGTCAGCACCACTCACCAAGTTCGTCGAGAACGAGGGGAGGTACAGACCAGACAAGGTGCCCGAGGGGGCAGCCGGACACGGGAGGACAGTGGAGAAGTGAGAGAGGACAGGACCCCCAGAGGGGTCAGCCAGGGAGACTGCAACCGGCCGGCCAAGCGGCGTGAGTGTGGTGCGGTCTCGAAAGAAGGAGCGAGAAGCCCCTGAGTCAAGTGTGAAGGTGAGGGAGGCCGAAGCCGACGCAGTACCTGAGAGCGCAGCCTCACCAGTACCTGAGAGTGCAGACGCACTGGCACCTAGAGCAGCAGCCGCAGAAGTACCTGGCGCAGCAGTACCAATGCCCGGGTCGGGCGGGAGACACTGGTAACAGTCACCCTCCTCACTAATAGTCACAGCATACATGGCAGCAAGGATAGCATCAAAGTCAAGATCAAAGACAGCTACGCCAGCCCTAGACAGCTCTCCCCAACGGGGAATCTCACTGGCCTCGGGGAACTGCTGACGCCAAGCGTCCGTCAGGCGGGCAAAGCAGCGCTGGGTGGTGTGGGCACCCCCACACTGCTCACCCGCGCGGTCGCCGGAACGAAGGACGTAGGTGCACGGACCAAAAACCCCACCCCGCTGACGCTGCGTGTACCACTCACGGAGCTGCTGGGGCGGGGGGATGTCCCGCGAACGCTGCTGCTGCTGCTGCTGCTGCTGACGCTGGCCACCACCAGGGCCGCTACGCTGCGGGGCACCACCCCGACCAGCTCCACCCCCTCCGCCACCGCTGCCTCCACCTCCACCACCACCGCTGCCTCCGCTCCCACCGCTGCCGCCACCGCCGCCTCCTCCTCCGCTGCTGCCACCTCCACCACCGCCCCCGCCACCACTCCCACCGCCACCCCCACTCCCTCCTCCGCCTCCACCGCCTCCTCCACCGCCCCCGCCAGCTCCACCCGCGCCCTTGCCCCCCTTGCCCCTGCCAGGGCGGCGTCTCCCGCTAGGGGCAGACGCCGCGCAGACCGACTCAAGACCAAGCAGGTCGGCAGCAGCAGCAGAGGCAACAGAGGGCAGCAGGGGGGAAGGAGAACACCCCTCAAAGATGGGGGTGCGAGGGTCACCACGAGAGGCTCCTACAGCGACGATGCTCTTCTCCGCCGCCAGGAGGGACTTCTCGAGGAGGTCGACAGTGAGAGTGGTGGGACAGACCGAGAGGTAGTGGTCCCTGACTACGCGAAGGGAGTCAGGGAGGCGTGTGACGATGTAATAGAGAGTGATGTACATGGGGGGGGGGTTCTTGGCGCAGAACTCAGCAGGAAGGGCGGCGCGGTAGCGAGTGTCACTAGTGCGGAGGTGCGTAATGAGGTCAGCGACAGTGGGAAAGGCAGCAAGGTCAGGAAAGAGGTACGGTAGCATGAGGCGGCTCAGGGCAGCAGTGGCAGGGGAAGAGTAGCGCGCAACTACAGCGTCGTACAAGGTCTGAGCACTCTTGTACTGACTAAAGTGCGCGCGCTCAGTGGTAGGCAGGTGGCGACGTACAGCAAGACGTGCAGCAGCATCGCGGGTGGCCCACTGAGAGCGAACAGTGGGGTCAGCATCAGTAGCAGGGGCAGGAGAGGCGCCAGAGGTGAGGTCAAAGAGGGAAAGACCGTCCGCCCTATCGCACTGTAAGAACAGCTGCAGGTCGTCGACCCAGACCTCAAAGTCAATGGCTCGACCCTCAGCGTCAAAAGCGAGGACACTAGGGGTAGCCATGACGACGACAGACGAGCAGTGCAAGCAGTAGGGGAAGGGCACGCAGTGACAGTGGGGCTGTGCTCACCGGACAGGGCAGGTCGGGCGGCCCGGCAGTAGGGCGGCTCGGCTGCTCAGCGGCTCGGCGGCAGTGCGGCTCGGCGCCCGGGCGGCTCGGCGGCAGGGCGGCTCGGCTCCCGGGCGGCTCGGCGGCAGGGCGGCTCGGCTCCCGGGCGGCTCGGCGGCAGGGCGGCTCGGCTCCCGGGCGGCTCGGCGGCAGGGCGGCTCGGCTCCCGGCGGTTCTGCTGCTAGGCGGCTCCCGCAGGTAGGGCGGCGGTTGGGCCGCAGGTAGGGCGGCGGTCGGGCCGTAGGTAGGGCAGCGGGCTGGCCGCAGGTAGGGTGGCGGGCGGGCCGCAGGCAGGGCGGCGGTAGGGCCGCAAGTAGGGCGGCGGGCGGGCCGCAGTTAGGGCGGCGGGCGAGCCGCAGGTAGGGCGGCGAGTAGGCCGCAGGTAGGGCGGCGTGGGGCCGGGACGGGCGGCGCGCGGGCGTCGAGGGGCCGGGACGGGCGGCGCGCGGGCGTCGAGGGGCCGGGACGGGCGGCGCGCGGGCGTCTAGGGGTCGGGCCGGGTGGCGCGCGGGCGTCTAGGGGCCGGGACGGGCGGCGCGTGGGCGTCGAGGGGCCGGGACGGGCGGCGCGCGGGCGTCTAGGGGCCGGGACGGGCGGCGCGCGGGCGTCTAGGGGCCGGGACGGGCGGCTCACGGGCGGCGAGGGGCCGGGACGGGCGGCGCGCGGGCGTCGAGGGGCCGGGACGGGCGGCGCGCGGGCGTCGAGGGGCCGGGACGGGCGGCGCGCGGGCGTCTAGGGGCCGGGACGGGCGGCGCGCGGGCGTCTAGGGGCCGGGACGGGCGGCGCGCGGGCGTCTAGGGGCCGGGCCGGGTGGCGCACTGGCGTCTAGGGGCCGGGACGGGCGGCGCGCGGGCGTCTAAGGGGCCGGGACGGGCGGCGCGCGGGCGTCTAAGGGCCGTGACGGGCGGCTAAAGGGGCCACTAGGGGCCAAGAGAGAGGGGAGCGCGACTCGGGTAGGGGCAGAGTGCGCTCCGGGCAGGAAAAAAAAAACGGTGGGCCCTAGGAACAGTTCCCACGAGGGAACCTGCTCGATACCATGAGAAAAGTAGAAGGAGAATGAATGAACTATGAATGAAGTGAGTACATATGGGAAACCCTAATTGGGTTGTACCCCCTATGGGATACCCCACTATAGCCTACACAACAGCATAAGCTATATATATGTTCTGACAACTGGCTATACTGACTACCACACAAACTCCTGCCGCTGTGAGTATCCTCCTGCTCATATTCCGTACTGCTTCTTGATGGCAGAAAGCCCGATGTTTTCGAGGGATGCCTTGGTAGCAGTTCCCATCTTCTCCATGTTGATAAGGTGAGCCGCTGAGTTGACATGATCCTTCTCCGACATGAAACACTTCCCGTGAGCTTTGTCGCAGCCGGCCTGCGTGCATAACCACTCTTCCCTGCTGCTCCCGGTCGAGATGAGTGCCAGAGCCGGATCCTTCAAGAGGAGGAGGACTAGCGGGGTGGCTTTCAGCGACGATGCTGCGAGAGCCAAGCGGAGAGTTAGCAACTGAAAAAAGTAAGGTGAGGCGGATACCCTGATGCATGCGCTTAAGACTTTTATCGTTCAGCCGATGCGCTTTCCCAACCGTCAAATTCCACTTCCCCACATTACCCTGACGTTCCACGGCGAAAACACTATGATACTTATCATAGTGTTGCCCACCACAGAGCGTGCAAGATAAGGCCGGGTAGTGGATCAGGAGGGTCTTCGACCGATCTGCAGGATCTGACACAACGTGCAGCCAGTGGTGCAGATCTCCCGGGAAAAGGTAGACAAGTCCCTTAACTGTCTCCGTGTCAGCCCCAGTCACAGGGTGAAGAACGCGGTGAAGATTGGAGCAGCTCTGGAAAGCCGGCCGCTTGCGGTTGGACAACTTGTAGACGACGAGCCTGTCAGCAAGCCGATCAAGCTCCACCAGAGCGGAGACACCACGGAAGATGATCTCGAGCGCGTGAGGGTTAAGCGCCTTCTCCCTCAGGTAAGCCGGGTTCTCAGTATGCTGCCAGTGAAGTTTCACCAACTGTCCAACGTTAATCCTCTGGTAGAGCACTTCCTTGCGCTTAACCGTTTCCGCATCCTCATGCAGGGTGAAGGAGACAAGCAACCGACCGAAGCGAACCTTGACGACATAAGCCGGCAGCAGTTCCTGGAACTTGGTCGTGGTTTGAGCTTCCGCGGACAACTCTGCATTCCACCCGCATTTGATCAGCATTGACACGACATCAATAATGGAAGCAACTTCCTTTGCAGCAACCAGGTTAACAGGAAACAGCAAGATAAGTGCAGAGCGCAGCTTGAGAGCCGACTCCTTTTCCAGGTCGATCTCCATTTCCACATCCGAATCGTCGTCAATGAAACCGTCATCATCCACTGCCTTCTCTTCCACCGACAGGCCAGAGCTACCCGCTGCAAGGTTGTTAACCGTTGACGAGATACTGTCTGACGCTCCCATTGCTTTGTCTCCCGCAGGCTTGACCAGCGGATCAACTGGCGGATCAACAGCAACAGGCTTGACCAGCGGGACAACGTGTGGAATGACACCACCATCAGCGGCAGCCTGGTCCATAATCAGCTTGGATCTGGTATTCTTGGGATGCGCCATAGTGCGATGATGAGTCTTAAGCAGGTTGAAAGCGTGCGGAGCACCAATGAAGAGAAAGCCTGCCGAGCTTCTGAGCACCGACTGTTTAAGTAGTAATTTGATCTTGTCGGGCTCCCAGTAGTCATGCTGATAGAAGAGCAAACTCGAGGTCGAAGCCTTGGGATCTGATAGATGAAAAGTCTTGATAGCACTGTTGGCAGAACACCATGCATTGTTATAAACCAGGAAATACTTCTCACTGAGCTCTCGATGCCTTGGGAGTATTCGGTTAACATCATGGTTGATCGCCTGATAACACGGAGTATCAATGTCGGGGATAATGACAGTGTTTCCGATAGATGAGATATCAGCGATGCCGTTTAATTAGATCAGATGTAAAAAACGAACACCCTAGCAGGGACATTGATGAGCTTGATCACGTAGAAATCCATGGCCGCCGTGAGGTGGCGGAGAGCATTGTCTTGGTAGAGATGAAATTGATTATATGACCGTATATGATTGGACCCGCAGTGTCTAAATATGCCCCGCGCATAAAACGGACTAATCACGTAATATCTAAATATTATTGATCCGTTTTATGCGTGGGGCATATTAGACATTGCGAAATTTTCGAGTGGGGAATAGTACGCAACGCTTGCGCGGGATGAGACGAGTACGTGAGAGGACTTTCGGGGCTAAATTTCTTATAGGGTAATGTTCCGGGGAAAACAAACACCTCGAAAATCCCCTGGCGTGGCCACTCGAGCAATTATCACTGAATTTGATGGCCACGTGAGCAATTCGGGGACACGTGGGCAAGAGCGAATCACCAAACAAGGCCTTGGAGCAATTCTCTCAAGAACTTTTCGAACTTGTCGTATCCTCGTAAGGGCCCGTCGCGAGACGCAACATATTTACTGTAGCGTAGCGTTGCGGCTGGAGGGCAAACATTGTTGAGGCTGCCCGAGCGACCTAGACTGCATGGGGGCTGTGGGCGAGTGGGACAGTGGGCGCACCACACTAGCAGGTGGTGATGCACTCCCTCGCACGAGCCTGGGCACTGAAGCTGGGGTAGGCGCTTTCCTCCCCCCTCATCCCCCAAGCCTGCTACACCCCCGTCTGCATCCAGGAACCTCGCATTCCATCCAATCACGCAAGCTACGACGCGTAACCTATCTGCAGCCTGGTTTGCCGAACCAGCACGCCATCACGACCTTGGGTTTTCCGCGTCTCCCAAAAACAATCCAAACCAGACAAGCCAATTTGCTTCCCGCAACTCCACACCACGAAACCATACCAAACCGAACCAAAACGAATCACGATGAATGCGTACACAAGCCAGAGGTGAGGTGATTCCTAGCCATTGCCAACCCTCTTTTGCGTCCTTGTATGCATTTCGACAAACTTTCAGCTCCAAACTGCACCTTCAGACCTTTTAATTAGCAACTGCGCGCTTCGTCTCCGCGTCTCATCTACCGCCACCTGCTCGCTTAGTATATATTTCACTGCTTTCTCTGTCGCTTGCTTTTTTGCCGGAAAGCCGCCAAAACTCGTTTGCCGGACGGCCGTAGGACCGTAAAACAAGGTATAACTTCGCTCTCGCTAATCGCACCCTGTTTCACCGTTAACTCCTAGCACTCCTCCGCAATTCTCCCTTCCGCCAGCTGCCCTCCTGCCCGTCGCCTTCTCCGCGTCTCCCCGCTCCCGTTGCACGCGTTTGCACACATCTAACCGAGTACTTTCTCCGGCCGCGTCGCAGGGTTTTCTGTTACTCTGTATCGAGCACCGTCAAGGCCAGAACCGCAGCGCCCCCATGGCGCCGCTATTGGCCGTCGCCGTGTGCTTCAGTCACCTCCTCCTCCTCCTGCTGTCGTCCTCGCACCACGCGCACGCGGCTCCTACAATTCACCCATCGCAAGGTCTGGCGAGCCGCCCCGAGCCCCTCACTTGAACCTTCTTCTAGCCTCGTTCCTCCAGATCTCCCGTACCAGATTTCATTCCGTTGCCCATCCTCTTTTTCCTCACAAAAACCTTCTCCTCTTTCCCCATTCCCTCCTGCTCCTCACGGTCAGCTTGCCCCCCTCTGGTCCCCTTACCCTATACACCTCTCCGCCACCCCGCCACTCCGCCACTCCACCCACCCCCCCGTCTCCCCTCCCCCCGCGCAGTCTCCGTGCTGCGCGAGCTGTCGTCCGCGTGCGGGCTGACGTACACGGCGTGGGGGGAGGGCGCGGATTGCGCCAATGCCCCGGGACTAACGTGCGATGGCGCGGGGATGGTTCAGAGCTTGTGAGTGCCGAGGGGGCTGGGAGGAATGGCAGCAGGGTTGGGTTGGGTTGGGAACATGTGAGTGTGGAGGGGGAAGGAGGGATATACATTTGCCTCTCTCGTCTTGGTGTACCCCACCTTCCCGGGTTTGGTCACTGTGTCTCCACTCCACTCCACTCCTCTCCACTCCACTCCACTCCTCTCCACTCCACCACTCCATTCCACTCCACTCCACTCCACGCCCTTCCTGCTTCTGCCCAATGAGAAACCTCCTTTTCAGACGCTAACGCACACACTCATCCCTCTCTCTTTCTCCCCTTCTCGCTCTCTCTGTGTCCCGCTCCTTTCTCCCTCTGTCTGTCGTTGGCCCATCAGGTCGTTGTGGGATGTGGGCATGGAGTGCGTGCTTCCTAGTTACATCAGCGACCTCAGTGCCCTCACATCCCTGTACGCGCACTCTCACCATCACTCCCTCACTCTCAATCTCACACACTTGCTCATGCACTATCTCACTCACTCACTCATGTCATGCATGCACATGGCCACACACATCCCCACACAACCACATGCTCTCATGCTCGTGTGCATGCATGGATGCTTTCATTGCTTGCTCCACTCCCTCTTCACAGATTGTTCATGGATACAGAATCCTTAAAGAACAACCTCCAGCTTTCTACACTTCCTCTTCACTGATAGAAAAGAAACCCCCCACCACCCTGTCCCCTTCTGACCGCTGCAAGCAATCTCGTGTGCGCCCTTTTCTTCACGCTCACAGCAACCTTAGCAGCAACACCCTCATTGGCAACTTGCCCTCTGCAATCGGCAACCTGAGCCAGCTCAAGTACCTGTAAGCACATCTCCTCTCTCCCTGTCGCTTGCGTCAGAATCCTCTTGCAATCGCACGTGCTGTGTGTCCTGTCAGTCACCCACCCTCACACTGCACTTAACGTCCCTGGCCCTATCTTTTGCCGCCTTGCCCCGCTGTGTCACATTGCATGTTGCTCTGTATGGTGGGCGCACAGAGATTTGAGTGTGAACAGGATAAGTGGCAGCATACCACTGGAGGTTGGAAATCTCTCCAGCCTTCTTTCATTGTGAGTCGGCGTCCAGTGAGAACAGACACACACACAGCACCCAAGTCACTGCGCGCATGACCAGATTATTTACTAACTAGGAGTTTGCTGGCAGTGTAAAGCTGCCTTGCTAAGGTTCCTTAGAGCACTTTAAACTTTTATATTGACATAGTGTTTGAAAACGTTTAGAAAAAAACATTGGTTCTACTTTTGAGTCGTCAGAATCCCATTTTCTGAAGTGTGGTCGTTTGGCTTGGAGTAAAGTGGGGGTCGTTTCTACCGTCCTTCCTCCCCCTCCCCCTCCTCCCCTTCCCCCTCCTCCCCTTCCATTCTCATCCCCGCCTTGTATCTATCTGACAGTGACATGCGGTACAATCAGCTAACCGGGTTCATCCCCGACACCTTGGCTCTCCTCTCCAACCTCACATACCTGTCAGTCACTCACTCACACATGGCTCTTGCTCCTCCCGCTCTTGCTCCTCCCGCTCTTGCTCCTTCTGCACCCATGTTCTGAGGCATCCCCCTTCCTCCGTCCCTCTCGTTCCGCGTGCGGTGTGCGTCTCCCCCTTGGACTCGGTGACTCGTCCTTCCATGGCAGTGACCTGGGGTCCACGCGGGAGTCACCGTCCAGCACCAACATGGTCAACCAGCTCACCGGTCCCACCCATCCTTTGAGGCGCCTCATAAGATGTTGCTCTCCCCCTTTGGTTCTTTCATTCTTTGATTCGTTCTTCACAGCGACCTGGGGTCCACGCGGGAGTCACCGTCCAGCACCAACATGGTCAACCAGCTCACCGGTCCCATCCCCCCCAACCTCGGCACCCTCCGCAACCTCACCTTCCTGTACGCGCGCACCCATGCTCACTCACTCACCCACTCACCCACTCAACCCCATCTTCCCACTCACTGTACGCTCACACTGACTCTCCCACTCACCCACTTACCAACTCGTTGCTTCTTATTCTTCCCCCTCCCCCCTCCATTTTCCACGCCCCTGTCCGTCTTACTCATCTATTCCCTCTCGCAAATCTCCCGAGTCACGTTGTCCCTCCCTCCTAACCTCCCACTGTCTCCCCCTGTCCTCCCCCTGTCTCGCATTCTCCTTCCCCTGTCCCACCCTTGTCCTCCTCCCTTACCCGCCCCCTGCCCTCCCCCTGCCCTCCCCCTACCCTCCCCCTGCCCTCCCCCTGCCCTCCCCCTGCCCTCCCCCTACCCTCCCCCTGCCCTCCCCCTGTTGCCGCACACTCCTCCCCGCAGAGGGCTCAGCAGCAATTTCCTGAACGGGTCCATACCAGCCAGCCTGGGCGCGCTCGCCAGTCTCTCGTACCTGTCAGTCACCACTCACCTCTTCCTCCTGCTGCTCCTTCCCCTCCCCTCTGCACGCCCCCATTCCCGCGGGCCTACATGCCCCCATGGCCCCATGCCCGCATGCCACATGCCCCCGCAAGGGCGCTAGAGCAGAGCAGAGCAGGCCTCATGAGTGCCCGCACATGCAAGAACCCACCTTGCTTGCACCACCCTGCACCCCTGCACCCTCCTTCATTCACCAGCGCTCCCCCCTCCTCGCTTGCCGCACTCATGCTTACTATCCAATCCCACATCCGATGCACGTCTATCCCCTTGCGCTCTGGTCCGCGCCACCTACTCCTGACGGTTCCGTCCGTTCCGTCCCCCTGTGGTGTGGGTGGGGTGTCCTCCTCCCATGGCATGGCAGGGACCTGAGCAGCAACTGGCTCAACGGCACCATCCCTGCTGCTATTGGCCGCATGCGCAGCCTTAAAGTAGTGTGAGTGCAGAGGAGTGGGGGAGAGGGGGGGCGGGGAGGGGATGATGAATGGGGGGAGGGGAGGGGATGCTGGATGGATGGAGATTCTAAGACAGGACAGGGTAGAAGTGGGAAGTTGGCTTTTTCTGCTGCAAAGTTGCTTTGCTTGTTCCTCCCCTGGCTTTCTCTTGCTTTGTTTTTTTTTTCACTAAAGTGGGCCTTTTTGAACTTCGAAACTATGCAGTCGCCATCGCACAACTCATCCTCCTCAGTATTGTTTGTCAAATCGAATTTCATCTCCCGTTTCCTCTCTGTTTCTCGCCTTCCTGCCTCTCCTCTCCGTCCTCCTGTCCTGCAGTGACCTCAGTGACAACTACCTCTCTGGCCCCATTCCATCCTCTATCGGACTGCTCTACAATGTCTCTTTTCTGTGAGTCCTGTAGTGCTGTGCTATGTGGAATGGTGCTGTGCTGTGCTGTGCTGTGCTAGGCCAGTGCACCCGCTCTTCCTGTCTGTCCGTCCACCCTGCCGCTCATCCGTGGCCACACGCACACCCACTTTTGAGAATTCTCAAAAGTGATTTAAATATAGCCGCTCATCCGTGGCCACACGCACACCCACTTTTGAGAATTCTCAAAAGTGATTTAAATATAGCCGCTCATCCGTGGCCACACGCACATGCCATTTGCTCACATGCGCAAAAATAAAAGCCACGTGCATGTGCTTCGTCAGGTCTCCCAAACTTACTTTTGGTTTAATATGCAGTCCCTTTCCTTCTCCCAAACCCCAAACCCTTCTGCTTATACTCTTCATCTCCCGCTCTTCCCTTCTCCCCCTCCTTTCCCCCCCTCCCTCCTCTCCCTTTCCCTTCCCTCCCCCTCCCTCCCCGCCTCTCCCTCTCTCCCTGCGCCCCCAGCAAGCTCGCCTCGAACGCGCTAAACGGCTCTTTGCCCGCCTCGCTCTTCAACCTCACACAGCTCGTGCATCTGTATGTGCATGCAACCTCCTCACATGCAACCTCCTCACATGCAACCTCCTCACATGCAACCTCCTCACATGCAACCTCCTCGAGTGCCAAGCCACCTGATTGATTTTCCAGCAATGCCCTCTGTCCCGCACACAATGCCTAACAGTTGCCTAACCAACCAGCCTGGTGGGTGGTTCTTACGTGCTTCCTCCCTCCTCTTTCATCCTCTTCCCCTCTTCTCCTTACCCCCTCTTCCCTCCCCTCCTTATGCCCTCTTCCCTCCCCTCTCCCCCTTCCCCCCCATTTTCCCCGTTTCCCCCTTCATTCCCGCTCTCTCGTGGTGCGCATGACCAGGGACGTGGGGGCAGTGAGGAAGCGGTTCTACGCAGAGAATCAGACGAACCGGTTCCAGGGGCCTCTGCCTGCCGAAGTTGGCAACCTCACTGCACTCACTGCCCTGTCAGTCGTCCCTCCAGGCAGTTTTATGCCATGCCATGCCATACAATACCGTACCGTACCATACCATACCGTACAGTGGAGTATCATACCGTACCGTGGGTACCTGACCATACCATACCATACCACACCATACCATGCCATGGCACCCACAAACATGGTTTCAAGCCATCCCGTGCATGTGTCTCCCTGCAGGGGCATGAGCAACAACCTTCTCTCGGGCGCCATACCATCCACCATCGGACGCCTGCTCTCCCTCGTCTACCTGTACGCCCATGCCACCTTCCCCTCCCTTTCAATTTGACTCTGCTCTGCTCTACTCTACTCTACTCTCTGCCTCTTGACGTCTCGTACGTCTCAATTCACCTCTGCCGCTCAGCTCGCCTTCTCTCCTCCTACCTTAACTGCGTGCGCGACTCATTTGTCTGCCACTTGCGTGTGCCAGACCATGTCTGGTTGACACATGTCTTTCGTATCCTATCATGCACTACCATGCACTTATCATCCATATGCTCCCCTTCTTCTCACACCCTTCTTCTCACACCCTTCTTCTCACACCCTTCTTCTCACACCCTTCTTCTCACACCCTTCTTCTCACACCCTTCTTCTCGCACCCTTCTTATCACACCCTTCTTCTCGCACCCTTCTTCTCCCTTTCTCCCCATGCCATGCCATGCCATGCCATGCCATGCCATGCCATGCCATGCCATGCCACGGCAGGGACCTGCACAACAACATGTTCAACGGGTCCATTCCAGATGCCATCGGCAACTTGGCACAGCTCAAAACGCTGTAAGCCCTGCCGCCGCTGATGCACTCCACATAATCTTGCAACTATTCATCAACCTTGCAACCGTGCAATTCCTACTTAAACACCGTTGCTGCTACTCTCCCCCGCTCCACCCCTTCCCCTGCAAACCATAACCCTCGCCTCCGACTCACCCTTCCACCCCTCCGGCCCCACCCCTCCCCCACTGTGCAGCTACCTGGGTGGCAATGAGCTGTCGGGGTCCCTGCCTGCATCCATAGGCAACCTCTCCAACCTGCAAGTGCTGTGAGTCGCTGCCCGTGCAACCCATTGCATGCAACCCCTTGCATGGTTGCCTTGCATGCACATTGCATGCAACCCATTGCATGCAACCCACTTGAGGAGGGGAGAAGGGGTTCGGTTGGGGGGAGAGAGGGAGCAAAGGCAGAGAGAGGGAGGGGAGGGGAGGTTGTCTGCACGAGAAAGGGATTGTTTTGAGGAAAAGAGAATGGACGGGAGTTCAGAGGGTGGAGAAAGAGAGACAAAGGGTTTTGTATTCAGGTTTCTTTTCCCTTTGCTTCCCTCACTCTGCTTCCCGCTCCGCTTCCCTCCATGGGTCCCACCTGTCTGCCTGTCATGGCCCACCTGCCGTGCCCTCCTCTCCACTCTCTCTCCGCCCCCCTGCATCGTCACGCAGTGCTCTGCGCAGCAACGGCCTCGGCGGGTCACTCCCAAGCTCCATTGGTGGCCTGGGGAGCCTGGAGGAGCTGTGAGCATGCCCTTCTCCTCCTCCCCTTATCTGCGGCTCTTCCTCAATCCTGCCTTTTCTATGCTCACACTCAGCTTCCGTCACATGCTCGCCTTTAATCGTAGTCCCCCCCACCCTCCTCCCCCCCCCCCCCCCCTCCCTCCTTTTTCTTTGCACCGATGTTTGCTCCTCCATGTTTCTGTGTTGTATGATCTGTCCCTTCTTTCCATGTAGTGAGCTGCGCAACAACAGCATACAAGGCCCCTTGCCTCCCACATTGGGCAACCTAATCACGCTCTACTCCATGTAATCATATTCGCCCACATTTGCTTTCCAGAGGTTAGTATTTGATTACTAAGCAGCCATAGTCACCATAGTGTGGTTACGAATAAATTTGTTACAGCTGCTGGCGAAAAAGGGCAGCAGTTGGAAAATATGCCTGCTCTTCCCGCCTAACATAGTCTCTCACTGTCGCTTTTCCATTATTCCGTTCAAAATAATGTGTATCAGGAGTTTGGACAAGGCAGTGGAGTGTCCCAATGTTGACAAGTGCGATGTGAAGCAGTATCGTGGATCAGAGTTCTGCGATCGATGCATGCAATTCTGCACAATTTGCCCACAATGTGAGTGCAACACCATCACAAGTACATATGTCCCACTTCCATGATTGCTGAGGGTGAGTTACTCTCGTTGCGGTCACGGGTTAAAAAGGTGAGAACTTTCTAACCGCTGTGCACCGCCTGGAATATTTCTGTTGCTACGACAAATGAACTGAGCGATTGTGATGGACGAACGCGCTACCTCGCCCTTATGCTCTTCCCAAACTGGGTAGACTAATAAGATAGTACATGTTTCTGTTTTTTTTTTTTTTGTCTTTCCTGTGTTGCATGCAGACAATAGTGGGGACAGCCGACCTCAAGCACTTGTTCTGCTTACAAGCGCTCTAGTTCTAACGTTGTCCTTGATTTTATTTTGATTATTGGAACACACTCAAAGCACATTAGATATAGCTTACCGTAACTGCGAGCAGTTATGTATGTAATTAAGTGCATCATTGCTCCTCTCGTAACCGAGCTGTTCATAAGGCGAACAATCCATTCACATCGTCGCTCCATTCCTCAAGTTCCGTTCTGTTCCATTCCACCTCGCGGCAAATCCGCCACCCATCAATCTTCAAGAACCAATCTTGCCTTCGTTTGGGGCACACTGGATTCAGCCGTGCTGCTCTTTCCCGCATCTCAGCTCAGCTCAGCACAGCTATCTTCCTTTCCGCTGTCCAGCACGGCTGTGCAGCTGTGCTCCCCGCTGGGATGGGATGTACCATACCATGCGCTCAGGTGCTACTGTTCATCGCCGCAAGCTCCCTCGACCCTCTCAAAGCAACTGCCTTCCCCATTCCTGGAATGACATGTGAAGGATAGTCTGCCGCGGTGTGCGGGACAGAGAGAAAGTTTCTGTGCATCAGCGCGTGTTCACCAGCACTCTTCATCGTTTAGTGGTGCTGTGCGCGCTGTGCGGGACCTCCCTTCAAGCGGAGCCCGCGGCTCTCTATATAACCGCCGCGCTCCGTTCGTCGCGTCATGACTCATGCCGATGCGTTGCGTACGATATGACACGACTCATCCATGCTCCGCCTGACTCCGCACGAACGATAATCTTGTGCCCGTCGTCCCGTTCCGAGTGTCAGCAGCACCAGACGAGACCATGATTGACTCTTCAGTGTTCTTTCACAGTGGCGCGTCTCAAACGCATTCCTTTTTTATTGTTTTTTTTTTTATCACGTCACCAGACCACGACTCGACGGATGATAGAGTGATCCGACCACAGTGATACCATCATCACGTGATGCTCACGAGCCTTGTGAGAAGAGAGCGTCATACTCTCGGTGAAAAGAGGAAGAAATATGATAGTTCACCGTGTTCACCGTTGATGTCACGCTGCGTGGTGCCGTGGCCGCCGGTCGCGTTGGCACTGCGCCGGGTAGACCCACGTTGACCGTCGTCGCCGGCACCTTTGCCGCCGTGGGCGTGTGCCCTGCTGGCCATGGCCAAGAAAAGCAAGGAGCCTGGCTGCTCGCAAGCAGCTGCGGAAAGGAATTCTTCGCTTTTTCCGGCGAAGGCAGGCAGCATATCGGACAGAGCTCTCGTGGTGGTGGGGTTGTAGATATGGAATCGCCCACGGTGCGTGGTTTCTTGTAAATGAGTTCATGAGAAGACCACACGGTTGTCCACAACAACTTGAACACCATCACCTCCCGCTCGTTCTTTTCTATTCTTGACAAGTATAGTTCTATCGCGACCGCGCCACGACCAGTGATATACTCTCTCGAGAGAGAGGAGAGGAGTGGAATCGACTCGTGTATGACCAGCCATGCTCGTCGTCCCGCACAATCTCTACATCCACCTTGACCATCTCCACAATCTCTAGTATAACCGCGCCTTGACAAGCAGCTGTCGGCCACCGCAAGAGAGGATTCTATTCAGCCGTGGGGCTCAGGCTCGGGCTCGGGCTATTCAAACCTGGTGCCTCGGCGGCTAGGACAAGATGGAGCAGTGGACGAGGGCTCTGGTTTCGCTCTCACTTTTCGCCCTGCTCGGTTTACACTACGGACTCGTCCGCCCAGCAGGCGCCATGTATAATTTCGAGGAGTCTCAAGGTGATATGATGTTCTTCTGCTGCTGCTGCTGCTGCTGCTGCTGCCTGTCGTTTCTGTTGTAGCTAGCAAGGCGGTGCGTCATGCTAAATAATGGCTTCGCCATCACAGGGGCTTGGCTTGTGGGGTGCAGGAGTAGCGTGACGAAGCATCATGCCACTCCTCGTCACGTTGAGATACAGCTCAAGTTCCAATACCTTCAGAAAGAGATGTGTGTGTATCTCTCTCTCTCTTTGTGTGTGTGCGTGCAGGAGTGAGGGCAGGAAAAGCGTTGGCGGAAATGAAGCAGCAGAGTGGAGAGAGGACGAGAAGAGGATGAGAGAGGAGAGAGAACGAGAAGATGGGAGCAGGAGAGGACAAGGAGAGGTGGGAGGAGGCAGGTGGGAGTGGGCAGCGAGAGGTGGGCGGCGGGAGAGCGTGGCAAAGGGTCCAGCCGGCAGAGACACGACACGTTGTTGTCCCCCACCCCCCAAGTCCCCCCCAAGTCTCTTATGTCCCCCTTAATCCCCCACTGTAGCAAACAAAAACAGGGAAACGAAATCGAAAGAGTTAAGTGATGTTCGAGAGCGTGTGGAGAGGAAGGGAGGGAGGCAGGGGAGGTGTTTGAGGGTCAGGGAGGTGGGTGACGGGGCCCAGGTGGTTAGGGAGATGAGGCAAACTCACCTCGAGGTACAGCTAAGGTACAACTAGCCCCCATACCACCCTGATACAGCAGCCCTTGAAAGGAATGGAACGGGGAGTACCTGGCAACGGAGCGAGCAAAGACGACTTGAGGGCTGCTCCTGACGATGTGGGGCAGGAGAGAGAGCTCCCTTGCAAACTCTGCCGGCTCAACCTGTTACAGTCACAGTCACAGTCACAGCAACAGTCACCGTCACAGCCACCACAGCCACAGTCACAGTCACAGTCACACCACCATGCATTAGATTAGAATCAAGCAGGCCTCTGCCGCAGTGACGTTGCAGTCACACGAATCAATCAATGGAGCTTGGGGAAGGCACAAAATCCAAAGAGTTGCAAACGCTATCGATAGCACAAGATTCGGCACACATGCACATGGCACACAGACTCACTCCCTCACTCACTCCCAAAAATAACTCAATCACACGGTCACACAGCACACGCACTCACTCGCTAGCCCGCTCACACGCACTCACCAACTCGCTCACTCGCCGATTGCACGTGTTTGAGACCTGAATTTGGATCTAAATTCGTCTGCAAATTATAGAATCTGGCAGAATGATGGGACGGAAGGAGGGAGTGTGTGGATGTACAGCCACAGGGAGGTATTAGCCGCATAGAACCGCATGCAATAAAATCCACCAGGCATGGCAGCAGATACGTGAAGGCGTGTCGTAGCAAGAAAATGACTTTCACAATGTAAAATCTCATTCAAGGTTTCTGCAAATGATGAGGTGCATGCGAGCATGGGGTATTCAAGAGTGTGTAGAGGCATGGGGCATGAGAGAGTGCCTGCCCGAGCTATAAACTTACCGAACTGGCAGCAACAGTTGTCAAAAAAGGGAGTGGCGCTCTCCACGTGTTAGCTGACTAGAGAATGGGTGCCGATGAGGAGGCGGAACAGGTGCTAGCGCGGGCTCTTGTGCTGAGGAACAGATGGGGGGTGCTGTGGACCACATGGGAATGGGGGGTGTGGGGAAGAGAGAGAGAGAGAGGACATGAATTATTGTGCTAGAGCTGCCTCTTGTGCTGTGAAACAGATGGGAATGGGGGGTGTGGGGAAGAGAGAGAGAGAAAAGACAGGAATTATTGTGCTAGAGCTGCCTCTTGTGCTGTGAAACAGATGGGAATAAGCAAGAAGGGGGAGGACTTTTGAGGCGCTTCAAAAGGCTGTGCTAGAGCTGGCTCTTGTGCTGAGGAACAGATGGGGGGGTGAAGTCAATAGGGGAAATCGAAGGGGGGAAGGAGAGAAGATAGAGAAGAAAACAAACGGGAAGAGGGATGGCTTTGGGTGGGATGAAGTATAGAGGGAAAGGCGGCAGGTGTGGAGGACAGGAATTTTAGAGGAGAATGCATGGAGACATGAAGAATGGAAGTCTGCATTAAAAGTCGAGGAAGGATCATGTATCAATGAATACACGAGTAAAGAAGACTCATGAAGGCACAAGTAAGGGGGAAGGAAAAGAAATATCAGGGTAGAGAGGAAAGCAGGGAAGCATCGAAAGTTGTGAGCAACAGAAGAAAGAAGTTAGAGCAGGATGAACAGTGAAACCGATGGTCAGTGAAAGCGATGAACACTGAAAGCGATAAACAGTGAAAGTGGTGAACAATGAAAGCGATGAACAGTGAAAGTGGTGAACAGTGAAAGCGGTGAACAGTGAAAGCGGTGAACAGTGAAAGCGATGAACAGTGAAAGCGATGAACAGTGAAAGCGATGAACGGTGAAAGCGGTGAACGGTAATCTGGACTATGGATCTAAATCTGCAAGACTTACTCAGAGATCTCGGTACTCGTTGGGTTGAACAAGGTTTCGTAACCTCTTCTCGCTTACGGTGGGAGAAAGCGAGAGGGTGAGAGCACACTGGATGAGCGAGATGTACTGGAACGGGAAGTGGAAGGTAGACGGAGCTAGAGGAGCCGAAGAGAATGAGGCGTGGCTAAACAAGAAGCGCTGCTGCCCCTCCTTTGCAACGACGGAACCACAAGCAGCGCGCTAGATGGGTGGTTCGTCAGCAGCAGCAGCGCGCCGTTCACTGCATGGCCGCGAGGGATCCCTACGACCGTGGTCCGCTGAGCCGCGTCTGCACAAGTCACAAGGTGCTGTCACGAGTGCCTTGTGTGCCCCCATGTGCCCCGATGACGCGGCGTGACGTGCGATCCGAACCCCGCTTTCCAAGTCCCCTAGAATCTCCTTGCAAGGACACTTCCTTGCAAGCTCACATCAAAATTCGCCGCGTGTCGTGATTGTCAACAGCTGGTTGAGAGAGGGGGTTCAAATGGCATCTAACGGCCAATCAGAAACGAGATTCCGAAGAGCGGCTCCAAGGGTGTGCCGTGATTCCCGATCCTTTTTTCCGAGGGCATGCCGTCTTCCCGTCGCACGTCTCTCACGTCTCTCTCCTTGTCTGCGTCACACATTTGTGCGCGTTCGAACGCCCAGAATCCGGGGTTGTTCAGTCAGTTACAGTGCGGTTAAACAAACGGACAATTCGCTTCGGTATGGCGGTGGTTCGAATAGCCTGTTCTTAAAACCGGGGTGCACATTCAGCTGAATGTGCATCAAAGGTTATCCCTTGACTGAGTGGGTTACGAGGTGTGCTTTCAACCCCTTCAAGTCGAAATTCGTTTCCCCCCTCCCCCGCAATTTCGTTTCCCCACGCCCCCGCAATTTCATTTCCCCCTCCCCGTCGAAATTCGTTTCCCCCCTCCCCCGCAATTTTGTTTCCCCCCTCCCCTGCAATTTCGTTTCCCCCCCTCCCGCCAATCTGTTTCATCCCTCCCGCCATTCGGTTTCACCCACTCCCGCCATTTCACCCCCTCCCGCCACCTACGAAATGCCCGAAGCTCTAGCGGAATCATTTTTTTGTCGCCCCTCGTGAGCCAATCACTGTTTTTCTCCAAACCCCCTTCCCAACATCTCAAGCCGAACCGCGTTGAATGTGCACCCTGGTTTTAAGTCCAAGGTGATGCGCCCTTACATGTTTACATGCCATTTGAAATAATCAATAAACGTCAAACAATCCAGGAACCACTTACTTTCTTTTTTCGACCAGCGGGTTTCCCAATAATGTACAACGAAATATAACCTTACGGTAACTTCGAAAGAATCGGTCGCATTCGTACTCAAAGCTGAAACGTAAGTTTGGGGGTTGATCAACCAGCGGGAGTGGTAGCATCATAGCATGGGAATCCCCGATTCCGGCACATGATGACGCCACTTTCATTCCGTCGAATGGAGCATTTTAGCTGCAATCCGCCTGGCCTGGCCTGTCCAACAATGTTGGTGGTGAGCATGGGGAACGCGCTGACTGAGATGCGCACTGAGTGTCCCCACATAAGATGCTGCCTCTTCTTGCCGTCAAATGACACCAATCAGCCACTTCATGCGAACACCAATCCGCACCTGAAGGGCTGGGAGAAGAAGCGGATGCGGACAACACGGGTGGGAGAAGAAGCACATGAGGGCAGATGAACCAGGTGAGGGCACAGTGACAGCTCGCACTTGCCTGTGTAACTGCGTTTTGGCTTGTGCATAGGCAGTTGGCAGTTGGCGTACGGAAACATAAAAGGGGTCCAAGAGAAAGGGAGCTTGTGCAACGGCTGCATAAGAAGAATTAAGTCACACGGATTGAGCAAAGAGGCACCCTTGGCATCGCTCCATCCTCACCATTCCTTCTCCTCCCTCATCAATCCTTCATGGAAACACTTTCTCTCAACCCCGTCTGCGCCCACTCCTCGCACACCCCGCACACACCCCTCGCATTCTTCACACCTTTCAGGGTGCACACGTGCACGGGAGGGAGGGGAGGGAGGAGAGCACTTTTGAGGCGCCTCAAAAGGAGAGCAAGGAGGCAAGTGCGGCTCGCTCACAGCGTGGAGAGGTGGTGCAGGTTGCCGATCTGGGCTGGCAGAGACCCGTTCAGTTGGTTCGACGACAGGTAGCTGCGTGTGGTGACGTGTTGGGAGGTAGCAGCACGCGGGGGGGGAGGTTGTGGTGGGGAAGGGAGGGGTGGGGGAGCGGGGGGATAGGAGGTTGGTATGTGTCTCTGAGAAATTGCCAGGATGAATCCAGGGAAAATCCAGAGACACTGCAGACGCTCAGAAGAATTCCACAAATTCAAGAGATTTCAGGAAAACGAAAGTGGATTCACATTGAAAGCAACATGAGCAGAGGGGATGAGGGAGGTGAGATGAGAGAGAGGAAAGCAAGAAAGAATACGGTTGGAAGAGGGGGTTGGGTGGAGGTGGTGAGAGGTCACGAGAGAAGGAAAGAGCGGGAGAGAGAGAGAAAGGGCGCACAGTGTGGTGACATTGCCAATAACGGCAGGAATGCTGCCTCTCAGCCTAAAGTTGCTGCAGCGAGAAGAGGGTGGCAAAGAGGGACGAGAGGAAGGGGAGAGGAATGCAGGCAGACACAAGAAATGAAACGAGGAGGTACTGAAAGTTTTGCACTGCACACGAATGCATGCAGACTTTTAGAAACACGAAACTCCAGAGACAAATGCTCGGCAGACTGCGCACAAATGCTCATTCATACAGCTCGGTGATGGAGAGAAGGCCGTCGATGGCGGTGGGAATGGAACCAGAGAGCTGGTTGTAACTCGGGTCGCTGCGGACAACGAGGATAGGGAACGGGGGGGGAGAGAAGCACAGGGGGGACTCTGTGTGTCCGATGGGATGGGAGGGGGAGAGCCGTGTGAGGGGAGGGAAGCGGGCTGGAAAGAATAATACACAAAGGAATCAAGATGGCGGCGAGGGTGGGTGACTGACAGGAGCGGAGGGTGGTGGAGAGGGTGGTGGGGAGAGTGAGTGACTGACAGGTGGAGCAGGCGTGTGAGGTGGCTGATGGTGGGGGGGATGGACCCTGTCAAGGCATTGTTGTTTAGATCACTGCAGTGCACACACACGCAGATTGCATGCCATGACGTGTTGCACAATGGGAGAGGAGCATGGGTAGACAGGGAAGCGGGGCGAAGGAATGGGAGATGGAGGGTCAGGGATGCGTATGGATGGATATTCATGTTTAAGTATGGGGACGGATGGGTATGGATAGGATGAGGGGGGGGGCGGAGAGGCGGCAATGAGGGACGGTGGCGATAAAAGGCCGGGGGGGTCGTTGGCATTGAGCAACAGCAGTCGAGATGGAAATCAGTTTTGAGAATTCTCAAAAGACATGGCGAGACGACTTAACTTGAAGTGCAAACAGAGCACACGCAATGCATTGTTGTCTAGATCGCTGCAGGGCACATGCAAACAGGGGCCGGCACAGTGCTAGGGGTGCGAGGGTGGAGTGGAGGGGCAGGGCGGCTGACAGGTGGGTGAGTCCGATGAGGGCGTCGATGCTGGCTGGGATGGGTCCTGCTATGCCACCGCTGTTCAACACCCTGATGCCCGGCGATCCCACAATCCATGGGGTCGGACGGGTCTAAAAACGCCACGCCCCATGCCGCCGCGCACGCCGTTAAAGGCGCCACTGGGGGGAGCAGAGAGATAGAGAGAATGTGCGCCGCAGAGAGGGAGAGAGACGTGGGGGCAGAGGAGAATGTGGGCAGGGGCAACGACGGAACGGGAAAACGGCATGTAAGGAGTTTCTATGCGGGGATTAGGGGACGTGGAGAGCGGGGTTGGGAACGCACGTCACGCCGCGATTATCGCGGCGCACGTGGCGCACAAGGGCACACGTGGCAGCACCTTGTGACTTGTCCAGACGTGGCTCAGCGGCGACGACGGGGATCCCTCGCGGCCATGCAGTGAACGGCGCGCTGCTGCTGCTGACGATCCACCCATCTAGCCCGCTGTTTGTGGTGCCGTCGTTGCACAGCAGGAGCAGCAGCACCAGCGGCGGCATCGGCAGAAGCACGGAAGAACGCCGCGTGGATCTACAGAAATGGCGTCGTCTCGTACGAGCTACGCGTGCCGTCATCTGTGCGGCCTCTCGGCAGGTACTGATGGGGTGGGAACTGATGGGCGGAACTGATGGGGGGTACTGATGGGGGGAACTGATGGGGGGAACTGATGGGCGGAACTGATGGGCGGAACTGTTGGGGGGAACTGATGGGGTGAACTGATGGGGGGAACTGATGGGGGGAACTGATGGGGGGAACTGATGGGCGGAACTGATGGGGGGAACTGATGGGCGGAACTGATGGGCGGAACTGATGGGGGGAACTGATGGGGGGAACTGATGGGCGGAACTGATGGGCGGAACTGATGGGCGGAACTGATGGGGGAAACTGATGGGCGGAACTGATGGGGGGAACTGATGGGGGGAACTGATGGGGTGGGAACTGATGGGGTGGGAACTGATGGGGTGGGAACTGATGGGGGGAACTGATGGGCGGAACTGATGGGCGGAACTGATGGGGGGAACTGATGGGCGAAACTCATGGGGGGAACTGATGGGCGGAACAGTGCGACACAGCAAAACTAAGTACAGCACGACTAAGCAATGATAAGCACACCTAGGCACATCTGAAGACAGTTGAGGACCGCTAAGCACGGCGAAGCGAAGCACACAGGCAGCGCTTGTTGAACTCATGGTCGTCCACCACCATGCAATGCGACACCCCACATGTCCTCTACCCCGCCCTGCACTTGGCACTGCACATGAACAGAAGAGCCAATTACACAGAGAAGCTGCCAACGAGACAGCAAAGGGACATGGAAGGAAGAAAAAGAAAAAGGAGGAGCGACGTAAAAGCTGCAGAAGTAAAGATGATCAGACGGCAAAGATTAGTTGTGTGTTGTATTCACGTCAGGTGGCTATTGAAAGGCGAGCACTAAGTGAAAAAAAAAGGTACGAGAACAAGGTTAGTAACTCCCCGTTGCAGAATCGGCCATCACACCCACCATGTAGAATAAGCAGCACTGCTGTTGCTGCCACTGCTTCCCCCACGGATGCTGCGAGAGACAGCAATGGGACATGGAGAGGGGAGAAAAACAAGGCCGCAAATTGTTGCGAGTCGCAACAACAACAAGATACAAGGACATGGATGAAGGGAGAGGCGGGGGAGACGAGGGCACCATAATATTAGGATACAGAAAGATGGGAGGGAGGGCTGAGGAGAAGGACCATGGGAAACGAACGAGTAAGGTACTGGTTTCTAGACAAGAACGCAAGCGATGTTCAACAACAAACATATAGAGGGAACTTGGAAGCAGGGTAGACTGTAATTACCCCTCCATTGCTGCAGCTCCAACCACTGCAGTGGCCGTTGACACTGCAACTACTGCTGCCACCACCACTGCTGCTGCATCCACTGCCCCCTTTGCTGGAGAGAGAGGAGGAAGGATGGCAAGGACGAGGAAGAGAGGCGTGAGAGCAAGGAGAGGAGAAGCGAGTTAATGAGAGGCTGAGGATGTGAAAGAGCAATGGCATGCCATAATAGATGGCAGAAGGAAGCTGGAAAAGGGACTGAGACAAGAAGCAACGCAGGATCCATTCGCCCCGCTGCTGAATCTTCACTCTTGGTTACCTCTCGTCTTGGAGAAGGAAGGCAGCAGGAGGCTGCTCTCCCAATTTTGCGCCACACCTTCACTTCATGCGTCCACGTGCTGCCATTGCTCTCCGTCTCGCAGGCCACGAGGCACACACACACACGGGGGGAGAGAGACGGCCACACACTACGGGAGAGAGAGACACACAGACGGGGAGAGAGAGAGACACACACGTGGGGAGAGAGAGACACACACAGAAGCAGCGCACTAAAGGAGGGTTAGAAGCAGCAGGTGCCAAGTGATGGACCCGCAAGCAACAGAAACGACTCTTGCCTCTGCGCGGCGACGCCCTACGACTTACTTCACGGCCCCCCTGCAAGCACCCCCTGGCACGTACCACGCTCCATCTGCCGCTTTGCCAATAGGCCGCTCTGCCTGCTGCACCACGCCTGCGTGCTGCTCCAGGCTGCTCCGTTGCTGCTGCGCCAAGCCCTCGCTCCAAGAAGCGTCCTGCTGCTGCCCGTGCTCCCGGTTGCGCGTCGTCCACTACTGCTGCTGCTGCTGCAGTTGTCGCGACCACCACGCGTTGCTGCAGAGAAGAGGAGAGGACAGGCGAGGAGGGGTTTGGGAGCTGAGAGGAGAGGCATGAGCAAGGAGAGGAGAAGCGAGTGGATGAGAAGCTGAGGATGTGAAAGAGCATCGACAAGCCAGAAGAGATCGCAAATGGCAGCTGGAGACGAGAATGGGACAAAATCAATGCAGGATGAATTCAGGCTGCTGCTGCATCTTCACCCCCGGTTACCTCTTGAATTGTGAAGTCACAAAACGAAAAGGAGCTCAATTGTCCTCCCGATGAGCAGCTTTTCGAAGAGTAATCCGCGACACATCCCAGAGCTTGGAGGCTGACACGCACACTCACCACCATGCACCCCCCACCCGCCTTCACAACCCCCCCTCCCATCCCCGCCCCTCCCCCCCCCGCCACACACACACACACACATGCTCGCACATACAACACCCACACGGCAGCAGTGAGTGTCCAATGAGTGAACTCAAAGGGAATCAGCAAATAAAAGAAATTGCAAAGTAAGAGAAGGAAAGGGCCACTGGTGGAGGAACAACCACAAGCTACAGACCAACAAGAGGAACGTGAGGGGGTAAACCTGCAGCAGGGGCGAACCTGAAGGGGCTGTAAGCATTTAGTGGGCCTAAACCGGAACCTAAGGAGTTACCTGCAATAGGAGGAGTGTGTGGCTTGAGAGTGGGCCAACAACAACTAATGGCAACATTTCAGCGGAAAATACAGTGAAGCATGTTGATGAGAGAGAGCTTGGCAACACAAAAGGCAAAGAGTATGGAGGAGAAAATACATAACTGGGAAGTTGTCTCTCGCGCAAGCTAGAAGCAGCACCGTCAATCCCCTGTCCACTCCCTGTCATTCCCCTCCGTCTCGCAGGCCGTGAGGCACACACACGCATGGGGAGAGAGACAGCCACAGAAGCAGCGCAACAAGGGAGGGTTAGAAACAGCAGGCGGTGAGTGGCGGAGGCAAGCACAAGAGACACGACTCTTGCCTCTGCGCGGCGACGCCCTACGACTCACTTCACGGCCCCCCTACAATCACCCCCGGGCACGTACCATGCTCCGTCCGCTGCTCTCCCAATTTTGCGCCACACCCTCACTTCATGAGTCCACGTGCTGCCATTGCTCTCCATCTACTAGACACACACACACACAGGGGGGAAGAGAGACACACACACGGGGAAAGAGAGACACGCACACACGGGGAGAGGGAGACACACACACATGGGGAGAGAGAGACACACACAGAAGCAGCGCAATAAAGGAGGGTCAGAAGCAGCAGGTGGCAACTGATGGACCTGCAAGCAACAGAAACGACTCTTGCCTCTGCGCGGCGACGCCTACGACTCACTTTATGCCCCCCTACTAGCATCCCCTGGCACGTACCTTGCTAAGTCCGCCGCTGTCCCACTCCTGCGCCACACCCTCACTTGAGCCGTGCTGCTTGGGGACGACTCTCGAGCCACGCAGCAACGCAAGTCCCGTCTGTTCCGTGTTCACTCCGTGCCATTCCGCGCCCACGCTGTGCCATTTTCTCCACCTCGGAGGCCGTGAGGCACACACAAACACACACACAGAAGCAGCGCAAAAAGGGAGGGTTAGAAGAAGCAGGAGAGGAGACGAGGCAAGGGCAACAGACACGACTCTTGCCTCTGCGCGGCGACGCCCTACGGTTCACTTCACAGCCCCCCTGCAAGCACCCCCTGGCACGTACTACGCTCCGTCTGCCGCTTTGCCACTCGGCCGCTCTGCCAGCTGCCCCACGCCTGCGTGCTGCTCCATGCTGCTCCGTTGCTGCTGCGCCAAGCCTTCGCCCCAAGCAACGCCCTGCTGCTGCCAGTGCTCCCGGTTGCTTGTACTCCACTGCTGCTGCTGCTGCAGTTGTTGCTCTCGTTGCGACCACCACCACCGGTCGCTGCAGGGAAGAGGAGAGGACAGGAGAGGAGGGCTTTGGGAGCTGAGAAGAATGGCATGAGCATATGGCAGCACAGCTGCAAAGACTCATGGGCACCGTGGAAAAAAAGTAGACACGAGAGCACAAAACACAGAAAGCAGAAAGATGGTGAAATGTGAAGAGGTGTACTGCTTCACCTGATCCACTCACAACCTCTTGTGTTGTGTGCTCGCCGTCATCCTGCAGTCGCTGCAGCCACTGGTGATCCCCGCTGCCACTCGCTGCCATTCCCGTCGGACTCGCAGGACGTGAGGCACACACGAGCATGGGGAGAGAGACAGCCACACAGAAGCGACGCAAGAAGGGAGGGTTAGAAGCAACAGGAGAGGAGGGGAGTGGCAAAGGCAAGGCCAAGAGACACAACTCTTGCCTCTGCACGGCGACCCACTTCACCGACCCCCTGCAAGCACCTCCTGCCATGTACCCCGCTCCAGCTATGTGTTATCTCCTCCTTGGCAGAACATGCCTCTCCTGCGCCACGCCTTCGCCCCAAGCAGCGCCCTGCTGCTGCTCGTGCTCGTGTGCGGTTGACACCTGCAGTAGGAAGGGTCTGTGGCTTGTGAGTTGTGGTTTGAAAAAACCTGTGGCGAGATTTCAGGAGAAAGCAGTGAAGCACATGCAGTACACGTGATGAGCGCAAGGCAAAGCGATTGGAGAGGGAAATACTTGCTGGAAATTCAAGGCGCCGTTGCTACTGCTGCTGCCAAACGTGACTAGAGCTGCTGCACTCACCAACGCTGCTGCTGTGTCTTGGGCCGGAACGAAGCCGCACGCTCGTCACCTCACTTCCACTCCCTGCCATTCCCGTCTCACAAGGCGTGACGGACACACACGCAAAGGAAGAGATGCACGCAGACAGAAGCGATGCAACAAGGGCGGGTTAGAAGCAGAAAGAGGCGAGGCAAGGGCAACAGACACGACTTGTGCCTCTGCGCGGCGACGCCCTACGACTCACTTCACCGCCCCCCTTAACGCAACCCCTGGCGCGTACCACTTCTCCTCGTAGGCAGAGCCTGCCGCTCCTGCGCCACGCCTTCACTTGTGCCGCTCTCCCACTCCACGTTGTGTCTCGTGCGAGCCGACAGCAGTCCCGTCCATTCCCCGTCCACTCCGTGCCATTCCCATCCGTCTCGCAGGCAGTGAGGCACACACAAGCATGGGGAGAGGGACACGCACACAGAAGTGGTGCAACAAGAGAGGTTTGGAAGCAGCAGGTGGCAAGTGGCAGAGGAAAGGTCAAGAGACAAGACTTTTGCCTCTGCGCGGCGACGCCCTACGACTCACTTCACGGCCCCCCTGCGAGCACCCCCTGGCACGTACCATGTTCCGCTGCTCTGCCGCTCCTGCGCCACTCCTCCACTTCGGGCGTGCTGCTTTGGGATGATTCACAAGCGAGGCAGCAACGGAAGTCCCGTCCATTCCGCGTCCACTCCATGCCATTCCGCGTCCACTCCATGCCATTCCACTTCCACTCCATGCCATTCCGCGCCCACTCCATGCCCCCCTCCACCTCGCAGGCCGTGAGGCACACACAAGGATGGGGAGAGAAAACACGCACACAGAATCGGAGCAAAAGGAAGGGTTAGGACCAGCACGAGAGGAGGCGAGCGCGGAGCCAAGGGCAAGAGACACGACTGTTGCCTCTGCGCGGCGACTCATTACACGCCCCCCCTGCAAGAATCGCCTGGCACGCACCATGTTCCGTTCGCCGCTCTGCGCCACGCTTTCACTTCTCCTCGCTGGGAAGGTCGTCTCTCGTGCGCGCCAGCCACGACAGCCCGCCCATTCCCCGTCCACTCGCTGCCACCGTCCGTCTCGCAGGGCGTGAGGCACACACACGCATGGGGAGAGAGGCAACAAGGGAGGGTTAGAAACGATGCAAGAGGCGAGTGGTGGAGGCAAGGGCAACAGACACGACTCTTGCCTCTGCGCGGCGACGCTCTAGGACTCAATACACTGCCCCCCCGCAAGCACCCCATGGCACGTACCATGATTCATTCGGCGCCCTGCCGCTGCTGCGCCACGCCTCCACTTCAGGCGTGCTGCTCCTCGTTGTCTCTCGTGCGAACCAGCAACGGCCGCCACGTCGATTCCCCGTCAGCCATTCCCGTCCGTCTCGCAGGCCGTGAGGCACACACACGCACGGGGAGAGGGATACGCACACAGAAGTGGTGCAACAAGGGAGGGTTAGAAGCAGCAGGTGGCGAGTGGCGGAGGCAAAAGCAACAGAAGCGACTCCTGCCTCTGCGCGGCGACGCCCTACGACTTACTTCACAGCCCCCCTGCAAGCACCCCCTGGCACGTACCACGCTCCGTCCACCGCTCGCCGCGCCTTCACTTGACGCGTGCTGCTCCAGGCCGCTCGATTGCTGCTGCTGCAGTCGTTGCTCTCGTCGCGATCACCACCGCGTCTCTGCCTTGGTCAAGACCCGTCTGCAATCGTCGTGCGACGGCGGAAACAGAAGCTCCGCCGTTTTGCCAATCGGCCGCTATGCCTGCTGCACCACGCCTGCGTGCTGCTCCATGCTGCTCCTTGCTGCTGCAAGATAGGAACCAGACTCAAAGATAGGAACAAGAGAGTGTATCAGAATCAGGATAGGAACCGGAGAAACCAAAACCTGATTCTAAGACTTGCCGCACGGCGACCTAGACAGCTATGCTCCCCCCGGATAGATTGGGCCAATTCACTCACCGTGCTGCTATGATGACGCAGATTCCGAGGCGCGTCAGCAGTAGGATGACTACTGGCAGAGCTCTCCCTGAGATGCGATGCACGGCCACGCCTTGGCAGAATTGTTCACGAGTTCGTGGGCCTCTCAGTCACGGAGCCCCCCCAACCAGAGCAGCCAACACAGCACAGGAACAAGCACACAAGGGAGTGTATCAGAATCAGGATAGGAAACGGACTCAAGGGAAACCGAAATTGATTGTAAGACTTGCCGCGCGGCGACCTAGACTGTTTCTGCGACCCCCACCTGCCCTTCGTGCATACGCACCTTTACATGCTGCTATAACGTAGGTCCTTCGCGATGCTGATTCGACCGCTCTTGCTCCTGCTGCCTGCTCCGATAAGGCGCTGCTACTGCACCTCCCGTGCTCCATCCCTCCTCCCTCCCTCGACACACAGAGCGCACACGAGCAGGGACGGCAGGAGAGTGCAAAGATGCGTGAGAGCAGCACGGAAACAAGGACGACGGGAAGCAGGAGCAGCTGACGACGACGCAAGACACCTATGCGCCGGACTACTAGGTCCTACGCGCCCCCCGCTCTTGCCCTGCACGCACGCGCACCTTCGCCTGCCGCTCTCGCGTTGTCAGCGTGCTTTGAATCCGCCCTGCTGACGTCAGCGTGCGTCGCATGCCGTTCTGCTGTCGTCAGCGTGCGTCGAATCCGCGTGCAGTCAAACACAACTTCACTGGTGCTGCCGATACCACCCAGCTTCAACCCGCGGTTGACACCCGTTGCTGCTGGACTAAACCCGCGTCGCCGCTCTCTCACACGCTGCTGCTCTCAGGCCCCTCTGCTGCCACTGTCTGGCCACCGTCGATTCATTGTAAGCGTTGCTCTGCTTCCACCATGCTGAATCCTTCGCCGTCATTTCTCGAAGCAAACCTCGCGTACCGGCAGCGAAAGTCAGCGAAACCAGTGAAACGTAGTGAACGGTAAAGAAATTCGGCGGACAACCCGCGAACGAACAGGAGCAGCTGTGCTGAAGACATCGACACTCCGCGAACAGCAGAAGCTGTGCGAAAGGCAGTGAAACTCCGCGAACGGCAGCAGCTGTTCGACAAGTAGCGACACTCGGCGAACGGAAGCAGCTGTGCGAAAGGCAGCGATACTCGGCGAACGGTATGCCCTCATGCCCTCATGCCCTCATGCCCTCATGCCCTCATGCCCTCACGCCCTCACGCCCTCATGCCTAAAAGCGATACTCTGCGAACGGCAGCAGCTGTGCGAAAGGAAGCGACACTCCGCGAACGGCAGCATCTGTGCGAAAGGCAGCGACACTCCGCGAACGGCAGCTGTGGGAAAGGCAGCGACACTACGCGAACGACAGCAGCTGTGCGAATGCGAAAGGCAGCGACACTACGAATCACAGCATGCTTTTCTGGCGGGAATAACGGCTACGTCCCAGCATTCTGAAGAATGGAGAAGAGGAGAACATCTGGTTGCTGTTGCCTGAGGGGAAGTCTTGGGAACAACTTTCGTCAACTGGTTGGCGGGAAAGCGGCTTGGAAGGGGTGAGGTTTGGTTGATCATGAGAGAAGCGGGGATTGGCTGGCCAAAAGTTCAGTCAGAGAGCGAAAATTTGAAAATTGGAGGGAAACTGTGCAAGTTGCATATCGAGGATGGAAGTTGGAACACCTTGATCCAGGTTTTCGAGTACACCGAAGCTGTACAAATAGGAGCTGGAAATTCTGCACTAGACATAGTGAGTGAAATTTTATACAATGAAATATATGTAATGCAGGTACGATCTCTTGTTGCAGGTTATATGCGTGACAGGCGATTTAGGCAGAACCTTACTTGCACCTCATGCTTCCAGTGGTGAAGCCTAGCTTTGTTGTCGTCCAGCAGACAATTTCAAAACTGCAGCCTTACTTACGGTATATCTATGACTTACAGGAAAATACTCTATATATGAAAGGCATAAACTCGTTAGGTATAGACAGCTAGGTATATTTCACAATATGTACATAGTGCACAAGCGCATCTAATCTCGTTCCAGCGATCAACCATTTGTGCCACATCGCACACCTCCACTCCCCAACTCCTCCCCTCTTCCCTCCATGTGCAATGCATCGGAAGGGCATGGCAGGTGAGACAACCATGCTTGCAAGGCACACCTCCACTCCCTAACCCCACTTCCTTTCTCTTCCCTCCCACACTGTCTTCCTTGCCTTCCGTTGTGCTCCACTGCCCAATGCAATGCATGTCACCAAATGACATGCCGCACCATGCCATACTACGGCAGATCCCAGTATGTCACACGGTAAAAAGCCACACTAAAACAAGCGACACAAGCCACACCAAAACAAGCCACACCGAAACAAGCCACACTGAATCATACCACTGTGCATCCACCCGCACCACATCATGCCACACTGCATCACACCAAACCGTATGGTAGCACACTGTATCACACCACCTGTATCATACAACACTGTATGATGCCACACTGTATCATACCGTAATGTATCAGACCCCACTGTATCGTGCCACACCGCAACATGCCACACAGTACACCCAAGGGGTTTCAGCCCCCACTCTCCCACCCAAGGGATTTCACCCCCCCACACACCCACCGAAGGGGTTTCAGCCGCACTCTCCCACCCATGGGGATTCATCCCCTCCCCCTTCCCCCCTCTCAACCAGGCAATGGCATGCCAGACATCATGACACATCACTGCCCATCACTGCACATCATGGCACGCCACACTCTGACACACCACATTATTCCATGCCGGACTGTGATGCCACACACCACACTATCACACACCACACTATCACACACCACACTATCACACACCACACTATCACACACCACACTATCACACACCACACTATCACACACCACACTATCACACACCACACTATCACACACCACACTATCACACACCACAATATCACACACCACACTATCACACACCACACTATCACACACCACACTATCACACACCACACTATCACATACCACACTATGATATGCCACAGTATCCCACACAACACTATCACATATTAAAACACATCCCACACCACACTATCATACATTAGATCACATACCACACCACACCATTTCACATTGCACTTACCCTGGGGGATTCAGCCCCCCACCATTGCCGCTTACCCACCAAAGGGGTTTCAGCCCCTTCTCACCCACTCACCCACCCAAGGGGTTTCAGCCCCTTCTCTCCCACTCACCCACCCAAGGGGTTTCAGCCCCTTCTCTCCCACTCACCCACCCAAGGGGTTTCAGCCCCTTCTCTCCCACTCACCCACCCAAGGGGTTTCAGCCCCTTCTCTCCCACTCACCCTCCCAAGGGGTTTCAGCCCCTCCTCACCTTCACTTGCCAGCAGTAGGAGCAGCAGGCAGGTCACTTCCTTAGGGAAGCAGCACCCCCAGAAGCTGTGCCTTGTGAGGCGAGGTGTGGTAGTGGAAAATTGCTTCCAGCCCAAGACTAAAATCCCACCACTGACGTGGCTAGAGCTGACGCGAACCAGAGCCGCCGGCCGGTCGGCTCTGACGGTGTCCATTAAGCCTTAAACGCCAGATCGGTTACTTGAGCACCGAGTGCCGTGCCGCACAGATTCCACCCACCACACCCCGACCACAAGGCACAACCCCAGAGGATGCTGTCCCTAAAGCAGTGAACTCCCCGCTTGCTCCCATGCTCCCCACCACCCACCCCACACTTCACCCCCATGCCTCCTTACCTCTACTTACCTCCACTTACCACAGCCGGGCAGAGCGCCATGATGCTGAGGCTGCTGGGAAGTGGGAGGCGGGGGGATTAGGGAAGGGCGGGACTCCACTGTGGTCCAGGCAGGGTGGTGGTGGGAGGGAAGGGAAAAGGGAGAGAGGAGGAGGAGTGTGAGAGGGTGGACTCCACTCTCCTGCCCTTGCTCCAGTGCTCCCACCTTCAGCCTGCAGGGGAAAACGGGGTGAGAGAGAGAGGAGGGGATCAGTTTACCATACCACACCTAGTACCATACCTCCCGGTTACCATACCTCACCGGTTACCATACCTCACCCGCAGCTACACCTAGCCTAGCCTAGCCCTCTACCCCCTCTGCTGCTACGGCTGCTGCTGCTGCTGCCGGTCTGCTACTCTGCTTCCCCTGCTGCTGCTGCTGCCCCTCCCATCCCCTTCACTGCTGCCCTGCTGCTGCCCCCCTGCCGCCCTGCTACAGCCTTCAATGCACTGGGAGGGAGGGGGGAGGGAGGGAGGCAAGGGAGCAAGGGACAGCAGTGAGAATGGGAGAAGGCAGGCAGAAGCGTGAAAGCAGGGAGGGAGCAAGTAAGCAAAATGAGCAATGAAGAAAACCAAGCAGCAGCATGAGTGCATGAGGGGATAGAGGCTCACCTTGTTCCAGACGACCCAACCCCGATACTCTCCCATCCCACCCCAGGCGAGAGGAGTGCTGCCCCCTCCCCTCCCACCACTTCCTCCTGCACGGCCACAGGGGAGGGGCGTGAGGGAGCGTCGGTGTTGACCCCACACCCCTCCCCGCCACCTGCAATGCGCACACACAGAGCTAGTCAGAGCGCAGTGGTGTGATCAAGTTGAATTGGAAACCGTGACTTCAAATCCAGCGCAAGAGAATGGAAGGAGAGCCACTGTTGGAGACACGGCCACAAGCTACAGACCAAGAGCACCTGAAAAGGAACCTGAGGGGTGCACCTGCACCTGAGAGGGTTACCTGCACCTGAGAGGGTTACCTGCACCTGAGAGGGTTACCTGCACCTGAGGGGGTTACCTGAAGAGTGGGGGTGTGTAGCATGTGAACCGCGTTCGACCAGTGGAATTGTTTCAAAGGGAAGGGTGCACAAGCAGCAAACGAAATGACAGCAGAGCAATACAGGAGATGACGTGCAAGGAGGGCGAGGGCATGGAGGAGGGTTACTTAGCTGGTGGCGTGAGGGCGAGCTCAAGGCAGCTGCAGCACCAACAGCTGCCTCCCTCCACTGCACCCTCCTCCCAGCGTTCCTGTGTGCGCCCCTGCACGGCCACAGGGGAGGGGCGTGAGGGAGCGTCGGTGTTGACCCCACACCCCTCCCCGCCACCTGCAATGCGCACACACAGAGCTAGTCAGAGCGCAGTGGTGTGATCAAGTTGAATGGGAAACCGTGACTTCAAATCCAGCGCAAGAGAATGGAAGGAGAGCCACTGTTGGAGGCACCTCCACAAGCTACAGACCCAAGAGCACCTGAAAAGGAACCTGAGGGGCGTACCTGCACCTGAGAGGGTTACCTGCACCTGAAGGGGTTACCTAAAGAGTGGGGGTCTGTAGCATGTGAAGTGCGCTCGCCCAGTGGCGAAGTTTCAAGAAGACGGTGCAAGCAGATGAAACAAACGAAACGATGGTGCAGGCAAGGGTGTGGGCATGGGGAAACGGGTACTTAGCTGATTGTGTGGTGCAGGCGGAGGGGGTGCTTCCTTGGAGAGTGGGCACGGCGAGCGGGGCTTCAAGGGACGGACCTGCGAGGCAGAGGAGAAGGGAGAGAGAGATAGAGAGATAGTAAGAGGCAGGTGGGAGCGAGTGACTCTGGCAGCAGTGCGAGTGCATGTGATGCCAACCACAGCCCCACAAGAGCCACTACCAACCTGCACCTGCACCTGAACCTGAACCTGAACCTGAGGGGGAGCGGGCTCAAGTGGAGTGTGGTGGCGGGGAGATACTGCAACCTCAACCGTTGATGAGACCGGCGCTGCTGCCCTGCTGCCCGCGCTTCTGCTGCCCGCCTTGGCGCCCCCCTCGCTTGCTGCTCGCCTGCTGCCCTCCCCTTGTGCCGGCCTGGAGAAGGGAGGGCAGGGACGGGAGGGCAGGGACGGGAGTGCAGGGAGGGCACTGTGAAAAGGAATGACGAGAGAGCAACGAGTGCAGAAATTGCAAGAATGATGCGAGCATGAACAGACACTCAAGCAACTGTGGCAGGGAGGGGAAAAGAGGTTCACCTTGTTTCAGACAACCCAGCCCGATACTCTCCCTTCCCACCCCAGCCGAGTGGAGTGCTGCCCCCCTCCCCTCCCACCACTGCCACCTGCACGGCCACAAGGGGAGGGGCGTGAGGGAGCGTCGGTGTTGACCCCCGCCCCTCCCCGCCACCTGCAATGCGCACACACAGAGCTGGTCAGAGCGCAGTGGTGTGATCAAGTTGAATGGGAAACCGTGACTTCAAATCCAGCGCAAGAGAATGGAAGGAGAGCCACTGTTGGAGGCACCTCCACAAGCTACAGACCAAGAGCACCTGAAAAGGAACCTGAGGGGCGTACCTGCACCTGAGAGGGTTACCTGCACCTGAGGGGGTTACCTAAAGAGTGGGGGTCTGTAGCATGTGAACCGCGCTCGACCAGTGGCAAAGTTTCAAGAAGACGGTGCAAAGCAGATGCAAAAAATGAAACGATGGTGCAGGCAAGGGTGCGGGCATGGGGGAACGGGTACTTAGCTGATTGTGTGGTGCAGGCGATGGGGGTGCTTCCGTGGAGAGTGGGCAGGGCGAGCGGGGCTTGAAGGGACGGACCTGCGAGGCAGAGGAGAAGGGAGAGAGAGATAGAGAGATAGTAAGAGGCAGGTGGGAGCGAGTTGTTAGAGTTAGCCTTCAATCTCACACTTTGTACTTTGTATTTTCTATATCCTAGAGTAGTGTAGTTTGCACATTGTGTTTGGTTGGGTGTACACCTACATCCCAACCAAACCCAAATGCAATCTCCAAGCAATCTCCAACCCACCAATTGGAGATTGCCTTGGGATTACCCTCAATCCCTAGGGATTGCCCCCGATTCCCTTCCCCATCCATTCCCTACCCTTCTTGGATGTACTTAAAGAGCTTCAAGCTCATTACTAATGCATCGCTTCTAAGCCTAGTTCTGACATGGTATCAGAGCCATACATCCGCACATGCGGATCGTGATCCTCCTATCTATGCGGATGTTCTTCCCGCAAACATCGGCATAGCCTCCTTCAATCTCGTCGCCGTCGATTCGCGACATTCGTGGGCGGAAATTCTCCCGCACCACTTTCCCGTCAACTTCGACGACGTCTTCAATTTCTATGGTACGCTCATCGACGTCGCTCTAACTTATCGTTCCTTTTTGGCCATCTCTCAATTTCGTCACCGCGTCACCTCTTCTCGTCGGGCCGCCGCCCGTCGCCCCGCAGCTTCTCGTCGGGCTGTCGCCCGTCGCCCCGCAGCTTCTCGTCGGGCCGCCGCCCGTCGCCCCGCAGCTTCTCGTCGGGCCGTCGCCCGTCGCCCCGCAGCTTCTCGTCGGGCCGCCGCCCGTCGCCCCGCAGCTTCTCGTCGGGCCGTCGCCCGTCGCCCCGCAACTTCTCGTCGGGCCGCCGCCCGTCGCCCCGCATCTGCACTTCTACCCCCATTCCCCTTTTCCCGCAGCCGAGCAGCAGTGCAGCAGCGCAGCCGAGCAGCTGAGTAGCCGCGAAGCCGTGCAGCAGCGTAGCCGCGAAGCTGAGGGTGGTGTGTGGGGGGGTGTGTGGGATTAGGGTTAGATCTACGGAAGTCGGCCGATTTCACCTAGTTTTGGCGGCCTAGAAATTCCTTCTACGAGGCATCCCGAAGTTCCTATCGGTGACTTAAGCGCGGCGCTTCGCGCGAGACACCAAGGGATCTCCAGCATGGCCTTCACCGCGTCCACCATGGCCAACCCCATCACCCCACTCCGTCTTGAAGCCGATGGTTCTAGCTCCAACTTCAAGGCATGGAGCTATGGGGTTGACAAGCACCTACTGAGCCGTGACGTGCAGGGATTGGACCTCAAGGATGTCCTCCTCAACCGTGGCAAGGGAAAACAGCCCCTTCCCCCTCGTGAGCCGACCGAATCTGCTAGTGAGGCTGAGACAATGGCAATTGAGGAAGCTGTTGAGAAGTACCGGAAGTGGGAGAAGGCCGATGCTGCTATTATCAGCGTCTTCATCGCCTCCACCCCTCCAGAACTTGTCAACACGTTCCATAACTACCCTACCTCCAACGCCATCTGGAAGTACCTCCAGGATCGGTTCATGAACAAGACTGCAGTCGGAGTTGTCATCCTCATCCCCAGCATGTTCCAGGTCCGCCTTGAGGATTGCTCGGGAATGGCCGACTACATTGCCAAGGTTCAGACCATTCATGGCGAACTCAAGGAGCTGGGTATAGTCTTCCCCGAACAGGCCCCTGCAGCAGCTCTTCTTGTTGGCCTCACCACAGCCTACGAAATCACAAGGAAGATGCTCCTCACGCTGACTGCGGAAGACCTCACTTTTGCCAAGGTCTCCACCGCACTCCTCTCTGCCGAGAAAGACTCCACGGCTCAAGCCAAGGCCTACGCCATCCGTGCTCCCATGCCTCAAGCAAGTGTCGCAGCGGCCCTTGCCTCGGCGCCCTTCCAGCGCAACCGCTTCCCACCGTGCACCTACGTCGTCAAGTATGGCAACCGCAAGGGACAAGTATGTGGTGGCACTAACCACCCCCTTGCTACGTGCTTCAAGAAGAAGGACGACGAATGGTACGCCATCCACGGCATAGACAAGAGGCCACCGAACTGGATGCGAGCGCGAAAGGCCAACCTGGTTGAGGTCCAGAACCCCGCCTCGGCTAGTGCTAGTGATAGTGCTCCTGCTGATGTGCGTATCAACCTGTTGTTCCCTGGCACTGCCATGATTAATGAAGCTTCCTCCCAGTACCTCGGCTCATCACAAGCACCACAATACATAGAGTTCACACTAGACAGCGGCGCCACTCACACTGTGCTCAAGGAGACACTCTCCTTCAAACCCTACGCAACACCCATCCCCCTCCTAGGAGCTGACTCAAGCTTCACCACTCTTGCCAAAGGTTCATCCACAGTCCCGTGCCCCGCCTTCCTTTCCGGCACTGTCACTGGAATGTGTGTGCCTTCACTCCGCCACAATCTCGTGGCCCAAACGGAAATTCAGGAAGCTGGGCTACGCACCATCTTCTGGGAGAACGAGAACTATGGTGACATCCTCGACCCACTCACCAACAAGGTCTTGACTCGTTTCACCCTCAACAGCAGCGGTCTTTACACGCTGCAAGTACCCATCCCACAGGTGTCAACCACCCAAGCAGAGGCAACTACCTCACCATGCTCGTGCCGCAGTCTCTCCAACCCGACCATACTCTACCACCATCGGCTCGGGCACCCAAACTTCCGCACACTTGCTGACATGGCCTCCAAGAAACTTCTACTCGGCCTGCCAGCCTCACTTCCTCCACCACCAGACTCCCCCGCTCCCACATGCCTTGACTGCACCAAGAGCAAACTACGTCAACAGCCCCACCCGGCCTCACCCTCTGTCGCAGCAGCACCACTGGACTTGGTACACCTGGACGTCTGGGGCCCTGCCCCTGTTCCCGCACGAGGTGGTTATCGCTACTTCCTTGTTATCGTCGATGACCACTCTCGCTACGTCTCTGTTCACCTCCTCCACACTAAGGCTGCGGTTCTAGAGGTCCTCATGGCGTGGGTTAAACAGGCACAGACCACCTTTGACCGCAAAGTCAAGCGCCTTCACTCGGATGGTGGTGGTGAGTTTTGCAACGACAAGCTCAAAGCCTTCTGCTCCTCAGAAGGCATCCAGCAAAACTTCACCCTCCCTGACAGCCCGCAGCAGAACGGCATAGCTGAAAGCCGCAACCACACCCTGGTGCAGATCACTCGGTGCCTCCTCGGCCACTCCAACGCTCCGCACTCTCTCTGGGGGTACGCTCTCTACCACGCCGCCCTCCTCTACAACCTTTACCCCCACCCGCATCTTCCCGACACCACTCCAACCACACTCTGGCTCGGGAAAACGCCCACTGCTCGCTCCCTTCGCGTTTGGGGGTGCACCGCCTATGTCCTCCTCAACCCTCAGGCTCGACGGCAGCACGGCGGCAAGCTCGGTCCCAAGACCCAGACGTGCATCTACCTGGGGCACAACGCCGACTCGCCTGACTACCTCTTCCTCAACCCCTCCACTCAACAGTTGGTCCGGAGCCGCGACGTTGTCTTTGATGAGACCTGCCCATTCTACCCCACCTCGGGACGGGACCCTCTCTCTGATCCACCCTCCCTCGTGTGGGCAGACTTTGATGCGTCAGCTGACCTCCCGCCTGCTCCGGCCCCTTCACCTCCTACCCCTCCTGCCACCGCACCGTCCCCCTCTGAGGTCTCTGACCCGCCCTCACCGGTGTCTTCGGCAGCTGCTCCTCCCTCCCCCTCACCTGCCGCCCTACCATCCGCGCCGCCACCTCCGAGCGCACCGATCACATACCATCGGCGGTCGCACCCTCCTGCCCCACCTCCTCCCCCAGTCCCCCCTTCCTCCCAGGCACCCGCTCCTCCACAGCCGCCCGAACTGATCACGTACAAGCGGCGGCCAATTCCCCCGCCCAAGCCTCCTAAGTCAATCCCTCAGACACCGCCCGCTCCGCCCTCCTCTCCAATAGCCCATGGCACTCGCTCGCACGGCCCTGCTCCCCCTCTGGCCCTGGCTATTCGTTGCTCCACGATCACTTCGACTCCTCCTGCCGGGGGGGATGTGCCCTCTACCCTTCTGGAAGATAGGCATGAGGAGCTTTATGATCTTCACGCTGTCATTCCCCAGCTCTCGCACATCTTCCCTGACTTCACTGAATCACCCTCACTCAACTTCACTGAAAACCCGACCATCCCTATCCCTCTCACCGTCCAAGAAGCTCTCTCAGGCCCTCATGCTGCCGAATGGCGTGCTGCCATGGAAGCGGAGATTGAAGCATTCACCCGCAACCACTCCTTCGACGACGAGACTCCACCTCCAGGAGTCAACATCGTCGGGGGCAAGTGGTTGTTCCGTGTAAAACAGCTCCCAGACGAGGCCCCGGTGTTCAAAGCGCGTTACGTAGCCAAGGGCTTCACCCAGCAGCAGTACCGCGACTTTTTCCTAACCTTCTCCCCCACATCCAAACCTCCCACCATTCGTACGCTCATGGATGTCGCAGCTCGAGAAGACTTTGAGATCAAATCCATGGATGCCACATCCGCCTTCCTACAAGGACGTCTCAAGAAGACAGTGTTCATGGACAGACCTGAAGGCTTCCCAGGAGAATTCCCTCCCAACACTGTCTGGAAGCTGAATCGCCCCGTCTACGGCCTTAAGCAAGCCCCTCGCGAATGGCACAACAAGGTGAAAGAAGTCCTCCTCTCCCTGGACTTCCACCCTTCATCTGCTGACCCGACTCTCTTCATCCGCCGTCATTCTGAGCCATTCTACATCCTGGTCTACGTGGATGACTTCATCCTCGTTGCCAAGGACTCGGCCCAGATGACCTCTGTCCAGGCAGCCTTGAGCAAGGCCCTCCAGATGAAAGACCTCGGTGACCTCAAGCACTACCTGGGGATGGAGATCACTCGTGATCGCCAGGCTCGCACCATTTCACTCTCCCAGGAGTTCTACATCGACAATGTGCTCAAGCGATTTGAGATGGAGCTGTGCACACCTGTTGCCACCCCGCTGCCGCTGCAACACCTCCTCACAGCTCCAGCTGTACCCACACCAGAGGCCTGCTCTGAGCCATACCCGGAGCTTGTTGGGTCTCTCATGTACGCCATGATGTGCACCCGGCCGGACTTGGCCTATCCTGTCAGTGTCCTCTCTCGCTACGTGGCCCCTGGACGCTTCACTGATCTTCATTGGAAGGCGGCGAAGAGGGTGCTGCGCTATCTTCAGGGCACCAAGTCTCACGTTCTCACACTCGGTGGGCTCTCCCCTCCTCGCCTGGAAGGTTACACCGACTCCTCCTGGGCTGATGACCAGACCGACCGACGCTCCTCTCAGGGGTACTGCTTCACCCTTGGGAGCGGAATTGTCAGTTGGCGCTCCACCAGGTCGTCTGCAGTCTCCCTCTCCTCATGTGAGGCAGAGCTCTACGCAGGCACCATGGCTGCTCAGGAGGCCCGTTGGCTCACCTTCCTACTCCAGGAGCTTGGTTTCCCACAGTCCGCCCCCACCCTCTGGTGTGACAACCAGAGTACCATCCACATCTCTCAAGACCCTGTGTACCACACCCGCACCAAGCATATTAGACTCCGGCATTTCTTCATCCGTGACCTTGTCCAGCAGGAGCAGTTGAAAGTGGAGTACGTTGCATCTGACTGCAACCTGGCTGATCTGTTCACCAAGCCCCTTGGGAAAGTTCCCCACCACCGTCTCCTTGGCGCCATGGGGCTCGGTGCTCCACCCTCTCTGCCCTGAGTTCGATTGACGTCTATGGGGGGGTGTTAGTGTTAGCCTTCAATCTCACACTTTGTACTTTGTATTTTCTATATCCTAGAGTAGTGTAGTTTGCACATTGTGTTTGGTTGGGTGTACACCTACATCCCAACCAAACCCAAATGCAATCTCCAAGCAATCTCCAACCCACCAATTGGAGATTGCCTTGGGATTACCCCCAATCCCTAGGGATTGCCCCCGATTCCCTTCCCCATCCATTCCCTACCCTTCTTGGATGTACTTAAAGAGCTTCAAGCTCATTACTAATGCATCGCTTCTAAGCCTAGTTCTGACACGAGTGACTCATTTAAACGAGAAGACGGTGCGAGTGCAAAAAAGACAGCGCATGTGATGCCAACCACAGCCCCACAAGAGCCACTACCAGCCTGCACCTGCACCTGCACCTGCACCTGAACCTGAACCTGAACCTGAGGGGGAGCGGGCTCAAGTGGAGTGTGGTGGCGGGGAGATACTGCAACCTCAACCGTTGATGAGACCGGCGCTGCTGCCCTGCTGCCCGCGCTTCTGCTGCCCGCCTTGGCGCCCCCCTCGCTTGCTGCTCGCCTGCTGCCCTCCCCTTGTGCCGGCCTGGAGAAGGGAGGGCAGGGACGGGAGGGCAGGGACGGGAGGGCAGGGACGGGAGTGCAGGGAGGGCACTGTGAAAAGGAATGACGAGAGAGCAACGAGTGCAGAAATTGCAAGAATGATGCGAGCATGAACAGACACTCAAGCATCTGTGGCAAGGAGGGGAAAAGAGGCTCACCTTGTTTCAGACAACCCAGCCCGATACTCTCCCTTCCCACCCCAGCCGAGTGGAGTGCTGCCCCCCTCCCTTCCCACCACTGCCACCTGCACGGCCACAGGGGAGGAGCGCGAGGGAGCAGCGGTGTTGACCCCCACGCCCCTCCCCTCAACGGAAAGGAGAGAACTGAAGAGAAGAGAGTATGCGGCTAGGGGTAGAAATGTGAGAGGAGTTCATGGGTGGGGGTGGGGTGGGATGGCGGGTGAGAGCAGAGAAGGGGGCCACTGGTGCAGCCTCAGCTACAAGCCACAGATCCAAGGGGGGTACACACCTGGGAGGCTTACCTGCAGACCTGAGAGTATACCTGTAATACCCGGGGGGATTTACCCAAGAAAAGGGGTCTGTGGCTTGATGCTTTGGCTCAACAAGAGGCTTGCATTTGAAGAGACAAGAAAACAGGAGATGCAGCAAGGATGAACGTGGAAAGCAAACGAACACAAGAGAGATTGGGAGGAGAAAGTGAGGGCGGATACTTAGCTGTGGGTGGGTTGGGTGGAGAGCAGCTGCTGTTGCACTCCATGTCCCCCGCCACTGCCACTCCCGTATGAGCGACCTGCTGGGACGATGGGAATTGGAGCAGAGAGAGGAAGGGAGGGAAGAGAGGACGGGGATGTGAAGGGCAATGAGAAAAGAGGGAACACAGGGCAGGGAGCATCAAGCGAAGTGAGCATGGGCAGAAAACCAAGCAGCAGCGTGAGTGAAGGAAGAAGAGATATTCAAGCAACTGTGGCAGGGAGGGGAAAAGAGGCTCACCTTGTTTCAGACAACCCAGCCCGATACTCTCCCTTCCCACCCCAGCCGAGTGGAGTGCTCCCCCCCTCCCCGCCCACCACTGCCACCTGCACGGCCACAAGGGAGGAGCGCGTGGGAGCGGCGGTGTTGACCCCCACGCCCCTCCCCTCAACGGAAAGGAGAGAACTGAAGAGAAGTGAGTATGCGGCTAGGGGTAGAAATGTGAGAGGAGTGCATGGGTGGGGTGGGGTGGGATGGCAGGTGAGAGCAGAGAAGGGGGCCACTGGTGCAGCCTCAGCTACAAGCCACAGATCCAAGGGGGGTACACACCTGGGAGGCTTACCTGCAGACCTGAGAGTATACCTGTAATACCTGGGGGGATTTACCCAAGAAAAGGGGTCTGTGGCTGGCTTCAAGCTTTGGCTCAACCAGCGGCTTGCATTTGAATGCACAAGCGACAGAGATGCAGCAAGGCTTGAAGTGGAACGAAAATGAACGCAAGAGGCAGGGCGGGTACTTAGCTGTGGATGGGTCGGGTGGAGAGCAGGTGCTGCCTGTGCACTCCATGCCCCCCGCCACTGCCACTCCCGTGTGAGCGACCTGCTGGGACGAGGTGGGGCAGATGGGGACAGAGAGAGGAAGCGAGTGAAGAAAGTGAGGGTGATGAGTAAAGAGGCGAAGGCAAGTGAGTGAGAGCGAACAAGTGCGAGAGTGAAGCGTGGATGGATGGACTACTGCAGTGGCACACTCAAGAGACCTCTTACCATCTGAACCAAACTCAAATGAATACCTGAGGCTGTACCAAAAGAAAATATACCTGCTACCTTGGGGGAGGGAGGTCTCATGGGTGCGACAGAGGCAGTGAAAAAGGGAGCGTGATGCATGGTGCAAGCATGACTTGAAAAGCAACACAGTGCGAGGGCTGGGAGAAGAGAGGAAGGGCGGGCTACTTAGCTGTGGTTGGGTTGGGTGGAGAGCAGCTGCTGCCTGTGCACTCCATGTCCCCCGCCACTGCCACTCCCGTGTGAGTGACCTGCTGGGACGAGAAGGGGCAGATCGGGGCAGAGAGAGGAAAGGGAGGAGGGAGATTGAGGCGGGGCAGGCAGGGAGATGGACGCAGAGAAGCAGCTAGGTTGAGAGGAGACAAGCGGCACATGGAAGGAAGGAAGGAAGGGAGGAGGGCGAGGAAAGCAGCATGGCGAGGAAAGCAGGTGGACAAGGGGAGCAGAGGACGACTGGAGCAGTGGAGAACGACAGAGAAAACGCGGTGCAAGCGAGAGGAGGAGGGAAGCGAGGGGAGTACCTTGCGTGGTCATGAGTGGAGTGGAGGGCGGCCATCCAACAGCGCGTGACAGAGCATGATCACGCCCGCTCGTTCACGGTTGAGAATGGTCCACGCCTTGGCCTTGGTGCGTCTGCCAAGTCAGGCGACACAGGGAGTTAGAATTGCTGGGAAAACGAAAATCGCGGGTAGAAAATACATAGAGATAACGAAGAAGAAGCGAGCTCCAAAGCTTCCTTACTTGGTGACGAGGAAGAAGCGAGCTCCGAACGTAACGGATGGTGTTCGCGACGGTTGACGTCGAATTGACGACTTGAAATGGTTCTGCGTTCGCCTGCACGTCGCGAGAGACACAATGATTAGCTTCTTTATCGAAAATCGCGAAGCTGACGAATCACCGAATGAACTATCCGACCCAGAGCTATTTCTTACCGGAATTGCGAAGTTCGACGCGGAACAGCAGAGGTTGGCGACGACCAGGGAAAATCGACGTCGAAACCGAAATTTTTACGTGAATCCCGAGAAATGGAAGTCGGAAATCGACATTTCCACGTGAAACTTGAAAATCGACGCTGGGCGGTAGAGGATGACGTCGAATAGCAAAGACTGGTTATTACGAGCAGAATCTGGCCCAATTTCGCACCAAGAATGCCGTGCATAATCCACAGAACGCTCTGGATTGAGAAAAGTACGACGTCGTTTTGACACGGAAGATTGCGAAGCCAGAAGCTAGAGTGAAAAATGGCAACAAAATGCGAAGCAGGCGGACTAGTGTGAGGCAAAACGAGGCTGCTGCACGAAAGCGTCGAGGTCCTCCCACAAACCAACCCCAAGGCTACACTCTACCACCTCAGGAAAGTGTGCAAAAAATCGCAACCGTTCATCAAAACGAAGTTGAACCGCGAAACAACGCAACGGTTAAACGGAAATCCTATGGATTGGTCGAGGATTGTCGTGTCAGGGATAGTCGAACCCCAACCGTGAAATCGGAGGTCAAAAGGTTCACCATTGGTGGGTTTCCGTGACGGCGGGTTGTCGAATTAGAACATCATCACGAACCGCTGTCGGCTCGGCGGGACGGAGGGCAGAATCGCGCGATTAATTGGCCAACGAATGGGTTTCAGGCAACAAGGGCGGCGGCAGCCATGGAAAGGGAGGAAAAGCGGGAGGAAGATCTGATGGGAGCAGATCGGAATTGGAGTCTCCCTCACACCCTCTGACACCTGCAACGGCTACCAGAGCCTCGTCCCGCTAATTGGCTCTGCGTTTCGCACACCGACAACGATGTGAGCTGTAACTGCTTGTGTGTTTCGCGAATGCCACCGCGAAGATCTGAAATGTTTAGGACGCAAAACTTTGTTTACATAGATGTCATACTCAGTACCGGGTGGGAACTTGGAATGGGCTAAAATGAAGAAGACACTTGGGAAATTCAAGCAGTACCGAATTGGAATAATATGGAATGGCGCGGAATGCTGTGAGCAACTCGAATATTGTTGAATCGAAATTCATAGTACTCGGTTCTTGGTAGAGTGTGGAAGTCTAGGGATGGGAATTCAGAGAGTCGAATGCCGTTTGACATTTAGTACCTGGTGGGAGAAACTGGCGGAGAGTAGTTTGAGGAAAGCTAGCGGACTTTTTTACACCGTCATTTGCGTAAGTGTCCGAGGGATAGCCGGTAGTGTACGATCGTTCTGGTTCACCCCACTGAACCTTTGGGTTTTGCGCTAAATTTCTGAGTGGTGTCGGAGGTTGTATAACACGTGGCCTGCATCAACAGGCACAGAAAACTCTTGGCAGGTGCTTGAGAAGACCCGTACACCACTCGTTGCAGAACCGCTAGTGAGTAACTAAAACTTGCTACACCGCATTTACTATCATAACTATTATATCTGCACATACCGTCACCCGTGCGGTTTGAGCAGAGGCTGCAGCCCAGCCCTATTTCGGGTTCTTCCTTCCCCCCCACCCCACCACCACCATCCCTCCCCCTAACAATCGCCACCAGCTCCCTAGGCTCATTCCCTCGTAACCCTAACCCTGGCTTCCCTTCCTCCCTACAAACCACAGGTTCCACGTCGTGTTTGTCAGTCTTGTTTCGGATTTTTGTGGCTGGAGTGTCTGTGACCGAGTATCTGGAGTGGTTTGAACAATTGGTTTACGTGTGACCGTTTCAACAACCTCCGATTCTTGTTAAACGGATCGATCTCATGGCCACGGACACGTGGCGTGATAGCGGTAGCCGCGACCGCTATCGCGATTCGCACGACGACTACCGTCGCGACTCGCACTCGCACCACGGGGACGGTCGTCGCGACAACCACTGGACGGCGAGCCGCGACGACGACTGGGAGGAGCTTGAGGATAAGAACGACCCGGAGCTGCAGGGGCTAGAGTACTCGGAGTTTCGGTGCAAGAAGCGCGAGAAGATGCGCCGCCTGCACCGCCGCCTGCTCTGGCGCATCACGCCCAGCCCGCCCCGGGATCGCCCGCCGATTCCTGCGCCGCCGGCGGAAGCGAACGGGCATGCGAAGGGCGGCAGCAGGAGCGGATCGGAGGACGATGATAGGGAAAGGAGTGATGGTGAACGGAGGGGTGCGGATGCGGGGAAGGAGAGGGAGCAGGGTGGATTGATTAACGGGGATGTGGATGCGGTTGCGGAACGAGAGAAGAAGGATGAAGGGGGGGATGCAAAGGGCGGCGGCGGGGAGAGTGAGGAGGACAAGGGTGGTAAGCAGGGGGCGAGCGGCGGAGACAAAGAAGCGTTGGAGAACGGCGGAGAGGGTGGTTCGTCGGACGATGAACGCCTCGCGAAAAAGAGGAAGGAAAAGCAGGATGGAGGCGCTGTGAAAGGAAAGAGCAAGGCGCGGAAGCGGTCGGAGGATAGTGATAGCAGTGAGGGGGAAAGCGATGAGGAGAGTGACGAAGAGAGTAGTGATTCGGAAGTGGACAGGCGGAAGAAAAAAGGGAAGGGGAAGAAGCGGAAAAGTAGCAGCAAGAAGTCAAAGCGAGGGAAGAAACTGAGTAAGAAGGGGAGCAAGAAGAAGCGGAAAGGGCGGAGCAGCAGCAAGGGCAGCAGGCGACGACGTCGCAGCCGTCATGATTCGTCGTCGGACGAATCCGAATCGGAATCCGAGGACGAAGAAAGCGAGAGCGGCTCGAGCGAGGACGAGTCGTCCAGCGACGCGGGCGACGAGAGCGACGGAGGGGCGAAGAAGCGCGCGAGGAAAGCGGGCAAAGCGGGGAGGAAGAGCGGAAGCGAGAAAGGCGAGGAGGACGAGGAGGAGGACGAGGAAGGTGGAGGTGGCGAGGACGAAGAGGAGATGGACCCTGAAGTGCTCATGTTCAAGCAGTATGTTGAAGAGCAGAAACGCGCGCAGCTCGCCGCTATGGAAGCCGAGCCGTTTGTCGGTCCCGCGCCCGCGGCCAAGGCGGAGGGGCACATCAGCTACGGAGGGGCGCTGCGTCCCGGAGAAGGAGACGCCATTGCGCAGTACGTGCAGCAAGGGAAGCGTATTCCACGTCGTGGTGAGGTGGGTTTGTCGGCGGACGAGATTTCCAAGTTTGAAGATCTCGGGTATGTGATGAGTGGAAGCAGGCACCAGAGGATGAATGCTATCCGTATCCGAAAGGAAAACCAGGTGTACAGTGCGGAGGACAAGAGGGCGCTGGCGATGTTTAACTATGAGGAGAAGGCGAAGAGGGAGCACAAGGTTATGTCAGACCTGCAGCGGCTGGTGCAGAGGCACATGGCGGCGCAGGATGGGCCCAAAGAGGGAGATGGTGCTGCTGCTGCTGCTGGTGGGGAGGATGAGGATGCGGAGTGAGTTGGGAGGTGTGTTTTTGGGCTGTTCGGATGTCGTGGGAGGGAGGGATCTATGCAGTAAAGATTGTAAGGGTCTAGGCTTGGATATATGTGCTGATGGAAGGGTCTGTTGGGGGGGGGGGGGGGGGGGGGGGATGGTGAGTTTCTTTCTAGATTTGCGTTTCATGCATGATTTGGCCCTGTGTGCCTGTGCCGTTGAAGATGTACCGATCATCAATGCTGCAATAAACTACTGATCAATCTCCACATCAATCCGTTTGCCCTTCTTCATTCGATGAGAGTGATCCACACTGAAACTTTGTTTATCACTGAACTTTTTAAGGTTGCATGGAGTTCTTAGAAAGCGATCCTGCAGCATCATTGTGGTGTGTGCGATGGCCATGTCAAATGTAGTGCAAGTATTGCGAACGACAAATGTGGAGAAATGGACTTGTAAGTGCTCCGAGAATGTTGATGGAAGAAGTATATGAAAACCATAACTGTATTTAGTGTTCAGATTCCTTCCATAATATCAAATAAAAGAAGTGCATTCTATGTGCAACATGTTAAATCCGAAAGGTCAAGCAGGACAAGGCTGTTGTTCGGACATCGCTGGCTGCGAAGGCTGTCTGACTATCATTGGGCCATTCTCGTACACGGAAAGGTATTCTGTATGTCAGCACGGAAAGGTTGGTGATGCGGTGGCCGGCTGTAGGAAGAGATGATCTTTGTTGGCCACCCATGCAGGAAAAGCTCTCTGGTCATACGTGTCTGTGCCCCACATGGGTCATGCTCCAGATACCTGAAAATCAACAGCGAATCAATGTTGGGATAGCCACGTCATGGACCTATCCAGGCATCGAATCTGCATCATCAAGCGCTCCACGCAGACAGTATCCAACAAAAGCCATCCCTGATTCACTGGGGAGGATGCACATGCGAAGCGCATGAGAAAAAAACGAAGCTGGATGCTGGAAGCCGTTTGGCGAAGGTCGGTTGCCTGCGTACAACTCGCTTGTGTACGCAGGGAGCAGCTTGGATGGCCCTCCCTTTGACCAGCTCGACTGACCCGAGGGTTGATGATTGGCGATCTTGAGGAAATTAGTAGACTTACGTGGCAAGAGATCCCATTCTCTTATGCGCGCTCAGCATGGGGTACAGTCAGCGCTGAGTGTGCCTCCACATCACAGCGTTCAGTACCCTGTCTTTCTCCCGGACCTCCGAGGCTGGTTCAGCGCTAATGGGGTCATGTTCCGTGCCAAAAGGCCAGGTCAGGAAAGCAGGATGAAACGAGCCGATGAGGTTGTGTGCCGCGCTGCGGAATCATGAATGTTTTGTGGTCGGCAGCATGGCAGCTGTGGTGATCATGAATTCATGCTCCATTCAAGCGCAACACGTACACCCCCAACCCAAACCAACCCAACACGCCAGAGGATGGAGGGGAGGAGTGAGAGGGGAGACAGAAAGACAAGCCATATACTTTTCATATCCCTCGGGAATCTCCACGCTCTTCCTCTTCGATGCTTGCCTGCCTTGCCTCCCTGCAGCTGCCAGAAAGCAAGTCTGCTTGCATGGGTCAGCCAGCCTCCACAGAACTTTCTAGTGGGCTGCCTGACGTGCCTTCTCGGGCTTGGATCACGCCTAGCCACGCCCCAGTCAGACCAGACTGCTCGCTGTGCCTCCTCGGGATTGGTCGAGGCAAAGGTGCGTCAAGCACACGGCAGCCCTGCGCGGACCACCAAGCCGAGGCGCGCTTTAACCACCACCAGTTCGACCATGGGACAGGCTCAGGCGGAGGGAGCGAAGTGGTGGTCCTGCTCGGCGGGTAATGCTGCTGCTGTTCCCGTCGTCCCTTTACGCACTGCAGAAGCTGCAGAAGCTGAAGCTGTATTTTGTGATCGTCTACTGGCCAAGGGTGCCTATCGCTGCTGCGTTGGAGAGCTAAGAGTACTGGCGGTGCCTGCAATTCACGGATTTTCACGACAAGACGCGTCGTCGCTGCGAGGAGATTACATAAAAAGTGGACCGCGTTTTCAGAGGCAGGCTTCCAAATGCATGGTAGCCTCCTCCGTCTCAAATTTCCCTACCTGAGTTAGGCTACAGCTCGTAGAATTGCCTGACATCGTTCAGCGTTCCGCGCGCCGGTCGGCGTCGGTACGCAATCGACAGATTCCACGACTTTGACGAGCCAGCAACAGGTGACTAAGACGTAAGGCCTGCCTTGAATTGAATTTTTTGGCAGAGCCTTCGGTAGTAACTGTTCTGAGGCGCCGCTGATAAGGTCGAAGCCAGGATCCGGGGCAGGAAATTCATCCAGCTATACGATCCCAGAAGCCAATCCTCGCAAGCAGCTGCTATCCTGGTGGCTGTTATGATCGTGAACGGCTCGCTCGTCGCGTCTAGATGCTCGCCGTCTTGGATTCCTAAGCTCATACTTCTCGCTTCCAGAAAGTTTTCTTCGCTGCCAAGCGCTTTTCAACTGGAGCGCGTTCCATAAACCAGCAGCGCGGGTTGCGGGAGATGGAGGGAGGAAGAGGAGGCGGCGAGACCGGTGCCGTGGAGACGGAAGAGGTCATGAAACGAATGTCAGTAGAGGCGTTGGCGCTGAGACAGCACGAGGCCGACGAGCGCACGTCTGGCGCTGGTTCCTGCGTACCGATTTTGCCCACTGCTGAAGCCGACGCGAAGGCGTCATGCTTGAAACGCGAAGTGCAACGAAAACACCTCCAGCAGCAGCCGCAGCAGCAGCAGCAACAGCAGCCGCGATTACCCAATTCTGGAGAGCCAGTTGTTTCAGAAGCTAAGGTTACTCTCGTAACTCTTTCTCCAGGCGAGAAAAGGGAAGGCGGAAAAGGGCCTATCCGTAACGGCGTATCATCTATTGCTGACAACGCAGCTGCTGTTACGGCGCCCTCTGTTCTTCCTCACAGGCTCGTACGGGCAGCGGTCGTCGTCAGTCTAAGCAGCTCCGCTTGTAGTGGCGACAGTGGCGGCGAGGCAAGCAGTGGAGAGATTGAGTCCGTTGCCATGGGCGACAAGGGTGGCGCAGCAGCGTGCGAGGGTGTGCCTCCTGTAGCAGTAGCCCAAGACGAGGCTTCTCAACAGGCGACTGCTGCTCACTCGAGTTCTAGGGCTGCTGCCGTGCCTGCTGCTGCTGCTGCTGCTGCTGCTGCTGACACAGTTTCGAAGGCTGCTGCTGATGTGGCTGCTGCTGACATCGGAGCGATGGTAATCGACAGCATGGGTTCTGGTTCGGTGAGTGCAAGGCGCCTTCACGAGCAGAATGATGCAGGGGTTGAAGGACAAGCGGTTCTTCCTGCAGCACAACGCAAGGAGCCGAGGGAAAAAGCCCAAGCGAGTGCAGTGCGATGTGAGAGCGCCCAGCAAGCAAGTGAAGCCGTGGCAGAAGGTGCTGGAGAGCAGCAGCGCAAACCTCGAATTCTCTCAACCGGTGACCTCCCTGCAGCGGTAGAAGCTGCAGCAGTGGCAGAATTGGGGGCAGCGCGGTGCAGGGTACTACAACGTGGCGATGCTGTTGCTGCTGATGGCGCTGCTGGTGCTGCTGGTGCTGTTGGTGTCGGTGGCACTGATGGTGTTGCGGATATGCAAGCAGACGACTCCGGCTGTGCTGCAGCTGTGGCGAAGCCGCCGCAAGAAGGCTTGATGCGTACTGTGGCGCCGGGTGTTGATGACACCGTGACGCCAGATCGAGTGGCCCGCACAACTCCTCAAGGTGCTTCCGCTGCAGACGTCACCGCTGATACTGCCGCTGCTGCTGCAGCTGCAGATGTTGCTAATGGCGTGACCGGCAGTGCGTCGTTCGCCTGTCCTCCTGCCGCTATTAATCCCACACCAACGAGTCCCACTGCTGCGATGCCTGCCGGCACCAACCCTGCCACCATCCCTTCCACCAAGCCTGCTGCAAGTGCCGCCAACAGTGCCAATGACCTCAACACCACCAGTGTCGCCACCAACATTGCGGGTCCTGCCAACACCAGTGGTACCGCCGCCAACACCACTAGCAGTCCCACAGCAGGCTCCCAACTGCTGCCATTTAACACGGAGCGAGTGGAGAGCGTGTACGCACTAGCCAGCGAGGAGCTCGGCCGGGGCGAGTTCGGCGTGGTGCGCACCTGCATGCACCGCACCACGGGGCAGCTCTTCGCGTGCAAGTCCCTGGACAAAGCCCGGCTGAGGGAGAGCGCACGCGTAGAGGACCTAGAGATGGAGCTGTACTGCATGGGCATCATGCCGCGCCATGGGAATGTCGTGCAGCTGGCGAGCGTGCATGAGGACGAGCGCGCCGTGCATCTTGTCATGGAGCTGTGTGATGGGGGGGATTTGTTTGAGCTGATTGCCAAGGCGGGGCGGCTGCCGGAGGTGTTTGCGGCGTGGATGTTCCGCCAGGCTGTCGAGGCTGTGGCGTTTTGCCATGAGTATAACATCGCGCACCTGGATATCAAGCCGGAGAATCTGCTGATTCGGACCAAGAGGAACCTGCCTGGGGGGGCGTCGGCGGCGGCGTCGGTGGCTCTTGCGGCTATAGGTGTGGCTCAACAGCAGCAGCGGCAGCAACAGCAGCAGGAGATGCCAAGTCTGGCCCCTCACAGCTCCACACAGTCAGCAGCGGTGGCAGCCGTCGCACCGGCAGCAGCAGCTGCTGCAGTGCCTCCCACAGTTCCCGTCAACCATCCCTCCACTCCCTCCACGCCTGCCACTCCCTTGGCGACTGGTATCGCGACTGGTATCGCCGCCACCCTCACTGCCACTGCTGCTGTCACAGTCCCTGCTGGCACTGACAGCGGGGCTCCAGCCCATGGGGGTAGTGCTTCTGCACCTGCTACCGAAGCTCCTGCCACTGGTCTAGCTGCTCCTCCTCCTGCTGTTGCTGATGATGTTACAACGATTTCTCCATTAAGCGACCAAGGCCTGCAAGCCTCATCTGGTCCCGTGCATGCTGCTGCTGCTGCTGCTGCTGCTGCTGCTGCTGCTGCTGCTGCTCCTCCTCCTCCTCCTCCTCCTCCTCCTCCTGCTGCGGCTGCTGCTAATGGTGGCGCGGCCGCCACTGAGTCTGCAACGCATGCCGCTGCCAACAACAGCAAAAGCAAGCACGTGCCACCGCTCCTCACCCCGGCTTCCACTACTGCGCTTCAACGCATGGGTGCTGCAGGCACAGACGCTGCTGCAGCCGCACGCACCTCCTCTGCTGCTGGCACCACGTCTGGCATGGAGGGCATTCGTGTGAGCAGCACTGCCACCATTGGCTCTGGCTTCGGTAGTGGCGCTGGTGGAGTATCCACGGGCTTGGGAAGCAGCATCAGCAGGGGTGGTAGCACAGCTGCCGCTGCCGCCACTGCCACCGCCGCCACTGCCGCCGCCGCCGCCGCCGCTGCTGCTGCTGCTGTTGCTGTTCCTGGTAGCAGTGGAGGAGGAGGAGGGGGGTGCGGAGGGGCAGTGCCTGCGTGTCTGGCAGGAATAGAGGTGAAGCTGGCGGATTTCGGGCAGGCGGTGGTGCTCTCTCCTGGGAGCACGGCGCGTGGGCTGGCAGGGTCGTCGTTCTACATGGCGCCAGAGGTCGTCAAGGGCCGCCAGTACGGGCTCTCTGCTGACGTGTGGAGCCTTGGCGTGCTGCTCTATGTCATGCTTGCAGGTGCGATGGGGCGTTCTTGGTGCTCTTGGTGAGGTAAAGCATGGTGGTGGTGCTTGTGCTGGTGCGGCTATTGGGGGATTGGTGAGGTGGGGTCTGGGGTTCGGTGGGTTTGTCACCAATCCTTTAAATGTTTGTTTCCACCATCACAACATGTTAAGGCCGAAGCATTCTCAGCCCTTATCCTCCATCACCATCCCTTTCTCCTGTGATTCCCCTTCCTCCGCATATGCACCCCCCAACCCCCACCCGTCCACCCACACCAGGCTACCTGCCATTCTACGGGGAATCCCTCCGCCACATCTTCCTTACCATCTGCTCATCAGACCCCGACTTCTCCTCGCCGCCCTGGCCCTCGCTCTCCCTCGCCTGCAAGCACCTGCTGCGCTCCATGCTCCACCGCGACCCCCTGCGCCGCCCCTCTGCCCGCCAGCTCCTCTCCCACCCCTGGTTCTCCTGCGCCCTCCTTCCCCTCTCGCCCCCCTCCCTGCCTCGCTGCCTCTCCCCGTTCTCCTCGCCGTCTTCCTATTCCCGCCTCCCCCCTCACTCCTCTCGTTCCTCTCGGCCCTCGCTTGCCCCGCTCTCGTCCCTCTCGCCGCTCTCGCACTATCCACTGTCCACTAGTCTGCTGCCTACCAATCCACTCACCAGCAAGCACTTGAATGGACAGCCGTCCTCGTCACCGCTGCTCATGTCCCTTTTTTCGGGGGTAACTCCCCCGTCTCCTTCCTCCTGCCTCTCGCCCTTCGCTTCCTCCCCCTTGACGTCCCCGTTTTCCTCCTCCCACTTCCCTTCACCACCATTCTCCTCCTCCTCATCCTCCTCCCATTATTCCTCCCGTCTGTCCTCCTCCTTCCCTCTCCTTTTCCCACCTCTCCAACCCACAGCTCCTTCTGCCTCCCCTTCCGCATACCCTCCCTCCTCCCCCGCACCCCCATCCATGTCCCACGCTTTCCTCCCTAACTCTAGCGCCCCTCTCGCGCCCTTCCAGTCATCACGCTTCCACCCCAGCTTCCCGCTTTCCACGGGGGCAGCGGCTGCAGCTGCAGCGGCCACTGCTGCTGCGGCTGTGGCGGCTGGGTCGTCACATGCGCCCTTGCGTGGTGTGGACGTGCGCTTGGATCCGCTTCTCCCTATTCCTCGCCTTGCTGCTCACCCACCATTGTTCGATCCTTCTCCTGCTCCTGCCCCTACTTCTCCTGCTCCTGCTCCTGCTCCTGCTGCTGCTGCTGCTGCTGCTGCTGCTGCTGCTGCTGCTGCTGCAGTGGCTGCTGGTGCTACAGAAGCTGCTACCACTGCTCCCCCACCTGCTGTGCATGCTCCTTGTACGGTTCCCACCACCGCTGGTGTTGCGGCTGCTCCAGTAGCAACTGCTCCATCCGGACCATCGGCCGCCGCGGCAGCACCTGAAGGAACCAATCCTGCAACAACTGCTGCCACTGGTACTACCTGTGCCATTGCTGCTGCCAGTGCTGCTGGGCAGGTGGATGTTGCTGGTAAGACGGATCAGATAGGCCCCTCTTCTTCTCCTCCTCCTCCTCCTCCTCCTCCTCCTCCTCCTCCTCCTCCTCCTGCTGCTGCTGCTGCTGCTGCTGCTGCTGCTGCTGCTGCTGCTGCTGCTGCTTCTGCGCCAGCTCCCAGTGACCCTGAGGCACGCCTTTTCTCCTCAGTGCTCCTTGAAACTGCGCAGCAGCTTCCTGCGCTGGTGAACAGGGAGGATGGGACGTGGCAGGGGGAGTTGAAGGAGGGGAAGGAGGCGAATGAGGGGAAGTGGGACGACGCATACGGTCTGCTCAATGCTGCTGGCATGGCTGATGCAGAGGCTTTCGTGGATGGGTGTGGGATGAAGTATAGCATGAGTGGGTATCTGGATGCGGTTCTTGATGCAGCTGGTGATGGAACCACTGGGGAGGGAGAGTCAAATGGAGGGGGGAGTGCTGGAGGGAAAGATGGTGGGGTGGCTTGCGTGGGTGCAGCAGGCGGGGGAGGTTGCGTTGGTGGTGCTACTGCTGGGATTGATGGTGCTAGTGGCCCACCGTGTGCCGCTTCAGAGTGGACTGGCATGGGAGGATTGGATGTGCTGGATGGGCATCACCAGCAGGAAGAGAGGCAGAAGCATCAGTATTACCAGCAGCAGGGGCAGCAGCAGCAGCAGCAACAGATGCAGAAGCAGAGGGAGAGTGGTGACGGTGGTGATGAGCTGTTGACTGGCCATGCCATGAGTGCACACATTCATGACCCCACATGTCAAGCCATTCGAGGTACTGCCATGGCATATTCCAGCAACGCTCCTACCGCTGCTGGCAGCCACGGGGCGGGTCTCGCCAGTGGGTCCGGTGCTGCTTCCCCTCCTGTCGATCCCCCCAGTGCACCTGGCGTGTGCGTCGCAGATCATACTCCTGCTGCTACTCGTGCCGCTGCACTTGAGGCGACGACTGGCTGTGTTGGAGCTCCTGCTGCTGCAGGTTGCGCTGCCATGGATGTATGTGTGGCGGGAGCTGGGGCTGGCTTGGTGAGCCCGAAGAGAAAGGCGGAGGCGGAGGCAGAGGGGGAGGGAGATGATGACGAGGGAGAGGAGTCACAGGAGGAACAGGAGGATGGGAGGGAGGCAGCAGCAGGAGCTGGAGAGTGGGCTGGTTTGGGCATGTTCTCTGCTCCAGCTGAAGGTACAGCGCGGCCTGCTTGGATTGACAGCAGGCAGTGTAGCGTCAGTGTGGGAACGACTAGTGTTGCACCTGCCCGTGCCGGCAATAGTGGTGGCGGCAGTGGCAGCGCTGGCAGCGATGCCGCTGCTGCTGGTTACAGTGTTGCCGCTCCCTCATACGGTACTGCCAGTGGGAGCACTGCAACAGCAGCAGAAACTGTAGCAGCAGCCGCAGCAGGAGCAGCAGCAGCAGCAGAGGAGGACCTGGAGATTTCTCTTGAGATGGCACAAGCACTCGGCCATGCATTGGATGAAGAAGCAGAGCAGCAGCACAGCCCTGACCTGGAATGCACTCTCTCGCAAGACCTCTCACACGCGCTGGAGCAGGACGAGCTCACACACGCACTCACACAGGAGCTAGCCCATGCGCTCGAGCAGGGGGCTGATGATGATGCATGGGTGGAGGGTCAAGGGTGGGAGGGTGCACAGGCGGAGGGTAATGTGGATGGGTCAATTGGGGACTTGGCTGATTTTGGAGAAGGGATGGAGCTGGAAGATGTGGATACTGCTGAAGCTGTTGGTGCGGTTGCTGCTGCTGAAGGTGAAGCTGCGGAAGTTGGCACCTCCGCACTGGGCCGCAGGGGTGGGAAACGGCTGGGGACTGGCAGGGCAGCAGGGGGCAGGGTGGGAGGAGAGAAGTGTGGGCCAGCAGCAGAAGCAGTTGGAGCAGCGGCTGCAAATCAAGCAGTTGGAGGAATTGCTGGGATTCAAAGGCAGGTGGGGCGGAGGGGGGAGTCAGGAGGAGCCACAGGAGGAGCGTGTGAGGTGGCGGTGGTGTCTCAGCCTCTGCTGCCCCACCATGCTGTGGCATGTCACAATGAGTGTTCCCCTGTTCCCGTGGTGGTTGCTGGGGAAGGCGAAAGGCCTGGCACATGGGGAAGGCGGAGAGTAAGAGCAGGCTCTCGTGCTGCCAATCCTGCTGCTGGCACTGGAGCCGGTGTTGCGACTGCTGGTGAGAGGAGCAGCAGCAGCAGCAACTGTGGCAGCGAGAGTGGCAATCTGCACACACACGAGCAGCGCCTGCAGTGGCCACGCCAGCAGCAGCAGCAGCAGCGGCAGCAGAAGACGAATCAGCAGCAGAACCAGCACGAGAGGAGGCGGCGCAGGAGGAAGTACAGCCCTGGCGAGCTCGCCCCTGTCTCAGCAGCTGCCACTCCTCTTATCAATCCCAGCAGCCCACCCCTTTCATGGAACCATAACCACAAGCCACCACCCGCCCATCTCACCTCCTCGTTCCAACCACCTACCTACCCATCTCCTCATGCACCCGCACCTGCACCTACCAGTGCGGCTCTTGATTCCCCTTCTGGTATCGCAGCTACCTCAGCCCGCCACTCTCTCGACAGTGGCCTTCTGGACGTACCTGTGATGGAGTGCGATGAGCCGCGCTCCTGGCCGCACCTCTGCCACCTGCCGTCTCTGCAAGTGCACCATGGCTGTCACACCCCACCAAACCAGCTGACCCTGCAGCGCCAGCTGCCACGGTTGGAGCAGCTGCAGCAGCAGCAAGAGGGTGTACCTGTTCTAGTCTCTCCACGTGGCCCTGCTCCTTCTGCTTCTCCTGTTCCTGCACCTTCTCCTGCCCCTGTGCCATTCCGATTGGGAGTGAGGGTGAGTGCCAGTGTGAAGTGCCGAGCACCAGGCAGCACAGTGAAGCACACAGCAGCAGGCGTGGTTCATCTGCTCTCACTGCCCTCCCCTTCCGCCCTCACTGCTTCCTCCGGAAGGGCAGGTATGGCAGCAGCAGCAGCAGCAACAGCAGCAGCAGCAGCGGCTGTAGCCAGGGCAGGGGGGTCCGGGTCGACAGCAGCAGGACCTTCGTTTAATACTGCTACTCCTCATGCTCCTCGTACTGCTGTTCTGCCGCGCACCTGTGCTGCTGCGGTTGCTTCTGCTGCTGCTTCTTCCGCTGCTGCTGCTGTTGGAAGAGTGTCTCCCCTTTATGCGCGCCGCCCTCCCATGCTGGTGATCCCACACTCCAACTCAGAGTGTTGCCAGGAGGATGCAGCGCAGGGGGGTCAAGGGGTGAACACATGGGGGCAGCAAGGGGGCAGCGGGGAAGCAGCAGGCTTGCAGGGAGTGGGAACAGGAGGTGGGACAGGAAGCGGAATGGGAGGAGCTGTTGGGTTCCCAGGTGGGGTTGTGCGCAGGTCGCTCAATCACCACTACATGGATGGTTCCCCGCCAGTGCTTCTTCCTCACAACCCAGGAGAGGTCCTTCCGTGTCCTTCCATCTCCCCCTCCCCTTCATGCTCCCCCGGTTCCCTGTCGCTCCCCTTCCCACGGCCTCTTACTGCTTCCCCTGCCGGCCCCTCCGCGTCTGCTGCTGCTGGCGCTACCCCAATGTCAACTTACATGGCAGCTGGAACAGCAGGGGGGAGTGATGGGTGGAAAGAGGCGAGGAGGGGGGAATTGGGGGAGAAGTGGATGGAAGAGGAAGGGGGGAGAGAGGGAGGAGTGCAGGGGGGAGAGTTGGGAGACCTTAGTGCAGTAGAGGATGCGAGCATGGGTGAGTTGGGTTATGAGCGCTTGGGGGAACTGATGGGTGGTCGGGATGATGTTGCTGGGCTGAGCATGGGCATGTGTGTGGGCGTGGGCATGGGAGGGCAGTTCAGTATGGTTTCAGGGATGGCACCTGCTGAGAGGATGAACGGTGTGTTTGCAACGAGGGTTGATCCTCGCATGGTGGGGGTGGGGGTGGGGGCAGTGGGGGTGGGAGATGGAGGAGGGAGTGGAGGCGAGAGTACAGAGGGGAGTGGTGGCAGCATGGAGTGTGTGGATGGTATGGGAATGGCGACAGACGTGGACATGGATATGAGCATGATGGAGATGATTGGTGTGGCCGAGGGGTGAGAGCGACAGAGGGTGAGAGAGAGATAGAGTGAGTGAGAGCGAGTACCGTATCTGGTGTGGTGCAAACGGATGGCGACGGGGTGAATGGTTGGCCGAATGAGTGGGGGGCCAAGGAGCTTGGGGTGGGTGGAGGCGGAAGTGGTGTGTGTGCGCCTCTGTTTTTCCTGCTTTGTTGTGTCGGTGCAGGTGTACCGTGCTTTGCATGCAGGAGCTGCTGTGCAGAGTGTGAGCGGAGCCAGGGGAGGGATGCCTTTCCAGCTTGCCAGTCTTTAGTTTCCATTGGTATTGAAAGTCCGTGATGACTAATCGCTGGGGGGAGAGTGGGGGGAGGGGAGGGTGTGGGTGTAGGGGGCATGTTTTTGGTCCAGAAGTTGGGGCTTGCAACTTCTGAAGACCTGCTGTACAGTTAGGTCAGAGGGTGCTTGGCGTTTTCCTTGACTTCCTGTGGTACCTATTTCAAGTTAGGCAATCCTGGTTCTTGTAGGGTACATAACCACCGCACCTGTACTGTGCATGTATCCATATTAGTACTAGAGCGTTGTACATTTGCTGAGCTCCTTCATCAGTAACTAGTGAGTACCAACTAGTGGTGGTGGTGGTGGCATTGTAGGTCTCAAAGGAAATGCTGGTAACTAGTGAGTACCAACTGCAACCATGAATTCTTGATCAAGAGCTGTAGCAGCGCCTGCATTAGTGCCTCTCCACCAAGCAGTTCCAAGCCGAGGTCCTTATCACCGATGGCAGAGCATGCATTGCTCTCCTCGGAATTGCTGGGAACTACGGTAGCTTGTACATGGAGTTCTTCAACAAGTACACCTGTGACCATGCCCAATGTACGGTAGTGCCACTCTGCATTACTACCTGTCCATCAAGCGGTAAGCAGAAAGACCAAGCCAAGAGGTACAACTTTCCGAGACAGTCTCAATGAAGTAACGTTATAGGTAGCCCTGAAGCTAGTCCAAGCTAAAATAATACTCTTAATGTTGTACACAATCTAATCCGCCTGGCAGCACCCAAACCAAAGCCAAAACACCACACCGTTCACACCCTGCACCGCAGACACCATCACCTTCCAAGGCCACACGTTTTATGCCCAAGCCAATTCAGGCGGACCAGACCCAGACAAACGGAACCATGCCTGCACGCACACGACCAGCCCCTCGCACGCTTCGTTCGGGGCACCACCAATCACGCGGAGGGCGGCCCGATGATGGCAACCATGTACACGAAGAGCCCTACGATCACGCCGAATCCCGCGAACGTGAACCGTTGATCCGTCCACACGCGCAGCACGCGCTTCTCCGTCACCTTGAGCGGATCCACCTCCTCGGACAACGGGTAGTCCACGCGCTGCGGCTCCCGCGACACGTACTGCTCCATGTGCGCGAACAGCCCGCCCATGGGCGGGGGGGAGGGCGGGGAAGGCGCGGACGACGCCCGCCCGCCGCTGCTGCTGCTGGCGCTGCTGCTGTTGAGCGCGCCGGGCTGTTGCTGCTGCTGCCGCAGGCGCTGCGAGGGCGAGGGGCCGGCCTTCTTGTACGCCGCCCACGCGTTGTCCCAGTCGGATGGCGGCTTCCACGCGTCTGACGTGCGCGCGTGCGGGGAACGAGGGGACGTGCGGAGAATGGGGGATAGTGAGTATAGGGACGTGGGGTACGTGGGGGAAGCGGAGACGGGGAACCGAATTGGTTGGAGAATGGGCGAATCGAGTAGGGAATTAGACGGTTGGGTAAAATGCATTTCTGGCTCCACTCACCCTGTCCGCTGCCCTCGTTGCGGCCTTCATTTCCGCCGCCCTGCGCGCGCACCGCAATCCGGCGAGCAGGGAGCGACGGCATCGCGACGCAGCCACCCGCAGTCGACAGCGGCGAGGAGAGCGCTGCGAGCGAGCCGAGCGCGTTGAGCGACGCCGCGGAGGTTGCGGAGACCGACGCCATTGCGCGAAGCGACGCGGCTGGGTTGAGAGAGGCAGGGCAATGGGCTATTCTGATATTCTCCCAGAAGATAGAGAGTTACGAGGGGAGCTGGGGAGGCGGTAAAGCTTTGCCACGGGGAGATATGAAGGGATCTGACGGCCTCGCTGACAAAAGGAACCTGGGCAGGGAGGGAACGGGTCCCGCGGTTACAGCGTGGCAACTTGGAATGGTGGGAATTAGGCGAGGAGGTGGTGTGGATATCGCGTGGTTCGGGTGCTTGGTTGATTGCAGTGAGGCAGAAGCGGAGGTGGAGTGCACTTGGAGGGATGTACGGGTGAAGAAGGAGGGATGGAAATTGAAATACTTACTGAGGATGGAGTGGAGGGGACGCGCGAGCAGAGATGCAGGGGTACGGAGTGATTAGGTGTGGTGGCGGTACGGCGGGCATTTTTTTTTTTTTTTTTTTTTTTTTTTTTTTTAAGGCGGGTTACTTTTTATTGGGCGGTACACTACAGATGGGAATTCGGGAATGTGGACCAGTCGTGGTAGCTGCGAGCACGTTGGAAAGTTTGGGCTGCCCTGATTCTGCCCTCGTGGTAGGGAGATGTGACCAATCGCTGTTTGGATGTGTGACTCCGAGATCGTGTAGGCTGATCTGGCTATGTGGTGTGACCTGCGGCTGTTGTGGAGGAAGGGGGTTTTGATTGGCGGGAAACACAACTACTGGCAGTCCGAGGTTCCATGAACCCACCACGTGGCAATGCATGAACAGATACATTTGGCCACATGAAACTGGTATAGATGTGGATTGCCATTAAAATCTGTTCTTACAGTTTACGCATGAGATGGAGCCCTTGAATTACCAATAGCTGGATGCATCTGCCTAACAATAAAATCATTCTCCGAATGCAGTGGGTTGTATAAACGGGGTTGGTTATAGTAAGGCTGTCCCTGAAGTATCCTGATTCGCAGGGTGATTCACGTAAAAGCCTTGCAAACTTTCACGTTCGTCCGATATACCGCTTCGGTCTGACTCTGAATCATTTCAGAAAGGATACGCGGGCAGCTCATGCAGAGTCCAAATGCCTGGCGAAACAAGTCGTTGTCTCAGTCACCTGAGATGGAAACAACAAGCGATGGTGGGTGGTTTGACATCACCGCGACCTCCTCCTCGTTCATTGGTCTTTCCCAACTTCGAATATCGGCGGAAATATTTTCCTGCCTTCGGATTGGTGACAGGAGCCAGATGTGCTTTGCACCACACACTACCAGTAACCTCATCAAAGTCTCATTGGGTTGCCCCTCCCTGGACGACTTTCACATTAGTCCAGCAAAAAGAAATGGCATGCTTACAGCCCTCTGATTATGTGGAGTGGTTGACTCTATAGTGGGCAGGAAAATAGGGGTAGTTGATGTGCTAATTTATAAATGTTTACTGTACAGGACTTTATAAACTGTACAAAATCAGACAACCTCAAAGGGTTGCGTGCCCCTTCTTGTTGCACAACGTGCCATGATTGTTTCGTCCTCTTGCGTCGCCACCCTCCTACTGTTCTGCTGGTTGGAGCTACCGTTCGCGTCAAATCGATGCCCGGGCAGGGACAAGCTTCTGAGCTATGTATCGTATATCCATAGAATGTCATATATAACAGAGAATCAACACACAATCCTTTAGAAAAGCGGGATGAGACTGGTTCTACGGCGCATATTCAGAAAAAACTAATTTGAATTATCTTCCAGAACACCCGTCTGTTTAGGTACAGTTTTTGCATGTCATATTACACCAAATCTCAATATGTATATTCGCGTGCAAAGCTGAAACCGATGCCCACTTGCCCATTATTGCGCACATGCACAGAACACCAAACCACCACCTGCCATGGCGGCCGTTCTCATTTTCCCGCGTCTCTTTTGTGCAACCCCGTGTACTGTACTAGCTCTTCAAGAAACTTGAAAGGAAATAATTTGATTTGAACCATGGTTCAACGCACAGCACCGGAGGAAAAAACGAAATCAAGCCCCGCCGGCAAAGGAAGCAAGGGTGTCCACGAAATGCACCATCATCCCATGTCCGCCTCCCAATCCAGCCAAGCAAGCCCAGCCAAGCCTTTCCTGCACTCCAGCGCAGCATGCGCTCTGTTCTAAAATGCACGGAATCTGACCAACCCACCCACCTGACTGACTATCCATCCGCCATCGCCACAGCACCTGAGCTCACAAGTTATCTTCCATACCGTAGCTGTGTCTGCTGTCGCACGATAACTCCCATTTGTTGTTCCTTGTGGTCGATGTAAATGCAACCTAAGCGGCTCCTGGATTGCCGTCACCGTTAACAATGATCTCCTGTTTCGATTACCAGCGAGCCGCTGAAGTTCCTCACGCTCTTGTGCTTCAGTAGTAACGTCCGGGCGACATCGCACGCACCGCACACAGGCATCCATGTCGTCGACTTCCTTATCCGTCGCGCATTCCCTGTCGTCGTCGCAATTAGCAGCAGCACCAGGAGACGGTCCAACGGCTCGAGATTACTCTAACCGCACCGCATCCTCAATGTCCGCGTCGCCTCTCCGTCCTCGAACCCCGTTCCGCGGACCAAACACCCACTCGCAAATCTCCCAGTCTTTCGACATCCCCAACTCCCCGTCCTCCCCCGCCATTCCCCCCCCTACCCCCGATGACGCCGCTCGCCGCCTCGCCATCCGCCTGCTCATGGGGACGAAGCCTTCCGCCGAGTGCCTCTCGCCGTCGCGCACCCCTCGTGGGGGCGGGGGCGGAAGGAGCGAGAGTGGCGGCGAGCGGGCGCACAGTCGCAGCTTCTCGATGAAGGAGCGGCGCGAAGGAGGAGACGACTGGTCGGCGCGGATTGCAGCAGAGGTTGCGAGTGAGAGCCCGAGGGGAAGAATCGGGGCGAGATCTCCGGCGCCCGAGGGGAGCTGGCGGCTGATGAGCGCGCGCGGAGGGGTGCGGGGAAATAGCAGTACGGATCTCTCGGGGTATGCGCGGATGCGGGGGGACGGCGCGGCGGAGGCGGCGGCGTCGGGAGGCGAAGAGGACTCGGCAGACGACTCGGAGATGGACGAATGGGGGAGATCGGGGGGAATGGGGGCGAACGGAGAGGGAGAGGATGAGGAGGACGAGGGAGAGGAGGAGGAGGACGACGAAGAGCCGGAGACGCTTTGGCAACGAAGCAGAAGCAACACCCGACTGAACAGCAGCGGCGGAAGCGGCGGAGGCGGCGGGGGTGGCGGGGCCGACTGGGACGGCGGAGAAGTGACAATCAGGGTTGGGTCCAAGTGGTTTCCTATTTCCACGTTAGCGTCGGTTCCGCCGTCGCAGTCGCAGTTGCAGTCGCAGTCGCAGTTGCAGTCGCAGTCGCAGTCGCAGTCGCAGTCGCCGTCGCCGTCGCCTGCCGTCGCGGGCAGCTTCCACGATCGCGTGCACCTCGCGGAGGAACGACACAGGCAGCTGCAGCTCCAGCATCAGCAACAGGAGAAGAAGCAGCGAGAGCAGCAGCAGCAGCAGGAGGAGGAGGAAAAGCAGAAGAAAGCAGACATAAGCAGGGTGCGCTCCTTCCTCGAAACTCTTCAGCGACCGAAAACTGCGCCTGCCTGTCGAGCAGCAGATGCTGCCGTGAGTGGTGGTAGCTGTAGCAGCGGGGTTGAGAGCACGAACAACGGGAACGGCAGGAATAATGCCGTTAGTAGCGCCGCTTCAAACGGCGCCTCGAGAGGCAAAAGCGGCAGATCCTACCAGCAGAGTAACCTGAGCCACCGGCAAGACGTCGACGGCTCGAATAGGCACGGCGGTAGCCTTATGCGCCTCGAGAGCGACACGTCGGACGACGGCGGCGCTGACGTGGCGGAGTGTATGGACAGCAGCAGCACGGACGGCGTCGGCGGCGGTGCCGCCGGCCGTCGCGGCGGGTCGAACAGTAGCGACAGCAGCAGCGACGGCAGCCCGCGATCGGCGGCGGCGACGACGGAGGACGTGTGGGTGCTGTCGAAGCAGGTCGCCGTGCTGCAGCAACAGCTGGCCGACGCTTCCGCCGCTAACTGCGAGCTACTAGGTAAGGACCAACGGAGCGCGCGCACGAGTGATGTCATGTCGTCCCGCCCGCCTTCGCTTGGTGATTTTAATACTTTTCTGTCTTGCCTCGTTCGCTCTCTTCCGCCTTACCCTAATCCGTCGCCTCTCCCATGGTACTCCTTTTCGTCGTCTGTGCGCCGTAGATCGCGTGGAGCTCAAGTCGCAGGCTCTAGCGGAGGCCGAGGCGCGTCTTAAAGACATGCAGCAGTCGCTGCGCGGAATGGAAACCGCGGCTCGCGACGTGGAGGCTAAGCTGCGCGACGCGCGGTCGGAGGTGCACGCGCTGCGGGAGGCGCAGGCGGAGCGTGACGCGGCCTGCGCGGAGCGCGACGCGATGGCGGCGGAGATGGAGGCGGCGCTGAGCTCGTGGTCGCGCGCTCTGGAGGAGGCGAAGGACGCGCGCGACGAGGCGCGAGAGGCGGCGGAGGCGGGCGCCGCGGCGCGGCAGAAGCTGGCGGAGGCGGAAGCGGAGAATAAGCGCCTGTGGCAGGTGATGGACCTGCTGATGTCGCAGCAGAAGGCGCGCGGAGGGGGCGGCGGAGCGGGAGTGGGGGGCGGAGGAGGCGGAGCAGGAGGCGGAAAAGCGCTTCTTGATGCACTAGCTAGGCAAGAGGGGGGGAACGGAAGCGGCAGCAGAGGGTATGCGGCCGGAGGAGCAGGGGCGACGGGGGTGGGGGGTGCGAGTGGCGGAGGTATGAGTGCTGCTGGGCTGCGGTCCGTGCTAGAGTCCCTGCGCGCTGCCTCTGGTACCGACTCCCACCGCTCCTCACCTGCTCGCTCCTCCTCTGCTGATTGCTACTCTCGCCCCGCAACTGCTGCTGCTGCTGCTTCTGCCTTGGCTGCTGCGGGTTCGGCTGCTAGGGCTGTCGCTGCTGCTGGTTCTGCTGGTGGCGGTGGTGTAGGTGGTGGGCGTGCCATGGGTGGTGGGGGGGGTTCTATGGACGTGCAGCAGCAGCTGCAGGCGCTACTGCTGCAACGGCAGCAGCGGCAACAGAAACAGCAGCAGCAGCAGCAGCAGCAGCAGCAGCAGCAGCAGCAGCAGCAGCAGCAGCAGCAGCAGCAGATGCAGATGCAGCAGCTGCAGCAGCAGGAACAGGGGGAGGAGCAATATTATATAATGAACAACCAGCAGCAGCAAGATTGCCAGCAGCAGCAACAGCACCAGGAGTACCAGCATCAGCACTGGCACGAAGAGAACACTTACACTGGCAGCAGCAGCAGCAGCAGCAGCAGGCCGAACAAGCCAAGCACTACACCTAGACTGTCCTCCCTCCCCACGCATGCTTACCCGCCAGGAGCGGCAGCAGGGGACTCAGTGGTGAGAGGCAGGTATGCGTCTGTGCGAGTGTCAGTAGCAGGACCAACGGCAGCGGCAGGAGGAGCAGGAGGAGCAGGAGCAGGAGGAGGAGAAGTAAGGGGCGCTTGTGGTGCGCCGGCAGTGGGACGTAGCAGCAGCGCTGGCATGGCCGGCAGTGTTGCGGGTGGCATGGCTGGTGGCTTTGGTGGCAGCAGAGTTGCTCGGCAGCAGGTGCAGCAGCGAGGGGCGGTGAGATTGGGGTACGGGGAGAGCAGTGCAGCAGCAGCAGTGGTGCCAGATGCCATGCGTGTGGCTGGGCTTGAGAAGGGCATGTTCTGTGCCTGCTAGCACACCCCCCACCCCACATGCTGACACTGCTGCTCACAGGTGCAGTTGAGCAGTCGCCTTGCCGGGCTGGTGTGCAGTGTGAATCTCACTGCTGATGCTGCTGCTGCTGCTGTGATGCTAGCTCCACGCAATACTCTCGGACGAGCAATGGAAAGAGGGAAGGACGGACGGTACTGCTGGCACAGTTACCGGTACATACACGGACTAGTAATGAGTTGTCCATAGAAAGTAAGTAGTGTGTTGGAAGGTCTAGTGCTGGTGGAATTCCTTAGGTGATATAGTTTTAAGTAGTATGCGTTGCGTAGACAGTGTATGCAAGTAATAAGTAGCTGGACGGCGTAGGTACCTTACTTGTGTTTCAAGTAGTTTTCGCTAAATGATTGTAGATCATAGCATATGTGAATCTGCTCAGATGGAAGAGAAGAATGCGAAAACCGTACAATAAAAAAGGCAGCACATTAACTTCTGATTCAAAGAAATGATGAGGTGAGGAGAGGAGAGCCGAGTAACCTATCAAGCAAGCAAGCTATTTAACCGGGCAACCCCCCTACCCATCCAGCTACCGTACACTGAGCGCACCTGCACCTGCACCTGCACTGCACGTGCATGTGCTCTATTGCTGGTCTCAGAGGAACTAAGTGAAGTGAGTCACAGCGACGGCAAACCCCACACGTCTGCCTGGTCCTTCCCCCGTCCCCCCGTCCCCCCGTCAGAGCGCTACTGCTGCTGGTCGCGGAGGAACTGGGTGAGGCGGGCTTTAAATAGGGCGGGCACGCGTGTGGGGCGGTATGCCTTGTCCAGAAACACCACCGTCGCCTGCCCCTGTAGCACCCGCTGCTCCCAGCCAAGCGTGAAGTGGAAGAGGGGAGGCGTGGTGTGGGGGGGGGGGGGGGGGGAGTGGGAGGTGGGGAGAGATGGTACAAGTGTTGAGTCTACTAAGAACCTTCCACTGCAGCACTTGCTGCGCGCAGCTGGCGTGCATTGGAAGAGGGGAGGTGGGGGGAGGGGGGGGTGGGGGGTGGGGGAGAGACTGTTTGGGGCGAGTGCGAAGGGATAAGGGGGTGAGATGGGGGAAAGAAGGTCGTGCGATGGGAAGAGGGTGGGGATGTGGACAACGGAAGGTGGTGATACTGTGGGATGGCGAGATGATTGGATGGTGGCACGATGGGATGGTAGGAATGGGGGGATGATTGGAGGGAAGCTGGGATGCTGGGATGCTGGGATGCTGGGAAGCTGGGAAGCTGGGATGCTGGGAAGCTGGGATGCTGGGATGCTGGGAAGTGCATACACACCTCCTTATCCGGCAGTCTGTATATGGTATGCTCTATGAACACTCGCGCTGCTGTCGTGCCCGACACTCGCGCCGTCACCACAAACTCATCGCCACTCTGGGTGGCGAGGTGGGAGGGGAGGGGGTGGAGGGAGGGTGGGCGGAGCATGGAAGGGAGGCATGGCTGGCATGGCTGGCATGGCTGGCATGGCTGGCATGGCTGGCATGGCTGGCATGGCTGGCATGGCTGGCATGGCTGGCATGGCTGGCATGGCTGGCATGGCTGGCATGGCTGGCATGGCTGGCATGGCTGGCATGGCTGGCATGGCTGGCATGGCTGGCATGGCTGGCATGGCTGGCATGGCTGGCATGGCTGGCATGGCTGGCATGGCTGGCATGGCTGGCATGGCTGGCATGGCTGGCATGGCTGGCATGGCTGGCATGGCTGGCATGGCTGGCATGGCTGGCATGGCTGGCATGGCTGGCATGGCTGGCATGGCTGGCATGGCTGGCATGGCTGGCATGGCTGGCATGGCTGGCATGGCTGGCATGGCTGGCATGGCTGGCATGGCTGGCATGGCTGGCATGGCTGGCATGGCTGGCATGGCTGGCATGGCTGGCATGGCTGGCATGGCTGGCATGGCTGGCATGGCTGGCATGGCTGGCATGGCTGGCATGGCTGGCATGGCTGGCATGGCTGGCATGGCTGGCATGGCTGGCATGGCTGGCATGGCTGGCATGGCTGGCATGGCTGGCATGGCTGGCATGGCTGGCATGGCTGGCATGGCTGGCATGGCTGGCATGGCTGGCATGGCTGGCATGGCTGGCATGGGCTGGCATGGCTGGCATGGCTGGCATGGCTGGCATGGCTGGCATGGCTGGCATGGCTGGCATGGCTGGCATGGCTGGCATGGCTGGCATGGCTGGCATGGCTGGCATGGCTGGCATGGCTGGCATGGCTGGCATGGCTGGCATGGCTGGCATGGCTGGCATGGCTGGCATGGCTGCATGGCTGGCATGGCTGGCATGGCTGGCATGGCTGGCATGGCTGGCATGGCTGGCATGGCTGGCATGGCTGGCATGGCTGGCATGGCTGGCATGGCTGGCATGGCTGGCATGGCTGGCATGGCTGGCATGGCTGGCATGGCTGGCATGGCTGGCATGGGCTGGCATGGCTGGCATGGCTGGCATGGTCGGCATGGCCTGGCATGGCTGGCATGGCTGGCATTGGCTGGCATGGCTGGCATGGCTGGCATGGCTGGCATGGCTGGCATGGCTGGCATGGCTGGCATGGCTTGGCATGGCTTGGCATGGCTGGCATGGCTGGCATGGCTGGGCATGGCTGGCATGGCTGTGCATGGCTGGCATGGATGGCATGGCTTCGGCAGGCTGGCATGGCTGGCCATGGCTGGCATGGCTGCATGGCTGGCATGGCTGGCATGGCTGGCATGGCTGGCATGGCTGCTGGCTGCATGGCTGGCATGGCTGGCATTGGCGCTGGCATGGCTGGCATGGGCTTGGCATTGGCTGGCATGGCTGGCATGGCTGGCATGGCTGGCATGGCTGGCATGGCTGCATGGCTGCATGGCGGCCATGGCTGGCATGGCTGGCATGGCTGGCATGGCTGGCATGGCTGGCATGGCTGGCATGGCTGGCATGGCTGGCATGGCTGTGGCTGGCATGGCTGGCATGGCTGGCATGGCTGGCATGGCTGGCATGGCTGGCATGGCTGGCATGGCTGGCATGGCTGGCATGGCTGGCATGGCTGGCATGGCATGGCTGGCATGGCTGGCATGGCTGGCTGGCTGGCATGGCTGGCATGGCTGGCATGGCTGGCATGGCTGGCATTGCTGGCATGGCTGGCATGGCTGGCATGGCTGGCATGGCTGGCATGGCTGGCATGGCTGGCATGGCTGGCATGGCTGGCATGGCTGGCATGGCTGGCATGGCTGGCATGGCTGGCATGGCTGGCATGGCATGGTGCATGGCTGGCTGGCATGGCATGGCTGGCATGGCTGGCATGGCATGGCATGGCATGGCTGGCATGGCATGGCATGGCATGGCATGGCATGGCATGGCTGGCATGGCATGGCATGGCATGGCATGGCATGGCATGGCATGGCATGGCATGGCATGGCATGGCATGGCATGGCATGGCATGGCATGGCATGGCATGGCATGGCATGGCATGGCATGGCATGGCATGGCATGGCATGGCATGGCATGGCATGGCATGGCTGGCATGGCATGGCATGGCATGGCATGGCATGGCATGGCATGGCATGGCATGGCATGGCATGGCATGGCATGGCATGGCATGGCTGGCATGGCATGGCATGGCATGGCATGGCATGGCATGGCATGGCATGGCATGGCTGGCATGGCATGGCATGGCATGGCATGGCATGGCATCCGCAGTGCGTAGAGGAGCTTGAGAGGTGAGCTTCTGAAGTCACTGACAAGCCAAGCCAGCACTCTGCTAGGAACCCCCCACCCGACCCCCCCCTTTAACCCTCCCCCCCTGCGACTCACGCGCAGGGCGTTGAGGTATTTGAGGGAGAGCTCGGCGAGGGCGAGGGCGTCCCCTGTGCGCGCCACCTCGTCCGCCGCCAGCCCTATGGACGCCAGGAACTCGTGCCGCGCTGCCACGTGTGCTCACACGTGCACGTGCCCGTGGTGGTGGTGGTGATGATGGTGGCATGGTGTCGTGAAGTGAAAGGGGTGAGTTGAAGGGATGGGTGGGAGAAAGGGGGTGGGTGGGACGAGAGAGCGAGCTGTGAGATGGAGGTGGTGGGGGAGCAATGAGAAATGCATGCATGCATGTATGGTATGGAATGATGAGTAGGTACCAGCACAAGAGCATTCCTGCAAGGCGAGGGTGAATCCACACGGGACACATCCCACCAGTTTCTCTCCCTCCCTCCCTCTCACCCGCTCCTTCGTTCCACCCCCTCCTCCTTCGCTTCTCTACCCAGCACACTCTTCCCCCAACAAACCGCTCTGCTCCCCAGGCACCCCTTCCCCCTCGGCCACAGTCCATCTGCAGCGGGTGGGGCAGGGCAGGGCAGGGCAGGGCAGGGCAGGGCAGGGCAGGGGTGCACCGTGCTGGCAGTAGCTGGCGTAGGTGGCGTTGTTGACGACGCGGTACTGGTCCAGCTCGTAGTCGCGCACCTTCATCGCCACCGAGTATGGCTCCCGCATCCTGGTCGCAGCAGCGGCAGCAGCAGCGGCAGGGTCACGGGACACGGGGCACGGGGCACGGGTAAGGGGTAAGGGACAGGGGAGAATATGGGGAGGCAGGCGAGTGAGGAGGTAGGTAGGAGGTGGGTGGGAGAGGAGAGCGGGGAGAAGGCAGAGAAAGGGACAGAGGGGGAGGCAGTCCGGACATTGTCGTTCGGCTTCTCGTCCTTCCACTCCGCGCATAACATTCTCTTCCATCCAACCACTGCATCCCTCAACTCCCTCACGCACTGCCTCACTCCCTCGCTTCCTCCCTCACTCCCTCCCTCCCTCCCTCACTCCCTCGCTTCCTCCCTCCCTCCCTCCTTCGCTCCCTCCCTCCCTCCTCCCTCCCCCACTCACTAACTCACTCACTCACTCCAGGCTGCCGAAGAGCTTCGCGACTTGGAGATCGACTCCCCCCTCGGCCCCATCCCCGCCCTCCGCCCTCACGGCCACGCGCGCTGGTCTACATCCCCCGCCAATGCCGCGGACGGCCGCGGGGAAGCCGCGCGGAGGGCGGAATTCCGCCGGCGATGAGCGGGAAGGTCTGAGCGCCGATTGGGGGGAATGCGACGGGGGAAGGGGAGTGAGTGCAGCGTGCGCCGATGCCTGTGCGGCGGAGAAAAGGCGCGGGCTGTTCGGGGCGAACGAAAGGCGGAGGGAGGCGCGCACGGGGGAGACGGCGGAGGCTATCCGGGGAAGGGGAATGCCCGCCATGTGGCAAGGCTTGGCGCTGGGCTGGGGAGGCCGAAGAGGAAACTCGACCCAACGTGGTAGCTGGGAGAGGTGGGGCGGAAGGACGTGTTGAGAAATTGGATTACCAGGAGGGGAGGGGGTCGTGTGATTGTGGGTTGGTAATGCTTGTGCGCCAGGTGTCTGTAGCGAGTACGGTATGCTTTTTTGATGGGTGCGACCTACACTTGTAGAAACGGGTTTTCTTACAACCTGAACCCTTCATCAACATCCTAATTATATTTCAAACTCGAGACATCCCCCGATCCACAGTGTTTGCCAAGCTCGTTGGTACGAATTGAGTAGGTTGTGCTGGACAACTGATTGATGTTATCTCGTGCAATGCACTGGGAGAGTGGATAAAGTGTAGGACGTTTTTCCGTTTGCACCGTGAAAATGCCAGGTGATTCGATCCAACGAACACAGCAGAGTTACTACTACAAACTCCATTTCAATGCATATAAATACATTTAGCGAACATGGCTACTACCAGACGGCCCTAAAACGTCTATAATATATTGGTCACTGATACAAGACAGGCGTCCAACGCATCAAGATAAGCTGAGAAGATGATTGGGATATGGGTGGCATGCGGGGGAGGGAACAAACCGCGCGGAGAATGGGGAAAGATGAGGGCAGACGAGGGAGAGCGGGGAGGAGGGGCGGGGCGGAATGGAAGTTTGGTTGGGGACGATTGGGTGGTGCGACCCTTATTCAGGATACCACCTTCTTGCGAAACGGACAGGAGGACCAGACAACGCGTTTCACGGCGGCGAGTATTTGCAGTCGCACAGTCGGCCCCGTGCGACGCTCAGACTCAGACGGACGCTTTGCGCTCCGCAGTAGTTTCCGACACAGTCGCGGCGATATCGCTGTCGCGCTGCACCGCAACCGTTGATTGCTTCTCAGGCGCCATCCTGCGCGCCTGCCACGAGCTGCCGGCGGGAACCGCGGCTGCAGCTTGGGACGACCTGGCGTGCGGGCGCAGACGCAGCATGGAGGAAACAAGCGGCGCGGGCACGATCACGCCGCCCATGGAGTGCACAACGACGTTCCGCGTCGTCAGCGCGTTAATATCCTTCACGGGCGCGCCCCCCGCGTAGAAGTAATGCGGGTCCATGGAGAGAACTATAGCCGATCCAGTGGAAGACGTGGCGGCGCCGTTCCAGGCGAAGAGAGAGACGCTGTGGGGGACGAAGTGGTGCAGGAGGAGCTGTCGCAGCGCCGCGCGATTCTCGGGGAGCACGAGGGTTTCGAGGCCCTCTTGAGAGATCTGTTCTGAGATGCCTGCGTTGGTGGGGGCAAGGACGGTGACGGTGTTCGCTCTCGCGATCATGCCGTCGATTTCAGGCCCAAGGTTTGCGTGCGAAAGGAGCCTGGCGAAACTGGTGTAACCGGACGTGGATAGCTGCAAGACGAAGGAGGCGTGCGCGAGAGACAGGGATAGGGACGCCAGGAGCAAGAAAGCCAGACAGCGTGCAGCCATTTGCGTCATCGTGGTGTGACCGCTCACGAAGCAAGGGTATGGAAGATGAAGTTGCTTTGATTTAGTAAGGTGGCGCAAGGGAAGAATGTCTGTTGCTTTCGATCCCCAAGAAGCCAATGAAAAACTTGGTTAGCTTGTCAATTAGGCTATTGATCAAAGTTATTCGAGGTGTGAACTGAATGGATGTCGGCGCGAGGGGTAGAGTTGAGTCAGGGACGGACGCTACTCGCGGACACACGCGCTCATGTTGCGTAGTATTGGCGGGAATTCTGAGAATGTTTTTTTCTTCCAGGGGTGCAACGCATGGCCGACGGTTTCGCCCCGACTTCCGTGCTTGGCGTTGATGATGGGTGCTGCTGCATGTACGGTTGAGCGACGGAGACGGGAATAACGCACACAAAGAAAAGTGTACACCCTGCCTGCTGCATAGAACTTCACGATGCACTCCTGAACAGTTTTGGAAAAATCTGCGCTTCGGACTCCCGCTCAATTCAGCAGACATTCTTGGCGAATCGAATTGGGCGGAGGAATTCCTGCGGTTCAGATTGGACACCGTCCATCGCCGTGTGCAACGGAGAAACGAGCAGGTTCTTTCTGGAAAGCATTTCCCCCCGTGGTCAAACCCAGTCTCTCCTGGCCAATTTCCTGAAGATGAAAGCTGCACTTGTGTACTGTGTATGGAATTTCGCCTGCGCGTTTCCCGGATACTTGCAGTCTGCAACCCATATGCATTTCACCGACAGCGAATGCCTGGGGAATGTGTGGACCTGCTGAAACTGCGCCCCATTTTGCAACATCTTCGTTATAGTACACACAAAGAACTCTCAATCTTAAGATACACAAATTGTAATATGATGCGTAAGATTTATAGCTTGACGCATGTGATAAGAGAATCCAAATCCTGTCTCCCTAATCACTTGCCCCACATCTTGACATTCGAGAAGAAAATATGCATAGGATTATAACATTCCACCACGTATCTCTATTATCTCGTATGTATATTCATAACGAAGTACTCTGCAAAATGCTCACAGATATTACGGAGATAGTTTTGGGCCGGCACAGCCTCCTAAAATTAGGGCCTAGGCCAAGCGGCAGTCTTGATTCCAACGCAACACAAAAAAACGGTGGATTTCTTTCTCCGAATTTCCGGAGTCGCCGCGACGACGTGGATACGCAGCCATGAACCGCTATGGGTAGCACGCGAAATTAGTGTCCGTTACTGCCGTCTCATCGGGCAACACGGCGCCGCGCAAGCAAGTTTGAGTATTCCTACGAGCTGCGCCTCAGTCGAACAGGCAACTCTGGCTCGTGGCGGCTTCCAACCCGCAACGCGAGCCAATCCAGTGCCTGCGATCGCGGTGGGGGAAACCATCCCTTCGAGGAGTCTCAAAGCGCGCATCCGCCAGGCGAGCGCCAGTGCATTCGCTCCAGCGGTGCATTCGCCGCGCAAACGGGCATCCGCGCATTGGCGGGGCCGTATCGACATCCCGTCACGTCTCGTCTCCTCTCGTCTCGTCTCGTCGCCTTGGGGTGTCGGCATTCGGTCGCAATGGCGCGGTTGCGTGGCTGTGCGCTCGTGGCGGTGATGCTGCTCGCTGCCGTCGTGGCGGGCAGTCGCTGTGCCTCTGCGCAAAAGAGCAACCTCTTAGGTACGCTGCTGTGCCGCGCCGTGTAACGCTGTGGTGTGCTGCTGCGTGTGTGCGCGCGCGTGTGTGTCCGCATGTTCATGCGCTTCCTTCTGTGTGTGTGTGCGCGAGCATGTGTGATGTGTATTCCGGTTCCCCCATGCCATGCCATCCATGCCACCCCACCCCACCCCACCCCACCCCACCCCACAACACCCCACGCCACCCCAACCCACACGGGAGCAGGCGAGGTGATGGGGGTGCTGGCAACAGAATGGTCCAACAGCGACCTAGCATCGTTCACATGCAAGACCGCCCCGGACGTGCTCCTCTGCAACGACCAGGGCCAAGTGGTCTCCATGTACGCGCTGCTACGCCCACTCCACTGCCCACTCCACTGCCCACTCCACCCCATGTCCGTGCCTAGTCAGTGAGCACAGCATGGGGTGCATTCCTAGTCACTGCCACACCATGCACGTGCCAGACGTTCAGTTCAAGCCTGCGCCGCACTCCCTGACACCTCTTGCTCTCCACTTCCCCCCACCCACCCACCCCATCTCTCAACGCCCCTCCTCATGCTCTTGCTCTCCTACTCCACCCCCAACCATGCGTGCTGGAGCGACGAGCAGGCAGCTGGACGGAGCAGCGAATGCGGTGACGGGGGGAGATACCTTCCAGTACCCCACCATCCCTGCGCAGATAGGCAACCTCACCACTCTCACCTACCTGTCAGTGGCCAACCTCTCCCAACTGTCGCCACTTGGCATGCTCTGCGTACTCCCCACCCCACCTGTACCTGCCATGCTCATCGCACTGTGTCACTGCTGCAGCAGCTGCTGCAGTGCACTGCACTGCCACTGCTGCCACTTCGCTGTCTTCTGCCCATGCCCATGCCCATGCCCATGCCCATGCCCACGCAGATGTCTGCATGATGGGCCATGCTGAGAGGCAGAGGAGTGGCGTGTGGAGTTACTCCTCATTCTCACAAGCATTCTTTTCTGCATGCCAGCATAGTTGATCGCCTGCTGTGCTTTGCCGCGCTCTGTCGCTGCTGTTGGTCGTTTGTGCGGCTGGCTGTTGGATGTGTGTGTGTATGTGTGTGTGTGGTTGCATGAGCAGGAGCATGTCATCCAACTCTCTCACCGGCTCTGTGCCAGACTCATTCACCAACCTCGTTCAACTGCAGTTACTGTATGCTCGCACACACACTCAGGATGCCCCTTCCACCTCTTTTGTACGCATACTGTGTGTGTGTGTGTGTGTGTCTGTGTGTGTGTTTGTGTGTGTGTGTGTGTGTGTGTGTGTGTTTTATCATTTCTTCTTGCATGCAATGAGCAGTTACGTTGCATGCACACTTGCGTGTGTGCATGAATGTATGCCCATGCACGCATGCACGCGTTCACTCACCCACCTGCACACACACTGCCATGCTCCTCTGGAAGGGACCTGAGCGCCAACTTGATGAAGATAATTTAGTCGACTAAGAAATCCACTCACTCACTCACTCACTCACTCACTCACTCACTCACTCATTTACTCACCCGCCCAGCCCACCCGCCCACCCACACATTGCGTGCTCCTCTGGCAGGGATCTGAGCGCCAACCTGATAAAGAAGCCCATCGATGCCATCATGACCCTCTCTGCTCTCACCTTCCTGTGAGCACCCCTCCCTCCTGCACTGCGCCCGCACGCAACCTTTGACTTGACACGCCTTGTGAGCTGGCTTAAAGCCCAAGACCCGAATTACAAAAAAAGAAGGCAAACTGTGCACAGTTTGCCTGCCGCAGCCCACAGTTTTGCCCCGCGTTGACTTGCGTTGAGTAATTCAGGTCTTGGGCTTTAAGAAACAGTCCCCATTTCCTGCTCTCACGTTCTTGCGATGCCAGCAGCCCCCCGCTCTCTCTCTCTCTCTCTCTCTCTCTCTCTCTCTCTCTCTCTCACTCTCTCTCTCTCTCTCTCTCTCTCTCTCTCTCTCTCTCTCTCTCTCTCTCTCAAATGGTCCTTTGTATTAATTCAGCAGGGGGCACAGACATGCAGTGTGACTCGTGGTTCCCTTAGACCTTCCGACCCATTAACCCATCCCTCTGACCCTCTCCCCCCCCCCCCTTAGTGCCCCTACCCCTCCAGCGTGTGGAGGATGTCCCCTAGGTGCAGCGGCCATGGGTCCGCTGCCATCTGGGGGTGCGCTGCCTCAATCCCAGCCCTGGCCTTGGTGTGCAGGGCATTCGCCTGGGAGCGCTGGAGGGCCACTGACCAGCGTTGGCTGAAGTGGCAGGCCATCTTCTTGGCCGATTTGGCCAAGGGGTTGGCCCTGAACCTGTTCCTAGCCGCTGCTGTGGCCAGCAGCTTAAGGAACGCTGTCGTGGGGGGCGCGTTTGCCCCGTAGGTCTCGACGGCCAGGGCGCAGAACACCACGTGTTCGGTGTGCCTGTAGTAGTCCCTCTCCTTCCGCCTCTGTGCCTCCCTTGCAGCCCAGCCTGGGGGTTTGCGGGCTGTCGGGTCTCGGTTCTGCAGCACAGGGTCAGTGATAGTAGTGTCTGTGATCCAAGTCTCTCCACTGTCCGGGTCGCGTACAATCACATCTGCCTTCTTCGGGTCATCCGGTGGTGAGTACATTGCATTTTCCAGGTATACCACCAGCTGCGCCTCCCTCGCCATTTTAGCCACGGCGAAGGCCAGCTGGTTGTGTGCGCGCGTTCTGTCCGGACCTGTGCTGCAGCGGAGTAAGTGGTTGGGTAGGCTGCAGTCGGCCACGAGCTCTCCACACTCGCACACGGTAGGTACATTCTGTCGGATGCCCATGCGGAAGGCCAGGGCTGTTCGGAATTGCCCTGGTGAGAAGCAGAGGTCTGGTGTCAGGGGTAGGGCTTGCAGCCATGCTCCCGCTCCCTCGCCTCTCAGGCTGACGAGGCGGAGCGTGTGGCCCATCTCGGGGGCTGACCTGATTGAGCGTGATTCCTCTGTCAGGGCGTCGGCCTTTGCCGCGTGCACCTCCTGAGAGAGGGCGCGCTGAAGCTGGTCTTGGGACGGGGTTTCTTGCTCCTCACGGAGGTGTTGCAGCGCCAGCGGCGGCAGTCGTCCCTCCATATCTTGGATGGTGACCGAGTGTGCTGCAGACGGCTGCAGGGCGTTGCTGTTGCGCCCCAGTGCCGCGGTTGCTGGTAGGTCAAGTGAGCGGAGCAGGCGTAGCGCCTCTGTCGTTGAGGCCAGGTAGGCCGGAGCTGCTTCTGTTGTGGGGTCCGTGAGGCCCAGTCCGCCTAGGGCTACTGAGAGGGTTGCTTGGCGGATGAGGAAATTGAACTCGGCTTCGCGGCGGGGTGGTTGAATGCTGGCGGCAGTCAGGGCGGTGTTGAGCAGTTCAGCGCACCACGCGTGCCATTCCGAGAGGGGTAGGGCATCTGCTGGGGTGGTGCGCAGCAGGTAGCCGATTCTGCGGCTGATGCAGCGGGACAATAGCAGGAGGGCATGCTGTGGATGGATGGATGCTAGGGAGCCTAGGGGTGCCGCTGCGTCTGTCAGAGTGCTGCGGACTAGGTCAGAGCAGAAGCGCTGTGACCCCACAGGGCTTCCCAGCACCCGTACCCCCTCGTGGGTGAGGGGGAGGCCCTCTGGGAGCTCGTCCCCTTCAAGCGGCGTCGTGGACCACGCCGACGACTTTCTGAGGTTGCAGGTGAGGCCATCCTGGGCTAGCAGCGGCGTCAGCAACCTTAGCGCGCCGAGCGTTGCTGTCGCCGGTCCGATCATGGTGATGTCATCTGCGTACGCTAGGATCGTGACTTCTGGGTGCTCTGCTGCTGTGCGTCTGAGGTGCTGCTGGATTGATGCCGCGAACAGCAGGGGTCCGAGGGGGTCCCCCTGCCTAACTCCCCTTCCGCTGGTGAGTGCCGTTGTGCTCAAGCGTGGATCGGTCAGCAGCTGTGAAGGCGTTGCGTAGAAGGAGCGAGTGAAAGGTATGAGCGGTGCTAACGGGGTGTTGGTGAGTGCGTTGAAGAACGCTTTCCTCTCTACGGAGTTGAGAGCGTTTTCAATGTCAAGTTGGAGGACTAGGCTGGATGGTTGTGAAGTGGTGAGGTCTCTGACTGCGTGTATAACGAACTCAGCTCCGCCTGGGACTGCCACGCCGAATTGCTGGGGTAAGAAAAATCGCCTTGTTTCTCCTTGCAGTTCCGAAAGTGCCACCTTTGCTGCCAGCCGAAGCAGGGACTCCCCTATCGCGATAGGGCGTACCCCCCCCCCTGGTTTCGCGAAGGCGATGAGGCGGGATGGCGAGAGTAGTGCTGCAACCTCGGTGGAGAGATTCGTCGAGAGAAGGTGTGTTACGGCGGAGTGCAGGTGCCCTAGCACTTCGATGTTACTTAGGGCTGGGTCGCGGTAGTGTTCAAATGTTGACCCTGATGGACCAGCCCCAACTCCGCTAGGGCAATCCCCGAGGACGTCTGAGAAACGTTCCGTGGTGCACGAAAATTGCGTGGGTGTTGTGTAGGTGTGGACCCAGTCGGGCAGCTCAATTTGGGGTTGGGGGTGTTTCAATTCCAACTGCTGCAATGTTGCAATCGTCGCAGGGGCAGCTGGCGAGGGTTGAAGGGCTGCCAACGCTTTTCGCAGGTTACCCCGTTTCACCAACCCCTCCACACGTGAGCAGATTCCCAGGGGGTCATTTTGGTGCTGAGGTGGCTCAGCTTGGTGCAGGGACCCCACGTAGTCACTGTACAGCTGGTTCCAGTGGCCACATCTGAATAGGTGCATCTGTTCTCGTAGCACCTTCCACCTAGAGCTGGACCTCCTGCTAAGTCGTAAGGTGAGACGTGGCAGGAACATGAGGACCCGCCACGCTCCCGCGCAGTTTGGCAGTTTAGAGATCCGTAAGAGGGCGGCCAGCATACAGGTGGAGTAGTCGCTTAGTATCTGCGGCGGCAGGCGGCGGACGATAGGCAGGTGAGTGGTCGACGTTAGGGTTGAAGGGTCCCAGCTCATCGCGATCTCAAAGAGATCCTCCCTCGATGCCAGCTGGGACGCTGACAGGGCTTGGTCTGGAGGGGGTTGGGGTCTGCGGTTCTGTCGGCGGCTAGAACCTCTCTCCTGCTGCTGCGCCTGCTCCTCCCCCGCTTCCGCGAGAGGTGAGTCGAGGTTGTCAGGTTGCCTCAGATCTGACGGTACATATTCGTCGTCGCTCCCCTCTGCGTTTGTATCACCGATTCTCACTGCTTGCGCTGTCGTTCCTCCTCTCCCCCCGCGTCTAGCGAACGACTGGCGCGTGATTCCGCCGGCTCCCCCAACCAGATTGGGCTCGGTAGTTGGCGCGGATTCCCCCTCGCCGCTTGCCCTGCACTCCGCTGACCTCCGCGCGCTCCTCGACGCCCGCCTCTCCCCCGCGTGCTTCCTCGTCCGCTCCTCGGAGTGGCTGCCACAGGTGCCGCCTGTTGCGCCTGGGAGATCGGCGTTGTCGGCTCCTCTTGTGTCAGTGGAGCGCCCTGCGCGCTAGCCCATGGATTTCCTTGGCGCTCTGGGCCGTGACTGCACCGCGGAGAGCGATCCCGCTCCCCGTCCGCTTCCTCCTGCGCGCCCAGCCGCGAGCGTGCCTGTTGCTCCGCCGGCGTCCGCTGATCAGATTCGCCGCCGCTTCGAGGATCAGCGGCGCGAGTTGGCTCCGCGCGGGGGCAGGTCCTCGTCACCGCGGGAGCCCCTGCGCGCGGTGTCCGTCGCGCGCTCCGGCGCAGAGGCTGTGGCGCACCCGGAGCGTTCGCCTCGCCGTCGTTCATCGGCAGCTCGCGACGATAAGCGGGAGAGCCGCCGCGGCGATCGTCACGGTGTGGTTCGTTCGCCGCTGTCACCTCGTTCGCCTCGTCGCGTGGCGTCGCGGAGCCGGTCCCGTGACCGCCGCTCGCATCGTCATCGTTCGCCCGCTCACCGTTCATCTCGTCAGCGATCGCCTGCCCGCCAGATGTCTGGGCATCGGCCCCCAGCTCCGCGTTCGACCCCTCCTGCAAAGCGCCAGCGGCTCTACTCTCCTCGTCGCGGGGACCGTTCCCCTGGCCGCCAGCGTCAGCAAGGCCCATCTCGCCCGCAGTCGCCTGTGCGCTCGAACGCAAGTGGGCGTGCGCGTCGTGGGCGACGGGGAGGTTATGGTCGCGGCGGAAACGCGCGTCCAGCGCCGTCCGCAGTGGAGCGCCGACTTCTGGATAGGCTTGATGACGTGGAGAAGGAGCTTCGTCGCTCGCGTGCGGGGTCGGCGTCACCATCAGCTCCTCGAGCTGTTCCCGTCGTCCCTCTCTCCGCGCTCCTGCCCCACAATCCTTTTGGATCCCCGGCGCGCTCAGAGCGGCCGCTGCCTGCGGGGATGGGCTTCGTAGGCGCTGGTGGCGGGCCGCCGTGGGCTCAGTTTGCTCCGCCGTGTCCTCTTCCTGCTCCGCGCGATCTCGTCGTGTCATCTCACCGTGCCCGCACGTCTGTGTTTCCTCCGCCGATGAAGAAAGTTCCCACGGCGACCCTGGCCCGCCTATGGTCGCTGGCGGCGTCCCTGCAGAGCCTTGAGCGGATTCTCCAGGAGTCATATGACTCCATGCCGGTGAGCCCTCCGAGCAGGTTCTCTCAGAAACCGCGAGCTGATTGTCATGCGGCGGCGTTAGCGCTATTCGCGCTCGTAACGCCACTGCAGGTAGAGCCCTCGCCGGGAGCAACCTCGGCCAGCCAGCTGGCTGACTCGGCCCTGGCTCTGAGGACGCTTGTAGCAGGTCCTGGTACTCCTGTTGACGTTGTAGGCGCCACCGTGTTAGTGGTCCGCCAGTTGTGGTTGAACACGAGCGGAATGCTCGCTGCGGTAGACGCGGACCGCATGTAGGCGCTCCCCCCTTGCGCGTGTAGACCCGTTCCATCGTCGTCTTGCTAAGTGTTCTTGCTTGCCTTGCTTGTATCGGTTGCCTAAGCTACTACTGCTTGTTGTTCCCCCTTGCCATCCCTAACGCGCGGCCGAAGGCCGCGCTCGCGAGCGCCGGCGGCCGAAGCGCCGAAATTTCCAGCACTAACTGAAAGAATGAGAGATGGAGAGGCCGCCGTGGCCTTAAGTACTCATGGCAGAGGGCAGAAAGCAGAGGGCAGAGGGTAGAAGGGGAGAGGCTAATCCTCTCTCTCTCTCGCTCTCTCTCTCTCTCTCTCTCTCTCTCTCTCTCTCTCTCTCTCTCTCTCTCTCTCTCTCTCTCTCAGCAGCACGCACGCACGCCCAACGCCACACTCACTCATGCTGTTCCTCTCTCACAACTACCGAGCATATGTGCTTGCTGGAGTAGAGGTGGTTTGCTGGAGCGAAGGTGTGCTGTGTGGTACCCCACACAGTGTGCTGTGTGCTGTTCTGTGCTGTGCTGTGGTGCGGGTGGTGGCAGGAACGTGAGTTATAACCTCATCAGGGCACCACTGTCGCCAGGCATAGCCAACCTGCAACAACTAGTATACCTGTACGTGCTCCACACACGCTCCACACACAATCCACACAACATCCACACACAGTCCACACACACTCTCTATGCGGCCGTGCAATGCCGTCACTCATCACGCCCTGCATGCTCCTGGCCACTCGCCACCACGCTCCCTCTGCACCTGCTCTCCTCTTCCCTCCCTGTACAGCACACCCACATTCGCCTCCCCGCTCCTGCATTTCTGACGACTCTTGAGTCGACTCAAACCTCTTCCCCGTACAGTACACCACACCCGCGTCCGCCTCGCCTCTGCATTTCTGCATGTATTCCATCAACCCATAGGGCCTGAGCTGAGCGTTTTGTGCGTGCTCGTGCTTGCTCATCCACACTGGTGCGCTTGCGCGAGCGAGCAGGGACACTTCGGGGAACAACGTGACAAAGGTGGACGCCCTCTCCACCCTCACCAACCTGCAATCCCTGTGAGGGGGAAGAAAGAGGAAGGAGGGAAGGGGAACTAGCACGGGTCATGCGCGCCTGTGGCTGGAAGCGGCAGGCAGCAATCACCGGTTGTTTGTGCCATTCGTACCAAGAGAATGCTGGCATGCCACGTTCTGCTGCAGGAATGCTTGTGTGCGGACCTCTGCGCGCCGCTTAAACTGCAAGCGAATGCTGCTAGCATGCCACGTGCTGTGCTGTGCAGGACCGCTTGCTTGTGTGCCTTCCTCTGCAATGCCACCCACCCAGTGCAGTGCAGTGCAGCCTCCCCACACCTGCCCAGTGCCCACACTCCCTCTGCACGATCCGCAACATGGGGCGGGGATCTTAGCTAGCTGGTGTGCTCGCGCTACCGCACAGCTCATTTGACGCACATGTGCGTTTGTGAACTCCGCCCTGATGCTGGCAAGACGTTGTTGTTCCTCCCGTTTTGCTGTTCTGCCTGTGTGCCTGTATGCCTGTATGCCTGTATGCCTGTATGCCTGTATGCCTGTGTGCGTGTATGCCTGTATGCCTGTGGGTGGGAGATGCAAATGCACAGGATAATTCAAGAATGCGGGATAGGCCCTGCGCCTCTAACCATTTTCACCCCGTTGACAGCATTACAGGACTTGTGCGTACACACACACCCTCCTCTCTCAACCCCTGCGTGCTTTCTCAAACGGTCATAGTATTAGGTACCTACATGCTGCAGATTGGGGACGTCACGTTTAAGGGAGTTTACGTTTAGGGGAACTAACGTTAAGTGGACTTATCGTTTAGGGGACTAGGAGAGTCTACATCTGGGGGGTTCTACATGTGGGGGAGTCTACAAGCAAGGAAGCTCTAACAGGAGCTCTCTCCTCTCCCTCCTACAACACTACAGCAAAGCATTCCCCAGGTGAGAGCTCTTTCTCATTCCTTCTCTCCTTACTTGTCTCCTTCCCTCTCGCCTTTCCTCTCTCCCTCCATCTCCCTCCATCTCCCTTTCCCTCCCTCTTTCTCGCCTTTCTTCTCTCATTCCCTTGCTCTTCCATTTTCGAAGGGTCACAAAGAATGGCGTCGCAAAGCTCTCCCTTGCGTGTGTTGCTGTTGACATGACTACACAATGAACTCCCCCGTGTGCGTGCGTGCACAGAGTTCTGTACGACAACTCGTTTGAAGGCTCTCTTGCTGCCCTCTCAACACTCACTAGCCTACAACACCTGTGAAATCCTCACCTCACCTCACCTCACCTCACCTCACTGCACCTCACCTCACCTCACCTCACCTCACCTCACCTCACCTCACCTCACTGCACCTCACCTCACCTCACCTCACCTCACCTCACCTCACCTCACCTCACCTCCAACACCTGTGTGACCCTCCCCCATCACCCGTTTCCCATTGGCCTGTCACCCGTACCCCTTCCCCACTCATTCTCACACCACCACCACTCACTCACGAACAATTACCTGCAGTAGCTTACAGCACATGCCATCGCCCATTCGCCTCGTATGCTGGATGAACTGATGAGACTGTGCACGCCCGTCCGTCTGTCCGTTTGTTTGTTTGTTTGTTTGTTTGTTTGTTTGTTTGTTTGTTTTTGCTCCTCGCTGTGTCTCTCTTTCACTACTGGAGTTCCCCTTTGGCAGGAACTTGGGCTCCAACAATATAGGACCAGACATACCATCCACCATCTCCCGCCTCTCCAAGCTCTCCTACCTGTACGCACGGCGCATCACACACACACACACACACACATGGCCAAAGGGTGCAGAACAAACAAAAGTTGCGGATGCTCCAGCGTACCTATTGGTTCTCTGAGTGAAGACAGTAGCACAGCACACTCGTGAGGCTCCTGATGAGGTCACCCTGTTGTCAGTGGTTGCATTGTTGCTCTGCTGGTCGGCTCTCTCCTGATGGGTGGTTGTTGCTGTTGTCGGTATTTGAGCGAGCCATGAACATGGCGATTGGTCGGAAAGGAACTGACCACATGCCCACATGCCCACACGCCCACATGCCCGCAGCCTTCATGCCCACATACCCACATGCCCGCATGCCTGCATGCCTGCATGGCCACATGCTTCATGCCCACATGCTTCATGCCCACATGCCCACGTGCCCCCATGCCTGCATGCCCTAATGCCCTGATGCCACCATGCTCACTCCGTTACTGCCGCGCCTTCCACACACGTGTCTCTGAACTGAAGACAAAACCGTGCCACGCAGCCATTTATTGATGAAGCTCGGTGTTTGTTACACACGCACACACACATGCACGCACGAACACGCGCATTCTCCCCCTCACCCCCCCACCCCACACACACATTCTCCCCATTTTAACAGCGATCTTTCATATACTCTCCTGAGTGGCCCCATCGACCCGCTCACAACCCTCCCTGCACTGAAAGACCTGTCAGTATTCTTGCTCGTGCGTGCTGCTTGCGGTCACACCGCACTCTTTATATGTGCACATCTATCCATCCATCTATCCATCCATCTATCCATCCATCCATCCATCCATCCATCCATCCATCCATCCATCCATCCATCCATCCATCCATCCATCCATCCATCCATCCATCCATCCATCCATCCATCCATCCATCCATCCATCCATCCATCCATCCATCCATCCATCCATCCATCCATCCATCCATCCATCCATCCATCCATCCATCCATCCATCCATCCATCCACCCATCCAGGTGCATCGCTGTGCTCTTGCTCCCGCTGCTGCACGCAGGTTCCTATTCAACACCGCTGTATCAGGCTCTTTTCCTGAGTCCATCTCACGCCTGTCTCACCTCTCCATGCTGTGAGCCATGCAACTGCCGTGCAACTGCCACCACACTACCACCACCAGTGCCACTACCTCTCCTCTCTTCTCCGCCCCTTACTGCCACCACCAGTGCAGTGAGGAGCGAAGAGGAGGGTAACAGAGTACCCTCCTCTCCGCTCCAATCTATGCATGCGTGCTCTGGTTTCTAACCACGCACACACTAATAACGTAACTCATTCATTTACTTCGTTCTCTACATTTCGTGCAATCTTCGACTTCAACCCGCTGCGTCATCCCTCTTCCCACCGGCATTCCTGCCACACCTCCAGGGTGATCAGCAGGACCAACTTCACGGGCTCCCTTCCTGCATCCCTAGGCCAGATGCTCAGTCTCACCTACTTGTGAGCTCACATCCCATTCGTTTCAGTGCGCCTCAACCACGCTGTTTTGAGGCCTCGAGATTCCTCACCGCGTTGAGTTGCCTCTGCCCCCTAGCAGCTGCACCAACGTGAATCTTCACAGACAGAACACAGCCAAGGTAGCTACTAAAGCGAATCTTCACATCAATCGACGAAACACACAGACAAACAAACCGGGTGCAACGCTTGCCAGCAAAGGTTTAGAGTGCCATCTTGCATGAACTGAGGTGACTTTTGAGTCGACTCAAAAGTCGAGTCGACTCAAAATTCGAGTCGACTCAAAAGTCGAGTCGACTCAAGAGTCACCTTGCCAGCAAAGGTTTAGAGTGCCATCTTGTATGCACTGAACCGCAACGCAAGGTGCCCGCTCACAACTCGTCAGAGTTGCTGTGAAGCCATTTCCGTCCATTTATCCCCTGCCTGCCGTGTGTCTCCTCCTCTCCTCCCTCGCGCCCAGTTACCTGGATAAGACAACCATGGTGGGGTCGCTTCCAGCAGCCCTGGGTAACCTCACTCGCCTTCAGCAGATGTAAGGCTCGTGCTGTGCTGTGCTGTGCTGTGCTGTGCTGTGCTGTGCTGTGATGTTGTGCAGTCCAATGTGGTGTGATGTGATGCAGCTCTGTGGGAGCCGTCGTTGTACCGGCCGTTCTCCCATCTCGAAAGCCATCGATTCTCGTTCATGCCGCAGCACTTCCACTCCACCAAGTCAACAGCGCGGATCACAGGATGGTGAGCTGGTGGCTGAAATCTTGGATGATCTGAAGGCGGTAGTGTTCTGTGTTCCTTTCACTCCCCACGCTCCAATCAAAAGACGCTTGCTGCCACGCTGCCTGCCCTTTCTTCCAGTCGCATCATTGCTTCCTCCTTGTGCTTCCCTCTGCCGTTCTTGCAATATACTCGTCTCAAAAGGCATTGTGTCACTCTGTTTTACCTTCTCCACTGCCCACCTTCCACCACTCCCCTCCTCTCATCTAAATTCCCTCCTCTCGCCTCTCCACTCCTCTCCTCCCCTCCCATCCCCTCCCCTCCCCTCCCCCCCCCCCTCCCTTTCCCCTCCCCCCCCCCTCCCTTTCCCCTCCCCTTCCCTCCCCTCACCTCCCCTTCCCTCCCCTCCCCTCCCCTCCCCTCCCCTCCCCTCCCCTCCCCTCCCCTCCCCCCCCCCCCATTCTTTCCTTGCTTCTCACAGCTCGTTTGAGCCCATGAGCAACACGGTGGGGCCAAAGTGCGGCAAGGGGGGAGCGTGCGTGGTGAATCAGACGGCAGAGTCCGCCTTCTGCAACTCCTGCCTGGACTTCTGCATCTCCTGCTCGCCCCCGGGCCTCTGTGCTGGCTGCAAAGGTGCGTGTGGGTGAGTAGGGATGAGCATGGGCCAATCCCGTGTGGTCAAGACGGCGTTTCTCTAACCCACACCATAAACGCTACGAGATTGCACCCCTTATTTCCATGAATATCGAGTGAAAAATCAAGGGTGGTAAGGCTGTACTGAATGGCAATTCGTTTGACGTCTCTTCCCTTTCCCTTTCCGTTTGTGTTTTTCTTCTAGACACGCGCTGGCACAGAGCACACAGACCTTCTGCCCCCACCTGCACCCTTCATTTCCCCCTCTCCATTCTCCCTGCATCCATGTCTCTCCCCTTGTCAGTGTCTCCACCCCAGCCACCGCCACTACCACCAGCGAGCAGCGGCAACAGCAGCAGCAGCAGTAGCAGCGGAAACGGCGGTGGTGGCTTATCGACGGGGGCAATCATAGGCATCGTGTGTGGGGTGGTGGTGCTGCTGCTCGCACTGCTGCTCGCTGCCCTTTTCTTCCTCTACCGGAGGAAGAAGGTCTCTCGCTTCGGTGAGCCCTCTTGCTTAGCAAAGGAGCATTTAACATCTCTCGCATTGGTACAACCTGCGCGCTTCAGACAAGACGACATCTAGTTTGCACACATACAGGCAGGCACGGGGCACTTTGGTAGAACCTCGCTTGCTCGCATATTGGTGTCCCTGGTGTCCCTGGTGGTGTCCCTGGTGGTGTCCTTAAGCACACAGCCTCGTTTCCCTATGATCATTGTCACTCGCTTGCATCATCACTCCCACTGACACTATCACCACTGCCAATACCACCACCACGGCCATGCAGGAGCATTGGTGGCGGGCGTGTGTGTGGAGTATACAATGAAGGAGATGCAGCAGGCCACCAACAACTGGGCGGACGCCAACCTGCTGGGGTCGGGGGGCTTTGGAGACGTGTACAAGGGCGTGTCGCCTCAAGATGGCACCACGCTGTGGGCTGTGAAGCGCGCCAAAGTGATCACCAACGACTTCCAGCGGGAGGTGCGTGCGTGCGTGGGTGGGAGTGTGGGTGGGTGCATTGTCTTGTCTTGAAAAACGAATGAGCTGGCCATTTGAAAGCAAACCAGCTTTGCTTGCGATGCTTTCAACGCAGGAGAGCCAGAGAGCTGTGGCGCACGCATGTCATGTGAGGGATCTGCATCAGCCCCTCACATGCCCCTCATGTCTCGTGCTTAATCTCCAGTGTGTACCCACACGGCACAGGTGCACGAGATGGCAACGAAGCACCACCCCAACTTGGTGCGCCTGCTGGGCTACGCCACGTGTGGGGACCTGCGGGAGCGCATCGAGCAGATCCTCGTCTACGAGTTCATCTCCCATGGGGACCTTGACAAATGGCTCAGTGCAGGTGGGGGGTGTATGATTGCATGACACTGTGCAGTGGTCCCCACTGCGGTTACCAAGGCGTTTCTCTCCTCATCCCCGCATCCTCGGAAAACCTGACCTCAAACCTCACCTCAAACCTGACGTCAAACCTGACCTCAAACCTGACATCAAACCTGACGTCAAACCTTACCTCAAACCTGACCTCAAACCTGACCTCAAACCTGACATCAAACCTGACGTCAAACCTGACGTCAAACCTGACCTCAAAACCTGACGTCAAACCTGACCTCAAACCTGACGTCAAACCTGACGTCAAAACTGACGTCAAACCTGACGTCAAACCTGTCGTCAAACCTGACGTCAAACCTGACCTCAAACCTGACGTCAAACCTGACGTCAAACCTAACGTCAAAACTTACCTCAAACCTGACCTCAAACCTGACCTCAAACCTTACCTCAAACCTGACCTCAAACCTGACGTCAAACCTGACGTTAAACCTGACGTCAAACCTGACCTCAAACCTGACCTCAAACCTGACCTCAAACCTGACGTCAAACCTGACCTCAAACCTGACGTCAACCCTGACGTCAAACCTGACCTCAAACCTGACGTCAAACCTTACGTCAAACCTCACCTCAAACCTGACGTCAAACCTTACGTCAAACCTGACGTCAAACCTTACGTCAAACCTTACCTCAAACCTGACGTCAAACCTGACGTCAAACCTGACGTCAAACTTGACGTCAAACCTGACCTCAAACTTGGCGTCAAACCTGACGTCAAACCTGACCTCCGACCTGACGTCACACCTGACCTCAAACCTGACGTCAAACCTGACCTCAAACCTGACGTCAAACCTGACGTCAAACCTGACCTCAAACCTGACGTCAAACCTTACGTCAAACCTTACCTCAAACCTGACGTCAAACCTTACGTCAAACCTGACGTCAAACCTGACGTCAAACCTGACGTCAAACCTGACGTCAAACCTTACGTCAAACCTTACCTCAAACCTGACGTCAAACCTGACGTCAAACCTGACATCAAACTTGACGTCTAACCTGACCTCAAACTTGGCGTCAAACCTGACGTCAAACCTGACCTCAGACCTGACCTCAAACCTGACCTCAAACCTGACATCAAACCTGACGTCAAACCTTACCTCAAACCTGACCTCAAACCTGACCTCAAACCTGACCTCAAACCTGACGTCGAACCTGACGTCAAACCTGACCTCAAAACCTGACGTCAAACCTGACCTCAAACCTTACGTCAAACTTGACGACAAACCTGACGTCAAACCTGACGTCAAAACTGACGTCAAACCTGACCTCAAACCTGACCTCAAACCTGACGTCACACCTGACCTCAAACCTGACGTCAAACCTGACCTCAAACCTGACGTCAAACCTGACGTCAAACCTGACGTCAAAACTTACCTCAAACCTTACGTCAAACGTGACGTCAAATTTGACCTCAAACCTGACGTCAAACCTGACGTCAAACCTGTCCTCAAACCTGACCTCAAACCTGGCGTCAAACCTGACGTCAAACCTCACCTCAAACCTGACGTCAAACCTGACCTCAAACCTGACGTCAAACCTGACGTCAAACCTGACGTCAAACCTTACCACAAACCTGACGTCAAACCTGACCTCAAACCTGACCTCAAACCTGACGTCAAACCTGACATCAAACCTGACCTCAAACTTGACGTCAAACTTGACGTCAAACCTGACGTCAAACCTGATGTCAAACCTCACGTCAAACCTGACCTCAAACCTGACGTCAAACCTGACGTCAAACCTGACCTCAAACCTGACCTCAAACCTGACGTCAAACCTGACGTCAAACCTGACCTCAAACCTCACCTCAAACTTGACGTCAAACCTGACGTCAAACCTGACCTCAAACCTGACCTCAAACCTCACGTCAAACCTGACGTCAAACCTGACGTCAAACCTGACCTCAAACCTGACCTCAAACCTGACCTCAAACTTGACGTCAAACCTGACGTCAAACCTGACGTCAAACCTGACTTCAAACCTGACCTCAAACCTCACGTCAAACCTGACGTCAAACCTGACCTCAAACCTTACCTCAAACCTGACGTCAAACCTGACCTCAAACCTGACCTCAAACCTGACGTCAAACCTGACGTCAAACCTGACGTCAAACCTGACGTCAAACCTGACCTCAAACCTGACCTCAAACTTGACGTCAAACCTGACGTCAAACCTCACGTCAAACCTCACGTCAAACCTGACCTCAAACCTGACGTCAAACCTGACGTCAAACCTGACCTCAAACCTGACGTCAAACCTGACGTCAAACCTGACGTCAAACCTGACCTCAAACCTCACCTCAAACTTGACGTCAAACCTGACCTCAAACCTGACCTCAAACCTGACCTCAAACCTGACGTCAAACCTGACCTTAAACCTGACCTCAAACCTGACCTCAAACCTGACGTCAAACCTGACGTCAAACCTGACGTCAAACCTGACCTCAAACCTGACCTCAAGCATCCTCGCATCTCTGAATGCCTGCATCCACTGCCTCTGTGCGCTGTGGCTGTGCAGACGCTCCCGCTCCCCTCGCGTTGAGGCAGCGGCTGGACATTATCGTGGGAGCAGCGCGCGGGTTTGAGTACCTGCATGGCTTTGGCATCGTGCATCGCGACATCAAGCCCGCCAACATCCTGCTGGACTCACACATGCAGGTGAGTTCATGCAAGTGGTAAGCCCGCAGCAGCACAAGGGAACAGCTGCAGCGGCACTGTCTGCTGTCTGGTAAAAAAAAAAATCCCTCTCCCTCTCTCCTAAGTATATTTACCTTCCTTTTGTCCATCCATCCATCCATCCATCCATCCATCCATCCTTCCATTCATCCATCCATCCGTCCATCCATCCATCCATCCATCCGTCCGTCCGTCCGTCCGTCCGTCCGTCCGTCCGTCCATCCATCCATCCATCCATCCATCCATTTATCCATCCATCCATCCATCCATCCATCCATCCATCCATCCATCCATCCATCCATCCATCCATCCATCCATCCATCCATCCATCCATCCATCCACCCACCCACCCACCCGTGCACGCCCCTACCACCGCTCCTAACAGCCCAAGGTGGCTGACTTTGGTCTCGTGCGAGTGGAGGAGGGCACCAGCGCTCAAGCCACGCGGGTGATGGGCACACCGGGCTATGTGGACCCCGCTTATGCTCGCACACGCAAGGCCACTCCCGCCACTGATGTGTACAGGTGCCTTTGTGTACAGGTGCCCTTGTTTACAGGTGCCTTTGTGTACAGGTGCCCTTGTTTACAGGTGCTCATGTGTTGGTGAAATAGGTGGTGGTGTGCTCATGTGCCCATGTGTACAGGCACACATAATCATGCTGCTTCCGAGTGTCTCCGCATTCCAGAGGCTCATGTGCTGCAGATGGTTGCTGAATCAGTATGCTCATTGGCTTTGATGACCTCTCGCTCTCCTTGCATGCTTGCCTCTTGGTGTGCATAAGTCTATGTGTGTGCATGCGTGCGTGCGTATGTTCCCCTGTACGCATATGTTTGTGCGTGCGTGCGCATGCATGTGTGCGTACACGTGTGCCTGTTCATATGTGCTTGCGTGTGGGTATGTACACATTCTTGTGTGTGTGTGTCTAATCGTCCCCGTGTGCACATGTGTGTGCGTGTGTGTGTGTGCGTGTGTGTGTGCACATGTGCATGTGTGCTGCAGTTTCGGTATTCTCATGTTGGTGGTGCTCACGGGCAAGCCTGCCACATATGAGGATGACACAAACCACTCCAGGGGCATCCTCAAATGGGTATGCACACCTTTCTCCCTCCACCTTCCTCCTTCCACTTTCTCCCTCGCTCCACCTTCTCCCCCTCTCCCCCTTCTCATCTTCCCTCAAAATAATCCGGCCTCTTTCCTGCACCCTTTCTGTCCCCATCCCACCTCCACCCCCACCCCCCCCTCCCCACCCTTCCCTTTTCCCCCCACTCCCACCAGCCGCTATCAATACCCTTCCCCTACCTCCTCTCACCTCCTTCCACCTCTCCCCACCCCGTTCCACCACTCACTCTCCCCCCCAACACCCGCAGGTCCAGGAGAAGCTGGGCCAGGGGGGTTCTATCGAAGAAATCGCAGATGCGTGCATGGGCCCCGTCCCTCCAGACGCGCTGCAGCGCATCACAGACCTGGCCATGCGCTGCACTGCCACCTTCACTGCTGACCGCCCCTCCATGGGCCGCATTGCCCAGGAGATGGATGCGCTGCGTGGTGAGGTGGGCGGTGGGGAGGAGCAGCAGGTGCACAAGGCGTACGAGGTTGTGGATGCTGAGCTGAGGGCGAGGATGCAGCAGCAGCAGAAGATGAGTGAGCAGAGTATGGACTCTTTTCTTGATTCGATTCACTCGGGGAAGATCGGGAGCATGAGGGACACGGGGGGGATGAGCACGGGTGATGCCTCTAATGTGTGAATGCGTGGAAAGAAGGGCGAGGATGGAATGGACGTAAGTTCGGAGAGTATTATGGTAACGAGCCTCTGACTGACTGGGAATAAAAAAAAACGCGCAGTGGCGAAACTTATGTGCCTGCACTGTACCGGTATCTCTCTCTGAACAATGAGTTGGATTTGTGGTGGTACCTTATGTAAAAAGGTCTTTATTCTGAATTACCAGAGGCATATGCATACAATACTGGATACCGTAACTACCGTAATGTGTGAAAGTTACAGTATCTCATTACGTTGCCTAGTCCCTTGTGGCTCAACAAGAGGAATCAACCACTTCTAGTCCGCCTCACCACTTCTAGTCCGCCTCACCACTTCCTGCAGCAGCCATACAAGTCTGATGGGCCACGCAGCATCACCCATGCGTGAAGGCTAGCGCATAATTCATTCAAATATCATCAGCACATGGCCACTTTTGAGTCTAGACATGATGAAGGTTTGTATAATTCATAAAGTTACTGGTGTGATGCACATTCCACTGTCCCTTTCCTTGATCTTGGCTATAAGGCTTTAAGGGTGTATGCTGAAGGGACTAACAACCTGAGTACACCTTAAGATCATGTGCCACGTAATTGGAACAGCTCCAATCATGTGCCACACGGTGTTGCTCCTACTAATACAATATTCATAAAACCGCACCTCATAAGAAGCTACTCCACATAGGCACTGTATCATCTAAAAAAACCACAAGGACTACCCTACAGGTCAAAATGGCTACATGAATGAACCAATGAGACATGCCATCGAGGCACTACATAGCTGCCATGCCATGCTATGTAATTATGGTCAGCCCATGCATCTTGCGGAGGCCACGCCACTGTGCTCGGGACACGCCATCAGTCGCTTGCTTGCACCCTCTGACATTCAAGTGCCGCAGCACCTTCAGCTCCGTCAATTCCTCTGGCAAGGCCTCTAATTGCACGCAGTCAAGCAGGCTGATTCACCTCAGCCCAGTCAGCTGTGCAAACCCAGGGGGAAGGGATCTGATGGAAGTCCTCTCGAGTTTAAGTGTGTGGAGACAACGAAGCTGTGTGAGTGAAGACGGTAGCTGCTGCAGGCCCTTACACCCTGATAGACTTAAGTCACGCAACCTGGATAATGCACAGATGCCATCAGGGATTGACGTCAGCTTGGGTGCAACGACCTCTAATGATGTCAGGCATTGGAGGTGTGACAATGTCTCTGGCAGCTCCCTAAGCTCTTCGAAGCCAAAATTTTGCAAATCCCGCATCTGCTGCCAAGCCAAACCGATGCTTCGTGGGAGGGTCCGAATCATGTTAGCATCAAGTATACTCAAGATGAGGAGCTGATAAAGTGGCTCCATGGCGATCGGAAGCTGATGGACGTTGTCTGCCAATCCCAGCGCCAAGTGCCTCAGACAAGGCGGCAGGGAGATCTGAGGCAGTGAATAAGCTCGACTGTTGCCGTACCAAAACATAACCTCAAGGAAGAGTGGCAGTGACGTGGGAAACTCACAGAGTTGACTGCACTTGTTTATCCTCAAACACTTCAGCTCCATGAGTCTGCTTAGGCTTCTTGGCAGCAAAGAGAGCTGGTGACAACCCTCAATGATCAAGGTCACAAGGCTAGTGAGCCCTGTAATGGAATCTGATATCTCCATGAGAGCATCACAGTCATGAATGTAGAGATGCTGCAGGTTACTCAAATTGTCCAGACCCTCGGGAAGCGTTGTGAATGCGCACTTGCCAAGCTCGAGACTCTTTAGAGAAATCAGCTGTGCAAAGGAAGGGAAGAGCCGCTGCGTGCATCGATGCAGGTAAAGAGTCTCGAGGTTACTGAGCCATCCGATTCTCTCTGGAAGAACCGTCAGCAAAAGATTCTCGAGGTTCAGTGTCTTGAGAGATGTGAGGCTGCAAAAATCTGCTGGAAGCTGGTTGATCCAATAGCAGTCACGCAGCAACAGCGTTTCCAAAGCTGTAGCTTGGCAGAGGGAGTCAGGTAGCTTGCGAAGATTCAAGTACACCAGCACCAGTGTCTTGAGCGCAGGCAGCTGTCCAAAGTTCTTAGGCAGGCTGCGAAGCCCGTGGCACCCGGCAATGGTCAAGCACTCTAATCCAGTTAGGGCTGTGATATTATTTGGGAGTTTGCCGAGCCGAGAACAATCCTAAATGGTCAGCTCACGCAGGCATGGCAACAGCTCTCCGATGTCAACGGGAAGGCACTCGAGGTTGGCGGATTTGGTGATCACCAGCCGTTCAAGACCGGCAGCAGCAGCAGCAGCCGTAGCAGCAGCGGGGGTAGAGGGCTAGGCTAGGCTAGGTGTAGCTGCGGGTGAGGTATGGTAACCGGTGAGGTATGGTACCAGGTGTGGTATGGTAAACTTATCCCCTCCTCTCTCTCTCACCCCGTTTTCCCCTGCAGGCTGACGTGGGAGCACTGGAGCAAGGGCAGGAGAGTGGAGTCCACCCTCTCACACTCCTCCTCCTCTCTCCCTTTTCCCTTCCCACCCACCACCACCCTGCCTGGACACAGTGGAGTCCCGCCCTTCCCTAATCCCCCCGCCTCCCACTTCCCAGCAGCCTCAGCATCATGGCGCTCTGCCCGGCTGTGGTGAGTGGAGGTAAGTAGAGGTAAGGAGGCATGGGGGTGAAGTGTGGGGTGGGTGGTGGGGAGCATGGGAGCAAGCGGGGAGTTCACTGCCTTAGGGACAGCATCATCTGGGGTTGTGCCATGTGGTCGGGGTGTGGTGGGCGGAATCTGTGCGGCACGGCACTCGGTGCTCAAGTAACCGATCTGGCGTTTAAGGCTTAATGGACACCGTCAGAGCCGACCGGCCGGCGGCTCTGGTTCGCGTCAGCTCTAGCCACGTCAGGGGTGGGATTTGATTCTTGGGATGGAAGCAATTTTCCACTACCACACCTCATCCCACAAGGCACAGCCTTTGGGGGTGTTTTTTCCCTAACGAAGTGGGCTGCCTGCTGCTCCTACTGCTGGCAAGTGAAGGTGAGAAGGGGCTGAAACCCCTTGGGTGGGTAAGTGAAAGAGGAGGGTGATGAGTGGAAGAGAAGGGGTTGAAACACATTGGGTGAAAGAGAAGGGGCTGAAACCCCTTGGGATGGGGAGAGGAAGAGGAGGGGTTGAAACCTCTTGGGAGTGTGAGTGAAAGGGAAGGGGCCGAAACCCCATGGTTGGGTGAGTGGAAAGAAGGGGAACCTGAATTCCCCAGCCCAGGGTAAGTGCAGTGAGTGGCAATGGTGGGGGCCTGAATCCCCCAGTGTAAGTGCAGTGAGCGGCAATGGTGGGGGCCTGAATCCCCTAGGGTAAGTGCAGTCTGGAATTCATCGAGTGGTAACGTGAGGTGGAAAGGGGCTAAATTTTGGGTACAGTTTGGAATGATACACTCTGGTGTGGTTCAGTTTGGTATGATTCCAGTGTAGTATGATACAGCGGTATCACACGGTGTGGTATCATACATTGAGGTCTGATACATTACGGTATGATACAGTGTGGCATCATACAGTGTTTTATGTTACGGGTGGTGTGATACAGTGTGTTATCATACGGTTTTTGTGTGATGCAGTGTGGCATGATGCAGTGCGGTTGGATGCACAGTGGTAATGTTCAGTGTGGCTTGTTTCTGTGTGGCTTGTTTCTGTGTGGCTTGTTTCAGTGTGGCTTGTTTCTGTGTGGCTTGTTACTGCGTGACATGGTGTGCCATCGTATGGCATGGTGTGGCATTTCATTTGGTGGCATAGCATGATGCGGCATGTCATTTTGTGGCATGGCATGATGTGACATGTCATTTTGTGGCATGGCATGGTGTGGCATGTTGGCATGGCATGTTGTGGCATGTCATTTTGTGGCAGTGCATGGTGTGGCAAGTCATTTTGTGGCATGGCATGATGTGGCATGTCATTTTGTGGCATGGCATGGCCTGGCATGGCATGGCATGGCATGGCATGGCATGGCATGGAATGGCATGGCATGGCATGATATCATGCCATATCCAGGCTGGCAGCATCTGGAGGGCAGTGGAGCACGATCGAAGGCAAGGAAGACAGTGTGGGAGGAAAGAGAAAGGAACTGGGGTTAGGGAGTGGAGGTGTGCATTACAGCAAGCATGGCTGCCTCACCTGCCATGCCCTTCGATGCATTGCACGCAAGGGGAAGAGGGGTTGGGTTGGGGAATGGAGATGTGCCATGTGCCAAACGTGGTTTGTTGGGGAAGTGATGACTATGTGGAGTGAAGGTCGCATGGAGGCTGCAATGCAACATATACCGTACGTAAGCACATCATGCTGGCTGCTTATCTCCACTTCACCAACCGGGTACCGATACATGGCAGTAGTGGCATGTATGTATACATGCCTGGCTGGACCAAGAACCAGAGCCTTGGTCTGGCTGACAAAACAATTGTACGGATAGAGAGAGGTGCCAGGTGTCAAATTACAATTGTATCTCTAGGCTACAGTAGGGTCACTCCTTAGTGAGTACAACACTTTAGGGTTAGGTTTCCCCTGCTTGTACTCATCTCTTGCCTAGTTCACTCATTCATTCATAGTTCTATTCTTGACATGTTATCAGAGTAGGAACCGTTCCTACATGGGCCCACCGTTCCGCCTAGTGGTAGCGCCACGCCCTACACAGTAGCCAGCACGCTGGCGCCCCTAGCTCTCACTGTCGCGACCTTTCCAAAACGGCCCGCGCGGCCATACGCTTTTTTCTCTCACAGTCGCGACCCCTCCTGACCGCGCCCTAGCTGCCCTGTGCGCCACTCGCGCGGTCCGTCAGCCCCTGCGCCCGGTCCCCCCTCGTTCCTGCTGCTGCGCGCGCCACTCGCGCTGCCCGCCAGCCCCTAGCGCGCACCTGCTGCGCCCCCCCTTTTGAGCGGCCCCACGCGCACCTGTTGCGCGCCCCTGGCTTGCAAGCCCACAGCCCGCGCGCGCCTTCTGCTGCTGCGCGCCGGCTGCTGCTGCTACGAAGAGCGAGTCTAAGGATGGAATTTCCCTGTTTTTGCACACTGAGGGAAAGCTCCCAGCCCCAGCTGCCGACGCTGTAGAGGATCTGTCTAAGTGGCTCATGCGTGATGCAGCTGCCCGCCTTGCTGTCCGCAACCACTTGCCCGTCACTGAGAGAGCGCACTTTAGCCGGCAGAAAACGGCCAAGGATCTCTATGACGTTGTCGTTGCTCGCTACTCCTCCCCAGCTACTGCTGCTGTAGGCCGTCTCATGCTGCCGTACCTGCATCCCGATCTAGCTGAGTTCCGTACCGTCTCTGACCTCTTTACCTACCTCCGCTCTAGTGAGGATCGCTTCCGTGCCGCTCTCAAGCCGGCCTTTCTTGCTAAGAACCCCCCCCCGCAGTACTTCACCCTGTACTTTCTTATCACTCGCCTCCCTGACTCCCTTCGCACCGTCAGGGACCAGTTCCTAGCCATGGACCCCACTGAGCTCACACTTGACTCGCTTGAGAAGGCCCTTCTCGAGGCTGAGAAGAGCACTGTCGCTGTCGCTGCCTCTCGTGGCACTCCCCGCTCCCCCTTCTTTGAAGGGTGTACTCCCTCCCCTCTCCTCCCCTCAGTTGCTACCGCTGCTGCAGTCGACCTCCTCGGTGCTGAGGACGTTGGCGCTGCGTCTGCTCCCAGTGGAAGGCGCAACAACAGCAAGGGCAGAGGGGGCAGGGGTGGTGGTGGTGGCAGCAGCGGAGGGGGTGGCGGGGGTGGTGGCGGGGGTGGTGGAGGCTCTGGGGGTGGCTCTGGGGGTGGCGGCAGTGGAGGAGGCGGACAGGGTGGAGGAGGCGGCGGTGGTGGGGGAGGCGGTTGGGGTAGCGGGGGCGGCGGAGGAGGTCGGGGTGGGTCTGGCAGGGGTGGTGGCGCTCGTGGACCCTCCCGTGGCTACGGGAGTGGTCAGCAGCTGCCGCGCCTCCCGGACAACCCCACCGACCAGCAGCTCCGCGAGTGGGTTCTCCAGCGTGGGGGCTCTGGGGGCTCTGGTCGCTGCCCTTATGTCCGATGCACGGGACCTCTGAAGGGCACTGTCTGCGGGAAGCCGCACACTGAGTACAAGTGCTTCGGCCGTCTTGAGGATGCTTGGGTCACTGAGTACACCGAGGACCAGCAGGTGCCGAACTGGCTGCAGCTGATGGGGAAGGGGGTAGATGTGTTTGCTCTTGACTTTGCTAAGATCAATGCTGCTCTCTATGCCATGTATGTTGCTGATTATAGTGTTGAGGGTGCGTGTTACTCGTGTGTGCCGTGCGATGCTGGTGGTGATGCTATTACTCCAGGTGCTAGTGAGTCTGCTGCTGCTCTAGGTGCTAGTGTCGCTACTGCCCCAGGTGCTAGTGAGTCTGCTGCTACTGCTGAGGTCTTGCACACTTTCACACTTGACTCTGGTGCGTCCCGTTGCTTCTTTTGCGACTGCACCACTGTCACCCCACTCACTACACCAGTCCCAGTCTCACTGGCGGACCCCTCTGGGGGTCCGGTGGTTGCACGCCACTCCACTGTCCTCCCGTGCCCAGCTGTCCCCTCTGGCTCTCTGTCAGGTCTCCACCTCCCCTCGTTCTCGACGAACCTGGTGAGCAACGCCATCCTTCAGGATGTATGGGTTGACACCTTTACTCCTGGAGGTCAGCGTGTGGCGATCTGCACATGCGCCAAGACAGGCCGTCACCTGGCTACGTTCACACGGCAGCCGGGGTCGAACCTGTACACACTCACCACAGCGTCTGCACAGGTAGCTGCGTCTGGTCAGGTGGCTGCGTCTGGTTAGCTCGCTGCGTCCTGCTCGTGTCGCCTCCTCACCCACCCTGCGCAGCTTTGGCACCACCGCCTTGGCCACCCGTCGCAGCTGCGTCTGCGCGGCATGCACTCCCGGCTCCTGGTCTCTGGCCTCCCTGCGACCCTGCCCCCCCTCCCGCGCTCGCTTGCGCCGCCGTGCCTTCCTTGCGTCGAGGGGCGGTAGCGCGCCGCTCCTCACTCATCCGAGTTTCCTCCGACCACTGCTCCTCTGCAGACTCTCCACCTGGACGTGTGGGGCCCGGCCCCCGTCGATGGAACGGACCAGGAGCGCTACTTCCTGCTGGTTGTTGACGACTACACACGCTACACCACCGTCTTCCTCTTGCGTCGCAAGGCGGATGTCAGTGGTGTCTTGATCCCCTGGATCCGTGCTACTCGTCACCAGATGCGCGAGCGGTTTCGGCGGGACTTTCCAGTTCTGCGTCTGCACTCTGACAGGGGTGGTGAGTTCTCCTCTGGCATCCTTGAGACGTTCTGCCAGGATGAGGGCATCGCCCAGTCGTTCACGTTTCCGGCCTCTCCGCAGCAAAATGGGATCGTTGAGCGTTGCATTGGCCTAATCATGGAGGTTGCTCGTACCTCCATGATCCATGCGGCTGCTCCCCATTTCCTGTGGCCGTTTGCGGTCCGATACGCCGCGCATCAGCTCAACCTCTGGCCCCGTGTCTCTGCTCCAGAGACCTCGCCCACACTCCGTTGGACGGGACAGCCTGGTGATGCGTCGTCGTTTCGGGTCTGGGGCGCACTCTCCCTTGTTCGCGATACCAAAGCGAGCAAGCTCTCTCCTCGCACTCTCCGCTGTGTCTTCCTGGGCTTCCCCACCGACGCTCCACCCTGGCAGTTCTACCACCCTGCCTCGCGTCGTGTTCTGTCCTCTCAGGACGTCACCTTCGACGAGTCGGTCTGTTACTACCGACTTCACCCGCACGCGTCCCACCCGGTCCCCCTCGCACCTCTCTTCCTGGTACCAGTCCCCCCCCCCGGTAGACCCCCTTCCCCCACAGGGTCCTGCTCCCTCAGGTGTGTCCCAGGTAGACCCACCCCCCTTGGATGAGCCAGTTGAGATCTCTTCTGACTCCTCTGACTCAGATGAGGGGGGTGACGCCGTCGCCGACGACACGGCGACCACTCGCCGCACTCCTCGCTTGGAGACCCCCCGGGTTTCCCACCACGGCCGTCTTTGCCACCTCCGCAGCCTGCTGCTGTGGACTCTGGAGCTGAGACTACTGGAGCCGGGCCTGGGGGTGGTGAGTCTGGGGGTGCCCGCTCTCCTCGTCTGGCTACCCCCCCCCGGGTTCCCACCTCTGCCGTCTTCGCCGCCTCTGCAGCCTGCTGCTGTGGACACTGGAGCAGAGACTGAGGGTACTGGGACTGAGGGTACTGAGCCTGGGGGTGCTGGGACTGAGGGTGCTGGGACTGAGGATACTGAGACTGAGGGTGCTGGGACTGAGGGTACTGAGCCTGAGGGTACTGGGACTGAGGGCACTGAGCCTGAGGGTGCTGGGACTGAGAGTGTTGAGACCGAGGGTCCTGACTCTGGGGGTGCTGCGAGTTCGGGTGCTGACTCTGGGGGTGCTGCGAGTCCTTCTGGTGTTGGTGTCGTTGGAGCTCCTACCGGAGGACCTGGAGGTACTGGAGGTGGAGGTACTGGAGGTGCTGCTGGTGCTGGAGGACCTGGAGCTACTGGTGCTGGAGGTACTGGAGCTGTTGCTCCTACTGCTGGTACTGCTGGTGCTGGAGGTGCTAGAGGTACTGGAGCTGCTGGTGCTGGAGGTGCTGGAGGTGCTACTGGTGCTGGACGTCGTGGAGCTGCTTGTGCTGGAGGTGCTGGAGGTGCTAGAGCTGCTGGGGCTGGAGGTGCTGGAGGTCCTGGTGGAGCTACTTGTGCTCTTCGCCACCTTCTCAGTCTTCAGCCAGGTGCTACTGGCTTCCCTGTGGCAGGTACTACTCCTCCGTTGCTGTGTCAACCGACGGACCAGTCACAGCCACCGCTGCTACCACACTCCCCACTGCCTGCTCCTGCTCCTTACACTGCGGTGTCAGAGTCCCTGACTGAGCGTCGAGAGCCTGAGACTCGTGCTTCCACCCCTGAGCGTCGAGAGCTTGAGTCTAGCTTTGACCTTGAGCCTGAGCCTAGAGCTGCTGTCCGTGCTCGTGTTCCTCGTGTTCGTCGTCCGCGTGCTCCGGCTGTCCCCGGCACTCACGATATGACACTCCGTCCTTCCTCTGTTCCTCAGCGTGTTGTCCTACCGTTACCTCCTGCGTCCTCTCTGCCTGACGTTGCTGACCTTTCGTCTGACCTTGCTCGTGCGTCCAGTCCGACTGTTACTCGCCTTCTTGCTACGGTTGTGACGGACCCTACGTTCTCGTCTCCTGCTGCGTCTGCCCTATTAGCTGAGCTCGTTGACTTTGCTGTTGTGTACCGCCTAGACTACCTTGCGAGTCTTGTCTCTGACCCTATCCCTGCCTGTCCTCCGTCCGTCGGGGGTGAGACTGCCCTTGGCTGTACTGCCCTTGGCTGTGACGTTCTTGAGGACAGACAGGAGGAGCTGGAGTGCCTTGCGACCGCTTCACCCCATCACGCGACCATGTTGCTTGCCCCTGAGGGAGACCCAGATGCACTTGACATCCCCACCCCGCGCTCCTACAGGGAGGCGATTTTGGGTGAGTACTCCTCTCAGTGGCAGACAGCCATGGACGCAGAGATGGCTTCCTGGAAGTCCACAGGCACCTACGTCGACAAGGTTCCCCCACCTGGGGCGAACATCGTCAGTGGCATGTGGATTTTCAGGGTGAAGCGGCCGCCGGGTTCTCCGCCTGCCTTCAAGGCACGTTACGTTGCTCGAGGCTTCAGTCAGCGTGAGGGGGTCGACTTCTTTCAGACCTTCTCCCCCACCCCGAAGATGACCACTCTTCGGGTGTTGCTACACGTTGCAGCTCAGCGTGACTACGAGCTGCACTCCCTCAACTTCTCAACAGCTTTCTTGCAGGGTAGCCTTCACGAGGCCATCTGGTTGCGCCGTCCACAGGGCTTCACTGGGTCGTTTCCTGAGGGTACCCAGTGGAGCCTACGGCGACCAGTGTATGGCCTGCGTCAGGCGCCCTGCGAGTGGTACGACACACTGAGGACGACACTTGCGGCTCTTGGGTTTGCTCCTTCGACTGCTGACCCGTCGCTGTTTCTACGCACCGACACTACTCTGCCGCCGTTCTACATCCTCGTGTACGTCGACGACTTGGTTTTTGCTACTGCTGACACTGAGGCACTGGCCCTAGTGAAGGCGGAGCTGCAGGAGAGACACACCTGCACTGACCTGGGTGAGCTGCGGAGCTATCTTGGCTTGCAGATCACCCGGGACAGACCACGGCGCACCATCACCCTCACTCAGTCACACATGGTGCACCAGGTCCTTCAGCGCTTCCGCTTCACGTGGTCCTCGCCACAGCCCACTCCTCTGTCTACTGGCCACTCGCTCTCAGCTCCACCTTCGGACGAGTCCGTAGAGCCGAGTGGTCCGTACCCAGAGCTTGTGGGTTGCCTCATGTACCTGATGACGTGCACACGACCTGGCCTCACGTACCCTCTCAGCCTCCTGGCTCGCTACGTGGCACCCGGTAGACACCGAAAGGTGCACTTTGATGCTGCGAAGAGGGTATTGCGTTACTTGTGCAGCACATCGGGCATGGGGCTCGTGCTTGGAGGACGGGGTTCGGTGGTCCTCACAGGACACTCTGACGCTTCTTGGGCCGACGACCAGACGACTAAGCGTTCGTCACAGGGTTACACCTTCAGTCTTGGCTCTGGTTCTGTCTCGTGGAGGTCCACTCGTTCTTCTTCTGTGCTTGGTTCCAGCTGTGAGGCCGAGATCTACGCTGGGGCCATGGCTCCACAGGAGCTACGCTGGCTGACCTACCTGCTGACCGACTTGGGGGAGCGGCCTCGTTCTCCTCCAGTTGTGTACGTCGACAACAAGGCAATGCTTGCCTTGTGTCGCGAGCAGAGACTGGAGCACATAACGAAGCACATTGCTCTTCGCTAGTTCCTTGCGCGTGAGCTGCAGCAGCGTGGTCAGCTGCGCCTTGCTTACGTGGCCTCTCGGGCCAACACTGCAGATGTCTTCACCAAGGCCCTTGGGTCTAGTGATCATCACCGTTTCTGCACTGCTCTTGGGCTTGTGCCCACTCTGCCTCACCTGCTGGTTTCTTGACTTGCTCTTGTTGTACACTGCTATATATCTTATACCTGCATGTTTTCTCTTGCTAGGTTGTGATCAGTGTACTGCCTTGCTATTATATACCTCTGCATGTGAACTGGCCTTGTGGCCACTTGCTTGTGCTCAGAATGCGTGGTGACCTTGTGATCCACCCTGAGTTGTGTTTTCTTCTGCAGACTGGTCTTGTGACCGCTTGTTGTGTTTGCTATCCCCTACTTTGCCTATGGGGGTGTGTCAAATTACAATTGTATCTCTAGGCTATAGTAGGATCACTCCTTAGTGAGTACAACACTTTAGGGTTAGGTTTCCCCTACTTGTACTCATCTCTTGCCTAGTTCACTCATTCATTCCTAGTTCTATTCTTGACACCAGGCTGGCAGGCCTGTCAGCCGCGCTTTATGCACATGGCCTGAATAGCTTTGCAATGCAATGGAGGTACTCTAGCTCTTGGTTTAGAATTTATGAAATACCCCTACTACGGTATGTAGTGATGCACACATGGTCAAGTCAAATGAGACAGCAACAGAACTGAATAGCAGGTTACATTACATGGGCAACAGCATTCCCAAAACATGATAAGAGTTTGTCTTTATAGAAATATGGTACTACAAAACATGAAGTCACAATTCGAACCATACTCCATCACCATCACCACCATATTGCTTGAGATAAATGAGGCGCATGCTTGCAGCTAGTCAAAATCATGACCTCAAACAAGTGATGCTATTGATGGTAACTGGGAATGCCATGGCAACAAATGAGGTGGGACCTGCAGTGACACAAGAATGGAGGTACTACCGGTACTGGACTACCATGTGTTGGTTGGTTGTACTGACGCTGGTGCAAGTGCATCACATGTGAGGAGTGCTCCTCTGTGTGCAGCTGCGTGTGCATGTGCAGCGCAAGTGCGTGGGCGAGTGTGTGTCCATGTGCATGTGCACTGTATGCATGCGAATCCATGCGTGCTTGAGGAATGGAGGTGGTTGGATGGAAGGTGGATGGAGGGGCGGGCGGGAGGGGAGGGTGCAGGACTGTGGAGGAGTAGTATGGGTGCAGGTCTGCATAAAGACGGGGTGCTGACCTGTGCTTCTGCGGCATGAATGGGGGAGCTTGGCGTGAATGAGTTGGAATATGTGTGATTGAGCAGACTTGGCATGAGGGTGTCAAGACATGTGGATAAGGTAAGTGGAGAGGAAGAGAGAATGTTTGCTGGAGTAGCCGAGAACAAGGGATGGGTGGATTGCGTGTGTGTGTCGGCGAACGTGCGTAAGTGTATGAGAAATAGACAGGAAAAGGCGAGTATGACACGAAGAGAGAGAGAGCAAGAGAGAGTGAGAGAGAGGGGGAGAGCGCGAGCACGACGGAGAGGAGCTATGAGAGTGATGTCTGAATTCCCGTACAGGCAGATAGGCAACAGCTGGGAGCAGGTGGCAGCAGCAGCAGCACCTGCACCCTCCGTTCTTAGCACCTCTGGCACTCCTGATCCATCGCCTCATGGCTGGCTGCTCCGCTCCACTGACCCCTCCTCCATGGCTTGTCCGGCACTTCACAACGTGCAGGAACAGACGAGCGTCAAGAGCTTGGATAAGCTTGGAAACACCGTTGAAGGAGGGTGTCTGCATGCCACAATGGCTCCTCCACAGCAGCTTCATTGCCCATACAGTGCCAACGTGCACGTGAGCATGAGCAAAAGCATGGGCATGGGTATGACCCAGCAGAGAGTCCCACCCACTCTCAGTAACGATTTCGGACGTCCCAGAAGTGCTAGTCCCGTTACAACATTGCTGCATTGCCATGAGGACCACAGCCCCCATCAGCACCTCCAGTGGCACCACCTCTGTTATTCTCAACACCACCGCTTCCTACCGGCAGCACCATCACCATCACCACCATCAGCATCACCATCATCACCACCACAGCCATTACCCCGCGATGACAACAGTCATCGCTATCACCTCCCCCCCTTCTTGCCTCGTGTCCTTGACTCCTTGCGGCTAGACGCACGTGCTTGAGAGCCGCCAGCAGCAACAGCAGTAGCACTCCCACCGCCAGCACTCCCAGCACCAGCCCCAACCCCACCACTTCCGCCAGAACCACCAGCAGTGGCACTTCCACCCGCACCCCCATTAACAGCTGCCACAACACGCTTTCCAAGGCCACCACTCGCACCACCAGACAGAGAAACCCCATCAGCAGGAGAAGTCTTAGCAGCAGCACTGGCAGTGGCAGCAGCACAGGCAGCAGGCAGGTTGGCTGCAGCAACTGCGTCAGCAGCATGCGCACCATTCGTAACTGCACTGCCATTGGTAACTGCATATGAGCCCACAGCTGCACTGGCAGCATCAGCATCAGCACCAGGAGCAGCAGCAGCACCAGCAGCAGCAGCAGCAACAGTAGCAAGTGTTCCACGTACCGTCCCTTCTCCCTCTACAGAGTTCGCACCCGGCTGCAATTCCGTACCCCACATGTCCTTGCCAGTGCTGCTGGTGGTACCATTAACTCCATTCTCCCTGCTGCTGACACTGCTGCAGGCAGCAGATAAATCAACGCTGCCGATATTGCTGCTGACATCTGCGCCGGCGCTGCTGGTGATGTCACTGGTGCCCGTGTGGTTAGCAGAGGAAGTCATCGCAGGGGAGGGAGCGCGGTTGAGCTGGGACCAGAGGCGGTCTAGGAACGCAGTGCCGGCGGCGGGTGGGGCAGCGGGAGAGGACATGCTGTGGTGCAAGATGGTGGTAGCCGGGGACGAAACGGCTGCATCCCAGCCTGTGAGTCAGAGGGGAGGAAGGGACAGCGCAGATACAGTAACGGGTATTAGCGTGGACGAGAGCACAGCAGAATAGTAACTGGCGGCAGATACAGAGAATGGTGTCAGCAGGGAAAAAACGAGGAGAGAAGAAAAGAGAGGAGAAAAAATGAACCCATTGGGGGGATGGATGGAATCATCGCAATATGGAGCGACGGAGTAGGCTGGGAAAGTGAGGAGCATTTGCCAGGAGTACGGAAGAGTCGAAGCAGAAGAGAAGAAGAGAAGATAGAGTTGGGGCGAGAGGGCAAGAGGGGCGTACGGTTGTTCATGAGGCGCAGGGCATGCAGCAGAGCAGCCCTCAGACGAGCATCGGGATCAGATTGTGAGGCGTGAACCTGCAGTGACACCTCTGCTTGCTGCTGCTGCTGCTGCTCGTGACTCATTGCCTGCTGTACTGCTTGTGTGCGCTGCTCATGTGCATGCTTCTCACTAGGGGGACTGGGACCTGCACGCTGCACTGCTGCAGCAGCAGAAGAAACAGAGGGGATGGTGGCAGCGTTGGTGTTGACGGGATGGGAGGTGGAATGGGGAGCGGCAGGAGGAGGAGCGTTAGCAGGAGTGCTTTTCCCTACCAACGGAACCACCATGCTTCCTATCACGACCACCCTAGCTTTGGCGCTAGACGCAACATCGGCCACAGAAGCAGCACCGTTCACAGCAGCAGCAGCAGAGGTGGTGGGAGGAGGGTCAAGCTGTAGCAGCTGCCTCAGGGATCCCTCTACAGCCGTTTTCCTGCTCGCCTCTGTTGCTGCTGCTGTTGCTACTGCAACGGGTGCCTCTGGCGCTGCTGCTACTGCTACTGGTGCTGGTGCTACTGCTACTGGTGCTGCTGCTACTGCTACTGGTGCTGGTGCTACTGCTACTGGTGCTGCTGCTACTGCTACTGGTGCTGCTGCTACTGCTATTGGTGCTGCTGCTACTGCTACTGCTGCTACTGCTGCTGCAGCTACTGGTGCAACTGCTGTTGCTACAGGTGCTGATACTGCTGCGGCAACAAGTGGTGCTATTGGTGCTGCTACTGCTGTTGCCACACCTGGTACTGCTGCTGCTGCCTCTGCTGTTGATTCTGCACTTGCTGCTGCTGCTGCCACTGGTGCAGCTGCCACTACTGCTCTTCCCCCCGAGCCCCTCAACCCTTCCACAGCTTCAGCAGCACTAGCCTCAGCCACTACACCACCAGCCCTATTCCCAGACCCAACCTGGGACCCACCCTGCTGCTCATGCTTCCCAGATTTCGCATCTCTCTCCTTTCCACTGCCCGAGCCCCCTCTTTCCCTTCTCCCATCGCCTTGCCCCCGTCCTGACTGTCCTAACTCAGTCCTGGACGCAGGAGCAGGGGCAGGGGCAAGGGCAGAGGCAGGAGCAGGGGCAGAGGCAGGAGCAGGGGTAGGAGCCGAAATGCCCCTGGACACACAGCTCTGCTGGGTCTCTCCCCCACTTACCTCCGCCTCCCTCCCTCGCAGCGCCCCTCTAGCAGCAGCGGCGTTCTCAAGAGCAGCAGCAGCACTGCCAGCAGCCGCGCTTGTGTCTAGCGCCATCCCAACATAAGGCCCCACGGCTTCTCTCTTCCCACTCCGCTGCTGCCGCACCCTGCCCTGCTCCCCCCGCTCGCCGCCCCCTCCTTGCCCCCCCTTGCCACGACCCCTCCTGCCTCCCGCTCCCCCCGCCCTTGCAGCAGCTGAACCTGAACCCGTACCCGTACCCGTGCCTGTCACTCCTCCTGCTGCACCCGTCCCTGCAGCTGCCCCCCTGGCGTTTGACAAGTCAAGATTACTGCTACCTGGGCCCGTGGCTCCTCCACCAGCAGAGGCGGAGCCTCCTTCGGAACGGTCCGACGTGGCACGAGCAGCAGCACGAGTCCCTGCCATGTCAAGACTCCCTGCTTCTGCTCCCTCTCTCCTTGCCCCCCCTGTGTGCTGCTCACGCTCCTTGCTTTTCACGACCACTGCACTGTCTGTCGCGGACATGGGTGCTGGGTGCACTCTAGCGCCCTTGGGAGAATCGAGAGACTCGGATGATAGCCCATCAGAACTGCTGTCGCCCCCTGCTTGCTGCTGCTGCTGCTGCTGCTGCTGCCTCTGCTGCTGCTGCTGCTGTCGCACTTGCTGCTGCAGTTGCTGGGGCTCCTTCTTTGCCTCGTCTTCCTCCTCCTCTCCCTCCTCGTCCGCTCTCCCCTCCTCTTCCCCGACCTCTTCCTCCTCCTCATCCTCTTCCTCGTCCTCTTCCTCTTCCTCTTCCCTTTCCTCCTCATCCTCCTCCACCTCCTCCTCCTCCGCTTCTTCCTCTTCTTCCTCCTCCTCTTCCTCCTCTTTCTCCGAGTCGTCACCTTTCCTCCAGGTCCCAACACTGCCCGTCAACCCCACACCACGGTCACCTCTGGAACCCTGCTGACCCGCTTTGTCTGCCGCCTTGCCTCCTCCCTTCTGCCTCTGCCGTTTCTTCCGTCTGCGCTGCTGCAGGAGCGCCCGCCTGCCAGTGGACGGGGAAAGAAGGGGACGGACAGCAAGCAGAAGCGCAGGACTGTCAATACGTGGTGAAGCGAAGGGCGGCTGATGCCTGTCCTGTTGCCCCCAATATGCAGAGGCACATGGCGTCGAGCTGTGCCGTACTACCATCGACACCACAAGTGCTTGACGGGACCAAACGAACGGAGGGAACGTGGGGAAGGGGGGGGGATGAGGGAATTGACAAACGCAAGGGGGGGGCGCGATGGGAGAGGAGAGGCAGAGGAGAAGAGCAACCCGAACTAGCATAAGGGAGAGTTACTAGAGACGGAGACCACAAGACTGACTGATTGGCGGGGCAAGAGCAGGCGAGGGAGGGCCTTACTTGTGCATGGCAGCTGCTTCCTCTTCCACCAGCAGGTGCTGCTTTTGAGAATTCTCAAAAGAGAATTCTCAAAAGCGACCACAGGAGTGACGGACCGGCAAGAGCAGGCGAGGGAGGGGCTTACTTGTGCATGGCAGCTGCTTCCTCCTCCACCAGCAGGTGCTGCTGCTTCAGTGCTGCTGCCTCTCGCGCTGCCATGTATGCATCCACCTGGACAGCGCGGAGGGGAGAGGGAGACAGAGAGAAAGAAAGAGCAGTGAGCGTGGACCCCTAACAGCATCGGTTATCAAACACTGGCATAGTTTCCTGCAGGAGCATATGACGATTCTGGTGCTAACGACAGGGTTTTTGTATAAAAAAGGATATCAATATCACTACTGAAAATAACGGACTCCGGGAAGGGGAAGTGACAGGAAGGAAGATAGTAGGTGGAAAGCAGAAGGGCCGGGGGGGAGGAGGGCAAGTGAGAAAGGTTTGGGAAAAGCCAAGCGGCGAACGCAGAAAGAAATGCTTCACGGCATGTGACCAGTCATGCATGCTTACAAGCTTCTGTTCGAGCAGGAACGCGAGAGCAGCCACGAGGTCCTTATCATGCAGACGCATCACTTTGATCCTCCCGCTGCTGCCACCGCCTGCGCCACCAACCCCACCACCACCACCACCGCTGCTGCTGCTGGGCGTGGCAGTGGGCTGGAAGACAAAGCGGTGCACGGCAGGGGACGTGCCCCCGTGCAGGAAAGTGTTCTCACTGGCCGCATCCAGCATGGCGAAGAGGTCCTCCTCTGATAGCAGCTGCTTGTTCAACACCACCGCCTGGGAGGGTGGGGAAGGGAAGAGGGGATGGGAGGGAAAGCAGAGAAGTTTTTTGAGTCGTCTCAGCCCACAGCTGGCCGCGTCCAGCATGGCGAAGAGGACCTCCTCTGACAGCAGCTGCTTGTTCAACACCACCGCCTGGGAGAAATGGGGAAAGGGAGGGAAAGGGGGAGAGGAGAGGAAGGGGGCGGTGTGCAGGCAGAGAGGGTGAGAGACGAAGAGGAAGCTTGGAGGAGTGGGAGTCGGGAATCCAGGTTGGCACATTTGCTGGCCTCTGCCCGGGATTGCAGGAAGTTAAACGGGGAGAGGAGGAGAGAGCATGGCTTATGAATGTGTGGAATGGGTACGCCGGGGTTGGGAGGAGATGGGATGGAAAGAGCACATGGGTGGGTGCATGCAGATCGCTGAAACGCAGCATGTGTGCACGTATCGTAAGGATTCAGATCTCAGCAGCAGCACAGGCGCCAGGCCAGTGCAAGATTATGGGGTGTGCGTGTGTGCTGGAGAGAAGGAGAGAGGCGTACGACGAGGTCTGGGCCGAGCTTGAGGTACGGTGGGAGCGGTGGTGCGATGGGCGAGACAAAGGGGAAGCGATGGTTGTCCACAAGAGAGGACAGCCGGTCCACCAGCTGAATGCCCTGTGCGCCGTAGAAACAATAACAAAAGACCGGGGGTAAGGAGGGGAAGAGAGAGGGGCGGGATGGCGTGGGGGGGCAGGGAAAGCAAAAGAACAGTCAGGAAGGCACAAGGTAGAATCCAAAGGAAAAATTTACGAGCAGCGCATGCAAAACGGCAAGGCAGCAGGGGCATAGCATGAGAGAACAGAAGATGCATATGGTGTGAAGAAGAGAGTAACAGCAAGGACGCACCTCTACCGAGAGGGCCTGAAGCGATATGTGGTCGAGAACTGCTGGCATTCCCAGCTGCAAGAGCAAAGATAGTGTACAGGAGAGAAGAAACATGTTGACACGAGAACTAGGTGTGTGTGGACGATGGTGTGCAAGGGGAGCAAAAGGGCTCTGCAATCAAAGCGAAAAAAATACCAAGAGGGTTGAGTGGGACTGCAGGGTTGAGTGGGACTGGAGGGTTGAGTGGGACTGCTGTTACCTTGTTCAGGAAGAGAGCCAGGTCTCCTCGGATGCCCCTCAGGTCAACCTGCGCACACAACAACCAGTGCCATGTAACAGTAAGAAAGAAGGATGAAGAGAACGAACAAACGAAGGGAGAAAGAAGCAATAAAACACACAGACACGCACGCACGCGCACACACAACAGAAGCAAAACACCGAGCACGACTCAAGGGAGGGAGCAAGCGACTGTTGAGCACTTTCAGAAGCACGTAACCGTCAAGACGCACCTTCTCGGTGCGCAGCATCTTGCGGTGCACGCGGATGTGGCGGCGGTGGTTGAGCGGCGAGAAGAAGCGCAGGCTGCACTTGTCACACGCGTGCGACGCTGTGCCCAGATGGGGTGGCGGGGGGAAGTGCAGACCCGACCGAGCTTGCAGGTTGAGCGGCCAGCCTGACAGAACCAAGGGAAGGGTTGAGGGATGGAGGTAGAACAGTGGTTTGGCAAAGAACAGTGGTTTGTCAGCAAACAGCCGTCAGCAACGATAAGAGAGCGCGCAGTGGGAAGGAAGTGAGGAACAAATTCATGAAATCTGAAAACAAGGAGGAACTTCAAGAGGATGGCAAGGGTTGGAGAAAGAGGGACAACAGAGGGGTCTGTTGCATGAGACAACGAAGGAGAGAGACGTGGGGGGCCGGGATGACGAGAAAGGAGCGGTTGCACTCACTGGTCTTGGCAGCAGCAGCAGCTTGAAGCGCGACAACTGCTGCACGTGGAATCTGCCTGTCCACACGCCGATTATACACCCCAGCTCCCAACGCCGACGCTGATGCCGACTGACCAATCCCCGCATGCCCCGTGGGGTTGAGAGCAGAGGAGGAGGAGGCGGAAGCGGCGGAGGAGGGGGCATGGCGCACGAGGTCCGAGAGTGCCATGACTGAGTGCAGGTCCAGGTCGTCGTATGCGCCCAGCTCCATCAGCTCGTCCAGCCCTGATGCCCGCGCCGTTGCTGCTGCCACTGCTGATGCTGATGATAGTGCTGATGACGCTACTGCTCCTCGGGTTGCATAGGACGGTGTGCTGGTGGTGGTCGTGGTGGTGGTGGTGGTGGTGGTCGAGTAAGGGGAGTCGGAAGTGCTGCTGGTGGTGGTGGTTGTTGGCGCGGGAATGGGGATGGGAAACGTTTTGCTAGTGCTAGGCCGCCCGGTTACCTTCATCCCACCGTTTGGTCTTAGATTGAGCGACGAGCCAGAGGAGGAGAATGTAGCATTGCCGTAGGCAGAAACAGGTCGAGAACCAGCGGCACCAGACACACACTCCACCACTGATTCACCTTCACCTTCTCCTTCACCAGGACCATCACCACCACCACCACCACCACCACCACTACCTTGCGTTCCTGAGCTTTCCCGTTCAACCGGCCTGTCCAACTCCTCTTTCTCTCCCGACCCCTGTGCCTCTGCAGATTCCCCCCTGTCCCCTGCCGATCCCTCTCTATCCGAAGCAAAGGCTACCTCCCGCGCCATCAGCTCCACATCGCCCCAGCGGTCCCCCAGCCGAGACTCCACCAACGATCCTCCGCCATTCGCCCCCCCGCCTGCATCCGCCTGTTCATCGGCACTCCCCGCGCCAGACTGCTGCGGCTTCGCCAAGCTCTCCCCGTTGCTGAACGCCCACGAGCGCAGATCTTCTTTGAATTCAGCATCCCCCGTCGCCCGTTCCTGGTACTTCCACGGCCGTCTTCTGCGCATCCCGCCCTCCGACCCATCTCCCTCATGCGCTTCCGCACCTTCCCCATCTCCAGCCCCAGCCCCCCGACCATCGCTGCCAAGCAGATCACTAATATTCCCATTACCGCCCGACTGGTCTAACTCCGGCACTCTTCTATCAGAGCCTTGACTGACAGCCGCCCTTCCCCACCAGCCACCTGCTGCCGCTGCTGCTGCGGCTGATGCTCTCTCGCGCACCCCGCTCGTGGGACCAGTGGATCCCAGGAGCGGCACGCGTGACTCCGCTTCCGAGTCCCACCGGCTGCCGTCGTCCTCGCGAAGAACGACCATTTCTTGACCTTCCTCGGCTCCCTCTCCCGAACCCCTAAACCTCGAGATCTCCCTAATGCTTTCCCTGTTGCAGCTGTTCTCGCTGGCCGCTGCGATCTCTTCCCGCGTGTCGTTGTCTTGCGCGGACGGTGCGGAGGGCGCGGAGGGTGCGGCAGGTGCGGATGCTACAGTTGCCCAGCTATCGTCGTCGCCTTCCTCCTCCCACCACCTGCGGTTCCACTCGTCCGATGTACCGCCCATGACACTGTATGACTACCCTTCGTCCCGGATCCGACCAGTGGCACAAAAACTCGGGCCTAATCACTGGGTTGGCCTGTAGGATGCACAAAGGGGTGAAGCAAAAACAGTCAATACGCAGACTCTGTGACATTCGCATGAAATAGGAGGCAACACAATCAAGTTACGTGTGCTGAATCTCTGAGAAGGGGTCAGAGAGGCCCGTCAAGATTACAAACACGCAAGGATCAGGAGAAAAGAAAACACGATAGTGAATTAGAATGCTTCATGGGGTTTTGTGCAGTGATACAAGCGTTAAGAAAATGACTTGGTCAGAAGGCCAGCTTCCCCCCAAGTTTAAGAACTTGATGGTGGCAGCCTGGTTGTCAAGCCTTTCAACTGCTGACAACTATGGTCGAACTATGGTCAACGGCCATCACAACTTTTTATGGGAACGGGAAAGTCACCCGCGCGGAGGATTTGATTACTCGAAACTTACAAGAACAAGACGTGATGGCGATCGGTCGGGAAGCGTCTGTATTCTCCATAATGATAACCGCGCTTCGGATAATGACCGGATCCAGGATGACAGAGGAACAATAACTAGAAAAAGGAACCGAATCTCCGGAATAGGTACCTAGCCTGCTGGAGTTACTGAAGGTTGCGTCTCAACACTAAAATCACGATAATAAAGAAAAAGGCCTACCCAATCTAACCACCCAGAACTTCAATACGCAACCTCATCAACCCAGCAACCGATAGTGAACACAAGAAAGTAGGTGCGTCCTAAACGAACCTGGAAACGAGGAGCAGGTGCGTCCTAAATCTGGCTGAACCAGCTGAACTAGCTCCTGACCAAACGAGAATCAGCAAGCAAAACCGAAACGTGGTCGCAGCAAAGATCGATGGGCCTGGCCTGGAGAGAATCCCAAGGAGTGACATGAATGGGTGAATCAAGGGAAGGATGGATGGATGGTGGTGGTGATAGTTTTTGAAACCTTGATCATAAGGGAATGTCAACGAGCCGCTCTAGAACGCACAAAATCGTACCCGACCGCATGAACGTGAACTCGATTGGAGCGACCAAGTACATACAGGTTGCTCCTGTGTAGGTTGCTCATGTGTGCACTGTACAGTATTTCCGAATGTGCTGGTCCGCCTGACCAACCTGGTTGTAGAATGGGTGGGGGCTGGTTTGGAGGAGCCCAGGACACCTGGACCTCCGGAATGTCACCCAGCGGAGTGAAATCTTCGAGACACTTCCTCCCGATATAGGAACAGCCTCGAAGGTGACATGCGGACCCTCGACCACCGAAATCCAGGAAAAGTTTACTGCGTTTGTGGCAATTTCGCTACAATGGGAAATATCCTTGACTCTTCCAGAGACCTTCTTTTGTCAGCTCAAACTCAGAAGACTTAATCTGTCATTTTGACAGTTCCCGGGTAACTGCTACATTCATTCACATCCTCTTCCACACCAGAATATTGTCGAGGAAACTGGTGACGAGTATCGCCGTTCAGCGTCACAATTCATGCATGTCTCACCACCACACTTCACCTCATTGTGCCACCTCATACCTCTCATTTCAGTTCACTTCGTTTTCACCTTCTCTCCCTCTCATCTCCTTTCATTGCACTACTGCAGTGTGCGCTGCACTCAAGCATCCACACACGCCACGTGGAGCTGTCTTTGGCAGCCATATCCACTCCTCTCGCTTCGAAGCCAAGAACGGAGATCCTCCACCATGGCGGTCGCATCGCATTCGATCTCGCACATAGCTGGCCTAAGCGTGCCACCGTCAGTGCAATCCAAGCAACCACGACAGCCAGTGCGAGCCAGAGCGGGACCGATCCGTCCCTCCACTCGTGCCTCTGCCAAGTTAAACTCATCCCTTCTCCCGCTTCTCCTCAAGGCACCCGCTCTGCAGTCCTCCTCCCTCGCTGGCGCGCACTGCCGATCACGATCGCGCTCGCGCAAAGGAGTGTCTCCCCGCGCTCTGCCCATCGCAGCGGCAGCGGCGGCGACCGCGGTCGCGGAGACCAAGGAGCAGCTCGAAGCCAAAGCGGAGCGCTTCTGGAAATGGCTCGTGGACCAAGGGGTTGGCGACAAGGATTTGCCGGCTGCCGTCAAGCCGGTAGTTTTGACGGCGGCTGACGGCCAGCCGCGACTAGCGCTCGTGGCCGACCGGGACATCCGGTCGGGTGACGATTTGTTGCTGGTGCCGCTAAGCGCGTGTCTGACGCTGGACAAGGTTCTTAGGACCGACATTGGCGCCGTGTGCGGCGACGTCAGGTACAGCGGCGCGCGCGAACCGTCAATAGCAGCCGTATTTACCATCGCGTCGAACTTGAAACCATTTCAGAGCTTCTCCTTGTCGTATCTGCTCGAACTAGTTCAATCAAGTGCATTCAATGCAGCGGCTAACGAGCTCCACTAAGCGCCTTCGTGCAACCCATGAGACGTGCTCTGCGGCTCTGCCCGTGACGCTCACATGCTCAAAGCCCTCCATTTTCCGTCCTTCATTTTTTTCATGCCCCTTTTCCCCACATTGCTATCTCCTGCACTTCATTCCCTTCCCTTCCCTGCTGCTCCTTCCCGCCTCTCCACCTTCTCTCCGTCTCCCACCGCACCTTCCCCCCATCCTTGCTCCTTCTCCCCGGCGAGCAGGCCGTGGGTGGCGCTGGCTCTGTTCATTATCCGCGAGCGCGGCAACCCCACGTCCGAGTGTGTTTTGAGTCGACTCAGAACTCCGCCTTCTCTCCGTCTCCTTTTCCACCGCATCCCTCCCCCTCCCTCAACTCCTTGATCATTCTCCCCCCGGCGAGCAGGCCGTGGGTGGCGCTAGCGCTGTTCATCATCCGCGAGCGCGGCAACCCCACGTCCGAGTGGGCGCCGTACCTCGACACGCTCCCCACCTCGCTCAACTCGCCGCTCCTCTGGTACCGCTTCTACCCCGCTGCCCTGCCCTGTTCTGCCCTGTCCTACGCTCCTTGTCGTCTCGCCTCTGACTCGATCTCATAGCCACCCTGCATTCGCCTCTCTCTTTTCTCCCTCTCCCCGCTCCCCTCATCGCTTGTGTGTTCTCTCTGCCCATTCTCGCCTGCAGGACTGACGAGGAGCTCAAGATGCTGGAAGGTACCTTCGCCTCGCCCATTCTCGCCTCGCCCTTTCCCTCCCTCCAGCCAACCACCACATCCTAGCCACATGTCGCTATCGCATTTGCTTTTGCTTTTGCTTTTAAGATACAACTGGTGGCAGTCCTTTGCTTTCTCCCTCTCTCTCCCTTCTGGGTCGTCGTGACCATGCGTGCCGTTGCCACCTCCTCCTCCTGCACCTCTTTCTCTCCTCTGAATTCCTTTGCCTCTCCCGCCTTCCTCCTGCGTGCTCCTCACCCCATTTAACCCCGCCCCATGCAACCCCATCCCACCCCATTCACCCGCACCGCACTTGCTTCCCCTGCCATCCTCCTGTAACCCCCCCCCGGAATTCCTACTCCCCCGCCACTGACCTTGCAGTAGCAGTCACGCGGGCGGGCTAGTCCCTTTGGCACATCACCCACCCAACATTGGGGTGCAGTCATCCATAGCCCATTGCTCCCCATTTAACCCAACCCTGCGCTCCTCCCCTCACCCATCTCTCCCCTCGCCCGCACTCCCCCTTGCTCCATCCGCCGCTCTCCCCTGCGCCTCCCCCCCCCCCCCCCCCCCCCCCCCCCCCCCTCGCACTCCCCTCCGCACTCCCCGCCGCGCCGTCCCCCCCCTTGCCAGGCACGCAGGTGTTGGCGCTGCAGCAGCAGTACGCGGAGTACATCGCCTCGGAGCACCAAGCCGCGCTGGAAGCCATAGTGCTGCCCAACCCCGCTCTCTTCCCCGCGCCTGAGCGCTTCTCCCTCGCTGCCTTCACGTGGGCCTTCGCCCTTCTGCGCGCGCGCTCCTTCCCGCCCTTCTCCCGCGACGACGTCGCCCTCGTGCCGCTGCTCGACCTGGTGGGTCACCTGCCATTGCATTGCTCCTTCTCATGCCGTTGGGGGAAGGGAAGGGGTTGGGGGAAGGAGAAGGCGCTCCTTCCCGCCCTTCTCTCCCGCGACGACATGGCCCTCGTGCCGCTGCTCGACCTGGTGGGTCACCTGCTATTGCATTGCTCCTTCTCATGGCGTTGGGGGAAGGGAGGGGGTTGGGGGGAGGAGAAGGCGCTCCTTCCCGCCCTTCTCTCCCGCGACGACATGGCCCTCGTGCCGCTGCTCGACCTGGTGAGTCACCTGCTATTGCAACCCCTCATGGCGTTGGGGGAAGGGAGGGGGTTGGGGGGAGGAGAAGGCGCTCCTTCCCGCCCTTCTCTCCCGCGACGACATGGCCCTCGTGCCGCTGCTCGACCTGGTGAGTCACCTGCTATTGCAACCCCTCATGGCGTTGGGGGAAGGGAGGGGGTTGGGGGGAGGAGAAGGCGCTCCTTCCCGCCCTTCTCTCCCGCGACGACATGGCCCTCGTGCCGCTGCTCGACCTGGTGGGTCACCTGCTATTGCATTGCTCCTTCTCATGGCGTTGGGGGAAGGGAGGGGGTTGGGGGGAGGAGAAGGCGCTCCTTCCCGCCCTTCTCTCCCGCGACGACATGGCCCTCGTGCCGCTGCTCGACCTGGTGAGTCACCTGCTATTGCAACCCCTCATGGCGTTGGGGGAAGGGAGGGGGTTGGGGGGAGGAGAAGGCGCTCCTTCCCGCCCTTCTCTCCCGCGACGACATGGCCCTCGTGCCGCTGCTCGACCTGGTGGGTCACCTGCTATTGCATTGCTCCTTCTCATGGCGTTGGGGGAAGGGAGGGGGTTGGGGGGAGGAGAAGGCGCTCCTTCCCGCCCTTCTCTCCCGCGACGACATGGCCCTCGTGCCGCTGCTCGACCTGGTGAGTCACCTGCTATTGCAACCCCTCATGGCGTTGGGGGAAGGGAGGGGGTTGGGGGGAGGAGAAGGCGCTCCTTCCCGCCCTTCTCCCGCGACGATGTGGCGCTCGTGCCGCTGCTCGACCTGGTGAGCGGCAGCTTTGATTACACCCCCTTGTGGTGCACGGGGAAGGGGAAGGAAGTTGGGGGGGGGAGGTGAGGAGGAGGTGTGGGTGGTTGGATTAGAAGGGGGGAAGAGGTGGGAAGGAGGGGGTTTGAGGATGGGGAGGGGAGCAGAGGAGAGTAGGTGAGGGAACTAGACGGGAGAAGGTGAGGGTTCCGTCGGAGGTGTTTCACAGATTCACGGCACGGACTTTCCTCAGGGCAAGTGGCTGGTCAAGGGGTTCTTGTATGGACTCAACTCAAAAGTCACCTCTGTGCATGCCACTCCGCCCTCTCTCTCGCCCGCAGGTGTCGCACAGCACAGCACGGAGTCCCCCGAGGGCAAGTGGCAGTTTTGAGGGTTCTCAAAAGGGACACGACACTGTGCACACCTCTGTGCTTGCTCTCAACCCCCACAGGTGTCGCACGCACGGAGTCCCCCGAGGACAAGCGGTTGCTTTCGGGATTCTCAAAAGTGACACTGCGCATACCTCTCCGCTTGCTCTCGACCCCCACAGGTGTCCCACAGCACGGAGTCCCCCGAGGGCAAGTGGCAGGCGAGGGCGGTGGGCGGAGGGCTCTTCTCTGCCGGCAGGGACGTGGTGACAGGCCCTGCAGGGCGCTCGTACCACAAGGGACAGCTGGTGAGTGACGCCCTGCACACACACACACCCCACCACACCCCACACCCCCTCTCCGCTCCTTCCCCCTCATCAATACGGTGTGCTGAGACGCTTTCTGAGGTACCGCAAGAGCATTCAAGCCCCCTGCCTCTGCTCTGTTCAATGCCCTGTCGCTCCCCCCTGCCTGCCCCCCCACCCCCCGGCTTTGCCCCTCTTCCTCCCTCCAACTCATCACCCCTCGGCTTTCCATTCTGTCTGAACCAGACTACATGTCTTCAGGCTTCAGGCGCCGCAAGTAATCTCCCTCCCTCCCTCCCTGCAACTCATTCGCCCTTCTGGTTTCCACTCCCTCCGTTTGCCCTTGTGGATCAGATCACAGTGAACTTCGGCAAGGGCAAGTCCAACGCACAGCTAGCCATCGACCACGGTATCGTAGACCCCCCCACCATCACCCCCGCCGCCTCCCCCGCCTCCTCCTCCTCCTTGCAAGCCCCGCAGCAGGAGCAGCAGAAATCGGGCGCGCTGGGCGCAATCGTGAACACAGTTGCCAGCGGCGTGAACAACGTGACCAGCATGGTGTCCGTGGGGAAAGCCGTGGCCGCTGTCGAAGCAGCAAAGGTCGCCGCGAAAGCCGCAGCCGCCGCCGCCGCCACCGGCGCTGGCAACCGCGATGCGTTCTCGCTGACTCTAGAGATTGCAGAGTCCGACCGGTTTTTCGACGACAAGGCGGATGTAGCGGAGCAGAGCGGGCTGGAGGCGGTGGCGGATTTTGACATTGTGGCGGGGCAGGGCGTGCCTGATGAGATGGTGGCGTTCCTCAGGCTCGTTGCTCTTGGTGGGGCCGATGCCTTTCTGCTGGAGGTGAGACTGAAGGGGGGGTGCGATGGGGGCAGGCAGGTGTGAGTGGGCGAGCGTTTTGGGAAGGTTGGCCAGCGGTTTGGTGGGGTTGTTGGGGTTTGAGTGAGGAATGGTGTGCCCGGGCTGTTGAGCCCAGTGCGGCGGATATAGCGGAGCAGAGTGGGCTGGAGGCGGTGGCGGATTTTGACATTGTGGCGGGGCAGGGCGTCCCTGATGAGATGGTGGCGTTCCTCAGGCTCGTTGCTCTGGGCGGGGCCGATGCCTTCCTGCTGGAGGTGGGTTTGAAGGGGGAGAGGAGGGCGGGGGAGAGGAGGAGGGGGAGGGGAGGTGGGAGGTTTGAGCGGGGCAGGGCGTGCCTGACGAGATGGTCGCGTTCCTCCGCCTTGTAGCCCTGGGCGGGGCTGATGCCTTCCTGCTGGAGGTGAGTTTGGGGGGAGGGGAGGCAGGGAAAGGGAGGAGGAGGGCAGGTGCTGGGGAGGGGAGGCGGGGGTGGTTTGGCAGGGTTGTTGGGGTTTGAGCGGGGCAGGGCGTGCCCGATGAGATGGTGGCGTTTCTCCACCTTGTAGCGCTGGGTGGGGCGGATGCTTTTCTGCTGGAGGTGAGACTGGGAGGGGGGGAGGGGGGGGGGAGGAGGGGGGGAGGCAAGGAGGAGCGGAGGCAGAGGGTACTGTGTTGACAACGTGGTGTTTGGCAGGTTTCCTGGATTGTACAATAGGTGGACAAAACCGGTGTACAGGGAGAATGGAGAATGTATACAAGTAGAAGGTATACAGAGGGCTGGCATTTTACTGGATGGATGGTACTAGACTAGAAAGACATTCATCTCGAGCATGCCTTCCTTAGATTTACCTTCCTTAGATTTACCTTCCTTAGCTCGACCATACATCTCTCCCTCTCGCCTTCACCTTTCCTGCATGATCGCCCTTTCCCCTATTCTCCCACGGTACGGCATACAGGCGTTGTTCCGCAACAGTGTGTGGGATCACCTGCTGAACCCTGTGAGCCAGGAGAACGAGGAAGGAAAAGTTCACGGGCTGGGGACAAAGTATTGGCCTCCCATCCCCGCTCTCCCATTTCCTCCCGCGCCTTCCACATCACGGCGTGCAGGCGTTGTTCCGCAACAGTGTGTGGGATCACCTGCTGAACCCTGTGAGCCGTGAGAACGAGGAGGCGGTGTGCGTGGGCATCGTGGACTCTTGCGCTGCTGCGCTCGCTGCCTACCCCACCACATACGAAGAGGTGAGTGAGTGAGCGGCACATAGAGCAGGCGAGAGGCGCATACTAAAACAAGTGTTTTGAGACGTCTGAAAACACGTGTTTTACCACATACGAAGAGGTGAGTGAGTGAGCGGCACATAGAGCAGGTGAGGGAGAGGCGCATGTGGCCAGGGCGGAGAGCATCCACTCACTCATATATGCAGGTTGAGTTGCTGTGCTGTGCCCCAGCAGTTGCACGCACGGTGGTTACCACGCTCTTCTGCCCAGTGCCTTTTCTTCAAAGGAGCAGACCGATGCTGCTGGCACTGTTGCGCTTGCTTTGAGGCGTCACAAGAACTTCATCTTTCCTCTTTTTTTTTTTTTCCCCCATTCCCCCCTTCTCTTCTGTCCCTTCCTTCCCTCCTCTCCATCCGATCCCTCCTTCCCTGCTTCGCCTGTCCTTTCCTCCCTAACTCCTTCCCAGGACGTGGCTCTACTCCCCACGCTAGCAGAGGGCAGCAAGGAGCAGGTGGCAGTGGTGGTGCGCATGGGGGAGAAGGCGGCTCTCGGCGAGCTGCAGTCATGGGCCGTGCGGCGCATGCGAGCCCTCGACTACCGGCTCTACTACGCGGAGCGCCCCTAGTCCGGCCTGGGCCTTTTCCCCTTCCCCTCCTTCCCTCCTCTCCCTCCCATCCCTCCCTCCCCTCTCTTCCCTGCTTTGCCCCCCCTGTCTTCCTATCTCCCCTTCAGGACGTGGCGCTGCTGCCCACGCTAGCGCCAGGCAGCAAGGAGCAGGTGGCAGTGGTGGTACGCATGGGGGAGAAGGCGGCTCTCGGCGAGCTGCAGTCGTGGGCCGTGCGGCGCATGCGAGCCCTCGACTCCCTGCTCTACTACGCGGAGCGCCGCCTCTCCGACCTGGGCCTGCTGGACGACACCGGCAACATGACGCCCTGGGTGGGCGCCGAGTAAGCTTTTTGAGCCGATGCCGACTCAAACCTCGCCGCCTTTCCGACCTGGGTGGGCTTGCTGGATGGCACTGGCAACATTACTTTTCTGGGTGGGCGTCGAGTGAGTGAGAGCGCGTGTGATGTGACATGAGACGGGCTTTGAGGCGCTCCAAAACTCGTCCCTTCTCTTGCTGGGTGGGGGTCCTGTGAGCGTGGCCTGGCTTGCACCACATGGGCGAGAGGGAGGGAGGGAGAATGGGAGGGAGGGGGTTCTGTGTCCCAGCGGTAAGTGGGAATTGGGAAGGAGCGGGAGCTGGGAAGGAGGCGGTGAAGAAGGTGGAATGCAATGGCAGACCTGGGATTGGGTGGGAGAACCTAGGAGTTGACTCAACTGGGGCTCCTTTTAGGTTGGGTGTGGGAGCTTGGGGATTGAGCCACTGCAACCTCCCTCCCAGCACGCAAACCCCTGTTTCAAGCGAAGCCCTGCTGTGCTGCACTAATATGTGCTGTGATGTTTTCTGTAGGATGGCACAAGTGAATGATTGCCATGTCGTATGATGCACCATGCTGGCAATGTGTTGTGCAATTTAGTTGGATATTATTTATTGTCAACAATGTTCTCTTAAAGTTGCGGTCTACATACCTAGAGGGACAGGCCCTGGTTTATCACTTGAAAACAGGGTAGCAGACTCTCCAGAAGAAACGAACGATCGAGGCGGAAGGAGGGAGCGGGGTGGGCGCACAACTTTCTGCTTGGTTGTTTGTGTTTGGCGCTGAAATTTCCGCCTTTCTGCGGATTTGTTCCCCCAAGAAAACCCAATCGCGAAATTGTTTCACATCGCCAACTTTGTGCGAACTCATCGCACAGGTGTTTGGGGGAAAACCACACTTCGCTCTCAAGTCATCGCGCACCAAAGGGTGTGCACCTAGATTACCCCCCAAAACCCCCTTTTAGTATGTAGACCGCAGCTTTAATTACGTACTTACGGTAATAATACCATTCCAACATGCTGGTCACGAATCTTTGTGTAGGGTATACAGCACTTCACGCAGGTAAACTCAGATGGATGCCACTTTCCAGCTGACTAAATACATCCTTTCGGTGTAACGTTAGCGCGTCAGGTAGTAAGGGACGATATCGCGCTCCGTGAGGCCCAGGCGCGAAAGTGTGACGCGTAACGCGTTGAACAAGTCAGGTCTAGGCGTATTTGACCCGAGACTGTAGGGGGGGTTTCCAGTGTTCTACATGTAAAAGGTATCATCTATGGATATTATGTTCCATCTTCCTCACCCTAGCAATCATTCATATTATCCAGCTGAATAATGCACCTCGTTTGCATTTCGTGCAGCTCCGCCAGCTTTACTCCAGATTATCTGTCCTTATTCAGTAGCAGAATACACGCCACGGTATGAACAAAAATGAATGGTTAATGGTTAAGTACATCAGTAGTTATTCCCTAGCCAGGCAGCAAGTGCCTTTATTAGTGGCACTTCACTGGAAGGCCACTGGACTAGGGGATCAGCAAGAGCACCTACGTATGGTCACTTCGGCTCCAGGCATCAAGCCATCAGGCTTGGCTGGTCACATCATCAGACAGCCCTGCAACACCAGCCATGGTGAAATCATGGCATCCAGTCCAAGCGTTCTTCACGCCGCCGCAGCACACACACTGTCCTGCGCACATCCCATCAGCCTTCCCTCCGAACAGGCTCCCCATGCATGTTCCAAATTCCGCTCCCACGAACCACTCCAACTCCCCCCTCACTGCTTCGTCCACACCCCCAGCTCCAAGCACACCGCTAGCTGCCGCCTCTGCTTGTGCGTCCACTGCCTGCACCAGGTCCATCGCACCAATCGACCCAATCGCGTCGATCGCGTCCATAACGTTCACAACGTCTGCTTGGTCAATCGCGTCTGCGGCGTCCGCCAGAGCGCGCTCTCTGCACGCCACCACCTCCCACAGGCCCCTCGCTGCCTTGGACACCGGCGGAATTGCCTCCGCCACTCCAAGCTCGCGCGCGCGCTTCGTCCCTGCGCTTTGCTGCGATTCACCCACAGACTTTGCGCCCGCCACTGCCGCCATTGTCGCGAGGTCTCGCCCAGCGGCGGCGCCGCCTTCAAAACGCCCCATATCTGGGCCTTGTCGTCCCTCCTCAACCACTTCCGCTTCTATTTTCCCCGCGTCGTCCGCAACGCCTCTCGCTTCCTCCCAGCCACCTACTAGAGGCGTTTCCAGCGATTGCTTAAACACTGCGAAGGGTCCACGCGGGCAGGCCATCTCGACTGACTTTACCGCCACTCCTTCGTCGCTCCCTGCCGGTTTCTCGCTACGCTGCTGCTGCTCCTCCTGCTGCAGGCGCTTCTGCTGCTGTTGCTCCGCAGCCCGCCTCCGCATCATCACCCGCGCGACGGCCGCCTTCGCGCCGCGGGACATGGGCCGGTGCGGCACGGAAGGGCCTCCCGCTAGCCCCGGGAGCGCGCGGATTGTCTCGAGAATGGCCAGCGGGGTTACCTCCTGCACGTGCTCCGCGCCAATGCCGCAGCTCGCTGCCGGCGGCAGCGCGCACAGACCAAGATCCCCGGCGGTGGCGCCGCTGAATCCGCGAAAAGGCCCCTCCACAGCCGCGGAGACATGAGCGGGGAAGAGGTGATCCACCGGGCCGCAGTCCACGCCGTGGAGGACGCTGCCGCCGCAGCCGCCGCCGTCGCCGCCGAAAAAGGACGACTCTAGCGGTTGCGACCGAAATTCAACTCGCGATTCAAGGTTCTCCCTCCACTCTTGTGCGAAGAACGTGGCGTGTTGACTGTAGTCAACGACGGAAAGCTGACTGTAGTCCACGCTGGCATTGTTGGCCGCAGTAGGTGCAGTGCCAGCGTTGGCAGCATTGGCAGCGGTGGCAGAGGTGGTGCGCGCAGGTACAGTCAGATCACAGGGATCATCGCTCTCCGCCACCTCCTCATGAAGGCATGGCGGGAGGAGACGAGGCTGCTGCTGCTGCTGCTTTGAGGGCTCTGCGTGCCAGACGTGCGGACCGAGAGAAGGGGCGCATAGGGAAGACGACGCCATGGCGTTGGAAGAGGAAGAGACGCCGCGACGACCGCTGCGCTTCGGCATGTGGTGTGTGGTAAATTCAGGAGGTGGATAATCCACCGCGAGGCGATACGTGTCCGCGAGGCAAATGCTCTCCATGTGGAATCGTGGAGTTTGATTGTGCAGCGAGATTAGTGAGCGAAAGACTATTGTAGAACTGATGAGCTTGGGCGAGCTTGGTGCTGCTAAGGGCGGATATTCGTAGCACTTGAAGGAAGCAGAGTGAAAGACAGAAAGTTATTGGGCAAACAAAGCTCAGTGGCTCGTATGTATAACTCGGCAGTTAGGTAGAGCAAGAGGGGGCACTGCAGTGCTTTGTTGACGAGCAACCCGGCGGTACCGCGGACGCGAGGAGGGCTTGAATCCAGTCCAACACGACATTGCACAATCCCCTCTGTGACAGCCAGGGGCGGTAATAATGCAAGAGATGAAAGTGCGAGAAATACGCGCGCGAAAGGGGATGGTTGGTGGACAAGATGGATAGAGAAGCGGTAGAAGCGGAATCAGTAGAAGCGGATGGAGAAGCACAAGACACATATAATAGAGCTAGCAGCGACTGACAAGCTTGGGCCATGGTTTGCTGGTGTAGGGATGGTGCGAACATGTTGTGGAGGAGTTGGTGGAGTAAACCATGGCTGGACCTTCGGGGTGGTGGTTGGTGAATGGAGGGTGTCGCTCTAGTGGTGGTTGCAGTGCGGTCCGACTCGACGAGTTGCGACTTGCGAGCGAATTCTGGGCGTAGATGCGACTTGGGAGGGAAATGGGACAGAGGGAGGAGGCGGGAAGGCCAATAAGTTTCCTGACTTCCTGGGCTGCATTTGGCGCGGAGGCTGTCACGACGAAGTTGGTACAGAATTGTGTCAGGTGGTGAGTGGTTGGGTGACGTGTTGCGGTTGCTGAATGACCCGGATTCGTTGACTGGCCTGCCCAGTTCTGTGTGGTTGAAATGAAACTCAGCTCTGTGGCCAGGAGTCTGCCATGAATGGCGACTCGGGAAGACAACAACGACATCCTGCGGATTGTAGGTGTGAGGAAGTCACGGCGTGCAACATCCTGGAATTTCACCAGAAAGTCTGGACTTCATGAGCGGTTTAGAACGGCTCTTTTATGTACTGCTATGTTCCTGTCAGCTTCAGTACGTTGCAGAGTGTTGATGGTCCGGATTTTTTTCGACTTCCCCAGGATGTTCGAAGGATTAGCACCATTGTTGTTGTGCTCCCTGAAAGTTTTCATCGCCGTGCATTGCGGTGAAGACGTATGCATTCGCGAGAGCTGCGAGGATCTTGTAACATTTTCTGTCATGTGTTATTTAAACAAGGTGAATCAAAAGACTAGAACGGGCCCACAATAGGGTAGGGGGTTATAAGTCCAAGAACCAAAAGTGTCGCTAGTACAGGGTAACACGTGCGTCTCTTTCGTAGCAATTCCGTCCAAGATGGCGCCTCGTGAACTGAAGGTGGTCGTTATTCAAAATGCTCATTATTGGTGGTTGGTGAGAACTTTGTGAGGAACGACAGGTAACTGCATCAGCAAGAAACTGCTGGTGGGAGACCTACCTCGAACCCTAGACATTTCGAGACTTCGTTCTAGAGTCTTGCTCTGTTTTCTGTGACTAAACCCAAGAGTTTGCGGGTGGTAGTACAGCAGTGTAGTCCGACGGGAATGGAAAAAATGCTTCTACAATGGGGTGTTCGACTCGACACGACCCAACAGGGGCAGCAGGGGTAACAAAGAAAGTCAACCGATTCACATGCAACACAATTATCGTATCGCCTGGTAGTTTCCAGATCCTGCTCTGAGGTATATGCCACGCTGGGGTCTTGTTCCGGGAATGATGCCCTTGATGTTGGCAGCATCACCGTCCTCGAGATAATCACCAAGAAAATTAATAGAGACGCACAAACAAACTATCAATCTAGCATACACATGCACGTATTAGGGAGAGAGAGAGAGGATCTACAAATATTGAGGCAACAAATATGTGAGCTAAGGATATGCGGACGTTAGCTACCAGAAATATGGTGACGGTACTGCATATGGGGTGGCTGCGGCTAGGTTTGGAAATAACCGAGACGTAGAATATATCGCAGGTTACCAGTCTAGGTATGTGGCTCGGGCACGATGGCACAATGGTAACGGATGGGCACCTCTGAGATGAGAAAGCATGTCGAGTAATTAGCATCACTGATACGGTACCACATAGGACATAACCCTTTAAGAAAATACACATGGTCTTGTCTAACCTATCTACGACCAACGTTGGCAAGGGAACCAAGTTTATCTCCCACCCTATTCCCCGCTACACCTCTAACTACTTTAAGCGTGACTATTATGCAGAAAAGCTCCGTGCTGTTACGATCAGTGGCCATGAGGCACGCATAGTAAGGCCCCTGAAGACAACACCCATGGGATCAACCAGACAGGAGGGCGATGCAAGGGCGGAGACAGATAACAGAGAAGGGTTGGATGGTGAATACGCGATTGGGATAGAGAACAAGACAGGGAGGCAGCCGAGTACAGGGAACTATAAAGGGGGTGTGCTCACAGGGAATGCAAGGCTGGGGACATTCCGCCAGTATTGGAAGGTGAAGCTCCCAGGGAGCACAGGACACGCTGTCTGCTGGCAAATGTCCGTGTACTCAACATGTACGGGCAGCCCGTGAAACTTTATCGTCACTGCCACCTCCCCCCCTGCTATCATCTGCCCTGGTCATGCGGAGAGGGTTGGGATGGAAAGATGGATAGAGTTAGGGAGGACGGGAAGGAGAGAGTGAGGGAGGGAGCACCAAGCAGCATTAGCTGCAGCACCTGTGGCGCCAACACGCTTGTTGAATGGTGGATGTGGTAAAATTTTGTAAACCCAGAGCACCGACAAAACCGCAAGTGAAAGAGAAACACATGCACACAGGAAAGACCGAGTGGAGCTAACCGGTGGTGCACTGTTCATGGCACTGTTCAGTGCAAAGGTTGCAAGGGGCGCTGCTCACTGGCGACGGCAGGCAACTGCAGCTCGAATGGGTGGCCGATGACCGGAGGGTCCGGCGCCATGAACACGTCCCGCACCTCCACTGCTGGCTCGTGTGCTGCCATGGGTGCACGGCGGCACCAAGCAAGCATGAGTAAACGGGTGATGGAGAGATGAAAGGAGAATGACACACAGCAGGTTTGTCGCATTGGTTAGCTGACAAAGCAATGGCAGGATGATCAAAGTGTATACAACGGTAGTTGGGGGTCTTGACTGGCTGGATCAGTAAGCCTGGCCAGTGATGTGGTAATCAGGTAACTGAAGTTACGAGGAGAAAGGGGGGAGCCGTGTGTGAAATCATGGGTGAGGAGGGATGGGAAAGGAGTTGTGCGAGAAAGAAATCAGAGACCATCTATACGAGGAAAGAGAAATGCCATGGGGTGCTATGGAATCCTTGGGAAGCCATGGGAGGCCATGGGAGGCCATGGGAGGACATGGGAGGACATGGGAGGACATGGGAGGACATGGGAGGACATGGGAGGACATGGGAGGACATGGGAGGCCATGGGAGGCCATGGGAGGCCATGGGTGGTGCGACGTACAGCAGTCCTCCCATTCCGTCCGACGTGGACTCCTGATTGACTCTGCGCCCCGCACCATCTCCCCGCTACTAGCAGTGCCGCGGCCAGCTGCGTCCCTGACAGTCCGCACCAAAGGTCTCTCTAAACCGAAGCCTGGATCCACGTCGCCTGTCGGCGCCGACATAGTCGTTGTTTCCCCGACTCGGGCGTCCTTCACGATAGTCGCAGCAGCACTCGCGGCGCACGGACCGCGCGACGACATAAGCTGCTGTAGCAGCATCGCTGCGAGGAGGAGAATAACCGGCGACGATGGAGCGGCACTCGATGCGGTCAATCGTACGGTGGGGGATGGCCGAGAAAGTGATCGGCGCTTTGCTAGGGAGTGATCCTGATCGCATGGATGTCTTGCGGGAGGGGAGACTGGGTACGGAAGGGACCACGACATGACCGGCGGTTGAAGGCGGTGAGGAAGAGACGATTAAGCGGATAGAGGAGAACGGAGGCGGTGTTGGGAATGGAGAATCGCGCTGCGCTTTTCAAACCGTTGCAGCGGAAACTAGTAGTTTATGAAACAGGGGCGAGAACACTCGCAGGAGCGTTGAGTGACGATGGACAAGGATGCACTGCCAGACGGCTGCCTCGGTCGCGCTTTAAGTAGCGGCAACAGGCACATAGACAAAGTAGCCGAGAAGTTGTTTCCAAAGGAACTACGCCTGAACCAGCCAGGAGGTTGTCCTGAGAGAGTCGCAGGCAGGGAGCGAGGGATTTTATAGGCCGAAGTCGATTATCAAGCAAGGGACCACGATAAAAGGGCGAATTGAGCTTCCAAGCGAATTGGTTGTGCAGATAGAAAGAAAGCAAGGCGAGGCGTGGGATTCAAGGAGAGAGGGAGGAGACGGGAGTGACGCATGCCTGCCCGCGCACACATTTGCGTGACGTCAGGCTGACGCGTTTCGTGCCACTGAAGCAGGGGGTTGATCTGTGAACGAGGCAAATGTGCGTGGCGTGCTGTGATTTGCCAATAAAGAAGGTCTACGCATGACGTGACAGTCCATCACGGTATTAGGTGCTCTTGTAGAGAGTTCCAGTGAGTAGGCCTATATCTGCACCATATGCTTGGTAAACATGTACTTTCGGGTATGGAGCAGATAACATGAAAGATAGCATTGTTGACATGGCTTGCATGTAAATATTAATTGTTCCCTACTGAAAACGTGCTGTACAGTCTTCAAAGAAGGAAGAAAGCCATATGTCGCATGGGAGAAGCACTCCATCCCGTACAATCGGTGCATAATCCGCTAATGCTTGTCTTGATTGAGACAAGGGTTGCAAGGAACGAGGCAAAATGTGGAACGTTGGGGAAGAGGTCCCACAGTGCAAAAAAAGGTGAAGGCAAGAGCATCATCTAGCTAGCGTGCGAGTTGCAACAAGCCAGCCAATGTACACTAGCGTGACGTGGCTGCGATGCTGCTGTCACGTTGCAGCATGGTCGAATCTCTTCAAGACGGCTTCGCTCATCTCATGCGCCTTCTTGGAGATGCACGCGCCGCCATCCTTGAGCGCCTTCGACGGACCCTCCATGACATTCTGCACAGAGTGTCAGGATCGCGGGAAACAGGTGGTTGGCGAGAGAAAGGTTATTAGTCGCGTAAGGAGAGGGAGCGAGATAAGGGAAAACGGCACAGAAAAAAAGGAAGCGGAGGGGGACAGCAATTGAAAAGAGAGCGGGGAGTCTGATATTATTACTAACCGAAATTGAGGAGACAGCAGCTTCCCAGGCGTCTTCAATCATAGGGTCTACATCGACGTGAAATCCTGCTCTGTGGTGCGTCTGTCGCATCGGGCAATTCTCCGAGTGGGCCGACCCAACGCAGTCTGAGGTGGTATGGCAGGTCGTTCCAGGACCTCTCAAGAATGGCGACTTCGCGGCGGCTGCTACAACGTGCGGAACAGTCTTCGGCGTGAGGGGATGTAGCGGAGTGAGCGTCATGGGGCAAGTTGGTAACGAAGCGCTAAATCCTGTTAGAACAGAGAAGCAGATACGAAGGCTATCTCCGACTTCACTAAATAAAGAGCAGTCACGGCTTGCAGCGCGTTGCCTCTGCTTGTAGTCGTCGTGCTAAGAGATGAAGGCATACGGGAAGTGGGAATGGGATTGTAGGAAGAGAGCATGCAGGAGCTTCACATTTCTCCTCCCCTCCCCCCCAACATCTCCTCCCCACCTCTCGCAGCGGGTCGCAGGAGGAAGAAAACCACCTGAGACGACACGCGACGATGAAGATGAAATTGTTGCGACGACTCTTGGCGGCGGCATGGATGACCGAACCGTCAGGTATGGTTTGCTGCGTGAGGTGGGAGCTCCCAAACCAAACCACATTTGGTTGGGCAAGCATGGGTCCAGACGAGTCACGCGTCACCAGACTCGGATCAAGCGAGATTCGTGGAGCAGAGAGATGGATGGGGACGGCTGTTGTGCTGTGTATGGTCAGGAGCAGAGACGGAGCGCGCTGACTCTAAAAGTTCACAATAATGACGTGGCGTCATAGCCAAAAGGTCAATTTGGTGCTGCCCCGGCAGGCTGTCTAGATGGTCGGGCAGGTGGAATAGGTAAGACAGCGAATCCAAAGTCAGAATTTCGGTGTTCAACATGTGCTGGAACGGGATTTGCGGAAGCTTTTCAGTGCTGGCATAACACGCCTGTGATGTATCGCCACGCTGTGCAATGAAACCTCCACATCTCCCACGCGCCAACCACGCATCCAAGCCGAAAGTGTCCTCTTGGTGTTCAAATATCCAAAACAAGTTGAAAAGAGTATCATGTGTAACTCGATTGAAACATGAATATCCTTTACAGTAATTGCTTGTGGAAAAGAACAAATGCACTATTTAATTAGTCGGAACTATCTGGTTGGGTTCTGCACCTAGATGTATTGTTGACATTCAATCATTCCTAGCATGGTGCTATTCCATGTAACAGGTCAATAAGAACATGCTACCACCACACGCCGGGAGACTTTTGGGGGAGCCATCCTTTCGCTCTGCTCTTGGCGAAGCTCCAGTGCTCGTAACCTGCTCAGTGAACATGGCAAAGGAAAGGACTCGGATTAACTACACAATGCAGTGGCAAGAAAGAAGATTAAAGCAATCACGCTCTCCATGCCCCTCAACTTTCCTCCCTTCCTCTCATCCCTCTATCCCCTCTAACTTCCCCTCACGTCCCTTGCCTTCTCCTGATCGTACCGAGAGAGATGTTATGTTTGAGCGACCAGAAGAACCAGCCGGCCTGAGCGGTGGCAAAGGCCTGCAGCTGCGCTTTGCCGAAGGCCGCCTGGTAGCTGTCGTCTGGGTGCGCCATGGCATTGGAGAACTCTCCCACCAGCACTGGCCGCCCAAACTGCACGGGGGAACGGGGGGTGGGGGGGTGGCCACCAGCACACACGCACGTAAGGATTCAGGCCAGGTGAGGCTTGTACAGAAAGAAACCCACAAGTCGCAATATAGGCCGGCACCGTATTGGTCGGCACAAAACAGATGAGCAACACAACAGAGATCAACACCATGGCCATGGCTGACCACAGCTGCGCGCTTACCTGCTGGTAATCCTTGAGCTTGGCGGGCATCGTAGTGCGCGTGTACTCCACCTCCTGCGCGGCCGTCATCTTCTTATTATTCACCAGCTCCGGGTTAAACACATTGTACAGGTGCGACTCCAGGATCACGTTCGTGTGGATATTATCATACAGGTGCCAGTGCACCTCCCAGATGTTGCTCCCAATGCGCCCCTCCATGGACATGAACGCGCACTTCGCGCCCTTCCTCAGCGCGGTATACCCCGCGCTGTAGTACTTCTTCAGCAGCGGCAGCGACACGCCTGATTGGACTCCATAGGCCCACGGCGCCGCCGGCTCGTTGACCAGGCCAATCCCCAGGAATTCGGTCTTGCCGCCGTACCGCTTCCCCAGCCACTCGACCAGCTGGAGAGACTTCTGGTAGTTGGCTGCGAGTGGCCAGAGCGTGAGCGAATCCCGGGACCCGTACGTGCCGCTCTGCGTCCCTGGGAGAACGTGCAGGGACAGCCAGATGCGGATGCCGTACTTCTTCCCCATGGTGAACGCCCAGTCGAGGCGCTCCCGTGTGCCTGCCGCCCAGGGGTACTCAGGGCGGGGGTCCTGCATGACCCAGTAGGGGATGGGGATGCGCGCGGCGTTGAGCCCCTGGCGCTTCATGTACTGGAAGTCGGCCTCTGTGAGGAAGGCCGTGCGGAAGGATGACATGTACGGGGTCACTCGGCTCGGGCCCAGGGCGGCTGAGAGCTGCCACTCGTCGTCGCGCGTGCCCGTCTGGATTGGGGGGGGAGGGGGAGAGGGGGGAGGGATGGAGAGGGTGAGTGAGTGAGGGCGTGATAGATGGGTGTGTTTATGGGTGTTGGAGTGAGGGGGGAGGGAGGGAACGGGAGAAAGGGCGGGTGATTGCGAGGGGGAAGAGAACCAGTGAGAGTGCTCAGGGGTACAAAATGGATTGTGTCCTTTCCAGGACACCGGTGAGCCATATACTAAAAGAACTCTTTGAGAATCTAAAAAAACGTACAATGGTGACGGCGAAGGCGGTGTCTCCGGACCAGGAGGTGGAGGTGCCATCTGCCACAAGGTCCCCTGATGCAGTGGCGCGCAGCATCTTGCCATTGGCCGCCACCACTCGCACCAGCGACAGACTGCTGTCCTTGAACTGGAAGGAGAACTCCGAGTACTGGCGAATGGAAGGACGAGGGGGTGAGGAGGAGAGGAGACGGAGGGAGGGAGGGAGGGAGGGAGGAGAGAACAGGGGGCGGGGGGGGGATTGAGGAGCTGGGAAAACTCGTACCGATGACAGACTGCTGTCCTTGGAATGAAAGATGAAGTCTTAAGACATGCACACATACTGCATGTGTATGGATGTGTGCATGTATGGAGGAAATATGTGGATGTGTGCATGTATGCCTATGTGCAAGCGTGCACATGCATGCATGTGTGCAGCACACCTTCTTGGTGGGGTTGGGCGAGCCAGCGACGACGGAGGAGCCTGAGAGCGCCCAGTACTGCGTGCCCTGCACTCGCACCTGGCACCGGGAGGATGGGGCCACGGGCAGCAGCGGGAGAGGGAGAGAGTAAATTAGGTGAGAAAACTGGTGCCATGTACATGCAGACAGCAGGGAGGCGAGTAGTGGAAGGAGGAGAGAGGAGAGTGAAGGATGGCGGGAATGGGAGGGTGGGTGGGGGGGGGCGAAGGAGAGCGAGCAGAAGCAAAGTGGGGCGAGCTGGAGGGAATTGGTGACGACTGGGATAAGGAGTGTGAATACCAGGGGAGAGAAACGGGAAGAGAATGAATGCCTGCATACATGCACCCATGTCTGCATGTGTGCACGAGTGCATGAGAGTGTGCATGTGTGCTCGTGTGCATGTGTGCATGCGTGCTCGTGTGCATGTGTGCTCGTGTGCATGTGTGCATGCGTGCTCGTGTGCATTGTGTGCATGTGTGCACGTGTGCATGCATGCATGTGTACCTGGTACTTGGCGCCGTTGGTGCGGAGGAAGAAGATTCCATCATAGGCCGGAGTCGAATCCTTGCATATGATCTGCCGGGGGGAGGAGAGGGAGAGGGAGGAGGGAGGGGGGAGGAGGGAGGAGGGGAAGGGAACAGGTTGCAGACATGGACTCATCAAGGGGGAAGAAGGGGTGTTAAGAGAAGAAGCTGGGGAGGGGACAAAGGGGGCAGTTCATTGGATGGTGGATAGGTGCGTGGGTGGGTGAGTGAATGGATGAGTGAGTGGGTGGGTGGGTGGGTGAGTGGGTGAGTGGGTGAGTGGGTGAGTGAGTGAGTGAGTGAGTCACAGTGAGTGGGCACAGGCGGTGAGGTGTGCACGTACCGTGCTGCCGCCAAAGTTCTTGGCTGTCACGTATTTCTTGGTCGTCATTGACTGCAGCCGGAACTGATGGGCAGATGGGCGGATGGAAGGGTGCATTGGTGGGTGGGAGGATGGGTGGGGAGTAGGGCCGGGCATGGGAGGAGGGGGAGAGAGGTGAGAAAGGCGAATAGGCACCATCAGCTGCAGCAGCGGCTTGGATCCGTATTTAAGAGCAGTATTTGAGAGCATCAGATCGATTATGCAGTGTCATAGGCATAGAAAGTATAGTGCCCCTACCGCCCTCACTGTTCCAACCAAACCACACCACATCCCACCGATCTATGCACACCAGCCACCCAACCTCCTCACCCTCCTTCCCCCTCCCCTCCCCTTCCCCTCCTCACCCCCCTCCGCGCGCACCATGGTGCCGTCCTTCCACTTGCGCGGGGTGCTTGCTGTACAGCCCACCTCTCTCCCCCTACTAACCCCCCACCAAACACCCCGCTCCCCCCGCCCCCCCATTCCACCCTTCCCCCCCGCGCTTGCGCACCATGGTGCCGTCCTTCCACTTGCGCGGCGTGCTATACAGCCCGGGGTTCATCCAGCGCTCGTACACGAGCCACCCGCCCACGTTGGCGCCGCGGATGGCGGGCACCATCATGGCCTCGAACACCACGAACGCCTCCCACTCCGACGGGGACGTTGACCACCGCAGCAGCTGGTCGCCCTTGTTGCCGCTCGCACTCACGTACTTGCCGTCGTACGCCAGCAGGTTGATCTGTTGAGGGGGGAGGGAGGGGATGGGGGAAAGGAAAAGGAGGGGGGGAAGGGAGGGGAAGAGAAGGCGGGGGAGGGGGGAGGGAATTGTTCCAGGGGTGCGGGGCGGCAGGAGGACCAGGCACACCAGCAGCTAGCCGCGGATGGCGGGCACCATCATGGCCTCGAACACCACGAACGCCTCCCACTTTGACGGGGACGTTGACCACCGCAGCAGCTGGTCGCCCTTGTTGCCGCTCGCACTCACGTACTTGCCGTCGTACGCCAGCAGGTTGATCTGTGGGGAAGAGACAGGGGAGAGAAGGGGAGGAGAGAGAAGGGGAGGAGAGAGAAGGGGGTGGGGGGGGGGAAAGGTGGGGAAGTAAGGGGGAGGGTTGTTCCAGGAGTGCGGGGCGGCAGGGGGACCAGGCACACCGATCGCAGCAGCTGATCGCCCTTGTTGCCGCTCGCGCTCACGTACTTGCCGTCGTACGCGAGAAGGTTGATCTGTGGGGAGAGAGGGGCGAAGAGGAAAAGGGGGAGGGGGGGAGGGAGGAGTTGTTCCAGGGGTGCGGGGCGGAGGGACCAGTCGGCTTTGACGATGCTATGTTTGAAACAACACTCTCCTGCGCACAACTCCTTTTGGCCTCAGAAATAGAGACTCCCGTGCACTCCCATGCACTCCCGTGCACTCCCGTACGATCTACTCACGGTGTCAGCGCCGGCCGAGACAATGGTGAAGATGGTGGTGCGGTCCGCCTTGGGCGTGAGGTCCAGGGTGGGGAACTTGGCGTTGATGCCCGTGTACACGCCGCCCGCGCGCACGTACTTGCCGCTTGGCACTTGCAGCCGGATCTGGTGGCGCGTTGTGGCGCGCGGGGAGGGGGAGAAGTGGGAGGAAGGGGAGGGTGAAAGAGGGGGGGGAGGAGGGGGAGGAGAAGGAAGGGAAGGGGGAAGAGGTTGGAGTGGAAGGGCACGGCTGCAATGGGGAAATGGAGATGCTGTGGGGGTATCGCTGTTGAGTGCTTTCACAACACGGCTGCAACGCACACGGACTGGGGTGGGTCGTCCAGAGAGGGCCATGATATGGCGAGGGCATGGCGGGGGGAGGGCATGGCGGGGAGGAGGGTATGGCGGGGGGAGGGCACGGGGGCGCACCTGCGTGTTGGAGACGCGCGAGACGAGGAAGGACGACACGATGCTGGGCTCGCCGCGGTGCGGTGACTGCACCGTGCCGCCGCCGGCGCCCCACGTCTTGGCGTTCTCGGGACCCCACCACGTCTGAAACGCCTTAGACATCAGATGCACCTGTTGCGCGCGCGCGACGCAACGGCGGAGCAAGCGGAACGGGAAGCGGAAGGGGAAAGGGAAAGGGAAGGGAAGGTAAAGGGAAGGGGAAGGGGAGCAGGTAACGAGAAGGTCAGGGCTGAGGATGAGACGCGACGAGTGGAGACACAAGGTGGTAGAGAAAGAGCTCTTTGCGCGCACCCTCTCAAGGCGTCTCAATGCGAGGCGCCAATGCGAATCGAAGCCCTGGAGAAAAACCGAGGCGCCTAGACGCGAAAAGCAACGCATCTAGACGCAAAGGGTTCATTTGTTTGCTTTTTTTCGGGACTTCGAATCGCCTAAATGGCAGCTGCCGGGGTACAATGCACGTGACGGGCATGTGCCTGCCGTCCTACCCGCCCATCCGTTTATCCTATCCGCCCCAGTCTCTCCAGGTCCTCTTTCCCCCCTTCCCCAAACATCTCTTCCCCTTTCCGCCATCCCCCGTCACTTCCGACCACCCTTCCCCCTTCTTCCGTCCCCTTACCCCCGCCCCCTATCCCCCGCGCACGTACCCGCGCGCCGTGCGCCATCTGCGCGCTGATCCACTTGGATTTGAACGACGGCCTGCCCCTGGGAATGCGCGGCGCGCGGTTGGAGCAGCACGGGCCGCGGCACCGCGGACCGGCGACGGCCTGCGCGGAGCGCTTGCCCGCGGAGGAGGAAGAGGAGGAGGAGGAAGAGGAAGAGGAGGAGGCATTGCGCGGACTGGAGCCGTCATTCGAGGCGAGCCACGCGGAATTCGCGGGTGCTGCTGCTGATGACGTGAGCGTGAAGCTGGATCGTGAGGGAGAGGGGGGAGGCGCGGGGATGGAAGGGGAGAAGAGGGAGAGAGAGAGGAAAGGGCAAACAGGGGGGTTGATGAAAAGAAGAGAGGCGTATCGTCACCCGCACAGTGGCGGGGCTTGAGGCGTTGAAGGGCGCTCAAACCTGCGGAAGGCCGCGGAAGGGCGCGGGAGGTTGCGGAAGAGTGCGGTGGGGCGGGGAAGGGCGGAACGACGGAAGGGGGTGCATTTCGCCGAAAAGTCAAAGAGGCAGCGGACACGCGTGGAAGCGAGAGTGGGTGTAAAGGGGAGGAGTGGGGGGGAGTGCGGGAGGAGTTGGGAGGGACAATTGGCATGGCCGGAACAGAACGCGGAGAAGCAGCGCCGCCCTGCCACTTAGACTTGTGACCGTTCGTGTCTCAAACGCTGACGTTAACAACGGCGAACACAAAACAGCACCATGGCATGCACGTACTCGTGGACCCACAAGCCAAGCCACCACAGCATATCATCGTATAATCTCACCTCGCAAACTGTAGACAAAACAGGCTTGCAACGGCGGCAACGGCTAATCGCCGTGATTGCCGCTCGCGAGGGCGCGCCATGGCGCGACCGTATAGCACGGGCCTCGAAGAGGTATTCGGGCCTTGGGATCCCGAGGTAAGAAACGTAAAAAATAGACTGATTTAATTCGCCTTGTCACAGTCAAAGTGGTTTCTCTTTCTCCCTGATAATTCGCTGGGGGTGTCGACGAGGATGATCGTGTGCGTAAGAGAGAAGCGCCTAAGCTGTACCGCAATCAAGAACGTCGCGAGTGATCGTGGCGAATGGTCAGGTCAAATAAAAGTAAAGTAAGCAAGTAGTAAGAAAGTAAATCGTTGAACCTCCTTTTGTCTTCCTTCCCGCGTGCTCTTCCTCCAGCGCGTGCATCCCGAGAAAACGTCTGTGATGCGTTGTTCCAAATCGGTTGAATTTGGTGCGTGACGTTGGAAACCGGTCCTAGCCCGTCACCCATTAAGAATGCGCGAAACCAGTCCAAACCGTGTAGGAACGATTGTCTAAACATCAGGTCGCCCTCCTGTGTTTCTGTTGCTTCCATGCGCACCCACGTTCGTCGGTCCTGCCCTCTCCCTCACCAACGACGCATGCCTATCCCCAACCGTGCCTGCGCGTATCTCCACCGAATTTCGCCAGCGAAGCCTAGTTTCGGTAACCATTGCCGACGAGTACCACAGAACAATCTTCGCCGTATGGACAGCGTGGGATCGCGAGCATGTCCAGATCGTTCCAGGTTTCGCAGGGACATTCTTGGTGGGACAGTTCCCACCTCCCCCCCACCCGTTTGGCGAATCAAGTCTTCTGTGTTTGACGGGAACGGAGCCGCGTGAATCGTGAACCCATCGTTTCGTCGTCTCGTCGCACATCTCAAACACCAGAAGCGGCGGCGGCGCGGCGTCCTTGTTCCACCCACGACGTGCCCCATGTCTGGAAGGTGGTGGTGCGTTTGTCGCAAAGCCATTTTCCAGGGTATAATCTGACGCGTCACAAAACAAAAGCTGTGTTCGTCACTCACCGACATAATCACTACAATTGAATGGCTGCATACATGCCCTTTGACTGAGGCACCGTAAATCCAGTCCTTCAGTGCATCCTACCAATCAATGCTAACAACTAAGGCCGCTTAAAGCCCGAGTCTAGAATGGTAAGGCTTCAAGAATACTGAACTTGAAAGGTGTTGGGAAAGCGACGGAATGGGCAAGCGATGGTCATGTGAAGGCCAGAGACATGATGGGAGAGCGTGGGAGACACTCAGAGTAAGCATGGGCGACGGACGCGGGAAGGGAGAGCCACCTAAAAGGCGACGGGAGGGGAGGCGAATTCAAGTTCAAGAATCTTGAACTCGAAAAGTTGCCATTCTAGACTCGGGCTTTAATCCACAATATTAACTTCAGCCACTTCACATTCCCAATACCGGGCTGATGTTTGTACCGGTGTACATGATACACAGCCAATCTATAGCATAGCGAAGGACAACACCTCATACTGTAAAAGCAGTCCAGAGAGAGGAAAAGAACAAACCTATCACATCACATGGTAGTACATCTGTTCTTTCCAACATTTCGAAACAAATGAACTTTACTTCAGATTCTACACTAAACCTAGTGGGTTACTGCTTGGCTGCTGCTGCATCTGCTGCTGCCAACTTGCCCAGGTCCAGCAACTCCTTGAGCTTGCCATCTATCTGCTCCTCAGACAGGCCTTCCAGTGCCATGCTGTGCTCCACTCCGTAGTCTGCACACAGAAAGGCAGTATGAGATGCATGCACCGGGGAAGCAGGGATGAGAAGGGATAGATGGACTGATGAGTGTTACTGAGGAAACTGGGTGAGGAAAAAACAGAACGAGGGGGAGTGTAAAAAAAGGGAAGGGGAGAAGGTAAAGGGGTTAAAGGAAGGGGTGTTGAGCATTGAACGGGAGTGGAGGGAGGGACCACAGGCAGAGAGGGAGCAAACGAGCAAAAGCGATGATGAGATGGATGGAGGTGAATAGACACTGCAACGGAAGAGCAGCGCAAAACCAGTGCACACTGCGCATGTAAGTTCGAATCAATAAAGAGTCAGAAACACAGAGAAAGAGAGAAAGCACAGTGGCAGGGGCTGTCTAACACATCTGCCCGCACAAGCCTCATGCTATCTACCATCATCCCCATGCTGCCCCCCCTCCCCCCTCTTCCCCCTCCTTCCTCCCCCCTGTCCCCTCCCCACTCCCCCCTCCCGCCTCCCCCCTCATCTCCCCCATACTCGCGCTTCCCTGACCCCTGAAATGCATGAATGGCAAGCTCCCCACACACCAAGCACCCTGTCCGTCCCTCTCTCCCTGATCCTCTCTCCCTGATCCTCTCTCCCTGATCCTCTCTCCCTGATCCTCTCTCCCTGATCCTCTCTCCCTGTCCTCGCACACTCCCTCTACTTGCAGCCCCTTTCTCTCCTCTCATCCGCTATCCCAACCACCTCTTCCCACCCCACCCCTTCCTCCCCCGCCCTGCCCCACCCCGACCTCCCCTCCTCCCCGGAGCCCGTTCTTCCTCCCCCGCGCCAGGGCGCGCGCGGCGTACCATAGCGCGCGGTGATGCGCGGCTGCACGCCGCTGCACTCGCGTATGAGGATGGGCAGGTGCGGGTTCTGCTGCTTCAGGTCCGCGTAGTTGCGCTGCACGAACTGCCTGCGCGGAGTGGCGCGGGGAACGGCGGGGGAAGGGAGGCGTGGGGAAGGAGGAGGGGAGGGGAAGAAGCGGAGCACGGGAAGGGGGGAGAGGAGGAGGGGAGGCGCGGGGAATGAGGTGGGAAAGAAGAGGGGGGGAGAAAAAGGTGCGAAATTGCATGGAAGCAGGGTGCGTCAGTTAAGAGAAACAGAAAGAAGGATGAGAGCGAGTAGATAAAGGGGAATGGCTGATCCAGGAGGCTTGACGGAATGCGCGATATGGCGTGGATCAGGAAAAAACCCGGCGCGTAATGAAGCGTGCACAGCGGGACGCGTGATGTTAGCAACGGGCATGGGAATGGCAGGGGACTACATCGACCGACTGCTGGCAGGACGGCGACACGAGCACACTGAATTTGATTGACTGACGGAAAACTGACTGATGAGGAGGAATCCGTTGTCCTTGATTGACCGCGGTAACGTTGCACCGCATGCCCTAACGAAGCCGAATAATCGCACGCCCTGCTACGTGATCTCCCCCGCGCCTTTTCGCTCCGACACAGAACCAATAAAAGCAGACCCTCTACAAGGAAAACAACCAATGCGCGCTTCCAAACAGCCTGTATGCCGCACTTCTAACTCCACGTTCACCCAGCCGGCGGAGAATTTCCAACTTGCCCAACCAAGCCAGACAAAAGACTTGCCTCCAGACGTCTCACGAAGTTACTGTTCCCAGTCACCCCAAAATCCACACGGTTCGCGCCGAGAATCGCGGCGTACCTGGTGGCGGAGCTCGCGGGCGAGGTTTGGCAGAGCTGGATGCGGATCTCGTGGACGAAGCGCGAGAGCGACGAGCGCCACGACATGATGACGGATCAACGAACGGGCGCGGCGCGGAGCGGATCAGAGCAGAGCGCACGGATACCGTTACTACTGCCTGCGGCGAAAGCGAATGGTGATGCGAAGCGGAAGGAGTATCAGTGATGGATCCTCCCACTCGCCGCTACACACTTCTCAAACGGATCGCTCCACGAAACCGCGCGAGGAAGAGGGAACGTTTACCCAATGGCAGAGGAATGACCGTCCGCCACGACGCTAGGCGTGATGTGCGGGGAGGCGGCGAGTGGAATGGCGGAGACGAGAGGCAAGCGCGGAGCGGATTGGCGGAAGTTGATGGATGGCGCGTGTGGTGGGAGGGTTCAGTAGCGCGTGTTCGGATTGGAGGCGGTGGCAAAGAGTCTTGGGAAAATGAAAAACTTGGTGAATGGAAAGGTTAATTGCGTTGGAGAGTGGTTGAGTGGTAGACTCCTGGGCTTGTTGAGGTGCTATATTCTACGTAGTACACTAACTGTAAACCCACCTATTTTCAACACAAGTTTAGGGTTCTATGATTGGCCAATCTGGTAGGTGGTTCACGGCTAGTTTCTAACGGATCTTTTTTCCCTAGATGCCTCCCTGGGTGCATGCTTACACAAGCCGCAAAACTAACCGCGCAAAAACAGCAACTAAACCGCCGTTTGCCAAGAATGGTACGATGACACGAAGGACAGGTGGGAGGGAGGGTCCGGCAGCCTTGAGAAGAGCACAGATGACTGCAACAACCATCATAAGGTTGGTAGAGTTCTGAACAATCGCAACATGAGCACAGGCACAAAAAACAAGGGGATTTTCAGCAAGTACGCAAGGACGCAATGAAACCGAATCACATGAGATGTGCGAACAAACGGAACAAGAACAAACACAGATTCCAGACCATTACTGACCTGAACAACAAGTGCAAGAACCTTGCCAACAGCCCCTCCTTCCTTCACCAGCCCGCCCAGCTCCTTCCCCACTCGCTCCATCAGCCAATAGCAGCCCAGACAGGCAGCGAGCGCCGCTGCCCCCGCCAGCAGCACCTGCTGCTGCCTGAGAGCAAAGGCAAGCTCTCCTAGCGATGAGGAGAGGAGGTAGGGCAGGAGGAGGAGGGAGAAGGAGACGGAGAGCAGCGAGTGGAAGCGCGCGAGAATAGATGAGAGGAGCGGGGCCCAGGGGAAGGAGGCGAGTGGGAGCGGGAGGGAAGCCTTTGCTTGTTGTGGGGAAGAAGAGGAGGGAGTTGGGGAGGAGGAGGAGGAGGAGGAGGAGGAGGGGCGTTTGCCTGGTTTGCTGCCAGGGCTTGGATTTTTTCCTATGCCGCTGCCACTGCTGAATCGGCATGTGATTTGAAATGAAGACTGTGGAGGGGAGGTGCCGGGTGTGTAGGGGCATATGGAGAGGGGGGAAGGAATAGGAAGGTGGGGCAGGGCGGGGAGGAGATGAGTGAGTGAACGGAGAGATGCAAGAATGCAATGACGATGAGATGCATTGGTTGCTGCTGCGAGAGACACGGCATAAAATGCAGCGAGGATCAAGGGGCAAGAGGCAAGCTGCACGAGGTAAGGCATGAGATGAAAAAAAGCGGCTCGGAACAGCCATAACCAGGTGCATATGCACTGCCATTGCACAGCTCCAATCCATGCGCAAGCACACATGGACAATAGACACGTACTTGTACACGACGCCCTCCCTTCCCCTCCCGCCTTTACCACACCCAGCACTGCCATCCTCGCACTCACAATCTCGTAAACGCGCACTCATACTACCCGCCGCACATTTCCCACCCAATCACACTCCCATGCACCATCGATTCCCCTGGTCTCCCCCCCACCCGCCTTAAACCCCTCCCCTTGCGGGGTGGTCCCACCGGAGTTGGTCGGTGCAGGTGACGCCGATGGTTCGAACATTCTCTTCTCCCCAGAATTGGCAGCGAATTGGCTCCGGAAATCGCGCGAGGTACTGATAGTACGGCCGATGAACTGAGATGGGTAGCAGGAGGATATTGTGACCCTGGCCACGTGGCGTCCGCTGAAAGGCCAGCTCCACCACCACCGCTACCGGTCACATTCTTAAAGCTGCTGCTCATTCTTCCGCAGCGCGACCCCGCACTCCCTAGGACTTCGACGCGATAAGACCGGCATGCGACGGTGGCGCTCCCACGCGCGGGAGTGTGTGACGCACCATAGGAAACGAGTGCGAGGCGTTGCGACTCGCCAACTCGCGAACAGTGTGCGACACCGGCGTGGATAGACATCATGCCGACTGGCGAGCAGCGATCGCACACGGCTGGGGATACACCACGCCCTAATCGTAGACGCGACAAGCCTAGGGATCAGGTTCTTGTGGACCTTATTGACAGGGGAGGAGTTCCTGATTGTGTAATGAGTTTCTCTTAAAAGGGATTGACGGGGAAGAGATATTCTCGGTGAAAATTCAGGAGACGACATTTCATTGGTGAGATAATTTTCTCAGTAGAGGAAATGTCGCCAATCAAGCAAATGGCTGCTGACCTGAACCAGGAACTTATTATATCTTGTCACTCAATTACCGCAAAACAGAAACTCATATTGATAATCCGTCTTTCCCGTATGAGTTATCCACCCCACACAAAACTAACTCCATTAACAGCCTTGAACTGGACTGCACACCGATACGGTGTAACCTTGGTATGGTAGTGTGGAGGTAGGTGCTGACCTTGGGCCCAGAAATGGAGTAAAGGGGCAAAGACAACTCAAAACAGCAACGAGTTGAACAGGAGGAAGAGGGTGTGGGGGAGGAGGTCAGTAGGAGTAAGGCAGGAAGAGTGAGAGACGAGCAGGGGTTAGAGAGCAAGGGAGAGCTGATTCTGAGATGTGTGCAGGGGTGATGAAGCACAATGTGCATGGCGCCCCCCCATACCAGCCGACCACTGTTCACTAACCACCACAAACATCAGGAACTGTGGTCACATTGAGGCACTCCTGAACAAGGTTCCCTCGCCTTCATGCCTCTCTCTCTATCTCCACCCATGCACCCATGCACCCAAGGCCACGGCGCCAGCCATCGTTGCTCCCAGCAAAGCACACACAGCCAGACAAGTCAGACACAGTGCCGCACCGGCACTGCACCACACCGCACCGCGCGGCACAGCATGGGACCGCACCGCACTGCATGGCACAACGCGACAAAACACAACACAACACAACAGATTGCAGCCCAACCAGCCAAAGGTCAAGCGCAATGCGGAACCGCCATCCCCCAGTATCCATCAGCAGACACTAAGCTTCCCTCCTCCACAAGCTGCCCTCAAATGGACTCCCCAATCCCCCAATTCAACCCGTCTCCTTTCCACTGGCTCATCTCTTCTCCTCAGCCTGCTGCCCTTAGCTGCTACCCATCCCACACCACTCCCACCCCACGCCACTCCCCACCACCACTCCACACCAACTCCACCCTCACGTAACACTGCTTCATTGGCTGGACCCCACTTCCCCGCCCATAGCAGCAACTCCTGTCGCCGCAGCTGCTGCTGAATCTTCTGGAGCCTTTCCATTGGCAGCAGCAGCAGCACCAGCAGTAACACCTGACGAAGCCCCTTCAGTTGCCTGACCATTCACTGTAGGGGCAGCAGCTGCTTCAGCAGCAGCAGCAGCAGCAGCAGCAGCAGCAGCAGCAGCAGCAGCAGCAGCAGCCGCAGCAGAGCCTGATCCTGATCCTGTGGCAGCACCACTAGGAGCTTTCCCTTGCGCCACTGCTGCCACTCCAAGCGCTTCCGCCTCCTCCGCCTCCTCCGATCCCTTCCTCCTCGCATCCCGCCACGTCGAAGGGGAGAAGCGGAACGACGGGGACAGGGCCCTGAGCTTCCACGACCGGGTTTTGGGGTTGGGTGCAGCCGCAGCAGAAGCAGAGGACGAGGCAGAATCGACTGAGTTGCCGTTGGAGGTGGGGAGGGAGGCTGAAGAGGAGGAGGACGAAGAGGCAGGAGAGCCGGAGAAGGAGCCAAGAGGAGTGGCAGGAGCAGAGGCGGTACCGGAGGGGTGGCGGTGGCGGTTGGGGGTCATGAAGGACCGTATGGCTGTTATGGGGGTTCCCCATCCGGGGCGCTGGCGACAAGGGAAGGGGCGCAGGGGCGACAGGGAGAGGGAGTGGGAGAAGCGGGGAAGAGCGAATGGAGATGGAGGAACGGGGAAGAAGGAAGGCGGGAGCAGGTGTTAGTGAAAGGGTCAAAGATGCAAGGAGCTGGAGCTAGAGCTTGGGACAACGGAGGAACGGATGAGGAATGGATGGAGAAGAGAGGTGTGAAAGAGGGTGGACCAAACCCAACCCAACCCAAGAAGTTGGTGTGCTTGTGCGGCGCTTGTGGGGGGCATAATGGACTGATGAACACCGAAACATCTTCGTGTGACAAAACCCCGAAATGGACTCTGCAACTTCATTCCCATCACACGACCACCAAAGTAAAAAAGAAGTTTGAATTTCATTCACAGGGAACACAAACCCACTGCCTAAGCAATGGCCAGGCCCTGCACCCGCCAATCCTTCCGCCACCCTTGTCTTGCTGCCCATCCTTCCAGCCCCCCCCCCCCCCACCCCTCCCATTAGCCTCTCGTTTCCCACTCCCCACCTCCTTTACGCCCTCCTTTCCCCTCCCCCGCCCCCCACCTCCCCGCATCCCCCCTGCGCGCTCACCCTCTTGGCCTTCCTGGGGAGGTCGGGCTGCGGAGCAGGGGGGTGCTGGACGAGGTAGGAGATGTATTTGCGCAGGCAGCGCAGGTACTCGGGGAAGAACTCCAGGTCGCAGTGGTGCCCGCCCTCCAGGAACAGCGGCTCAAACGGCCGCTTGCACGCGTCCACCAGCATCTGCCCGTGCGACACGTCCACCACCTCGTCTGACGTGCCCTGGGGCGTGGGGAGGTTGGGGGAGCGGGAAACGCGGGGACAGGGGGCCGGAAGACGGGGGCGGAAGGGGGGGCGGGGGAGAGGGAGGTGCGCGATGGGGGCAGGGAGAGGGGGCATGTGAGAGGAGCGCTTGGTCTGCTTCGCACAGAGGTCCATCGTCCCGTCCGATGTGAACCTGGTGGGCAGAGCGGCTCAAACGGCCGCTTGCACGCGTCCACCAGCATCTGCCCGTGCGACACGTCCACCACCTCGTCCGACGTGCCCTGGAGGGGTGAGCGCGGGGGCGGGGAGCGGAAGAGAGGGGGAAAAAGGGGGGGCAGAGGAGTGCGGGGCGGGGGCGTGCGGTGGTGGAAGGAGGGGGAGAGAAAGGGCGCAATGGGGGAGGGAATGGGGGCTTGTGAGGATGTGCCCTGCACGCGTCCACCAGCATCTGCCCATGCGACACGTCCACCACCTCGTCCGACGTGCCCTGGGGGGGTGAGCACGGGAACGGGGGACGGAAGAAGCACGGGGACGGGCAGGCGGAGGGGGGAGGGAGAGAGGGGGGGAAATGTGCGGGCCGGTGGGGGAAGGAGGGGGAGGGGAAGGGAGGCGGTGTAGAGGGAGTGTGAGTGGGGTTGAGCACCTGCAATCGCGCACCAGCATGTGCCAGTCGGATTCCTTGCGTGCGCTTTCGTGGGTGGGTTCGACTGAAACAGGGTGCTGTGCAGGTACCACCTCTTTCAATGTGCATTATGAATGAAGAAACAGAGCGTTGTTCTGGGTAGAGTGCGATGCGAACGACGGAGCGGATCGAGTGTAACGGGAAAGGAGTAAGCGGAAAAACGGGGAGAGAGAGAGAGAGGGGTGTGGGGGGGTGTACGGATGGGGGTTGAGGGGGGTTGTTGTAAGGAAATGAACAGAGCAAATAGACGGGCAAGGCAGAGAGAGCAGTAGGGAGTGCGCGTGGTGGGAGGGGGAGTGAAGGGAGCGGTAAGACGTACATGCATGACGAAGACAGGGCACTCCACTTTGGGCAGCTTGTCAATGTTCTGTGCACATGTAGAGGACCAACGGAGACAGGGGTGGGGAAGACAAGGCACGGCACAGTACAGCACAGCAGACGGCAAGCAGAGGAAAGAGCGAGAATGGTGAGGATAAGAAGTGCACGCTGGCAAACCTCAAGGCATCTCACCCTCCCCTTCCCCTTTTCTTTCTCAATTAATGCGTCATTCTAAAACCAACTTGTGTTTGATCTGTTCCTTTGTTAATAAGTTGATTTCCCGCAAGTCCCGGTTCCTGTTTCCAAGTTCCCATTTGCTCTATCAGACGCAGCAACCGCGCATGTGCGCGGGCAGTGCTTCATTCAAACCCTGGCAACCGCTTCACAGAACACACACGCGCATATGCTGACATACCCCCACCCGACCTCGCTCAATCTCCCACCGCCCACATCCGACCAAGCACTCACACACACAAATACACATCCACATGCCCACAACAGATGCTGCCAACAGCCTCTTTACTCTCCACATCCACCCAAGCAACCAACCACCCATCCACGTGCACTCCGCAAACCCCACACACGTCAACGCTGCGGACGTGGACACAGGCCCCCCCTCCCCTTCTCCTTTCCTCTCCCCTCCTTTGCCCCCTTCCCCTTCCTCACGTTTCCCAGCGCGAGGCGTAACGGGAAGATGTCGAACCAGTAGGTGTGCTTGACCTCGTACAGCACGCGCACGCCCGACGCAGACACAGAACCCCCTCTTCCCCATTCCTTCCCTCCGCCCTCCGCCCTCTCCGCAACCCCCACCCCCTCCCTTCCCGCCCCAGAGCGAGGCGTACCGGGAAGATGTCGAACCAGTAGGTGTGCTTGACCTCGTACAGCACGCGCACGCCCGACGCGATGGGGCTGTGCAGCACCACGCCGCGCACGTCGGGCGTGCGCGACGCGAGGTCGACGGTGGGCCCGCTGCCGACGCTCTGGCCGTACAGCACGACCTGGTCCGCGCCGATGCTGTACCGCTGCTGCAGACACGCCATCACCGCCTCCACGTCCGCGTACGTGTCCGCCTCCGACGGCTGCGCGGGAAACGCGGGGGGGCGGGTGCGCGGGGGTGGGGGGGGGGGGAAGGGGGAAGGGGGGACGGGGAGGGGGAAGACGGAGAGGGGTTGTGGTCACGGGTTGTGGAAATTGCGTGGGAGAAGTAGTTACGAGGGCGCTGGAACCATGAGGAGGGGGGAGGGAGAAATTCTATTTTCTGCAGGCGAGGCGAACTTGATCTTAGCGGAGAAAGCTCAAGACACTTGTCGGAAGGGCGGAGCATGGCACAATGATTCCATAGAGAGGGGCTGAGAAAGTCGAGGAAAGGAGGGGGAGTGGGGGGAAGAGGAGGGGGGGACTGCAGAGGAACGATGGCGCAAGAAAACGTCCAGAGGGCAGTTAAGAAAAAGCACCAAGTTAAGTAAAACACATACACCCTTCCTTTACCCTTGCACCCTTCCTTATGAACTAGTGAAAACTAGTGAACCCAGCTTGCGAGAAGCATCGTACCTTGCCGGTTGAGGCGCCGTATCCCGTGTAGTCGTACCTGGTGAGACACGGGAGGTGATGGGATGGGTGATGACGGAAGATTGGGAAGGTAAGAAGGTGAACAGAGAGGACAGAGAGAGCAGAGAGTGCAAACAAAAGGTGCAGAGAGCTCTAAAGGAAGCCAAGAGTGCAATTTTTTTTAACTTGTAGAAAGGACGCGTCAGCGACAACAACAATTGGGACCGAAGGAATGAGGGAGAGAGGGAGAGGGAGAGCGGAAGGAGGGAAGCGAGAGCAGGGGTGGTTACGAGGCTCACCCCATGAGATTAACTCGCAGCATGTGCGCGAGCTCGACGTAGAGGTCGTGCATCTGTCCCAGGTCAGCCGCATTGCCGTGCGAGTACAGCAACGTCAATCGCGCGCGGGGATTGCGGACGAACATGGCCGCCACCTGCTGTCTCCGCCGCGTGTCGATCAGCAGCACGTCCACGTGGTCTTGCGGCGGGATGCTGTCGAATCGCAGCTTTCCAGTGCTCGGGTCCTTCACGATCCCGTATGAAGGCGGAGTTGGCGGGAAAAACGCGAATTTCGCCGCTAACGATGACGTCATGGCACCCATGGTGGCGTAACGAAGCTAACAGCGCAAGCAATTCCTTTTACCCTCACGCAATATCCACACAACTAACCCGGAGACTGAAAGCTTTCGAAGTTAGGAAGGGTCTAATATATTAGATCAGTCTGCACAGTATACGGGCCAATGAATAGCCAAGTATGCCTTTCACCGAACGAGCGAAAGGTGCCTTGAGGAGGTAACTGTGCGAAGCAGAAAAAAAAAACTGGTGGTGAGTCTCAGGAAGAGATATTAGAAAGTAACGTTAGAGGCTGTTGTCGTTGTGAAAGCCGGAACACCAGCGTAACGAACGGCTACCGTGGCGGAAGGATGGAGCGCGGCTGCCTTACTAGGCAACAGCGCCGCGCGGGCGAAGTACAGCACGGCATTTGACAGAGACACGGGTTAGACCAGACTGTATAGTAATGATTGTTGTATAAATCCTTCTGGAACCTAATACAGCCTAGGTAAACGGTTGCATCTGAATGTGGGCTTTGCGGGAAGGCCACGGAAGATGTTAGGGTTCAAAGTACGAGTCTGGCTTATTGTGAACAATAACGAAGGATCGGGAATTCTACACTGGTTGGTGGAGAAAAAACGAAGCGTGTCCGGTCAGTTTAGGAACGTTGACGTCGCTGTCGTCAAGCAGTGAAGCAGGAAAAGTGTGTCTAGAGACTAAAGCATCTGTACGAGGGTCCACGCGGTAAGTGTAGAAGCGTGCCAACCTAAACACAGCATATCTATAAAACGTAGAGTTGGTGAAGGGGAAAGCAGAGTGGAGCACAGAGCATCCTCACAAAAGAGTTTGGTTGCAATGAGGAGCCAGCAGAGCCAAGAGCAGGGTGAGCAGCGGCAGGGTGGGTGGGCGGAGAAACCTGCATTCACCGCTGGCGGGGGGTGGGGAGGGGAGGGGATGCGGGGAGAGGGGGAAGCATGGCGCAAGCCCAGGGGAAAGCCTAGCGAGAGGCACGGAAGGGGGGTCCTTTCCTCTTCCCAGTTCGTGCTCAACTGCTCGGGAAATGGGCGGATACGGAGTCGGGTTGGGGACGCTGTAGTCCGCATTTTTCAGTCCGTGCAAAGCAAGTCAGTCCGTATGTGGTGGTGCTGCGTTGAGGAAATTGCGTTTGCTGTGCGGGAGAGGGAGGGGGGGAGGGGGGGGGGGGGAAGTGGTGTTGGGGAAGGGAGGGGGAGTAGAGGGGGAGGGGGTTGCGGGGGGGCATGGTTGGTGGGTGGTGCTGGTGCTGTGGTGTGCTGTGTCCTCGCTGCAGTTGCGCGACACAACGAGAACTAGCGACAGACGGACAGGTCGATGGGGTTGACGGATGCGTGACGAGGGCAGACTGGAAAGTACTGCCGCAGAAAGTCCATCAAGGTCCCAAGTTTGCGAATGGTTGCGAATGGTTGCGAATGTATTGTCGCTCGTCGCGCAGGGACCCTTGGCGAGGCGAGGCGTTTGTCTCCATGGCAAGCAACTCCGCGCGTTATTGTCAAGAGTAATTCAACCTGCGATGCGCCAACATGGACAAAACTGCAGGCAGCGGTTATTGCAGGAGTCGTTTCTTTATAAACCACTTGTCTGTATGGAAGCAATTAAGGTCATACAAACACAAACACACGTACCGTAAGTCTAAGTGGTGAAAGGGCTACAAGGAGAGGGAGAAGGAGGATAAACAGCACATTAAGATTATTCACAAATGTATGCAAATCACATTTCATCGACTACTGACCAACCACAATATTCTTGACGATTAAAAATTATACCCACCGTAAAAATATGTAACAAAATCCAAAACCAGGATACCCTCTTGTTAAGATACGGTAGTCAACAACAGAGTCCATATTGGTTTGGGGACAGGCTGAGAACACAGAATCAAATGGCAATGTTTTTACAACAAATGTTATATCGTAATACTCCCTGTATGGAATGTAAAATAGCATGCACCTTCTCACCAAGGGCAATGATTTACAGACCACGTCTTATAACATGTTTCTAAAGAAGTAAGCACTACTAGAGTTGACATTTTCTTTCATTGAAGTAAGCATCCCACTCTACCAAAGCAGGAATTATCTGGACTGGTGTATCTGGATATTCTCCATGTCAGCCCCTCGCTCAGCGGCATCCTTCCCAACAACACAGTCGCGCAATTGGGGCTTGTCCCTGTCGTTATTCCACTAGCACAGGTCCTACATTTCGTTCTGCTCACGTGACTCAAGACCAGGTCGGCATTGGTCCTTCATTCATTGTTCTTCAACACACTTTTGCGTGAGTAACTTGATAAACCGAAGCGCTGCGGAACAAGCTAAAGAATCAGGCGTCGACTAACGGTGGTATTAGTCCAAGAAAGATTCCTATCCGGCACCCTGTGAAAGCCGTAACCTTTTACTTCTAGAAGCCATGGCGACTTCAGACACTGTCGCGGTTCGCAGAAAGCGCATAATGGTTGCGATGGATGAAACACGTGGCTCGCGAACCGCGTTACGGTGGACCATAGGCCACGTGGCTTCAGAGGGCGAAGACACCGTGGTGCTGCTGTGCGTACAGGACCCGTCCGTGCAGCCAGGTACGAGGAAGAGGAAGCGGAAGAGGAACATGACCTCTTGAAAAGAAAGAAGAACAACCTAAGTGCATTTTGGGAGTGCCGAGTACAGTTGCACGTTTTAAGGACCTTTTAAATGTCAAGCCAGAACGCGCCTGTTCGACGTTCCAGGAAAAAACAACCTAAACGCGCCTTTCGTCACCTCCTCGTCTGTCTTCTGCATGTTGCGCCTGCTTCTTTTTCTGATACTCTGTCGCCAGTGGCTGTGACTCCTCAGCTCCTCGACAGTCTCATGGAACGCTCACGGCAGATGTGCCAGGAGACGGACAAGCAGGTCAGCTCTCGCTCCCTAGCACCATCATCTGCTTCCGTCCTCATTTCTTCTCTCCGTCCGTTCCGCCTTCTTCACCACTGACGCCCTCCCTCATCCGCGGCCCGCCTGCTTGCCTGCTCGCCTGCCTGTCTGCCGGTCTGCCTGTTCATCGCTCCAGGTGCAGTGCGAGGGAGCGTTTGCGGAAGGCGACGTGCGGGAGAAGATTGTGTCTATATGCGCGGACAGGGATGTGGACCTCCTTGTGCTCGGTAGCCGCCGCCAACTCTCCTCCCACCGGTGAGGGAGCTCCTCCCACCCACCCATCCACCCACTCACCCACCTCTGCCTTCCCTGCCCCATGCACCGCTAGGCGGGGCACTTAGCAGTAGCATATGCAGCTCACTTCACCAACTTGAAACCCGAACCCTTTCCCCCCCTCCTCTCTCCCCCCCGTTGTCCCCCCTTCGCCCATTTCCTCTTCCCCTCCTATTCTCCATCCGCTCATCCTCTTTCCTCCCCTCCCTCAATACCTTCTATGCATTGCTGCACTTATGCCCCCCCCCTTGCCGCTTTTGCACCTCTCTTCGTTGCCTTCAGCTTCCCTGAAATCTGCCCATCCCCAATCCACCCCCCTGTTCACCTTCCACCCCCACATCCCCAACTATATCCCTATCCATCCACCCCCAAATTGACCCCCCTATCGTATATCTTCCTATCCACCCTTCCCCCAACACCCCTTTCTCTCCGACCCCTTTTCCCCCCCCAGCATGTTGACAGGCAGCCGGGGCAACTACTGTGCAGTGTGTGCGCCGTGCCCGGTGCTGGTGGTGCGCATGGCGCCAGAGGAGGAGCAGATGCGCCTGCAGTGCAACCGCCCGCGCCGCATCGCGATAGGGCTTGACAGGAGCGAGGCGAGTGGCGAGGCGTGCAAATGGGTGCTGCACCATGTGTGCCGTACAGAGGACCGCCTCTACCTGCTGCATGCCGACCGAGAACCTAGCTATGCCATGCAAGGTTCGATGGTTTATGGGAAATGTGACCGACGGTTGGGGGTTGAGGACAATGGTGTGACCGTGGGGAATGTTGGCAAGGTGGTCTTCATTCTCCCCGATTTGCGTACGGGAAGATTCGTGCATGGTGTGCAATGTTCTTGGGATTTTGCGGTTCTAGGTCTGTTTCCCTTGCTTGACGTCTGCTTTTCCAGCCACTCTTAATACCCCCCTCCGCTTTCCATATGCGCACATTGTAACCAGACCGCATGCTAGCAGCTGATGGGAAAAAGACAAATGACATGGTGATGCGGCCGCACTTTGATGCCCTCATCTCCCTCGCGTTGCAAACAAAGGTACCACCCTTCCTCTCCTTGACCCCTCCTTTCAGCCGTAACAGCAATATCTTGCGAATCTCCTGCAACCTCCGCTTTGTGGCTCTCTTCTTTTTTGTGTGGGACTGCAATTTGACCTCTTAGTTCCCCACATTTTAATGCATCTGTCCACCTTTTCGTTCTCAGGGGGCATCGTTTGAGGTTTCCACGCATGTGCTTGAGGGCGATCCTCGCCCGTTACTGGTGGAATTCTGCGAGCGCAATCATATCGATTTGCTGGTTGTCGCAACAAGAGGAACAGGCTCAGTTCGCGGGTAAGTTGTTTGGTGGTGTATATATGGTACATGTACCGTAGTTTTTTTTTTTCTAGGTGTTTCTCCAACCCTGACGCAATGACCTGCTCTTTGTTGCTTGAGCAGGGTTGTCCTTGGAAATGTGAGTGCATACATGGTGCAATATTGTCCTTGCTCCCTTCTCCTATATCGTCAGAAGACAAAGCTGATGTCTCCTTGACTACTGGCACCCTCTTTCATATAGCTAGTGACAAAGCCCTTGTACTTCTGTCACTATTACTAGTGTTTTTTTAAGGATGTGTAAGTCTGGTTGTGTTGATTTGGCACTGTATAAGCAAAGTGTAGGTTCGCCCGGTTCTCGCGTTTCGCCATCGTCAGCATGGAGCAATTCTCAAGGGTCGCGTTCAGAATCGCCATGAGCTGCTTGGCGGCGACGCCTGTCGTCGTTTCTGATGCGCGCGAGATTTTGTGGCTCAAACTGGTTCAGCCTGGTTACCGCGACACGCGATTACCCCCGCATCACTTCGCCCCTGTTTTCGTCCCTCTCTGCACTCGTTTCGCACGCTCATTCCTGATCTCTGTGCAGCCGCAGAGCCGAAGAACAGTGCCGCCATTTTCTGCTCCAGAAGGGACAGTCATGTCCCATCGCTTACCACACTTGCTCGTAGCTCCTGCCAGTCATCCTCACTCAAGTTTTTTCTCACCGTCGTAGTTTATAGTCTGGTCGGTCAGCGCATTTCAACTCACCCACTCCAGTTTCCACTGCTTCTCAAGGCTCTCCTGCTCTCAGTGCAACCCCCGGCTCTGCGCGTGTGTATTCTCCGTATTCGAGCTTTCTCGGGCTTTCAACAGCTTATCTCGCAACTAGCTCTTCGAAGTGCAATATGGCCGGATCTGCGATGGTGGTAGAGAACTCCGTCTTCTCTTCGGCTAACCTCTTCAAGCCTAAAATTCACCCGGATGAGTACGAAGCTGGAAGCGTATTCGACAACTCATTTCACACGCCTACCTCGAATCCGGCCAAGAATGGCGTCAACGTCGCACGGAAGACGCTCGTCACGAAATGGGGTCTTCCCTGGGCGTCTGGCAACTCCGACGCAAAACGCATGGATCTCGACACGGGTGGCGGTCTGGTTCATCAACAAAATGACGTGCGCGGATTTGACGGAGAAACGCGTCCAATGGATAGTCCCATTTTCATGGCGCCAAGCTTCTTGGCCGACGCGGGAAGCATCCGCGTTCTGCAGTCGCAGTCGTCGCTTGCTTCGACCGGACGCGCGGGAATGATAGACGGCGAGATTCAGCAGCTCATTCGGGATAAGCGGCTGGAGGATCCCTTTTACGTGATGGACATTGGGGAACTCGTCCGCCTGTTTACGGTGCGCATCACTTCTTTTATCATTAAATTTGATTTCTTGTTCATCCTCGTGCTAAGCTTCCGTTCTTGAACATTGGAGAATCATTCTGACAGGCGGTCGTCTTATGTGGTTTGTTTCTTCTTGTAGGGATGGACAAACGCCTTTCCCCGGGTCCACCCTTTCTACGCGGTGAAGTGCAACCCGTCGCCGCTGCTCCTCTCCGTGCTTGCATCTTTAGGAGCGGGATTCGACTGCGCGAGCAAGGCCGAGATTTCTCAGGTCGGTTTGCAAGATGCTGTCGCAAATCACTTACTCCTGCAGTTTTTGGCTTTGATGCTGACCGTTTTCGATGCTGCTCCTTTGGCAGGTTCTGAGCATGGGTGTGTCGCCTGATAGCATCATCTTCGCCAACCCCTGCAAGATGCCGTCGCACATCACCTACGCCTCGCGAGTGGGTGTGCGTGCGACCACGTTCGACTCTGAATCCGAGCTTGTCAAGGTACAAATCCTGACTCATGAAATAAGAAATTGCAGCTCAATCATTCTCGTTTTTTCCTTCCTGTTTTTTTTTTCTTGGATCTAATGCGCTCAAATGTTGGAACACAGGTGCACGCGTTGAACCCGTCTGCGGTGGTGCTGCTCCGTCTGCAAGCCAACGACTCCACGGCTCGATGCAACCTCGGCGTCAAGTACGGCGCGCTCATGCACGAGGTGCCTTCTCTCCTCGCCGTCGCGGCGCGCCTCAAGCTCCACGTGGCGGGAGTGTCTTTCCACGTCGGTAGCGGCGCGGCCGATCCCGCTGCCTTCACCCGCGCCATCGCCGCGGCGCGCGACGTGTTCGACATGGCCGCTGATGTGGCACGAGCGGCCGGCACGCCTGCCATGTCGGTGCTTGACGTTGGTGGCGGATTTACGGCGCCTGGGACGGGATGCTCTGGCGGGATGGCTTTTGACGCCGCAGCCAATGGTGGGTTACCTGAATCCCTTGATTTACCCTGATCCGTTTTTTTTTTTTTTTTTTTTCCGCTTTATTCTTTCCTTATTCGCGTTCCTAGCTCCTGTTTGTGTAGATTTACTTGCTGGTAATCCTTTTTTCGCTTCGTTTTTCAGCGTGCTAATAAGTTTATTTTTCCTTTCACTGCAGCGATCAACTCGGCGATTGACCGTTTCTTCCCGGAAGCCAGCGGCGTGACGGTAATCGCGGAGCCCGGCAGGTACTTTGCTGAGACGCCCTCGACGCTCGCGACGTGCGTCTTCGGCCGTCGGGTACGCGGCGAGCGGCGCGAGTACTGGATCAACGACGGGCTGTACGGCTCGATGAACTGCGCGCTCTACGACCACGCGACTGTGCGCGCGCACCCGCTTGCGCGCGCATCCGTCGCACCGGACGGGTCTTCCGCCGACGGCGGGATTGATGGCGGAAAGTTTGAGGTTATTGACGTGAGCGGCGGCGGCGGTGGGGTTGACAAGGCGGAAGTTGGGGAGGGCTTGCCTCCGGAGGCGGAGTGCGGGGGAAAGCGCAGGAAGGGCGGCGGAGGCGCGGGAGCTTTGCGCGGGGCGAGCGGAGCGTCCTTCCCGTCGACGGTGTTCGGTCCCACGTGCGACGGGCTGGATATGGTTCTGCGCGACGAGGCGCTGCCTGAGCTGGCGATCGGTGATTGGCTGGTGTTTCCGAACATGGGCGCGTACACTGCAGCGGCTGGGTCCAGCTTTAACGGGTTCGCGACCGGGGAGATTAAGACGTATTTGGTGTACACCGTGGAAGGAGAGGAGGAGCACGGCGGCAAGGCGGGCCTGGCGGCGGCAGGGATGAACGGCGGAAGCGGAAGCGGGAGCGGAACGTTTGAGGGGATGAGCATGAGCGGGATGCTGGGAGGGGATGACAACGGCATGGCGGAGGCAGGGGGGTCGCCGGGGATGTGCCTGGCGCGGTCGGCGTCAGAGGAGATGCTGCACACGCCGCGGAGCTCTGGCGGAGGCAGCAGCGACCGCGGGAGTCTGGGCGGCGTGTGCGACGCGGCTGGCAGTGAGAGCATCTGAGGCGGAACGGAAGGAGGAGGATGATGCATAATAATCAGCAGCAAGTTTTGGAGGAGAAAAATGCTGGAGGTCTTACGAAAGCTGCAATAAGAGCGTCTCGGTATTGGTTAGCTGTGAGACGTTCCTCATTAGGGCCTGCAATGTGCAAGAATTCTTTTGTTTGTATGTATTGTTTATATTGCAAGGAGATTATGCATTACATTTTCCAAGCAGCAAGCCATCCCAGTACATGCATGGCAACAAAAACTAACGCATGCACATAGTGCAGCTCAAAATTGTCAACTAGACCAGCAAGTTGCAAAGATCCTTTGTGCATGCATGCCTGAAGATCAGAGTCCATTATATCATGGGCACTCTCTGCTCTTCTGACGTGTCAGCTGCAGCACCGCGGTAGTGAAGTGCAGCTGTAGTATGACCATTACCTAAATAAAAATCATCGTCTCTGTACCCGTCGTCAATACTGGTACCAGGAGCAAAAGCTCCTGTTGCAGCACTCTCTCCCGAACCTTCCCCTCCCATCCCTTCACCTGCACCACTCTCGTCCCCATGTTCAGGATCCTTGTCCAGGTACGGTGCATTCTGGCTGTGCTCGTGGATGCTGCTGCTGCTGTTATCGCCATGCAGATCCAAAAAGCGGGATTTCTCCATCTCGTCGTGCTGTTGTCTGCGGCGGTGCTGGTGGCGCAGAATGAGTGCGATGACGCAGCACATGGCGATGGCAACCAGGAAGGTGAAGGAGAGAATGATGGTTGTCACCCATGTGCCCGTGACATCCGTGACTGCTGGTTCAAACTCGGTTTCTGGAATGTGGGGAATTGGAGGGTAGGGTGGGAGGGAGAGGGAGAGGGAGAGGGAGAGGGAGAGAGAGAGGGAAAAGGGGCAGGATGAGGTTGTGGAGCAGGCTCAGAAGCATAAATTTACCGAGGAAGGCGGGCTTACAGAACGAGGTTGGCTGAACGGCAGGGCAAGCAAGCGGAAACCAGTGGGAGCTAGACGACCAGCTTTGCTTGTAGCAGGAACTGAACATTCCCAGCAATCGGTGACAAAACCACTGACCGCGTGGAGCAGGAGGGGGCGGGGGAGCCACACATGTGGCACACGCCAGGGACACGTACACCACCCCTGGGATGTCCACAACCGCCACACCGCCTGATATGACTGCAGTGGGGTTGCGCCTGTGTGAGCCCGTGGCAGTGGGTTCTTGTGCGGCAGGCAGCGAGAAGTTGGCGGGGCAGAGTGGGAACTCGGCGACGGTGGAGGTGTAGAGGAAGAAGTGGCGCTGGTATATGCCGCACTGCTTGCACTGCTCGTGGCCCAGCTGTGTCACCGGCTGTTGGTGGGATGCGTGCGGGGGTGGGGACCGAGGGGGAGTGGGGAGCGATGGAGGGAGTGGAAGAGGGGAAGGAGGTGGATGAGTCAAGTTGGGGTAGGGGAGACGGAGGAGTTACGGAGAAGTGGTAACTGGGAGTGATCAGGGGGGATGATTTGAAGGACAGGTCAGGTGGAGGGGGGAACAAAAGACGCTTTCAGTGAAGGATCAGGTGAGATAGATATGACAAGAGGCAACAGAAGCTGGCACGCGGGTGTGTGCTTGCAATCACTTCACTGCCTATCATTCCTGCCTTGTTGACATGCTATGCAACAAGTGCCTTTCTTGTGCTTGTCCCCAATCACGCCTTCACAACTTGAGGTGCTCCCATATACTCTGCTCCGCCCTTCGCTCACACACCTTCGTGAATGGTGATTCCATGTGCCCACCTGCCTACCTCCTGCCACGTGCCACCCGCCATGTGCCTACCTGCTGCCGGCCACGTGTCTACCAGCCACCGGGCACTGGCCAATCCTGTGCGCACCTGCCATGGCTCGGAGCCAGAGAAGTCGACTTTGGTGAGGATGCTGTGGACTTGCGGCAGGGCGATGTGCGACGCGTCGTCCTTGCACGAGAAGAAGACGCTGGGCGGCAGCACCATGCCCGTGTCCCTCATTACAGTCACGCTCTGGAGAGTCACGTTGAAAGGTCCTCTTGCTGCTGCTGCCGCCGCTGCTGCAGCTGCTGCTGTTGTTTTTGCTGATGCTGCTGCTGCTGCTGCGACCACTGGGGAGGGAAACGGGTGACAGAGAACCGGGTTGTTGTGAAAATTGGACATGGATTGGGATTGTTGGGGACAGGGTGGGGGATGGGCGGAATTGGGAACATACAGAGACGGAAATGAGCAGGGGAGAACGGGCAGAGCTTACTTTCAAGCAGCAGCACAACTAGGATTTTGGGGAGGAAGCGCGGGATGCACGTCATGTCCCGTTGCATCTTGACACGTGTCCCGTCCACGGACTCGCCCGCCCGGGATTTGAGTAATCCTACGCCCTTCTAACGACGGAGTTGCGAGGGGACCGAATCTAAGCAGGGTCGACCAATTCGCGCCCACCCGAATCTGAGCGCAAGGAAGCGAGAAGATATTGGAATCCTTTTCTCCAGCTCCCATCGACTAAATAAACTGATAGTGGCTGCTGCTGCTGCTGGCTCGCACGAAAGCGGCGATTCTGGATTACTCCCAGCTTACATCTCAACGCCAACTAGCGGACTCGCGTGCCACGCGAGCGAAAAACATCTGCCCGAAATCCCGAAAATTTCGACGAGACAACAATGGCAATCGACAAGGGCACGCGCACTGCTACTGGCGCGACTCCAGGATCCTCAATGGAGAAGACACAAGCAGAATGAGAGGGAACAACTGTGGGTGGGGTGGGGGATGAAGGGCACTGGTGGAAGGCAAAAGGTGGGAAGAGGGGCAGGATCAGCAAAGTAGCATGCTTTGATTTGATTTGTTTCTGTGCGGTCGTGTGCGTTTTGGACTGATTTGGTACTTTGTGGTGTGATGCACCTGACCTGACAGAAGTGCGCCATACGGTGCTAGTGGTTTCGTTCTGTTTCGCTATGTTCCAAATGGGTAATGTACGATAGCATAGTTCTTCCTTTGGGTTCAGAATTCAACCGCACGCGACGAACGCGCTAAATGCAGCATCGCATCTGGACAACCTGTTTTAGGGAGCGGGAATCATGGAAAATGCGGGCGTAGCCATGTATTCGGTGATGAATGCTTTAGGTATAGAATGGGCTAAAAGATGTTATACGGAATGCACCTTCACATCACAATGCCCCTCCGTTTCAGAAGGAGCCTGACGTTATTATGGCACTACTGTTACATATTAGCAACCAAGAACAATAAAAGGAGGTAGCAGGTGATCCTACGGCAACAAACCAAGAGGCTATACACTTACATCCAACAGTACCTACAAGCCCAGGATAATAAAAATTTACCCACCATAAGGAACACTATGCATCACATTCACAAACTGCACCCATATTAAGCTCCAAGCACCATACCCATCTCCCCTTCGTCTTCAAAGCTGAACCTCATAACATGCCACCCAGACCAACTCTCATGAAGAGGTGTCCATGGCATTTAAAGCCATATCAGAGGGCCGCTTCGGCCCACTCATGCGGTGGCCAATAGCCGCAGCAGCAGGGCGGTCCATCCACGCAAGGCACATGGCAGCCGTCCAGGAGAAGTTTGCTCCACCCGCCCCTGCTCCGGTCAGTGGGTCAAAGTATTCGTGCAGCCCGGCTTGCGATGTGAGGTGCAGAGAGCTGTTGCGCACCTTCTCGGCTAGCTCTGATAGCCTGCACACCGGCACACAACAAAAAGGGCAGAAACATGATCAACGTTCTCGTCTTCACAACTCTTCTCCATAACAAGTCAAAAGAAACTCCGGCGGGGCATAAACCATCACCAAGAGCGCTCCTCCCGGCTTGAGTCCGTTGGAGACCATTCAGTTGATAACGAGCCACACGGGCTTGTGTGCGCATACCACACCTGTCAAGGGACTTCCAAGGAGACTAAACCATCAGCAAGAACGCTCATCCTGGCTTACCCATAGTGCTCGAGTCCGTTTGAGACCATCCAGTTGATGATGAGCCACACGGGCTTGTGTGCGCATACCACACCTGTCCAGTTACTTTTAAGGAGACGAAACCATCACCAAGAATGCGCATCCCGGCTTACCCATAGTGCTTGAGTCCGTTAAAGACCATCCAGTTGATGATGAGCCACACGGGCTTGTGTGCGCATACCACACCTGTCAAGGGACTTCCAAGGAGACTAAACCATCAGCAAGAACGCTCATCCTGGCTTACCCATAGTGCTTGAGTCCGTTTGAGACCATCCAGTTGATGATGAGCCACACGGGTCCGCGCCAGTAGCGCAGCGCCTCAAAGCGCGGGTCCGAGGGGTCGGTGCTGGGCACACCGTACGGCACCTGCTCCTGCCACCGCTTCAGCGTCACTGCCAGCTTCGCCGCCTGCTTCTTTGTTGCCGCTCCTGCATGGGAGGTGGAGGAGAGGGGGAAGGGGGGAAACAGAAAAGGTGGGTCCTGAGAGCACTCTACAATACATATTCACCTGGTTGCGGCATCACTGACAGCCGCGCCGCCTGCTTCTTTGTTGCAGCCCCTGGATTGGAGGGGGGTCAAGGAGGGTGGGCGGCAAGATGGAAGGGGCCCAGGGAGAGTAAGGGAGAGAAGGGAGAGTAAAATAGGGGTCGAATCTGGAGAGCAAAAGCAAGGGGCAAGGCTAAGGAAAGAAGAGAGCAAAACACTCGTTCCCATCAAAGCGCATGGAGGAGCAATGGTGGCACACAAAGCAACTGGTTCCGGCGGTCTGCACGCAACCCCCAGCCTCTTATGAAGCCATGCCCAACTCGGCGCACATGCCTGCCTCGGACTTGCAAACAGTGGGAGAAAGCCACCGGGTCTTAGAGTCAAGCAGCTTGCAGGTGAGCTTGGTCCTTGCACTCTCATCCCACAGCATGTCAAATCGGAAGTGGTCTCTCAACTGGGCTCAAAACTAACCTGCAAAGAGCGGGAGGAAACCCGCGGAAGTCTTGGCATCAAGCAGCTTCCCCGTGAGCTGGTCCTTGCACTTGAAGATCCCATCATGTTCATCCCACAGCGTCTCGAACCCGCGGAAGCCTGCATCAAGCCAGCCTTCAATCTCGGCGGCCACGTCCTCGTGGCCGAGCTTGAGTGCGAGCCAGCGCAGGTCGCGATTGGCGCGCAGCAGAATGGAGTTCACGCACAGGTCCGTGACGCGGAAGGGCGAGATGTGGTACAGCTGCGACGAGTCGTAGAAGTTGGTGTTCTTGAAACTGGCCGAGGGGAGGGAGAGGGGAAGGCGTGGGAATGGTGTGGGGGGTAAGAGAGCAGATGGAGGGGCTGAGGAGGGTGTACTGGCATGGGGGAGGAGAGTGAGGGAAGTATTGAGAGTGTGGGAGGGAATTCGCAGGAGGCAAGAGTGTGCATACGAGTAGAGGAGTGTGGGGTAACAGTCGTAAGTGGCCTTGTTTGATGAACAATCAGGTATGTATGCACGCTCTGAGTGATGTAAAGGCAAAGTGTGCGTACGTGTAGAGGAGTGTGAGGTAGCGGTCATAAGTGGCCTTGTCGGGGCGCATGGCAGCATCAACGTGTGTGAGGTCGCGGCGCTGGTAGGGCGGCAGGTCGATGATGGGGAACTGCATTGCCTCGTCCCACGCAGGGCTGTTGTCCATGCCGCTCTCCCACGGGTGCAGGATCGCTACCACGCCCGTGCCCAGTGGGTCACGCGCCTGGAGGGGCAGCACATGGTTGGGGCATGATCGTGGGGGCGGGATAGGATGAGGAATTGTACAATGCTATGCTGCTGTTGTCCATGCTGCTCTCCCACGGGTGCAGGATCGCCACCACGCCCGTGCCCAGCGGGTTGCGCTCATGGTGGGGGCAGCACACAGTGGGTGGGGCATGAAAATTTGGGGCGAGTGAGAATGACGGAAGGTGGGAGGGGCATCATAAGGTTTGGTGGGGTATCACACACGGTTGGGGCTTAAAGAGTTGGGGCGAGTTAGAATGAGCAACTGTACAATGCTGTGTTGCATGGGAATGCTGTTCTCCATGCCAGCTGCACGGATGAAGCGCATTGGATTTTTCCCATTTTTTTTCTAAAGTTGTTGTGGGGTTCCCCGCATCACCTCCTCAAGTTCTTGCCAAAGCCATCATCTTCCCAAAAGCTATCTCCATCACCCACCTTGTACCACCAGCGGTGCCACGCCAGCAGCTTCGGAAACAGCAGCTCCATCTTCTCTCTAGCAAGCTCCTTATCCACAGCATGCTCATACAAGAACCGCACAGACAGCGTGGCCACAGGCGGCTGGGTGATCCCCGTGGAGGGGCTGGGGCGCTCCTTGCTGCCCCAGATCTCGGGCCCCGGGAAGTAGGAGTCGGTGGGGCGGTGGAAGAGGATGGACGGCACCATGCCGTCGCTCCACTGCCCCGACATGAGCATCTCGATCTCTTGCCACGCACGCGGCTCGTCGAACACTGCCCAGCCTGCTGCCACGATGGCGCTGTCCCAGTTCCACTGGAGGAGAGAGAGGGGCGAGGGACGACAACGAGGGAGAGCGAGCGGGAGTGGCAGGGAAGGGACTCTGAAAACGCGAAACGGAAGTGCGCATGCCCCAACGATGGACGGACATGAAAGGGGGAAAGAGTCATGTCTAACGCGGGAACCGGTAGCGAGATGACTCTTGAACCGAATAAAAAAGACTAACCGACGGACGGACAAGTGGATGGGCGGACGGACGGGCGAACGAACGGACGGGCGGACGGACGGACGGAAGGACGGGCGGAGGGACGGGCGGACGGAAGGACGGGCGGAGGGACGGGCGGACAGACCTGGAAGGGGTAAAGGCCTTGCGTGGGGATGGTGTAGCCGCCCAGGTCGTTCTCCCGCAGCACGCGCATGGAGTGGTCCACTATCGCGCGGCGCCCTGGCGGCAGCTCCGAATCCTCCAGAATGCTGGCGGATGGATGGATGGATGCCGGGGGGGGGAGGAGATGCAGCAGAGGGCATTGGTGGGACGAGGTTTGAGACGCTTCATACCTCGACGGGCATGATTGGCGAGAGCGAGGAGAGAGGGCATAGTCGGGAAGAGAAGAGAGCATGGGAAAAAAGGAGGATAGATGCGATGAAGAGAGAGGGCGAGACAGATAGCGAGGGAAGGAAGAGACGTATGGAGAGGACCTAGGGGATATACAAAGAGTTCCGGCGGAAAGCAAAGAATGTGCTTGCTGATATTTATTTTCGCAATAATGGAGTAGTGGCAATTAGGCGCACTCCATCACCCAGTGATTTGCACATCGGGTTAGCGTGGTGTTTGAGTTCTCTCAATAACGATAGCTTCGCACACACTTGTCTGTAGAGTTTCTTGCTTCGCGTGCATCGAGCACGTGCACGTGCACGTGCGCAGCACACATAATTTATTTCGCGCGCACGTGCTCAGCATCCCCACGCCAACTCCGCTCGTTCCATCTCCAAATCCCATTCCCCCCTCACCCATCCCCTTTTCACCCCCTCCCCACCAGAAACTTACCTCCAATTGCACCCCATCCACAACCTAGACTCCAACTTACCCGGGCGTCACGAGCGAGAAGAGGTGTCTCAGGCTGCCGGCTCGCCACTGCGCCTGGTCCGACGGCGATTTCATCAGCGCACCCGCCACCACGCCGTTCGTTCCCTTGCTCGCCGCGATACCGCCACCACCGCGGGGCTGCATGTCCATCGGCAGTGCCGACACGTCGTCGTTCGACCACCCGCGCGACATCCCAGCGACCGCGACGGCATCGCTGGGCGAGCCGCCACCGCTGCCGCCGCCGCCGCCACCACCTTGTTGACTCAAGGGCTTGTTGATAATCCCGTTCTTGCCCCGCTCCGCCATTTCTGCTATAGCGCGCGAAGCCCCTAACTCCTCCGAATGCTCCATGTCATCGATTGGATCCCTCCACGTCAGCTTGTTGCCGTTCCTGCCGGCGGGGAGTTTCCCTCCACCGGTCGCGGAGATGGCGTCGGAAAGCCAGGGCGCGCAGGCGAGGCAGGAGGAAAAGAGGCGGAAGAGGGTCGACGGGGACGGGGGAGGCAGAGACGCGCGGATGAGAGGTCCCGGCGCGGAGGGAGCGGCGGAACGAACGACGAGGGTTTCGCCTCCCCCGGGCGGGAGATGACCGACGTCGCCCATGTTGATTGCTGGTAGATGAACCGTTGGGTCGTGGAGCTCTGTGGTAGCAGTGGTCGTGTCGCAGAAGCTGCAGCTAGCACGCGTTAGTGTGAGTTACCACGCGTTAGCAGTGGGCGTACGGGCGCGCCGGCGAGTGTTGAAACGCGTTAGTAATGCGCGTTACAAAGCGTCAGTGCAGTTGACTGGTACAGAAGCGTTCGCTGTGAAGGGTTATAATCGCCAGACTGAGCGACGCGCGACGCGTCGGCGCGAGAAGTTCTGCTTACAAACTTCCCGTGAGCAGCGACCAGCGAGCGGAGACAGGAAACTTTCTCCACCACGGCAGGACGGGCTCGCAAAGAAGCGAGACACCGGAAGAATTAGCGAGTCCGATCAAATCAATGCTGGCAGAATCTGGCGGCATGAGTGTTCGGTACCAGTTAGTATTCGTCAAACATGAGTGCGTGTTGCGCACACAAGGAGGAGAACACTGATGGTGAGACACCCAATGATGATAACCCTGGGCTTCTCGCGGTCCCCTCCCCAGCATCCACAGGGTGGCCGGGTCGTGGTGGTCCCAGGAGAGCGAACCAGGTGCGACCACAATCTGAGGAACGAATCAGGTGCAGCTCTGATCGGGTAATCGCGTTGAGTCTACCGAAGCCCACGAGACCCAGTTATGCGGGCGGTCCCGAGGTTTCGCAGTGCTAAGGTTGTGCGATTGAGGAAGCATACGATTGTGGGTGAGCAGAAGCAGAAGAGGGACTCCCGATGCCGTTTCGAGAGAGTTGAGCTGAGACAGAATCAAGAGTGAAATGAAGAGGGAGGGACGTAAGTGGAACGCGACTTGGTGATGCAGAATTGAGTCTAGAGAGTTCCCCTCTGCAGCAGGCTGTCGCTTGGGAAATGGATTGACTTGGTTGGGAGGGAGAGATATTACATAGGAACCGAATCCGAAGCTGCGATGTGAATCATCTAGGTCGTGGTTCGAAGCGACTCCGGGTGACCGGGTGTTTCGGCTCGGAGTCGTTTGGCCGATGTTGTTGCCTCGGAATTGCCCAGCTTCTCCCGTGATTCGTGAATGCCCCGCTCGAAGCCAAGAAAACGTCGCACAGATTAGCTTTGCCAAGCCATTCACAGCGACAGCAGTACGTATGTACAAGACCTGGTTCAGTTCCTGGTGAGGCAATGAAGGGGCGGGTCTCGTAGTCGCGCATATGTGGCATGCACTGATTGCTGAACACCAGTTTTTGTGAACCGATGCCCCGAATCGATGGAGCTGCCCCATGAAGTGTTATCAAGGGGCGCTACCAGCCACTCGGACGACACGCGTGTGGCGCATCTCGTGACGTAATGTCTCTTGTGAATCAATCACAAATGTCCACGTGGAATTTACTTGCCAATCAGTGATGATGACAGTTTCACAAGTAACCAATCATCTCATTTGTGAAACCCTCAGGCTCATCCTTTGCGATTCGCGATTCGCGATTGGCGAACCCAGAAACATGCCTACGGCTTGGGGCTGTTTCGTGCACGCAAGAGAGGAGAGAGGAGGGGAGTTGAGTGTGGTATTCAAAACGAGCCCATAGATTCCGTTGAGGTGCATGAATGTTGGGATTTATACACAATGGATAAGTGCACACTTGCAGTAAATACAATCAACATGTCAACATACCTTTTCTGTATATTACTACTCAGAAACCGCAAAAACAAAATGTTGTCCGTATTGTGTGCTACCGCCAGCTGTAGCAACGCAGCAACTGCTACCCATAGGGATTCTGATTAATGAACGTCCATGGCCATTCTAACAACGAATTTCATAGGCCCCTGCCCGCGTGATGTAACGCACCCACTCCACTGTGCTGTAACCACTCTTCTCCCACACCTGTCACAAGCATCCCAAGGAGGGTCAACATAAGGGCAGAAAATTCCGAGCGACATGGAAGGGGACAAGCACTGCAGAAATAGGCTTCACAGATAAGAAGCCATAGACAATGGAGAAAGCATCTAGAGGATCAAGAGGAGAATAACAGCGGCAGTCATACCTTGAGGAAGCGCACTCGTAGCCCAGATGCAGTGAACATGGGCACCTGCATGATGGCATGGAACAAGGCACACAAGCAATGCTTTAGTGTGAAATCACAGCCGAAGAGCAACTGGGCCAGAAATGAAGCCAAAAAAGGTCCTATTCCAAAATAAACCCATAACTATGACACAGTCAGCATCAGTACATGAGCAGTGGCTTGACTTGAAGCTGACACCACGCTGATGCTTACCTGGCAATCATCTAACCACGTGCTTACCTGGCAATCATCTAACCACGTGCTTACCTGGCAATCATCCAGGCACGTGCTTACCTGGCAATCATCCAGGCACGTGCTTACCTGGAACTCCATCTGAATGGGAGGGCGTGTGCCTTGCTTCTTGTCGACCATTGTGGAGATCAGCTCCACCTCTGCACTCATGCTCAGCTCCGTCTGCCCGGGGAATTTCTTTATTCTGCCCAGAGAAATTCAGGCGTGGGAAAAGGCGGGGTGGCGGAGGACAGGGGGGAGAAGTATGGAAGCGAGGGAGGGAAACAACCTTAAAAAAAGGAGGCCAGAAAGCGAATAAACAAAAACAAGGAGAATACGAGGACGAGTTCAGAAGCGAAACTCAGTCAGCAATTTAAAAAAAAAGTGACATCTTGGCAGTAACACAAACAAAGAACATTCCAGAAGACGCAGGACTCACTTCCAGACAATGGCGTCGACAGCGGCGTTGTACTTGGCTCGGCCGGACGTGACACTGAGGGAGGCCTTGGCCGTGTGCTTGGGCACGGGCACCTTGACTATCACGTTGAGGGCAAACATCTTGGCGCCAAACACACTCTTCACCTGCTCCCGTGTGCACGGGATGTGGGACGAGTGCACGAGAGTGGCGAGACGTTAACATGTGGACGTGTTGTGCGTGCGGTACATGGAAAGGTGAAGTGCAGGGCAGGGAAGGGATGATGGTGCAAGGACGAGGTGAGGGAGTGTGCAGCAGGAGATGCAGGAGAGGGAGGGATGGCAACCAAACAGAAGGCCCCATCCACAAAATCTGGAACCAAGGGCATAAAACAAACACAGCGGGACGTGCACACAAGTCACGGACACGAATAACTGAATACTACTCAGTTCAATCTGCACGTTCAAATTGCCACTATTGGACATCTGGTTTGGCACCTTGACGTTGACTTCAAAGCGTGTGCGGCCGAGCTCCTTGATCATGGGCAGCACTCGGAACGGCAGGTTGATGCCCTCTGTGATGCGGTACCTGCATGCATGGCAGTGGGGTGGTGGCGAGGCACGCAGGTGAGAGTGACGACGCTGAAGGTGTGAAGGGGCAGGCAGGCGGGCAGGAATGACCAGTACAGAGAGTGGGCCAACAAAGCAGGGGAGCAGCAGGAGGCTACGAGCCGGCGTGATGAGAATGGGGACGAGATGGATGGGCTTAGATGATAGGCGGGAAGGAGTTTCAAAGGAAAGAGCGGAAAGAACAGGTAGCAGGTACCGTTTCTTCCAGCGCAGCAAAGCACCAAACCCCACCCAATCCACTCTTCCCTCACCACCACAGCCCCCTCTCCCCAACTCTCTCCCTCCAATCCACACAAGTAACCCATGTTCCCTTCCATTTTCCCCCACCCAAATCCGTTCCCCCTTCCCCTTTCCCCCTTCCCCCTTCCCCCTTCCCCCTTCACCCTTCCACTTTCCCCCTTCCTCTTCCCCCTTCCCCGTCCCCTGCTCACTTCATGAGCTCAAACTCCCCATCGGGGGGCACGAAGCTGACGGTCTTCTCAGTGTTGAAGCGCGCGAGGTTCACGCACTGGTGGAACACCACGTCGTCCAGCTCTATGGTCTTGCCACTGGGGGCGGAAGGGGAAAGGGAGGGGGGGAGAGCGGGTAGAGGGCGTGAGAGCAAGGTCTGGAGAGAGACAAACCAGTCGTGTCAAGGTTGACGCACTGGTGGAACACCACGTCGTCCAGCTCTATGGTCTTGCCACTGGGGGAGTAACGGGGAAAGGGAGGGGTGGAGAACGTGAGAGAAAGAGGGCGTGAGAGCAAGGCTATAACACAGACAGGACAGGAGAGGACAGGAGAGAGGTCTCGAGGTTCACGCACGCACTGGTGGAACACCACATCGTCCAGCTCTATGGGCTATGGACAGGACAGAGGTCTATAGTCTTGCCGCTGGGGGCGCATGGGAAGGGAGAGGGGGTTGCAGAGGAAGACGTGAGAGCAAGGATAGAAAAGAGACAGGAGAGACGTCCCGAGCTTCACGCACTGGTGGAAACCATATGCCCAGGTTGATAATATTGCTGCTCGGAACGCACGGATCATTCTCACCCACCACACCCCCCTATCCCCCCCCCCCCCCCCCACGCTCCTCTTTCCTGCCACCTTCTCACCCACCACGCTCCTCTACCCCTCACCCACAATCCCCCACCCCTCCCCCACCCTCCTCTCCCCCTCCCCCTTCTCATCCACCACACTCTCCTACCCCGTCCCCACCCTCCCCTCCCCTTGGCTCACCTCCTGGCGGGGCGGGCGCGCATCTGCGCCTCGTTCTCGAGGCCGATCTTGTCGTTGAGCCCCAGCTTGAGGTCCGGCATGCCCGATAGGAAGCACTTCATCAGCACCTTGCCCGTCACGTCACACCGCAGTATGGTGCCTGCGGGGGAAGGCGGGGGGGGTTGCGGGTGGGAGAGAAATGGGTAGGAAGAGAGGGGGAAAGTGTTAAGAGGGGGAAACGGGAAGAGGAAAGGGGAAAGGGGAGAAGGGGAGAGGGAGGGAGAGGGGCGGAGGAAGGGGGTGGGTCGTTGCTGTGCTGAATGCAGAGCACAAGGCTAGTCTGAAAATTTTACAATAACAGCTGCAGAAGGGAGGGGGAGGAGAAGAGGAACAGGCACGGGTTGCAAGAAGGAGTTGCAGCCCATTTAAACGATATTGAGAACTCTCAAAAACGAGGAGGAGGAGGAGCAGGAGGAGGAGGAGAAGGAGAGGAACAAGCACGGGTTGCAGGGAGGAGAGGAGGCAGGCGCACCTTTTTGTGACATGAGGAGGTTGACACTCTCCACAATATCCAAAAAGACCTGCCAAGGGGGAGGAGAGACACACACAGACACAGGCAGACGACAGACAGACAGGCAGACACACGTCCCCCCCACCCCCACGCCCACTTCCCCCCAACACATTCCCCCACAAGCATGCGTGCAGACGAGTCATAAAAGGGCACGCAGGGTTGGGACTAGGGCATTGGGCGGAGTTATGGGAGGACGACACAGCACGGGAAAGGAATGGCAGGAGGAACCAAGCAGGGATATTGGAGAGACGCGGGATGTCCCACACGAAGGAAGAGAAGCCGGTAGAAAATAAAAGGGGAGACGAGGAAGAGGCGGGAGGAGGGTATGAGGAATGGAGAAAGGAGGAAGAGGGGGGAAGAGGGGTGGGGGGGGAAGGTGGAAGACGAGTGGGCAAGGGACACTGAACGAGCAGCAACAGGTTGGAGTGAAGCAAAGCGGAACGAGCAGGAGGAGAATGAGGTGAGCGCACCTCGTTCTTCTTGTATACGAGCCCTTCTCTCCGCCACCCCACAGCGCCCGTGACTTGCAGCGTCGCATTGGCGGGCGGCCTCACCTCCTTCTCCTGCTCCACAGGGGAGAAAAGGGGTTGCAAGGCGGGAAGAGAGGGAATGATAGAGGAGGGATTTGAGCGTGAAAGAAATAAAAAAAGAAAAGGTGACAGAAGGGCGAAGGAAAATGCATGGCCTGCAAAGGAGTGATATGGGGGTGAGAATAAAGCCTGGCGCTTACCTTGGAGAAGGGCGACCTGACGCCCTCTTGTGTGATGTACAGCTTGACGATCTCCGGAGATAGATTCTGTGGGAACCCGAAGTCCATGATCTCTGTACGACACAGAGGGATTGGGACCCACATGCCACACCACCATGGGGGCATAGAGATTTGGGGCACGCACACACACAGTCAAACATTCATGCGCAAACACGAGCGCACACACACGTGTGCGTGCATGCAAGCACACGCACACATGCACGCACACGAACACACAGGCATCCATCCCCCACAAACACATACAGACACGCGCGCCACTCCCCCCTCCCCCCCCCCTCCTCTCCCCCCACCACACATACATGCACTCACACGCATAAGAAGCAGCGTGCACACACAAGTACAGATGGAAGCAACACGCGAGCGTGAGCAACACAAAGAGCCGTCAGCTCACACGCACACACGAGCGGGATACTGAGGCGGAGGACGTGAGGGAGGAGGCAGCGCGTGTGTGGAATGAAGGGAGAGGCAGGGGGGCGGTGGGACGGGTGAAGCAAGGGCAATGGAGCAGAAGACCGGTGGGATATATACACCAAGTGGCGTAGACTGGCACTATGAGCATCTGAGCGTGAAAGCGTGTGAGCTTGGGGCGTGAGAGCATGTGAGGGGCTGCGCGGTGGTGAGCGTGGCGTACCATCAAGCAGCTCGTAGATGAGCACGAAGTTGTTGCGGATGGAGTCCTCGTCGAACGTGCCTCCGAAGTACGACTTGAACAGCGCCACCGCCTGCACGGGGCCAGGGGGACGGTACGCGGCGAACATACAGCCAGAGCAGATCGCATTGGAGCAGTGAAGCAGGCACAACGGAACAAGGCCTGATGTTTCGACTGTGTAGAAACATACCCTAGACGACAAATCACCAGTCCATGTAATCGGAAAACACTCCAACCACCGCCTCTCACCATTCCCCCCGCTACTGCCTTTCCCTCGCCATCATCCCCGCACACCCAACCCTCTTCCCCTCATCCCCATACGCGCACACAATCACAAGTCACGCGCGCGGCGGGCGGCGGGCGGCGGGCGGAAGAGCGAGAGCGAGAGCGCAGGCACGCACCTCGACGATGAACTTGAAGGCGAGCGCGGCGTTGGCGTTGCTGTTGACGACGATGACGATGTACACGTTGCTGATGCGCATGTACAGGAACGAGCAGTTGCCCATCTGCCTCACCGGACACGTGCCCAGGTCCTTGGTCTGCAGAATCTGCATGCGGAACGCATCCACCATGTTGCCGCTGCACGCCCGCGCGCACGCGCGAGGAAGGAGAGGGGGAGATGGTGGGGATGGAAGGAGCGGAGGAAAGGACGCGAGGGAGGGAGGGAGGGAGGGGGAGGAGGGAGAGAGAAGAGAGGGAGGAGGGAGCGGAAGAAAGGCAAGAGATTGCCGTCGTAAGGGAGTAATTACCGTCTGAATAGGTGAACAACTACAGGTTAACCTAAAAGGATCCTTCAAGAACTCCTTTATAAATAGGAGGTGATGCTGACGTGGTTCAAGAACGCACTTTGATACAAGGTGCAAAAACAGACATGAAAGAGGCGGCAGCAAAAGTGTGCGCTTTAACCAGCCTGAACAGATCTAGCATACATGCCGTATTCCACCTCGCGGAATTCAGGACACGGAAAACGATTACGACTGACAAATTCGCATTCGAATTCGCAACAACAAGACGATACTTTCCATGGCTTTAGACGCAGAACTTCTTAACAGCGTATCACGGATGTTCCATTAATTTCTCAAAAACACCCTGCAAACTCAAGGATGCACCCGCCGCGGGTAAGGATCCTAGCTCCATGCTTTGTTTTTTGCAACTCGATGCGACGCAAAAGCGACAAGCGACTTACCCGACGTCATCTCGGTAAAGCCGGTTGATGAGCACGTCCCCTCGCAAGTTTAGGAAATAGATCGCCGACGCCGCCACAGGCATGGTTCCGGCGGACGACGGGCAGAGCCCGCTCGCCGGCTTTCTGTTTAATGCTCGGCGAAAGCTAGCAAAGGCCAACGGCTGATGCGGAGTACTCGAGCCTAAATGGGACCTTCAGATTCAAGGTGTGCTATTACCGATATCGTTATCATAAGGCTGCATCAGGAGCACATCCGGCAAAGAGTTGAAAGCAAAGAGGAGACAGATCCACGACCAGCTGGCTGATCCGTTTCTACAGAAGGGCTTGCGCTGTTACCGCGGGAGAGCAACACTAGGCAGTCTCTAGGATCGCAAGTCGGCACTAAAATGGGGAGTGTGCTGACGCCCAGAGACTTGCAGTCTAGGGATTGTTGGCCGACATGAGAACCAGATCGGGCAGAACCTAGGTGAAAATGGAAGAATGCTGGGAGCCAAGATTTCAATAGACTGCAGCGCGTTACAGTGCACAAGATGTCGAAGAAACGTATGCTGTACCGAACATGCGTGGAATATTCGAATATAGCATTGTGAAAGCGGGAAGGGAAGGGGAGCGGACATGAGCAGAGCGGAGCGGACTGATAGCACAGTGCGGGGAAAGACTAGGCGCGAGGAACAAGAATGTGGAGCTCTGGTTCTGGTATGGCCTCTGTCCGTGCCGCTGGCACTGGGGGGGGACCACGCGCAGTGCTGCTGGGGGCCTCTCCGCTTGTCGGGGAATTCGGCTGAGGTCAGCTGAACAATTCGGCTTGGCGGGATTGGTCGGTGCCTCCACTGCGTGGAAGGAAGCTGTCGGGGAGCAGAGCGGAGAAAAAACCCGCAGCCTAGTTGCGGAGGTGGCCCTGATCAAATGCATGCCCTCGGTTGCGCCCAAATAGATAACGAGTGCCTGCATTTCTAAGGCACCGCTTCACTTGCAACCATGTACAGAACCTTTCCAAAATTATATTGTTAAAGCGACGGGCAACTTTTGGCAGTGTTGGGTTCAGAAGTTTTTTTTTTGAACCAGGCTTGCCAGCGCGAAAGTGCTGGCTGGCGAAAACCAGGATTTCGTGCGGACACTTTCCATCCGCAGTAACAGTTCGCCAGGGTTCTGGGTTTTGGGTGGCAAATGTGCACCGTCGCTTTAACCACAGTTATCAATGTCGAAGAAATTTCACTCCCAACCCAATCCACTGTAGTTCCTCGAGACCGCATCGTCGCCACGTCAGCTTAGGAACCTGAACGGCGAGAATAGGGACTTGGTGCACGCGCCCATCAGCTTACTCCTCGACCTATGATTCATTCGTACGTGCGGTGAACGCGCAAACCACACGAAGTAATTCTGCGCGTTCGCGTCGCGTCCAGAATGCGCGTGGTGTCGTGGAACATCAACGGGCTGCCGACCACATTCAAGGAGGCCGGCAGCAAGTACGGCTCCGTCGCCAACTTCTTCTCAAACGTCCTCCGCGCGGACGTGCTCTGCCTGCAGGTGCGTCCGACCAGCGTGGAGAACGTCCGCGTGGAGGGGGTGCTCTCACCATCCGCACCACGTCGACGCAGCAAATTCAGATACTGCCTATCCTTACCCCCTCCCTTCCCTCCTTTCCATTCCTACCCCCGCTGTCCCCTCCCCGCCCTCCCCTTCTTCTCCCTGTCCCGAAACCCCCTCCCACCCCCCACCCCCCCCCTGTCCGCCATGCTCACCCCCCATCGCATACCCCCCTGTCCACCTGTGCGGCAGGAGGCGAAGGTGGCGGAGGAGCGGGTGGAGCGCGCGTGGGCGCTGGTGGAGGGGTACGACTCGTACTGGGCGTTCAGCCGCGACAAGAAGGGGTACAGCGGTGAGCGCGCGCGCACACACTCGCAACCCCGCCTCCACACACACACACAGAGAACAAACACACACACACCACCACACACACACACATACACACACACACACACACACACACACACACACAGATGCACGCACGCACCCCCCTCTCTCCCCTCTCCCCCCTCCCCCCTACTCCCCCCCCACACACACAAACATGCGTCGTCACGTCAGCATGCCATGGCTATATATATTAGTGCTTCAAGCTTCCACACTCCCCACTCCATGCACCACTCCACCACGTCGCACCCCGCCCACCACCCCCACGGCAGGCTGTGTGACCTTTGTGCGCGACGCCTTCACCCCTCTGGACGCAGTCGCCGATGCTGTCGGCCCGAACGGCCTCGCGTGGCAGGCGAGGAGCACAGAGAGAACGCCCTGGGAGGGCATGGGGGGGCGTGTTGTTGACACGCCGGGCGATGGTGCCCCTGGTGGTGGGGGAGACGAGGAAACGGATGGCGGAAGGAGAGGAGAAGGAGTGGAGGTGATGGAGGAGGGGGAAGGGGAGGGGGAAGGGGAGGGGGAGGGTGACGGGGAGGAGGGGGAGGAGGAAGGGGAGGGGTCGGTGTGGAGGGAGGGGCGGTGTGTGAGGACGGACCATGGGCGGTTTGTGCTGCTGAACGTGTACGTGCCGAATGCAGGCGAGCACAAGCACGGCCGCCCGCGGCTGCGGCGCAAGATGGCGTTCCTGCGAGCCCTGCGCACAGAATGTGAGGTGGGCTGGCGGCCAGGAGGAGGGGGTTGGGGGCGGGAAGAGGGGTAAAGGAAGGGAGAGGGTTGGGTTGGGAATGGAATTTGAAGAGATTGGGTGGAATGTGTGCGAGTGGGCTTGAGATTCTGATGGTTTGCACACCATTGCTCAGCTCAGCTCAGCTCAGCTCAGCTCAGCCCTGATCTCTCCCCAACCCACCCTTCTCTCTCCCCACCGATCCCCATACCAGGCGATGCGATAAGGGCGAGTGGGCGGCACGTGGTGGTGGTGGGCGATGTGAACATCTCCCACCGGGACATAGACGTGTTCCACCAGTGGCGCGTTGACCACATCTACTGCCCTGGTCCGTGCGTGCCTCTGTGCATGCCTCCATGCATGCCTCTTCTGCTTGTTTTTTGTTTTTGCCCTCTCTTCTATTCACCATGCCATGCCTTCTGCTCAGCACATGCATGTCACCCCAAACTCAGCTGCACATGTTTGATTTTGAGGCGCCTCAAAACTGTTTGATGGCATATCTTGGCCCCTCCCACTCCCCATTCCTCACCAAGTGCTGCTGCCCTCGTGACTTTGAGACTCCACCGTCACCTCTCCTCCCAAGGCCTGCACTCCAACCTCACACCTCCTCCTTCCACGCTCTCGTCATCCTCTCCCCCGTCCCCTTCCCACGCCAGCGGAGCTGCAGTGGCTGGACGCCCTATTCGCGTGCCCTGGTGCGCTGCGCCCTACGTGGACCTCTTCCGCCACTCCCACTCCTGCCCTGCAACCTCGCACCGTCTCCCCCATCTCCTCTCTCTCCCCGTCCCCTCCCCCTCTCAGCGGAGCTGCAGTGGTTGGACGCGCTCTTTGCCTCCCCCGGTGCGCCCTACGTGGACCTCTTCCGCCACTTCCACCCCACCGCCGCCGGTGCCTTCACCGTGTGGGACCAGCGCACCGACGCGCGCAGCCGCAACGAGGGCCAGCGGTGCGTGCCGTGTTTCAGTCGACTGAATGGTCACCTCGCTGTTTGCTTTGGCCTTCCCATCCCATCCCATCCCATCCCATCCCATCCCATTCCAAACCACACATCCCCGTTCTCCTTCTCTTCCCATCCCATCCCATACATTTCGTCCCCTGCCCCGGCCCCGACTATCCTCCCAGCATTGACTATGCAGTGTGTGACACTGCCTTCCTCCCGCACGTCCTCTCATGTGACATCGTGCGAGTGTCCCCCAAGCAGTGGAGCGACCACGCTGCTCTCGCCCTCACCCTCTCTCATGACGCCTCCCCGCCGCTGCTGCCCCCACACCCCCGCCCGGCACTGTCCGCGCGCAACATGAGAAAGTTCCAGGAAGATGTGACGCAGAGGAAGCTGACTGCGATGTTTGGTGCGCGGAGGGGAGGAGGGCGGGGAGGAGAGGGAGGTGGGGAAGAGCAGGGAAGGGGGAGAGGGCAAGCGGAGAGGAGGGGGAAAGGGGGGGGTGATGGAAAGCAGGTGATGGGGCAGGGGGGGAAGGAGGGAGGTGGAGAGTTGGAGGACGGAAGAGGGAGGGGAGATAGGGAAGATATGGATGGGAAAGGTGGAGAGAAGGAAACAGAGGATGGAGAAGGTGTGGAGGGGAGGGACGGAAAGGAGGGTGGGAAGGTACCGAAGGGTACAGAGGGCTGTGGTGGCACTCGCACATACGTGAGGGTCGGTGGTGATGGTGGAGAGAGGCGTGCGTGTGGTGTCGGTAATTCCGGTGAGATGGAGGGGGAAGGCAAGGAGAGGGAAGGCAGAGAGGGGGAAGGCAGGGAGGGGAAAGTTGAGGGGGACGGCGCAGCATCAATTGGAGTGGCAAGGTTGGCAGTTGAAGGTGAAGCTGTATGTGCGGCTGCTGCTGCTGCTGCTGCTGCTGCTGCTGCTGCTGCTGCTGCTGCTGCTGCTGGCACAGCACAGGTGGCGGGGGGGATACAAGGAGAAGAGGGGTGTCAGGGGAATGATGGTGAGAGGGGGATGGGGGCTGGCAGTGAAAAGGGGGGAGCTTCTTCTGATACAGGGAGGACAGGGGGTGGTGGGGGGGGCGTCGAGGGGGGATGTAGAGACATGGGAGAAAGTACTGCTGCTCGTGGTGATGGTGATGTTGGCGTTGCTGGTGATGCTGCTGCTATCGGTGATGTTGACGGAAGGGAGGGGGGTGGTAACACACAGCATAGGCCTGCTGTTGACCAGGTGGGGTTGCACAGGAGCATTGGGACGCAGCAGACAGGCAAAGATGGGGGTCGGGGAGAGGGAGGGAGCGGTGATGGAGGCGAGGGGCGAGAGACAGGGTGCGAGAGAGGCCATGATGGTTGTTCAAGTGCTCGAGATGATGCGATTCGTTCCCAGACCAGCAGATCAGCTGCGTTTGCAGCAGCGGCTGCTGCAGCAACAACTGCAGCTGCGGCACAAGGACAAGGCAAAAGAAGGGCAAGTGGTGTGGGTGTGGCAGCACGTGGGAGGGGTGCAGCTAAGAGGGGAAGGGGAGGGGGTAGGGGTGGCTCTGCTGCTAAAGGAGCTGGCACTCGTGCTGCTGCTGGTGGTGCTGCTGCTGCTGGTATAAGTGGATCACAACGGTTGATAACCCAGTTTGTCAAGAAGAATTGAGTACCGTAGTATACTATGGTGAGCTAAGCTGCTTCCCTGTGTCCTTTAGGTACTGGTATGTCCGTTCATTTTATTCCACATGAGCTGTGGGAATGCCATGCCATTCGTGCATGCCCTTTGTTGCCAAAAGAGCTGCTTCCCTTTGAAAGTAATCCACAAGGTTTGCTTCACTATGATGCAATGCAGTTCTCAGACATTCTTGCATGTCAACGAAAAGCAACATGCTTTTGAAGACAGACTCAAAATTCAGCAAGATAACCTGCTGTCTTCCATTGGGACCGAATCGGAGCTGCTTATGAGCAGTGTTGTTTAGGTTCAGGTTACCTGACATGCACGTTCAGTGGCAGCAACATGGTATGGTATATATGTGCATACAAAGGGAGCAACAATGCGTGAACTATACGGTAATACTGTAGCTGGGCAGAGGGGACAACAATGTACAGCCTGGACTATGTACAGGGCAATCTACCAATATGTACATGCCACATGGCCATGCACACGCATCTCTTGTGCATGCACGCACACCCATGGCCATGTGCACTCCTTTGACGCCAAACCCTTCGCCCTTCCACACAGCATCAGCAGGCAGGGCAGGCACGACAGTGACGCCCTAGTGCATTCCCCCTTGCACTTCTTTACTACCCTATGTACAACAACACTACAGGGGATGTGAACTTCAGAGGGCCTTCAGCAGGCATGGCTAATAAGCTCCCCACACACGCACAGACAGGGGTTGCTCTGGAACGAAGGCAGCACCACTGCAGGGGATGGTTTGGTGGTGCCCGGGTGTTGATCCGCTGCTGCTGTAGTCGTATGGTGCTCTGCTGCTGCAACCACTGCTGCCCCACCTGCTGCTGGTGAGTCGGGCTGAATGCCTGGAATTGGATGGGGTAAGACGGGGAACGATGGAGGGGGAATAAAGTCACGAGGTTGGTTGGAGTGGTACTATGGGTAATGATGGGTTTGATCGTCGCAACCTACTCTAGAGCATGGGAACGAATATCTGGGGAGTAGGACAGCAAGCTTTAGCACGGAAAGCCACAAAGTATGCACATATAATATCACCAATGCCGCACATATCACTGGCACACATGCACACCCAGAAAACTCATACAGACCACGGTGGCTATGGCGATGTGACGTCACCTGAGGGCCATGATGACCTCAGCAGCGTCCAGGGGTTCCCCTGCACGAGGTCGGACCCATCGTGCCATGGCGGCATGGAAGCATGGCTGCTGCTGTAACGCTGCCAGTACCAACTCCCTCTCCACTCGCTCCACCGCTGCTGCTGCTGCTGCTGCTGGTGATGGTGATGGTGATGGTGATGGTGATGGTGATGGTGAAGATAATAACGAGGCCCCAACAGGTATTCCAAACACCTCCACTCTTTCCAAGCACACAAACTGCTTCACCCCATCCTCTCCCACCTCCTCCCCTAACTCCTCTTCTCCACCTCCCCCTCCAACATCACGTCTTTGTAGCCTCCCCTCCTCCTCTCCCCCATCTCTTCCCCCACCAGCTGGCTGGCAGGCAGTGAGCGGGGAGAGGCCTGTCAGGTAGATTCTCAGGTGGGAGCCGGCAACGAGGGCGGCAGGGGGCAGGGCGAGGGTGTGCGGTTGCAGCCAGTCCGAGGAGAGACGGATGGGTGGGGAGGTGTAGTGGAAGGAGGTGGCGGAAAAACCCACTTGCACCTGGTGTGAGGGGGAGGGACAGGGGAAGGGGTGAGAGAAGACATTAGGGGAGGGCGGAAGGGGAGTGGGAGGGTGTGAATGAAGAGGGGTGGGGCCGGGCAATGGATGATGTGTTTGCGAGAGCAGCAGACAGAAGCAACAAACAGCAGCTGTTCCCTTACGCCCCATGCGCCATGCCCCGCACCCCATGCGCCTGACCTGCATGTGGGAGGCGCGAGAGGAGCCATAGAGCGGGGCGGGTGTGACCACCACGCCAGCCACGGCGCACAGGGGGTGCGCCAGAGCCACGCCCACAAACTCCCCTGCTCTGCCCCCTTCTCTGCCCCCTGCTCTGCCCTCTGCTCCGCCGCATGCCTTGCCGTGCCGCTTGCTCTCTGCTGCCCGTCTGGCTTTGGTCCGCGGCTGTGCGGTGGGGTGGGTTAGAATGGAAGGTGAGAGAGGAGGACGATGCGTTGGGCATGTGCTGTGTGCTGGTGTGGTGTGGGGTGGTGTGGGGTGGTGTGGTGTGGTGTGGTGTGGGGTGCGTTGTGCATTGTGGAGGTACATTTGAACAATATGGAATCTATCCTATACTAGTCAAAAAGCAATGCACATACTTCAGAAAGAACCATCCTTTCCCTACTCTTCCGAATCCCATTTTCTCTCTTGTCTCCCCGCTTCCCCTTTTTCACCTCCCTGCCCCCTATTCGTTCCCTGCGTTACCTCGCTGCACCAGATGCCGCCATCTCCCCCGCACCCAATACCCTGCACGCGCCACTCGCCCCACTCGCTCGAGCAGTCCACCCCCCGTGCCACTAGCCGCTCTACCCCTCCCCCCCACTGCGCCCTTGCCAGCACCAGCGCGCCAAACAGTCCCTTCCACCGCGCTGATTCTCCCCCGCTCCCGCCTCTTCCCCCTCCGCCTCCCCCGTCCCCTCGGCCTTCTCCTCCCCCGATCTCTCCGCTTGCAGCAATGGCCGGGTGGCAGGGGAAGGTGCTCTCGCAACGCTGCTGCCACAGAGAGTCCGATGCTGGCGTGCAGGGATGAGGGTTGATTCATGGGGAAGAGAGGGGCGTGCAGGGAAAGCGGGTTGGGATTCGAAGAATCTGACCATGGATTCGTGCATTTCTGGCGTGTGTCTGTGCATTACAATGTGCATCCATCCACTCATGCTTGCGTTACAGAAGGAGCATGCAAGCACCGCACCCACAAGCACCGAACCCACAGGCACTGCACTCACAGGCAACGCGGTGCCAGCAGCGGCAGACAGCCGCCATGGCGCAGAGGTCAGACGCGGTGAGGTGCGGTGCAATGCTGCCCTCCACCACCTCCGCTGGTACTCGACACAGGGCGTGGCAGGAAGCATTCGATGCTGTATCGCATCCTTGCTCACTCCGCCTCCCCCACTCCTGCTCCGAGCACGGGTGCTCGCGCTGACTCTCTGGACGAGGTACAATGGGGCCGCAGTGCACGTGGCCAGGACCCACGTGGTCGGGACCCATCATCTCGACCCTACCCAGTGACCGGATCGCGTGACTATCTGTCACGTAGATCAGCTATATCGTTACCCAACGAAAAGAGTCAGGGGGCAGAACCTAGATCGATCACGAGACATCCTCCTACGGTCGCCACTCCGGGCCTGCCATGTCGGTACCTTAACTCGTCTGGCACCGGGATGAGTGCGCAGTGATTTCAAGACTCCAAGAATTCTCAAGATTTCTCAGCACTCAGTGGAAGGTCGCACTCCTGAGTAGGGTTTTTGTAGGAATGGGTTCAATGTTTACTGAGCGCCGCCGTGGCGTCGATTGAGCGTGGGGACCTCGATTGAAGTGATTGGGGCACATGGCATGGGAAGCAACGACAGGTTGCGGATGTGGAAACGAGAAGGGTGGCGGAATCTGGCCAGTAGGGGTGGGTGGTGATGGGCGGCCGAGGAGGAGGATACTGGGAGTTTGACGAATGGGTTTGAAAATCTCAAGGCGACAATGGTTTCGGGGAGAGTGAAAAGGCGAGCGAGCGAGGTGGCTGAGCCACCGGTGCGACGAAACGCGCGACCATGCGATGGGTTCGATGCGAGTAGTCGCTGAGGCAGCTCGCCGCTGCATGAGAACATGGAATGCTTTGAAATGCTTTTCTTCTAGGATAATCCAATAGCGAGAGGCTGTGGGCGTCGCGCCGTGAGGTACAGTGAAAGGGGGTATGCAGCCGGAAAGGAGCTCCGAAGAGTAGTGATGGGTGGAGCGGCCATGGCGAAGCGGAAACGCGGCAACGAGTCGCCATGTGAACGGAGAGCGCGTGACGTGCATGGCCGCCGTAGCCTAGCACTAGAATTACAGTAGAGTCTGCGTTGGAATTTGCGCCTGGTTCTAGTCAAAGGACGGATCGAATTCGGGGAAATGGGTGCTGTGCAGTGCAATGTACAAGCCCCACACCTCCGATCCGAAATGTTGGTGTTGGAATTCGCGCCCATTCGCATCATGTTTCGTTTGGGGCTCGAAGTGGTTTTGGATAGGAACAAATATAAGCGAGTACTAAATTTGCAGTGTTGAGGATCACAGTTATAACAGAACGAGCGCCTTACTGAAACGCGGTTTAGTTTCCACGTGGATGGACAGCCCATCAAAACATGATGGCGCGGGCAGTACTGTACGTATGCCCAGTACATGTGGGACGTGTGCGACACGCAAGCACAGTCTACTTCCTCCTGTAAATCTTCGGCATATTCCCACGAAGTATGTTACAGACCTTAGCGAAATTGCCTTTCCACAAATCACCAAGCGTGACTCCGTCGCGAAGAAAACCGACCCCCTCACCTCCCCCCCGAGCTCACATTCACCTCTGCGCCTGCTCCAGAACCTGACACGAAGGAAACGGTCCGATTGCCATCAAGAGAGGAAAAACAGCGACCCGCTTGGTTCTTGTCGGGGAGGGAAGCAAGTCATGTGGGGTGAACTTGAGAAGAAACTGAGTTTTAGCTAAAGGGACTTGTTGACCGAGAATACTGAGCTTTAGCCAAGAGGACGCTGTTCCTGTCTTGTCGCGATACGGTTTGACGGCTCAAGGCCAATCCGCTAATTTGGAGCTCAGGATGGAAGACTCTGGCTCTTTCGATACAGGCGGCTTCGGTAGCGACGATTTTGGCGGAGGGAATTCGGATTTCGGCGGTGGTGGCGGCGAACCCTCCGCGTTTGGCGGAGGCGACATCTTTAGTGGAGGTTTTTTCTCGGGTGGCGCATCTATGAATCAACCCCAGATTTTTGAAGACGACGCGGGCCGCACCGACACGGGCTCGTTCGACCCTCCCCCGACCGCCACTGGCGGCGGCGGCGGCGACGGAGGAGGAGGAGCAGCTTCTTGGATTGCACCGGTGGCCGCGGGCTTGGGCGGGTTCGCGCTGGGCCACATGACGGCCGGCGGAGGCGGAGGCGGTCCATGGGGGGGAGGCGGAAGCCCCTGGCATCGGGATAGCGGGTGTCGCCATGGCGAGTATGAGGATCCCCATCGCCACCACCACCACCATCACGACCATCCGCACCGCCCCCATCCCCCCCATCCTCCGCATCCTCCGCATGACCATGACGATCCGCCACCTGCCATCGACCCATGCGCGTTTCGTGATCCGTCGGCTATTTTCCGCCACCGCCTGCCGGCCACTCCCCCTCCCGTCTTCCGCCCCGCCCTTTCCGCCCCCCTAGCGCGCAACCCGGAGCCGTCACGCCCTGGGGGCACGGCGGGGGCGCGAGGCGGTGGCCGGAGCACCCGGTGGTGGCGCACTCGGGGCGGTTTCCGCAGGAGAGGTACAGGCGGCCGCGGCCGCCCACGTGGCTGGTTGTCATGAAATGGCTGCCGTGGGTTGCGGTTGCTGGTGAGTAAGTGGGTGGTTGTATGGGGGGGATGAGCTCGCTGCATCGGGTGGCGTTTAGGGGTGTTAAAACGGACGCGCGCGGGTTTGGGATGTGCATGCACCGTGCCCAAGCATGCAACCCATTTTTCTCATAGTTCCCCCTGCCCCCTCTCCCTCCCTCTTCCCCCCCCCGACCCCTTTCCCCCGCCCCGCCCACCCCGGCAGTGGCGTTGTGGCTGTACGTGTTCGCATACGCGTCCACGAGTGTGGATCTGCATCCCCACGAGCACCGCATGCTGCCGCGCTTTTCGCCCTTCGTCGCCGGCATTCAGGTGCGGCCGAGCCGGTTGAATGGTGGCGGGGTGTGGAGGAGGGAGGTGAAGCTTGGGCTCGTGGGTCGGTGAGATGGGGTGGTGTGGAGCTACGAGTGTGGGCTTGAACGGGCGGGCGGGTAGGTGCGTGCATGTTTCAGTCACACATCAGAATGAGCTGCTAAGCCTTCCGCCCCCCTCCTCTCTCCCCCCTCTCCCCGCCTCCCGAGCCAGGTGTCCCCGCTGGCGCTGATGCCATCGCCCCCGCCCGTGCTGGTGACGTTCACGCGCTACCCGCCCATAGTGAACGAGGAGTGGGCCACGGGTCGCCCCAACGTGCGAGTGGAGCCCTACTCCTACCGGGTGAGGTCGTGGGTCAATGGGCGGGCGAATTGGGGGGTGGGCGGATGGGCGGTCAGGTGGTTGATCGGTAAGGTGGGCGGGCGAAAGGGGGGGTGGATGGGTAGGGGGGTGGGTGGGTGGGGGGGGGGGGGGGTAGTGGGCGGGTGGGCGGGTGGGTGGCACCAAGCAGTGTGTTACCACCGTGCATGCAGCGACATGGACCGAACGGCACCACGCCACACCCCACAGTTTCTCAGCCCGCCATTCGTTTTCCTCCCACCCACCGCCCCTCGCCCCGCTCTCCCCATTGCACTGTCCCCATTGCGCTGTCCCCATTGCGCTGTCACGATGTGCCTGGCAGAGCTGGCTGTTCAACTTCAACAAGTGGTCGAAGATCACGCTCTCCTTCTCAGGCATCCGCTCCTATGTCCCTCTCGACCTCCTAGCCATTGAAGGTATGCATGCACAGCTCGCTACCATCCCCATTACTGTGCTCGCCTTTTGAGACGTCTCAAAAGTCCCATTTCCCATTCGACCTGCTAGTTATTGAAGGTATGCATGCGCGGCGTGCTACCATCCGCGTTCCCATGCACCCCCACCCCACACCGCCCATTTCCCCCCTCAACCCCCTCTCACCGTCCTTTCCTGATGCCCATGGTGCCCCTGATGCCACTGATGCCATGGCTCTCATCCCATGTTTTGATGTTCCCTCATTCTGCCCAGCCCAGCAACCACCATTGTGGGATTCGAACTAACTGTTGTGCCATGTGATGGCATGGCATGGCATGGTGTGGCGTGGCATGGCGTTGTGTGGAATGGAATGGCATGGTGTGGCATTGTGTGGCGTGGAATTGCATGGTATGATGTGGCATGGCAGGGTCGAGTCAGATGGATAAGTTCAAGACGGATCCGAGGAAGTTCACTGGAGCACTCAGGAAATATGTCCTCTCAGGTACACAGGCTACAGGTTCTGAGGCGTTTCAAACCTGGGGCACTGAGGAAACACTTGCTCTCAGAAAGATACGGTACAGGTAGTGCAGGTGCAGAGAGGAGGTTCTCTGGCGGAGAGAGGTAAACACGAGGGTGTGGTGTTGTTGCTCCAGTCGTTGATCATCATCCCCATGCCATCCCCAGCCGTCCTAACGCCATCCCTACGCCATCCCCATGCCATCTTCCTTCATCCTCCTACTCCACTGCGCCTTGTGTGCGTGCAGGCGACGACGCAGTGACGTTTCAAGTGCCCAGGGACAACGATTACTACTTTGTGATCGTCAACTACAATGCTTATCCTGCCACCGTGAGTAGTGAGGTGTATTTTGAGGCGCCTCAAAAGTCGTCTCATGTCTCGCGGTTTTAAGGCGCCTCAAAAGTCGTCTCTATCTCGCGGTTTTGAGGCACCTCAAAAGTCGTCTCTATCTCGTGGTTTTGAGGCGCCTCAAAAGTCGTCTCATGTCTCGCGGTTTTAAGGCGCCTCAAAAGTCGTCTCTATCTCGCGGTTTTGAGGCGCCTCAAAAGTCGTCTCAAGTCTCGCGGTTTTGAGGCACCTCAAAAGTCGTCTCTATCTCGCGGTTTTGAGGCGCCTCAAAAGTCGTCTCATGTCTCGCGGTTTTGAGGCGCCTCAAAAGGGACAAGGCAGTGACGTTTCAAGTGCCAAGGGACAATGATTACTACTTTGTGATTGTCAACTACAATGCCTACCCGGCTACTGTGAGTCACCCTGCTGCCACCCTCGCCTCTCTGTTTTTGCGACTCGTTTTTTGCACTTACAGCGTTCAGGGGGGGAGACTGTGGGGCTGCAAGTTGGCTTGATGTCGCTCTTATCACCCTTTTTCACTCGAGTCGTTATTGATAATCGCTTAACATAAACTCGTATATCTGTATGCATGCATGCGTGGTGTCCGTCTGTGTGTGTGTGTGCATGCATGGGAGCAGGTGGCCTTGGCGCATTTCGAGGTCACCAGTGTGCTCTATGACATCAGCAAGGGAAAGAAAGCCTGCAAAATCAGGAACAAGCACCCTGCTCCCTTGGAATCTTCAAATGGGACGGATGGCTTGGACAGGAAAACCTTAACGAACGCTACAAGTGGTCCCATGCGCATGCCCATGCCCATGCCTAAGAATGACTCATTGGCTGTTGTCACAGACACCACTGATGGGGGTGCTCTCACTGATAGCGATGATGATGACGATGATGACTATGGCTTTTGCAGTGCGAAGCTGCCGCTGTGGCAAACCCGATACGTTGTTCTTGCTGCTCCCAAGGTGGGTCTTGCCTTGCCTTTTGCCTTTCCCACTTGCTGTCTTGCCACCAGCCTGCGTTGTTTCCTTCTCTCGGTCTCGGGTAATGCTGTAGTTCTTCCTTTCCGTTCATTTCTGTTGATCCAAACATTTCCCCTTCATTCATTCCTCCCATGTCCCTCCTGCCTACGTCTCACCTCCCGCTTCCCCCTCGTCCATTCTTCTGTGCGTGCCCACCAGACGAACAAGCCAGACAGCACGTGGCATGTGCAAGTGGCCTACCAGCCACGATGGCTTGCGTACCAAACGCTCATTGGTTGGTGCCCTCCTTCTCTTGCCTTCCATTGCCGTCCATCTCCGTTTCTCCCCCTTGCTCTCCTTGCCCTGCCCCTTGGCCCTCCTCGTTTCACCTAAGTCTCGTCCTCGTCAGTCACTCTGGTCAGGCGGGCACGTGATCTCATTCCTGTTTGTCCGCCCACATGCACCCCATGCCCCGCATGCACCACATTCACCCCATGCATCCCCTGTACCATGCCCGACCACTTCCGCTCATTCCACTTCGACCTTACAAAACCGATCCTTCCTGCCACTCCCATTTCTGCCTCCCAACCTCGCCCTTCCATCCCCACCCCTCCTCACTACCTCCCCCCTCTCTCCTTACACCTCTTCCCCGTCAATCGTTTCTCGGCTGCCTCCTCCTCCTCCTCCTCCTCCTCCTCCTCCTCCTCCTCCTCCTCCTCCTCCTCCTCCTCCTCCTCCTCCTCCTCCTCCTCCTCCTCCTCCTCCTCCTCCTCCTCCTCCTCCTCCTCGCCCTCGCCCTCGCCCTGCAGGCATCCCCTTTGTACTGTCTCTCATCGCCTTTGCCATCTTCCGCTGTCAGCAATACCTGCACCACCGCTCTGACTCCATGCGCCAGCCCTCCTCCCTCGCCTCCATCTCCACCGACCCCTCCCCTCTCCCCTCCTCCTCACCCTCAGAGCAGCACCCTCTTCTCACCTCTTCCGATTCCCCCCCGCTGTACACGCCTCCCGACCAAGCCACAGCAGCAGCATGCAGCGATGTGTGCACAGCTTCCCATTCACAGGCGCCGATTCCTGATGCATGGGCTGTTACAACCACCACTGACGCCCTACCTGGTTCCAGCACCCCCTCTGCCCCTCCCCTGGAGACATCTCCTGGAAAGGCACAGGTGGGGAAGGGAAGCGCAGGGCAGGGGAGTGAGGCAGCAGGAGGGTCGGGGTCAGGCGTGGGGAAAGCTGGGGAGGGCGAGGACAAGGACAGTAACTGCTGCTGCGTGTGCATGGAGAACCCGCGGAACGCGGTTATTCTGGACTGCGGGCATCGCGCCACGTGCAACTCGTGCGGGCAGGAGCTGATGCGCATGGCAAACAAGCGGTGCCCCATTTGCCGCAGGGAAGTGCGGGATGTCACGAGGATTTACGACGCGTGACTTGTGGGGGATGAGATGAGACCGATTTGACCACGAGGGCTCTGCTGCGCTTCCCATGCCATCTCCTGGTTTCCTGGTTTGGGTGGCGGGCTGCTTGGACTATTCTTCTGCATGTTTAGTTACAGCTGTTCTTGCGCAGTATTTGTAGTCTTGTTAACTTTTGAGTCTTTTTGCGAAGAGGACACCTCTTTTAGATGTAGTGAAATTGAAACAAATGACTCTATCACTCACAAAAATCTGATAAATGTTGATAAAGCATGCAAGAAACAGTTATCTTACTGGTGAGTGGTAGAATGCTTAGTTTTCTTTATTGCCACTTTGCCACTTGATCTACAGACATTAGAATGCTTGTCTGCAGCAAGTGTGGGCACGGTATTTGTTCTTACGGTATATTGTTCATCTATGAGCTGTCATCACCACGGATAAGCGCCTTATGTATGGCTGTAGATGGTGCCTATCTGTATGTTCACCAAGATGGCCAATATGGTGGTGGTAACGAGAGAAGGCTCTACACGTTAATTGAAATTTATGATTACTGGGACGAATTCATCAACACAAGTGCCAAAATTTTAACCAGGCCAGTTCATTGAATCGGCCTGATCAATAGGACCGCTTAGATGGCGGCAAAGTACTCCTTGCTGCCCTTGGGGTCGGGCTTCATGGTCTTCTCCCCAGGCTGCCAGCCAGCAGGGCACACCTCGTCGGGGTTGCTCTGCACGTATTGCACGGCCTGCAGTGTCCTCAGGGTCTCATCCACGGAGCGGCCAATCGCGAGGTTGTTGATGGTGCAGTGCTGGATAACACCCTTGGGGTCGATGATGAACAGGCCACGAAGAGCAATGCCCTGCACATTAAGCATTGTACGCCAACACCGACAATCCCGGAAGAACGTGACTGCCATTTCCCGCCGTCCAGCGAAATTCGGAAGACTGGATGACATTTTTTTACATATATGTTAGTCGCTGTGTGAATAGGCGCTCTTATGAACTTCGGTGGTTAGGCACATTTGACCATTGGGCTAGTGCTAGGGAACTTACATCCTCCATGAGGACGTTGTACTTCTTGCTGATGGACTTGGTCAGGTCAGCCACGAGGGGGTAGTTGAGGTCGCCAAGACCACCGGACTTGCGGTCGGTTTGGATCCAGGCAAGGTGAGAGAACTGCGAGAAAAAGCAACACGGGAATTCTTAGAAAAGGGTTCATCACCACCTCACCACCAACTATCGGCGTAACGGGGTGGAATGATGAAAGAACAATGACATACCACGCTGTCCACAGAGACGCCAAGAACCTCGGTGTTGATCTTCTCGAACTCCGAATAGCGGTCGCTGAAGGCAGTAATCTCTGCGATGCAGGGAACGCGGAACTCAGAACACATATAAAACGCTACTACTAACACGCCTCCCATGCATATGTTCAAGAATTAAACTAGTATCGTACCAGTGGGGCAGACGAATGTGAAGTCCAGAGGGTAGAAGAAGAGGACGACATACTTGCCCTGAGACAGGTACTCGCTCAGCTTGACCTGAAACAAATAGCCAGGATGGGGCCGGTTACAAAAGCAATTCAATCGAGAATTAAGACAAGAACACGGACAAGTGGGACATGGCAGAAATTGACCATAAGGAAAACAAATCTAAGCTGAGAGCATTACACACCTTGATGAACTCCTGGTCAAAGACGGCATCAGCCTCGAAGTCAGGGGCAAAATTGCCGACAAGGGGGGCCTCCGCCTGGCAAAACAAGCAAATCGAGTTGCGAACGTGAGTCCTGCCTCAAGTAGGAAGCCAATTCACATCTACAGCACAGGAACCAGTTGTTTCAAGCATACCTTCACGGCAAAGACGCGAGTCGACTTCTGGGCGGGGACGGCAGAGGCCTTGGCGGCCTTAGCGCACCTAGCCTTGAAGGTCTTGCCAAGACCGTCTTGCCTCGAGAAGCCGAGGGTCAGGCTCCTGGAAGCCGAGATATCCTTGGCGTAGGAAGAAGCGCCAAGAGATGTGGCGACAGAGCTGGAGCTCAAGGTGGTGGTAGCGGCCATGGCTGCTGGAAGGCTGAAAATGCAGGAAGGGTTGACCAGGAGATTGATGGACGCAAATTTAGTGCACCAAGGCAGCAGGTCCAGTTATTACTTGGAAGCCCTTCTCGCGGTGGACAATGGGTTCCAGTGATGTTCTTTCTGGCCTGGATGTTCTGCAAGAGGGAGTTGCTGACATGGCGGTTCTCGAATGATAAGGCTGGCACTTATGACGTCGCATATCCACGTGGCGAGACCTGGCTGTTCTGTTAGGGAAAGATCGGAACTTTTGTGGTTGGTCTGCGTTGGTGACTTTTGCCAAGTAAGTGCAGCCCTCAAGCTCGAATTCGTTATTGGACTTCATTGTTCCGATAAAAGATCCGACACATAGAACTTGGACTTTTTCTTTACATTTTATCCATATTGTAAGGAAAATTCATTTTCCTTACTTCGCGTCCCTGCTTACCGCGTACATGCCCGTTCCCGCCATCGGCACCCATCCGTGAACGTTACCCGCTCGCGAAATTCGCCTCGACCACGACCCCCACCACTGTTCGCGATGCGACCCAACCTAACGGTTCGGTTGGTAACCCGCGCTCCGGACCTCCGCCTCGACAACTTCCCGAACCTCGGCGCTAGGCCCGTAGCGCACCCCAATTTCCCACATTACCGTTACCACGCTAGCTTCGCTATATAACTTCGCTCATGCTTTTCGCTCAACTGTATTGTTTTGCTTCGATAGTGCAATTCTCGCTCGCTCACTCAATTGCACTCGTAACACTTGGTATTCAGAGCCTACGATCTCCTCTCGGACCGCACCCACACCTTCGCTTCCCCACTATCTCAATTTTTGGGGGGGGTAGACGTCTCTAAGCGAACAAGCACTGCCGCTCGAAGTGCTCTCTCGTAAGCACGCACGGCCACGACAGAGGCTCTCGTTGAGCTTGCCCGACACCCCCGCCATGGCCGAAATTAATCTTGCGACACTGACGCAGGAGCAACTCGACCGTCTCGTGCGCCAACTCGAAGACTCGGCGCTCGAAATCGCGACACTCACGGCGAAACGTGACTCCGCCCGCCAGCAATCAACCGTGAATGTACCAGTACAAGCTCCCGCAAATGCACCTGCGCAATCAGAAGAACCGATCGTCATCTCATCAGGCACACCGACGCAACACAACAGCGTGGGACAGCGCTCAGGCGCAGCCAGTGATGGCGCCGCTCAATCGATGCCTGGCATGGAGAGAAATAGGGCCGCACCAAGCCCGCGTGGGCCTCGCGAAGCTCATCGGCACGTGGAGTTTGCAGCAACAAGTGGCAGCCACGACATCATGGCACCAATGCACCTCAAGCCGCAGCGCCCGCCGTGTTTCGATCCGAGCCAACGTGGAGGTCCGACGGTTCAATAGTGGGTCTTCACGATGAACGTTTTCTTCGACGCGAATTACGTCGAGTCGGACGCAGCGAAGATTCGCTACGCTGTTTCGCTGCTGAGGGGCCCCGCCATGGACTGGTGGCGAGTCATCGTGACGTCGCCACGCGCCTACGAGCCACCGTCGCAAGAGGAAGAGCCCACGGGCCCAGCCGTCACCTGGAGTTCATTTTGCGAAACCGCCCAGTACAGCACGTGGGATGCGTGGTGCGCAGGGCTTCGGGCGCGCTTCGAGCCGATCGCAGCTTCTATTTCGGCGTGTCAGAGACTGCGTACTTGGCGGCAACTCGGATCAGTTCAAGACTACACGAGCGGTTTTCTCGCATTATGCGAGCAAGTCGGCTACATGCACGAAGCGGAGCGGGTGGACCGCTACGTCGGAGGGTTGAAGCCGGACATCTCGCACGAAATCATGCTGCGCGGGCTCTCGAATTTTAACGAGATCCTCGCGCTCGCCGAGAAAATCGACATTTTGCGCCGTCCGAGACCGGGGTCCTATTACGGACATCGTCCTCGGGGACCGATCGAGCACGCCACCGTACACGCCGTTGCGACGAATGCAGCTGCCGCGCCGTTTAAGGGGCGCTGTTTTGCTTGCAACAGGCCGGGCCATCGCAAAAGCGAGTGCCCAGAGGAGCTAAGGCGCCGCGGAGCAGAGCAGGGGAGGGAGTCTCAGAGGCAGGGAAACGCCAGCAGTCAGTAGAAATTGTGCCAACTACTGACGAGACTGCCTGCTCGCCCAACCTTACCGACCCTCACCGAGTCACAGTACCGATTCACGCCATCGATCAGGCTCGGATGAATAAGGAGGGTACAGCGACGGATTGCCCAGTACTGATCCACGGGAAAATACAGGGAGCAGTAGTTAAGATTTTTATAGACAGAGGGGCAAGTCACAGCTTAGTTAATTCCACGGCCGCACGGAAGCTGCAACTGGCGCTTAGTCGGTGCTTACCAGAGATAGACGCACGCATAGTTGACGGAACGCCGCTGGCCATACGGGAGAAGGTGGAGAGAGTAAAAGTCCGCTGCGGGGGGAACTTTGGGTTTACACAGGAAATGCTCGCAAAGACATTGGATGGGCACGACATTTTACTGGGACGTGATTCGCTGCGACCGTATAACCCGCGAATCGACTGGACGACGGGTAGCTGCACTGTGCGAAGTAGCGGTAGCTGGGTCGAACTACCTCGCTGGCAGTCGCCCGAGTCTTCAATGGTCCACGTCAACGCCATCACGATGAAATGGGTTATCGCCGATGGAGCTGACGTGTACGCGATGGAAATCGCAGTGGTAGAAGAAGCAGAGCAGCCGAGCAATTTTCAGAAACTGCTGGCAGCGGTACCGCCCGAACTACAGGAACTGTTGAAACGTTACCCAGGGATTTTTCCCGATGACTTACCGGAAGGACTGCCACCTCAGCGGGCACACGATCACCGAATAGAGTTAGAACCCGGGGCACAGCCAACCGTACAGCGACAGTTCAGACTGACACAGACCGAGCTCGACGAACTGAGGAAGCAACTAGATTATATGTTAGACAAAAAGTTCATCTGACCGAGCTCGTCACCGTTCGCCGCACCGATACGGTTCACACCGAAAAAGGACGGAGGTTTTCGCATGTGCATCTATTACAGGGCACTAAACAGGGTTACAGTCAAGTCGCGATACCCCATTCCCCGCGCTGACGAACTGATAGATCAACTACGAACAGCACGGGTCTTTTCGAAAATCGACTTACGGGGAGGTTACCACCAGATTAGGGTTGAACCATCAGACTGCGCCAAGACAGCATTTAGAACTAGGTACGGGTCCTTCGAGTACACTGTGATGCCTTTCGGGCTGACCAACGCACCGGCGACGTTTCAGATGACCATGAACGAGGCATTTAGGCCACTCTTAGATAAATGTGTGATAGCTTACGTCGACGACATCCTTGTCTACAGTCGCGACAAGCAGCAGCACTTAGCAGACCTGGAAGCAGTTTTTTAAAATTTAGACGAACACAAGCTACTGACCAAGGGTTCCAAGTGCGAGTTTTTTGAGGATAGGCTAGAGTTTCTGGGGCACGCTATTTCAGAGGCTGGGGTTGAGATCGACCCAAAGAAGTTGGACACGGTAAAAGCGTGGCACCCCCCGACAAATATCACGGAGCTGCAGAGTTTTCTCGGGTTCGTTAATTTCGTGCGTCGGTTCGTCCCCGACATGGCGAGGTTAACAGCCCCACTGACGGATCTGCTACGGAAGGGGGTCACTTTTACATGGGGGGAGAAAGAGCATGCTGCCTTCTCTGCCCTGAAAAATGTTCTCTGTTCACCGCCCGTACTGCGCATCGCCGACCCACACCGCCCATTCGAAGTGGTTACAGACGCAAGCGACATCGCCATTGGAGCAGTACTGCTACAGGATTTCGGCAACAGGTTACAGCCCATCGCATACGAGTCACGCAAACTGCATCCGCCCGAGAAGAACTACCCGATACACGACCGCGAAATGCTCGCGTACGCGAAATGCTCGTGCACGCGTTCAAAGTGTGGCACCGTTACTAGACCGGCGCAGACGTGACAGTACGGACAGACCACAAACCACTACAGTACCTCCGCGCACAGCCCCACCTCAACCCACGACAGATCCGCTGGCTCGACTTTCTCGAGTCAAACTTCCACTACACGGTCACCTAAAAAAAAGGGGCATCGAACATTGCCGACGTGCGGTCTTTCCAGCGGATCAGGAATTCGATCCTACGGGCTCCCCGTGGGTCACGTACTCGGTGGCTCAATATTTTTTCGGGCGTGATGATTGGCTCTGTCGGTGGTCGTGTCATGCTGGCGGGGCGATTGCGAGGCAGTTGACTGGTGGATGGTACATATGGGCGAAACAGGCTGACGTGGAATGACGGGCTGACGTACCAGTCAGCAGGGAGGAGGAGGTGGGCGGTGACGGGTGTGATCATGTGGCTGATGCGAAATGGCCCGCGATATCGGGGGCGGAGTTTTGGGGTGATGGGCAGGCGGAGGTTTTGAGTGTCGAGTAATACCAGGTCGTCGGGTTGGTAAGTGACGGGGCGGCGGTGTCGGTCGGCGTTGCGCTTAGCGATGACATTTGATTTTTTTATTGCTTCTGCTGCTCGGGTCCGTGCTGCTTGCAGTATCTCTGCGAACTGTTGCGCGCGTGGGACTGGGTTGTCGGGATTCGGGGTCATGGGTACTGTGGGGTCTTGTCCGTAGTTCAGAAAGAACGGTGACTGTTGGGTCGTGGCAGATGGCGAGTTGTTGTACGCGAACTCGATGAGTGGCAGTTGCTGTTCCCACGTGGTCGGGTCGTCATACGTGGCTCGGATGAGCTGTTCCATGGTCTGATTTGTCCGTTCTGTCTGTCCGTCGGTTTCGGGGTGGTATGATGAACTGAACTGTAGTCGCGTGCCGAACTGCTGCCACAGGTTTCGCCAGAAGTTGCTGGTGAATTTCGTGTCGCGGTCGCTGATAATTGATGCGGGTATCCCGTGCAAATGAACGACGGTGATTGATTTTTTGCAGGCTGCGAAGTGTGCCATTTTTGTCAGCCGATCGACGACGACCAGGATCGCGTCGTTCCCACTTGCTCCAGCCGGTAACCCCGTGACGAAGTCCATCGTCACCTGCTGCCAAGCACGCTCTGGGGGTGGTATCGGCTGCAACTGTCCTGCCGGTCGTTGTCGTGACGACTTCATGAGCTGGCAGGTGGGACACGATGCCACGTGTCGTTGCACGTCGATCAGCATCTCGGGCCAGTAGTAATACCGCTGCAGCTGCTGCCGTGTTTTCTCTACCCCGAAATGTCCTGAGGTAACCCCGTCGTGTGCCTCTTGTAGTAACAGTTCCCTTAGTAAACTGTAGCCCGGTACCCAGATGCGGTCGGTGCAGGCTTTTACGTAATACACCCCTTTTGCTGCTGCGAACTGCTGCGAGTTGCCTCCGGTAAAAAAGGGGTCTGTCTGATACCCGTGGGTGAATAGGCCTGTCAGTAGCGGGCTGGTCTGTGTGAGTAGTATGGCATGGATCTGGGCAGTTGGGCGGGTCAGTGCGTCGGCAATGTTCGAGGCTCCCTTTTTATAGGTGACTTTGTAGTGGAAGTTTGACTCGATGAAATCGAGCCAGCGGATCTGTCGTGGGTTGAGGTGGGGCTGTGCGCGGAGGTACTGTAGTGATCTGTGGTCTGTCCGTACCGTCACGTCTGCGCCGGTCAAGTAACAGCGCCAGACCTTGAACGCATGCACGATCGCGAGCATTTCGCGGTCGTGTATCGGGTAATTCTTCTCGGGCGGATGCAGTTTTCGTGACTCGTATGCGATGGGCTGTAAACCGTTGCCGAAATCTTGTAGCAGTGCGGCTCCAATGGCGATGTCGCTTGCGTCTGTAACTACTTCGAATGGGCGGTGTGGGTCGGCGATGCGCAGTACGGGCGGTGAACAGAGAACGTTTTTCAGGGCAGAGAAGGCAGCATGCTCTTTCTCCCCCCACGTAAAAGCGACCCCCTTCCGTAGTAAGTCCGTCAGCGGGGCGGTTAACCGTGCCATGTCGGGGACGAACCGACACACATAATTAACGAACCCTAAAAAACTCTGCAACTCTGTGATGTTCGTCGGGGGGTGCCATGCTTTTACCGTGTCCAGCTTTTTTGGGTCGATCTCAACTCCAGCCTCCGAAATAACGTGCCCCAAAAACTCTAACCTATCCTGGAAGAACTCGCACTTGGAACCCTTGGTCAGTAGTCTGTGCTCGTCTAAAACTTTAAATACTGCTTCCAGATCTGCTAAGTGCTGCTGCTTATCGCGACTGTAAACTAGGATGTCGTCGAGGTAAACTATCACGCATTTATCTAAGAGCGGCCTAAACGCCTCGTTCATGGTCATCTGAAATGTCGCTGGTGCGTTGGTCAGCCCGAATGGCATCACTGTGTACTCGAATGACCCATACCTAGTTCTAAATGCTGTTTTTACGCAGTCCGATGGTTCGACCCGAATCTGATGGTAACCTCCGCGTAAGTCAATTTTCGAAAAGACCCGTGCTGTTCGCAGTTGATCTATCAGTTCGTCGGCGCGGGGAATGGGGTATCGCGACTTGACTGTTACCCTGTTCAGTGCTCTGTAGTCGATACACATGCGAAAACCCCCGTCTTTTTTCGGTGTGAACAGTATCGGTGTGGCGAACGGTGACGAGCTTGGTCGGATGATTTTTTTCTCTAACAGGTAATCTAACTGCTTCCTCAGTTCATCGAGCTCTGGCTGTGTCAGTCGGAATTGTCGCTGTACAGTTGGCTGTGCCCCCGGTTCTAACTCTATTCGGTGGTCATGTGCCCGCTGAGGTGGCAGTCCCTCCGGTAAATCGTCCGGAAAAATCCTCGGGTAACGTTTCAACAGTTCCTGTAGTTCGGGCGGTACCGCTGCCAACAGTTTCTGAAAATCGCTCGGCTGCTCTGCTTCTCCTACCAACGCTATATCCACTGCGTACACGTCAGCTCCAGCGACGACAGCCCGTTTCATTGTGATGGCGTTGACGTGGACCGTTGAAGACTCGGGCGACTACCAGCGAGGTAGCACGACCCAGTTACCGCTACTTCGCACAGTGCAGCTACCCGTCGTCCAGTCGATTCGCGGGTTATACGGTCGCAGCGAATCACGTCCCAGTAAAATGTCGTGCCCATCCAGTGTCGTCGCGAGCATTTCCTGTGTAAACCCAAAGTTCCCCCCGCAGCGGACTTTTATTCTTTCCACCTTCTCCCGTATGGCCAGCAGCGTGCCGTCGACTAAGCGTGCATCTATCTCCGGTAAACACCGACTAATTGTCAGCTGCAGCTTCCGAGCGGTTGCGGTATTAACTAAGCTGTGACTTGCTCCTCCGTCGATAAAAATCTTCACTGCTGCTCCATGTATTTTCCCGTGAATCAGTACTGGGCAATCCGTTGCTGTACCCTCCTTATTCACCCGAGCCTGATCGATAGCGTGAATCGGTACTCTGACTCGGTGAGGGTCGGTGAGGTTGGGCGAGCAGGCAGTCTCGTCAGTAGTTGGCCCAACTCCTACTGACTGCTGGCGTTTCCCTGCCTCTGAGACACCCTCCCCTGCTCTGCTCCGCGGCACCTTAGCTCCTCTGGGCACTCGCTTTTGCGATGGCCCGGCCTGTTGCAAGCAAAGCAGCGCCCCTTAAACGGCGCAGCAGCTGCTTTTGTCGCAACGGCATGTACAGTGGCGTGCTCGATCGGTCCCAGAGAGCGATGTCCGTAGTAGGACCCCGGTCTCGGATGGCGTAAGATATCGATTTTCTCGGCGAGCGCGAGAATCTCGTTGAAATTCGAGAGTCCGCGTAGCATGATTTCGTGCGAGATATCCGGCTTCAGCCCTCCAACGTAACGGTCCACCCGCTCCGCTTCGTGCATGTAGCCGACTTGCTCGCATAATGCGAGAAAACCGCTCGTGTAGTCTTGAACTGATCCGAGCTGCCGCCAAGTACGCAGTCTCTGACGCGCCGAAATAGAAGCCGCGATCGGCTGGAAGCGCGCCCGAAGCCCTGCGCACCACGCATCCTACGTGCTGTACTGGGCGGTTTCGCAAAATGAACTCCAGGTGACGGCTGGGCCCGTGGGCTCTTCCTCTTGCGACGGTGGCTCGTAGGCGCGTGGCGACGTCACGATGACTCGCCACCAGTCCATGGCGGGGCCCCTCAGCAGCGAAACAGCGTACGAGAGAGCACTTCGAGCGGCGGTGCTTGTTCGCTGAGAGACGTCGACCCCCCCAAAAATTGAGATAATGGGGAAGCGAAGGTGTGGGCGCGGTCCGAGAGGAGATCGTAGGCTCTGAATACCAAGTGTTACGAGTGCAATTGAACGAGCGAGTGAGAATTGCACTATCAAAGCAAACAATCCAATGAGCGAAGGCATGAGCGAAGAATATATAGCGAAGCTATCGTGGTAACGGTAATGCGGGAAATTGGGGTGCGCTACGGGCCTAGCGCCGAGGTTGGGAATTGTCGAGGCGGGGGTCCGGAGCGCGGGTTACCAACCGAACCGTGAGGTTGGGTCGCATTGTGAACAGTGGCGGGAGTCGTGGTCGAGGCGAATGTCGCGAGCGGGTAACGTTCACGGATGGGTGTCGATGGCGGGAACAGGTATGTACGCGGTAAGCAGGGACGCGAAGTAAGGAAAAGGAATTTTCCTTGCACAGATGTAGAAATATGGTTAGCAAATTGTGCAGGTTACCTTGCGAAACTCGTCTTCGCCCGAAGTGAAATCTGGGAATACTTGCGGTCCCAGCCACACACAGAACCTACAGGGTCGGGAATTTCAAATTGCCTGACTCCATTCATTCGGCCAATCAGAGCCTCCTGAACGCAATTTTTGGCGCCATAACGGGAGTCAGACAGTCCCAGAGCCACACACAGGCACTCTGGCCAAACCGCGAGTTTGAAAGACAGGCGGAAAATATCCTCTTCTCTCTTCAACTTTCACCCTCCCTGGAGGACCCTGACATCCCCTGAGCCACCTTTGGCCAATTCATGCTACCAGACAGTGCGTGCACCCCCGAGCCGCCATTCAAGTGCCCCGTCGCCTTCGACACTGTCGCTCCAATGCAGCTTTGAGAGAAGGTCGCCTTTCATGACACGGTTCGTTGATTGAAACGGATATAAGAAAGTATGCCTGCACCTTTACATACACAGAAGTCAAAGTTGACTATAATTCTCTCGCCAACTCCTAGTTGCTGGTAAAGTGACATCTTTAGTTCATCAGCCTTCGTTGCCTACGTCCGGACTTGCTTTTTTTGACTTCGCTCAGTTATATTCATCCAACATGGCTGGTGGTAGACGCGGAGCTAACAAGGTTGTTGATTGCGAGAATACCCTCGATCACGAAGTCGTTGCTGTTCCGACCAAATCCGAGGCTCCGGCTAAAGGCCGCGGCAAGGCTACCAAGAAGGCTGCTGCCGTCGATGTCGACAGCCCGCTTGCAGAACGAAGGCCAAGCATTGAGAACGAGCTCCTGGCATTGACAGCCAAGCTGGAGCAAGTGACGCTGGAGAAGCAGAAGAACGACCAGATTTTAGAGGAGAAGAACGCGGCACTTCAGGCCAAGGCTGAGGAGAACGAGCGCCTGGCTCGTGAGCTGAAGAAGCTTCAGAAGAACAAGCCGTTCGAGCCTGTTCTGGTAAATGACTGACACATGTTTCCCGATGCCAGCATGATCAATGTCTAAACAACAAATTTCGTACCGTTTCTCCCTCAACTCCATCTGACCGTCTCAACTGTATTTGTGGTGCAGGACCTTGATCTCTCCCTTGAAAGCGAGGATGGCGACAAGAAGGACAAGGACCCACGCAAGCCCAAGCGTCCTACATCCTCTTACGTCCTCTGGTGCAACGACGTCCGCGAGAAGGTGAAGGCGAAGAACCCCACCGCTTCCGTCACCGATCTTGCCAAGATCTTCGGCGAGATGTGGAAGACCGTCTCTGCGGAAGAGAAGAAGAAATACGAAGCCAAGTTCAACAAGGAGAACGAGGCGTACAAAGTGAACAAGGCTGCATATGACATTGTAAGTTTTAATGTGGAATCGCGTTCGTGGATTCACTTGTCATGCAACTTAGGTGTCAGATTGATCCGCGGTTCCTCGTGTTAACGGTGACATACTTGTGGTTGTCTCAGATGATCGAGAGAGAGAACAGGGAGCAGGCTGCACTCAAGAAGCTTCATGGGGAAAGGAAGAAGGAAGCAGCTTTGAAACTTCTCGAGCAGTACGAAGCTCATCAGAAGGAGGTCGCCGACTCAGCTGCGAATGACAAGAAGTACGTACCGAAATTCTCTTCTTTATTTTCTTGGCCATTTTCAAGACTACGTTCCTACTTTTCGATCTCCGGATTCTTACAGGCTTCGTCGAGTTTCCTTGCAGAAAGGTGAAGGACCCTGAGAAGCCCAAGCACCCGCTGTCAGCTTTCATGCTCTACTGCAACGAGCGCCGCCCGCACCTTGTTGCGGAGCTGTCGGCTGAGAAACGCGACCCGATCGAGGAGTCGAAGCTGCTGGGCGAGGAGTGGAACAAGATCAAGGGCTCTAAGAAGGCCGAGCGGTTCGAGAAGCTGGCCTTGAAGGAGAAGGAGCGGTACGCGAAGGAGATAGAAGCGTACAACTCAAGGAAGCAGGAGGCTGATAAGCTTGTCGCCGAGCAGGTCGCGGCTGAGAAGCAAAAGAGACACGAGGAGGATATGAAGGAGGCGGTCGCGCTAATGGATCAGGAGGACATGGCGAAGAAGCAGCTGGAGATGCAGGTCGCCAAGCAGGTGGCTGCGGTTTCCAAGAAGCAGCAGCCGGCGCCTGCAGCTGAGACGAAGAAGGCGGCCAAGGACCCCAACAAGCCCAAGAGGCCCTTGTCTGGGTACCAGCTCTTCTGGTGAGTTTCTGATTCGGCTTGTTTATTTTTGTTCAAAGTTCCGCTTGATGCCAGTTCCTTTACTGATGTGAGTCCCGCTTTGTCTCGCAGCTCTGCTGGCCGCGCCAAGCTGTCGGAGGCCAACCCAGGCGTGTCGTTCGGAGCGCTGAGCCAGCTTCAAGGCAAGGCGTGGGGCGAACTGTCGGACGGTAAGAAGGCGGAGTGGAACAACAAGGCGGCTCCCGCCATGGAGGCGTACAAGCAAGCCATGGAGAAGTACAAGTCCGAAAACCCCGCAGCTGCCGTGGATGACGAGTAGAATGATACCATCAGGGGTGACGAAGTGTGGAGGGCTTCCTTGGCCCCCTAAATAATAGTCCTAGGATAGGGTAGTAGCCTTGAACAACTTAGCTGTATCGGCCCTTCGCTCTAAGGTCTTGTTCATATTATACCTGTCTGGAACACTCACACCTTCATTTGGCATCTATTTTACCAACATCCATGGGTCATGGTTGGTTGTGAACTGTATCGCTGATTTCAGTACGGTGCAGTGTGTTGACTAGCTTTGAACAATTGATAGAGCAAGCCTAGCAACAGACGCAACACTGAAACAATGAAGCACCAAGATTCTTGCGATGTGCTCAGGCTTGATCTGCTTGTTCATTTTGCATTTCAAAAATTCGAACAGCCTGACAAGTTCCGTGTTCCCTTGCAACCAACTCTTTTTCCAAATTGTACATGTCCTAACCCCAAACACAAACGAAGTGAAGTTGGGTTGTGTGCTGTACGAAGTAGTGGCATGGCGCGTGGAGCTCCACGTGATGATGTTAGGCGCCCTGGAAAGCGGTCGCCGCCTGATTTTTGCGTAAATGCTGTCAGTCGCGGCGTGTGTGAGTTGTCGTCCGACGACTCGGCGCCAGCAGATTCTACGCCTGAGCCAACATTGACCATGCGGGAACGGTCTAAGAGCAACGCACATTGCAGCTTGTCAGGAGAACGGGAACAGTCGTTGCGACCAGCACCGACGATCAGAAATAAGAGGACGCGTAACGCGGATGGCAGAGAAGGTGTTGAGGGAGGCGACGGGACGGGCGAACGCGCGAAAGAGGCGCAAACGCAGAGAAAAAGAGGGAGGGCGGCGGAAGGCGCGCAAGTGGAGCGCGGTCGGCTGCTGAGTCTGGCATTGGAGTGCGGCTTCCGACACGACGACGCCGTTAGGTGTCTGCGACGCATCACTGACGCCTATGGTGCGTGTCCCCGCCATTCGCGCCCTGTTACGCCATGGTTAGTATGGCTGGATGTGATGGTGCGAAGCGCCACGTCGAGAAGAAGTGCGGTCGAGCAAGCCTATTTTGCAACCGGTGCTTGTGCAAGCGCGAGATGTGCCTGTCGTTTCTCGAAAAAGCGAGCAACACTCGTAGCTTCATCCGTCGTTAGTGGCCGTCCCCAATCCTCCGCTTCCTTCTCCCCCACCTCAATCCTCCGCCGTCCCCCCCCCCGGCCATCGTGCCCCCGCTCCCTATGCGCGTAGGCGACGAGGGCGAGAGCTTCGTGACAGTGGAGTCGTGCGGGGACGAGTTCCTCGCCATGCTCGCTGACCTCGCGGACGAGGGGGACGACTCCGCGGACGCGCAGGCGGAGGCGGAGGCGGAGGCGGAGGCGGAGGGGGAGGCGGAGGCGGAGCGGGGGGGGGAGGGGGAAGAGGGGGAGTGCCCCGATCTGGACGATCTGGGCCACGTGGCGGTCGAGTTGGATGATGATGACGATGATGATCTCGAGGGTGATCCAGTGGACGCATGGCTCTGGACAAGGCTGGGCGGTACGGGAGATGTAGGTGGCTTGAGTGGTAGAGAAAGCGGTGCAGCGCGACGAAGTACGGTGCAGGGCGAGGATGCGAGGTGCAGGCGAGTGCGGGCGGAAGGCGGGTCTGCTGTTACTGATGGTGCGGGGAGGATGCGAGAAGGGGCCGAGGCCAGGGGGCGAGGAAGCGGGGTAGCGGCAGAGAGGGACTGGGGAGGGGAGGAGGGGGGTTCGGAAGTGGGGAGGAGCGAGTGGGAGAGGGAGCCATGGGCGTGGGAAGAGTTGGGGGAGGCCATGGATCTAGGTCTGGAGGATGATGGGCAGACCGATGCGTGGTCCTGGCATCCACAGCAGCAGCAGCAGCAGCAGCAGCAGTTGAGAGAAAACATCGGAGGAGACAAATGCGCCCACACTCCTCATCCACACGTCCCCAACGCCACCCCTTCCTCCTCCGCTTCCCCGTATCCCTCTCCTCCCCCATCATCCCTAGCACCACCCCCACCATCCCAAGCGCCCCCACCATCATCCCAAGCGGGGGCATCAGCAGCAGCATCATCCTCTGTGTTGCTGTACCACGAGGCACTGCAGCTGGACCAGGTGGACCTCGCAAGCGCTGCCGTGTTTGGCCACCGCCGCCTGAGGGACGGCCAGAGGCACGCGTGCGAGGCTGCTCTGGCGGGCAGAGACGTCTTTGTGCTCATGCCCACTGGCGGGGGGAAGAGCCTCTGCTACCAGGTGCCACCCTAACATAAGTTTTCATATTTATTATTTGGTTATGTGTATACGTATAGATAAATTTTGGTTTCCCACTCACCACCTTGCCATTCTCTTCCCAATTTCCTCATTCCTCTCCTCTCGGCACCTCTCTCTCCTCCCATCTTCACCCCTCTCCCTCCGTTCCCTCTCCTCCTACCATCCTCTCTCTTCTCCCCCCTCCCCAAATCGCAGCTCCCAGCGGTGCTATCCCGGGGAGTGACCATCGTGGTATCGCCTCTCCTCGCCCTCATCCAGGATCAGGTCATGGCACTGGTGCACCACCACGGCGTGCCCGCCGCCTTCCTCTCGTCCGCGCAGACAGCAGCACAAGCAGCGGCGGTGGCGAGGGAGCTGCGCAAGGCGGTGCCGTCGTGCAAGCTGCTGTACGTCACTCCTGAGAAGCTCATGGGCAGCGCTGCCCTGCAGAGCATCCTCCGCGGGCTGCATGGACGGGTACGGCCATGGGGGGAGAAGGGGAGTGGGGGTGTGAGAGAGGATGGGGAGAGGGGAAGGAGAGAGGGGAAAGGGAAAGGGGAAGGAGAGATGGAAGGGAGGACACATGGGGGGATATGGCTGTAAGGGAGGAGGTCGGGTCGGGACAGGAAGGTGGGAGAGAGGGAGCTGCGCAAGGCGGTGCCGTCGTGCAAGCTGCTGTACGTGACGCCTGAGAAGCTCATGGGGAGCGCTGCCCTGCAGAGCATCCTGCGCAGGCTGCACTCCCGGGTATGACCATTGCGGGGGGGGGGGGGGGGGGTTGGGGGACTTTGAGGGGAAGGGGAGAGGGGAAGGGGAGAGGGGAAGGGGAGTGGGGAAGGGGAGTGGGGAAGGGGAGTGGGGAAGGGGAGATGGCCGGCGGGCTTGGAAGAAATCAAGAAATTTTCACCTATGAATATCAGCGAACACCTTTTTTCTGCGTGTATCCCTGTGCCACACCCTTCCCCCATTTCCCCAGCGCCCTTTCCTGCACGCCCTCCCCCCCACGCTGCTTGCGTATTAACTCGCGCCCCTCTCCTTGCACCATTTGCCCGTGTGCGTGCATGGCAGGGCATGCTGGCTCGCTTCGTGGTGGATGAGGCCCACTGCGTCAGGTGAGGGGGGCACAGGTAGCACCCACTCACGCCGTGGTAGCACTGCCACTCGCTCACAATGGGCTGTGGTGGGATGAATAGGTGGAATGATGGGGACACGGGGATGAGGGGAGATGGGGAGTGGGGAGGCACTGGGCAGGGTGCGGTAAGAACGTTGGGGTGCAGTTGCTTTCGCTTTCTTTCTTTCTTTTACCATTTCCTAGTTCCCTCCTCCTCCACTGCAACCACTTCCTCTCCCACGCCTCATGACCCTGGACACACTCAGTTCGTCCCCTTCACCATCCCCCCTCGTCCCCTCCCCCTTGCGCTTCCATGTCATCCCATGTCCGCCTGCCTCTCATCCCCCTCCTCTCCCCAATCGCCCTTCTTTCACTCATCCCCCTCCCCTCCCTCCCCATATCCCCACCTCCACCCTTTCATGCTCCGCCTCCCTTTCCGCCTACCCCCTTCTCTCCCATGTTTCCCCCTTCCCCCTCCCAGCCAGTGGGGGCATGACTTCCGTCCGGAGTATCGCCAGCTAGCGTCCCTACGCACACTCTTCCCCGGCACACCCTTCCTCGCCCTCACTGCCACCGCCACCCCCGCCGTGCAGAAGGTGGGCATGGAGGGACCAACTGTTCCCATGAGCTGATTGGCTCAGTTCACACCACTGCTCACGCAACCTCGCTATTCTTGGGATGGTTTGTGGGCTGTGATCTGCAACTGTTGAGTGTTTTGAGCGTGAGGTTTGAGCTCTGATTTCAGAGTCTCTCACTGCCTCTACCCACCACCACCACCACTCCCCACATGTAGCTGGTAAGAGAGTAGCGGTGTGATGGAGGACGGAAGGAGGGTGGGGGTGTGAACGGAGGCTGTGTAACGATTGGAGAAATGGTTAGAAAGTAGGCCTCTTTTCACTCCCCCCTGCAGTGCCTTCCTTGCTCTCACCTCCACCCACAACTACTCCCCCCTCCTTCTCGCTCTCCCCCTCCGCTTCTCCTTCTCCCACAATCTCTTCCTCTTTTCCCCCCTCCCCGCCGCTCCCCACTCTCCCCCCTCCCCCTCCTTCCTCCCATATCCTCCCCCCCTCCTCCCTCAGGATATCACATCAGTGCTGCGATTCCCCCCATCATCAGCGCACATAGCCCTCTCCTTCGACCGGCCCAACATCAGCTACACAGTGCTGCCCAAGCACCCCTCGCACCCCCTCGCACACCTCGCCGCTCTCGTCTCCGCATGCTTCCCCCCGTCCGCAACTGGTATCATCTACTGCCTCTCCAAGCGCGAGGCTGAGAGCGTCGCGGAGTATCTGCGCTGCCCCCCACACCTGCGCCCAGACGCTGGTATTCCTGATGCTGATGCTGCTTCTGCTGCTGGTGCTGCTGCTGCTGCCGCTGCTGGTGCTGGTGGTTGTGGTGCTGCTGCTGCTGGTGCTAGTGCTGTGGGAAGGGGAGGGGCGGAGGGAGAGGAAGACGTGGAAGGATGGGAGGTGGATATGGAGGGGGTGGGAAGGGGAGAGGTGGAGAGAGGAGGGATATCGGCAGAGTGTTACCACGCGGGCATGGGGATGCGGGAACGAGTGGCTGTGCAGGGGAGATGGAAGGACGGGCGCACGAGGATCATCTGTGCTACCATAGCGTTCGGCATGGGCATCGACAAGCCTGATGTGGTACGCCCAGTGCTCCCTCTGACCTTCTCTTTCCCACACACGCATAGGCACACATGCACCTAAATATATACATGTGCATGGAAACGCACCTTCTCCGGTTCCCCCAATGTACCTCACCCACCCGCCCTCCCACGCACCCACCCACCCACCCACCATCCCATGCAGCGGTTTGTGATCCACAACAGCATGTCCAAGTCGCTGGAGAACTTCTATCAGGAGTCAGGCAGGGCGGGCAGGGACGGGACTTACTTGCACATACACACACGTTGCCCTCTGCCAACCAACCCTGCAACACTCCGAAATACCTCTCCTACCCCTCTAAAATCTCCTGCTTCCCCATGTTCCTCCCCTGTCGCCCTCCTCTCCCCTTCCATCCCACCCACCCTCCCACGCACACACGCAGCGGTTTGTGATCCACAACAGCATGTCCAAGTCGCTGGAGAACTTCTACCAGGAGTCAGGCAGGGCGGGCAGGGACGGGCTGCCTGCCAGCAGCATCGTGCTCTTTGCCCGCCGTGACTTCTCCCGCGTCGCCTGCCTCCTGCGCCGCTCCGCCTCCTCCGCCGCCCGTGCCGGTGGCAGGGGTGGGGGCGGTGGTGGGGCGGCTGGCAGGGCAGCGGCGGCGCGGAGGATGCAGGAGGAGATGGAGCGGGCGCGGGAAATGGCGGAGTTCTGTGAAGATAAGGTGCGGTGCAGAGGGGTGGGAGGGTGTGGGATTATTCATTGCAACGGCTTGTGCTCGTGTCCTGAAGTCCTGGGGAAGTTGGTGTGTTCTGGGAGGAGTGGTGGACTGCCAATGCCAAGCACCCTGCTCCTCCACACCCTCCACACTTCTCCATATTTCATGCAAGCAGAAATTATCACTCAATTAACCCATCTCTCCCCCTGCTCTCCCTCCCCCTTCCCCACCCCCCCCTTCCCCATCTCCCAATCCCTCCATCCCGGCTCCCCTCCCTCCCTCCGCGCCTTCCCCCCTGCACCTCTAGTCCAAGTGTCGGCGACAGCAATTGTTGAACTACTTTGGAGAGCAGCAGCCATGTGACACATGCCCCCCTGAGTCCAACCCCTGTGACCACTGCCGTGGCGTGCACACTCTTTCTTCCACCGCCGCCATTCCTGCCACTCGCACGCCTGCGTCCACAACCAACACCACGACTGCCACTGCAGCACCACCTGCCGCTGCCAATGCCACTGTTACTGCCAGTGCCAGTGCCAAGGGAGGTGTTCGTAGGGGCAGTGGCAGCAGGACAGCGGGTGCAGGCAGGAGGGGCCAGCAACGTGGCCGAGGGGGGAGGCGGCAACAGCCGAGGAAGTAGGAAGAGGGGACGAACGATACTGCTAGTAGTGGTTGGCATGTTTCAACACAGTGTACATTGCAACATGAAAACAGTTTCACATCCACACATGCGTTCAGGGCTGTCCTGCTGACGGGTATGGTACTATCGTATGAGCGACGAGAGAAGAAGGCAAGGAACAAGCTAACGTGTAAGTTATACATTAATATATTATTGGAGGCACACAAGAGATGAACATGCCACTATACCACAACCAACAGCAAGCTGCTGCGATGCAAGCGCCAGAACAGTAAGATTGGCCTAGTCGTAACAGCAGGGTGGTGAATATATATACTACGGGGTCCTTACTTCCATCCCTCCTACCTCCAAGCCTTACATATTATAGCTCAGTACAAGTACCATACCAGATTCCATGTTAGGAGTAGCCAGCCAGCCATCATACAGAGCCCACCCTGCTAGCCAGCACCAGGGTGAACATACGCCCCATCATCGTACCCCCACCTTATCATTCTCTGACACTATAGAAGCACCTAACGGACCATCCATCCAGAGAGCAGTGCAGGCTTCACATGTCATCCACATCACCAGCAACAAACACGCCTCCTTTCCGCCCACCCCCAATCCCCAACGCAAGCCCAGCCCCGGCACCTCCATGATAACTCCCCCCAACCAAAGGCCTGGCGCCCGGGGACGAGTCAAACATGAGTGTGGAAGGCGAGCGACGCGCCAGGCACGCGCGCATGCTGCCGATCTCCGCAGCAGCCGCCTGCACGCGCTGCTTGTCCTGCACGCTCATCTGCGCCAGCCGCGCCGGGTTCGCCTGCAGCCGAGCCATGTCCGCCTCCAGCTGCCGCATCTCCTCCTCCAAGCCTCGCATGTCAGCCTCGGAAATGACACTCCCAGGTCCGGCAGGGCCCGCTCCTCCAGCCCCGGTAACGGACTCCGCGGGGGAGTTTCCGGATAGGTTGCGCTGGTGGCGGTGGCTGGGGGTGTGCACGTGGTGGTACGGCATCCCGCCATAGGTTAACTGCGGCTGCCTCTGCTGCTGCTGCATGTGTAACTGATTGCAGCTGCTGGCTTTAGCCATAGACCGCTCCTTGCTCTGCGACGGCTGCATCGCTGCTGCTGCTGCAGCGGCTGGCCCCTCCATCATCATCATCATCGCCATCTGCTGCTGCAGCTGCTGCTGTAGCATCCTCTCCTGCGGGGTCAGCTCCGCTACAGCCGGGCTGCTGCAGCCGGCATCAGCACCACCCGAGACGCGGGCGAAAACAGCAGAGGAGACAGGCGTGGATCGCTGCGACGAGGACGACACGGATCCGTTCGCGATGGCGATAGCAGCGACAGACGGGCTGTAACGGTCAGAAGTAACGGGTGACTGCTCAATGGGCGTCAGCACGGGACCCATGGGCGCCACCCATCGATCCGTTCCGCTGCCCCCTTGCGCCCCCACCCCTCCGCCGGCTCCGCTACCTCCCGCGGAGTACCCGCCGCCGCCGCACATTGCGCCGAACTGGCCGTTGCCCGTGCTGCTTCCGAACGACGCGCCGCCGAATTGCAGTTGCATCAGCTGGTTATGGTGCTGGTGCTGCGGGGACAGAATAGGCGCGCCGGCGTAATTTCCGGAGCGCGACCGCGTGAACTCGACCGACCCCGTGGTCCTATGACGGACAAACGCGCCGCTATGGGGGGAGACCTCGTCGTACGATTCGCTCCCGCTCGCGTTCCCCCCCGCTGCGCCCACCATCTGCCACGGGCTGACGTTGCTGCCGCTGTCGCTGCCGCTGCTGTTGTCGCTGCCCGTGCTGCTGCTCGCGCTACCCGTGCCCGGGCGGAGGAACGACGCGCAACCGGCGCCGGAAGACGCGGAGCAGGGATCGGAGTCGGCGCACGAGCCGCCGGGGACTTGCCGCTGGCTGGAATGCTGATTCTGCTGCGACGCGTATCCGTATTTCCCCCGGCTCGAGGATTGGCCGGAAGGCGCAACGGCGATTAAGCGCGCGGAAGACGTGCCCCCCGCGGGGGATCCGGATGCCCGGAACCAGCCGCTGGATGCGCCGGCGCAAGCGACAGGCGCAACGGGGCCGTTTCCGACGCTACTGGTGCTGCGGCTCCTCACAACCCCGCTCGCACCAGCGCCTGCGGCGTCGACAACGGCGGCGGCGGCGGTGCCGCGACGGGGGCTTCCTGCGTGATACGACTCCTGCGCGTTAGGAAACACTGCGCTCGTGCCATACGCGCCTTGCAAACCCTGATCTGGCGGGGCGTCGTTGCAACTCAGCACGCGCTTGATATGACGTGGCATGCCGTTGGCCGACCCGTGGCGGTGGCCTTTCGGTCGAGCTGGGACGGCGCCTAGCGGCGCGGAGAAGATGGGCCCGGGATAGTTAACGTACATTTCAGCAGCAGCGGCAGATGCGGCGGAGGACGAGGGGTTCGGAGAGAACATGCCCGATGGGTGCTGCGGCGGCAAAGGCGGCGTCTCGCCTCGCTGCATCGCGAGGAGATATAATCTCAGTCCACTCGCGCTCGACTCGCCGTCAGGCCCTGCGCCAGCTGCGGAGAGCGCGGCGGGATCTTCCTCCTCGGGGACGTCGAAAAGCGCCTCGAGAGGAGCCGAGAGAAGGTACGCGGCAAGCCCCGTGGGCGTTGTCGAATGCCCGTCTTGGCCGCCGGCGGGACCGGCGGAAGATGTGCCGCCGTCTACGGAGAAGGTCTCGGAGTGTAAGTGGACGGCAAGCGCGGCGTGATGGAACGGGCCGCTGCAGTTGCTGCCGATCGAGCTCTGCGATAAGAGTCGCTGCAATGGCTGACCGCCCATCTGATGAGATTCAACGGCGGCCTGGAAGTGCTGACTTTGCAGGCTGGCAAGCCGCGGCAACTTGCCGGACATGACGGGCGCGGCTTGGTCGGCGTCAACAGCCTGCCAAGACTGGAGATCGTCCGAGCCGAACGGCGAGGGATGGTGGTGCGGATCAGAGGTCTGGCGCAGCGTGGCGTCTCCGCAGGCATCCAAGGGAATGCCGTCGTCGCCAGGGACGTCGAAGAGCTCCTCCGTCGACGACGATAGCAGCCGCGCCGCGAGGCTTCCTGGCGCGGCGTCCTCCCACACCGCGTGGCAGAACGGTAACGGCGATTCGGCTGCGCCGGATCCGTTCGACGATCCGGCGGCGGTGGCGGCGTTCGTGTTTGGCGAGGACATGAAGCTCGACATCGGCCCGCTCGAGTTTAGGAACATGCTGGCCGCAGCGGCGGCGGCGACGGCAGCGGCTGAGTGGGACGGCGATGGCTGGCCTCCGTGCATTCTCGTATACTGCTCCAATCCGTAATTCGGAAGAGCAGTAATGCTCATGACGGCGCGGGAAGGAGAAAAAATGTACGGCTTGGGGCTTATGCTTTGGCGAATGTTAGTCACAATGGTTTGGGACCGGAGTTCACGCTGATATCAATTTTGAGTGTGGAGGGCGGAATGCGGAAGTGTGTAATGGAAGGTGATGTGAGAGCGAGCGCGGGTTATGGTTTGATGAGGTGGGCGTGTAATCTGCTCTGCTGGCGCGTGCTTTTCTAGGAGATGGGAGTGAGGCAGGTACGGAGGCGATGTTGGTAGGCGCACGCAACGCTGCGCGGGAGGGGAAGGATTTGGGTGGGAGACAAGTGCAGAAGTCTTCCGCCGCGGGCTGTGAGGAGGAGGAGCCAGGAAGGAAAGAGGGCAGGGGAGTGTAAATTGAAATTTGCGCGAGGCGGTTTGTGCGCACAACAAAATCAACGACCCAACAGGGCACACAAGTTGAGGATGATTCAAGCACATGACATGGGGAGATCCGACGAGGCGCGATTGGCCCGTAGAGCCCCCCGCTTACAGCACACACCACCACACCACACCACCACACCACCACCACCCTTTCCAGCCTTTCGACACTTCGCTGACTGAGGAAATGGAAATTTGGGTAGGGAAGGGAGGGATACACCCTCTTTCTCGCCATACTGACGTCCGCTATACTGACTTCCAGAGTGAAAAAGCTCGGTTGAGGCTGGTTGATTTAGGTTTTGGTATGGTTTATTTGGGCAAATCGAATAGGACAAGGCCAGCCTGCCAGTTACGCGCGGGTCAGTGTAGCGAGAAACAGGGTGTAGAGGGGAAAAAGAGGGAGTGTGGGAGGATGCTGCTGGGGAGGAGGAGGGGTGGTGGTGGTGCTGCTGGGGGAATGAGATTGAGGTCGCATGCATGTACACTATTGGCTGTGCGATGCGTAGTTGTAGTTTCAGGTTGAATTAGGCGATTGTGGGAGGAAATATGGCGTCGCATGAGCGCACTGCGATGATTCCAGAGAAACCAGTGAGCTGTAAGTGTCGCATAAACTGGAGTTTCGAACCGCCACAGAGGAACGCGGCGAACACCAGCAAATAAACGAGAGGCTCCCATGTGATGCGGCAGCATGTGTGGTGCAATTTGCTTCCACTGTACTTTAACACATGGCAGCATTCCACGGAACATGGACTGACCACGATACACAACACCGGGAGCTTCTTCGTATCAGAAACGGACATGTGGAAGCCATTGCTGATATGGCAACCACTTAATGGTGAATTTGATACATGTGGAGAATTTCATCCAATCGAATGGCTGACTCAGGCTAGAAGAGTTATCTGGGCCAGAGCCACTGTTCGACGAGTACAGTTTGCGGCGAGCTTTTCCCACACCTTGGGCAAAGCGACGCCAACCATTTGTGTAATCACGCTCGGATGAGGTGGCTCTCCTCCAATTATAGCACGCCGCTCGATTCTCGAAGGCCACATGTCTATTTTCCGATCCACAAATTCCAAAACAAGATGGTCACTCACACTCTGTAACGTGTGAAAGCGAACACGAGCTTCCCGCTCTCCGCCGAGAACGACACAACTCGACCTGGTGGTTTTTCCGGAGGACAACTGGATACAGTCGGCGAATTAAATGCGCGCAGGCCCATGGGACTCAATCAGATCAGGCGCCCCAGCCAAGGCTCTATATCAAGGGGCGTTTTCCCTTCATGCCCTGAACATTCTGAGTTGGGCTCTTGACCTCCCTCTCGTGATATCAAAGGGAATTCTTGTGTAGACCACAAAGGAATCACTCCTAACCCCCTCCCTCCCCCAACCTCCCCTCCCATTCCCACGACTCTCTCCGTTTCGGCGGCTCAAATCCACCTCGTGGCAAAAACGCCAGATTTTGAACAAAAAAAAATTCGTACGTGTACTTAAAATAATACGCATGAATCCACACTCATAACTGAAGTAGTAGGGGTCGTTGGTGGTTTTCTAACGCATAGCTACACTAAACGACGAAAATGGCAACCGCGCCTAAAAAATATGCAACAACCCTACACACTACTATGAGAAAAACGAAGAAGATCATGCCCATCGAATCCCACTCTTCAAGGAGCCCTCGTACCCGTTCATCCAACAGATATCAGACCTCCACAATAGAGCCCCTTCGTCGCATCCCTCATTATCTACCAGATCAACGTAGTCCCCCCCCCCGCCCCCTTACACTCATGGACGACGCAGCCCGCAGCGAGATAACACAAGGATGGGCTCATCGTAACACCACCTTAATAAGCGCCTTCAAAGTCCTCGAGAGGTATGACAAAAACGATGTGTCGTCCTCCCGACAGCCACTTTGGTGGCGTACCCGAACGTCAGCCTCTCTCGCCTGCATTGTATCCTCTACTCCTACGTCGACTACGGGGGGGGAAGGGGGGGAGGGGGGGGGGGGGGTCGACCATGGCAACTAAGACAGTTGCCGGCCTAACCACGACTTAGGTAAGGCGTAAAAGTCGGCTAATCTGAAGGTCTATCGCGGGGCCGTCCACGCTCACCGCACCATGCGGAGACTATGTGGGAGGCTACGGGGTTGTACGGGTGATCGTAGCGTTGCGCTTGTTCTCTCCACTTGCTATGTTTACGAGACAAATTGGCAACTGTTGAGATAATACTAAACAATGCCAATGGCAAAGTGAATACATCAGGGACCTAGCAACCCTAGCAAGCAAGCAAGTCAACCTCCAGCGCAGCACGAGGGTGGCGTGCCAATGCCGCGAGATGGCGGCGTGCCAACGCAGCTGGAAGGCGGCTTGCCAACACACCAAGATGGCGGCCTGCCAGCGTCACACCAGGACAGCTTGCCAACGCTGCAGCAGGGTGGCCTGCCAGCGTTGCCGCCGCATGTGTCCACGAGCGCACATGTGCGCACCTACCAAGTAGGTGCAGGTCGACGGTTGCACCGTCAGGCATATTGCACTTGTGCCCATGTCGACGGCTGCGCCAGATGCACGGCGTCGACCACGTGCTGCTCAACCCACAGGTCGACTTCGCCAAAACCATATGGGACGAAGATCGCGCACCCCCGCAGAACTTCGTCGACCAGAAAAGGCCGTCGGCGCCCACAATTCGGCGTCATGTTGACGACCATCTTCGTCAAGCGCCGAAGCTCAGCGCTGCCTGCCAAATTCCCTTTGTCGGCCAGCGTCGAAGTCGGCTTCGCCGACATCGGCCTCGATGAGGTCCCGCTGAAGTTGTCGACCAACTTCCTCGACCCCACCAGGTCGACGCCGACCACCAGGTTAAGCCGGCCGCACACCTTGCATGTTATTCTTATCAACACGTACGCCCCATTTTCTGTGGCCCTTCACGGTTCGCTACGGCTCGCACCGGCTTAACCTCTGGTCGCAACCGACCTGTTTCTGGACTGGGTCACTTGGTGCCCCGTCTGCGTTTCGTGTCTGGGGCTGCCTTGCGCATGTCCGCGATCCATACGCGGACAAGCTCTCAGCCCCCCCCCTCCCCTGTTCCTCGCTCCCACTCCTCTTCCTTAGACTGCTCCTCCGGTAGCCCCACCCTACCCAGGTCCTTCCCGGTCAAGTGTGTCTAACGCTACCCCTCACCCCTCGGTAGCATATTCGGTGTCGTCTCCCTCACCACACTCCCCTTCGCCATCTTCACAGTCACCGCAGCAGCCTTCGGTGCTACCGCGACATGTCGCAGTGGTCTCTGGGGGTGCTGGTACTGGAGGTGCTGGTGCTGGAGCTGGAGGTACTGGCACCGTAGGTACTGGTTCTGGGGGTCTTGGAGCTGGAGGTGCTGGAGTTGGAGGTGCTGGAGCTAGAGGTGCTGGAGCTGGAGGTACTGGAGCTGTAGGTGCTAGAGTTGGAGGTGTTGGAGCTGGAGGTACTGGCACTGTGGTTGCTGATTTGGGGGTGCTGGAGCTGGAGGTCCTGGAGCTGAAGGTACTGACACTAGGGGTGTTGGAGTTGGAGGTGCTGGTTCTGGGGGTGTTATTGCTGCAGCACCTGCCCCGGATGTTCCCCGTTACTGTCAGACATATATGACTTAGTCTGTGTAGGCTATAGCGGGGTAGACACTAAGGGGTACAAGTTTCTAGGGTTTCATATTTGTACTCAACACTTTCCTAGTTCATTCATTCCTCATTTCTTCACATGGTATAGAGCGGGTTCCCTAGTGGGACCGTTTCTTCCTTGGGCCCACCTTCGAAAATATTTTATTTTTAGCCTGCCCTAAACGCGCTTCGCGTCCTGCCCAAAAATTTCGCGGCCCCTTAGTGGCCTGCCCCTTAACGGCCCCTTAGTGGCCCCTTCGCGGCCCCCCTTAGCGGCCCCCCCTTCGCGGCCCCTTCGCGGTCCCGGTCGCGACCCCTTAGCGGCCCCTCGCGGCCCCTCTTAAGGCCCTTCGCGGCCCCCTCACGGCCCTTCGCGGCCCCTTCGCGGCCCTTCGCGGCCCCCTCACGGCCCTTCGCGGCCCCCCTCTCGGACCTTCGCGGCCTCTTCGCGGCCCTTCGCGGCCCTTCGCGGCCCCCGTCGCGGCCTCTCCGCGGCCCCTCCACGGCTCTTCGCGGCCCCTCCGCGGCTCTTCGCGGCCCGCCGTAGCCGCCCTGCCGCCCCGTCGCTGCCGCCCCAGCAGCAGCTGCCGTCGCGCCTGCTGCCGCTGCCGCTTCCGCCACGGCCGTTCGCCGCCGCCGCTGCTGCCGGGACTGCCGCCGCCACTGCTGTCGTCACAGCCGCCGCCGCTCCTGCCGTGACAGCTGCCGCCGCTGCTGCTGAGACAGCCGCCACCGCCACTGCCGTGACAGCCGCCGCCGCCGTCCCGGCCCTGCCCTGCAGCCGAGTCGCGGCCCTGCCCTGCCGCCCTATCGCGGCCCTGATCCTGCCGACGCACCTCGGCCCTGCCCCACCACTTGCGGGCTTCTACCCACCCGCCCCTGGTAAGCGCACCGCCGAGCCGCGCCCCTCCTGCTGCTGCTACTGGTAGCCTGCTTCTGCTGCTACTGCTGCTAGCCTGCTGCTGCTGCTGCTGTCATGGCTAGTCCCAACGTTCTTACCTTTGATGCTGAGGGTCGAGCGGTAGACTTTGAGGTCTGGCTAGATGATCTGCAGCTTTTCCTGCAGTGCGATAGCAAAGACGGCCTCTCACTGTTCGATCTCACGTCTGGTGCCTCTGCTGCCCCTGCTGCTGATACTGCTAGTACTATTCGCTTGGTCTGGACCACGCGCGATGCTGCTGCTCGCCTTGCTGTACGTAGTCACCTGCCGTCCTCTGAGCGCGCGCACTTTAGTCAGTACAAGAGTGCTAGCACTCTGTACACTGCTGTTGTTGCGCGCTACTCCTCCCCTGCCACTGCTGCCCTTAGCCGCCTCATGCTGCCGTACCTGTTCCCTGACCCAGCCGCTTTTGCCACAGTCGCTGACCTCATTACGCACCTCCGCACTAGTGACACCCGCTACCGCGCTGTGCTTCCTGCCGAGTTCTGCGCCAAGAACCCCCCCCCCCTATGTACATCACTCCCTACTACCTCGTCACTCGGCTCCCTGACTCCCTCTGCTCGGTCAGGGACCAATTCCTCTCCCTCTGCCCCACCACGCTCACCGTTGACCTCCTCGAGGAGCGCCTCCTTGCAGATGAGAAGAGTATAGTCGCTGTAGGAGCCTCTCGTGGTGACCCCCGTGCCCCTTTCTTTGAGGGGTGCTCCCCCGTCCCTCTTTTGCCCTCTGTTGCCTCTGCTGCTGCTGTCGACCTCGTTGGCACCGAGTCGGTCGGCACTGCGTCTGCCCCTAGTGGCAAGCGCCGCAACAGCAAGGGCAAGTGGGGCAAGGGGGGTGGAGGGGGCGGCGGGGGCGGCGGTAGTGGCGGTGGAGGAGGAGGAGGGGGTGGGGGTGGAGGTGGGAGTGGTGGCGGGACTGGGGGCTTAGGTGGCGGCGGTGGAGGTGGAGGCGACGGAGGCAGCGGTAGTGGGGGTGGAGGTGGCGGCGGCGGCGGAGGAGGTGGGGGTGGCGGGGGTGGTGGTGGGCAGCGGGGAGGCTCTAGCGGTGGCCAGCGCCAGCAGCAGCAGCGCTCCCGCGAGACCCCGTCGCCTCAGCAGCTTCGTGAGTGGTACGCTGGGCGTGGGAGGTCTGGGGGTGCTGGTCCCTGCACCTACGTTCTTCGCACCGGCGACCGCAGTGGAGAGACGTGCGGAGGCCCGCACACTACACCACGCTGCTTCGGCCGCCTGACTGACGCCTGGCGCACTCAGTTCCCTGGCTCCTCGGAGATCCCTCGCTGGGATATTCTGCTTAAGTCGGGGGTTGCTATCTTTGATCTTGATTATGATGCTATCTTTGCTGCTATGTATGCTGTGTCTATTAGTGATGAGGGTGACTGTTACCTGTGTGTTCCGCCCGACCCGGGCATTGAGTCTGCTGCTCTAGGTGCTGGTGAGGCTGCTCCAGGTGCTGGTGAGGCTGCTGCTCTAGGTGCTAGTGAGTCTGCTGCTCCAGGTGCTGGTGAGGCTGCTCTCTCAGGTACCGCGTCGGCTCAGGTCTTGCACACTTTCACCCTTGACTCGGGTGCCTCCCGCTCCTTCTTTCGCGACTGCACCACCCTCTCGCCGCTCAGTCGGCCGGTGGCAGTCTCTCTGGCTGACCCCTCTGGGGGACCAGTTGTGGCCCGTTCCTCCACTGTCCTCCCGTGTCCTGCTGTTCCGTCCGGCTCGCTGTCTGGTCTTCACCTCCCCTCGTTCTCTACGAACTTGGTGGCGGGTGCTGATCTTCAGGATGGGGGTGTTCACCAGTTCACCCCTGCCCACCAGCGTGTGACGCACTGCACGTGTGCTCGGACGGGTCGTCACCTGGCCACGTTCACCCGTAGGCCAGGGTCCAGCCTGTACACCCTTACCACTGAGTCTCCTCCTCGTCAGGTAGCCGCGTCGGGTCAGGTGTTTGCTGCAGCGTCCCGGTCTGGCCCTGAGTCTGCCCCCTGCTCGTGTCGCCTCCTGGCCCACGAGACTCTTCTTTGGCACCACCGCCTTGGTCACCCCTCCCTGCCTCGTCTTCGAGGCATGGCCTCCCGTGTCCTGGTCTCGGGTCTTCCTGAGTCCCTCCCTCCCCTTCCTCCGGGGCCTGCCCCTACCTGCGTTCCCTGCGTCGAGGGTCGGCAGCGCGCCGCTCCTCACTCCTCCGAGTTTCCTCCGACAGAGTCCCCACTGCAGACTCTTCACATGGACGTGTGGGGCCCAGCCCGCGTCCGTGGACAGGGTCACGAGCGTTACTTCCTGCTGGTCGTTGACGACTACTCGCGTTACACCACAGTCTTCCCCTTGCGCCGCAAGGGTGAGGTCATTGAGGTGTTGATCGACTGGATCCGCGCTGCTCGTCTCCAGCTCAGGAAGAGCTTCGGCTCGGACTTTCCTGTTGTGCGTCTGCACTCCGACAGAGGTGGTGAGTTTTCCTCTGACCTTCTGCGGGCTTTCTGTCGGGCGGAGGGCATCCGCCAGACGTTCACGCTTCCGGCTGCTCCACAGCAAAATGGGATTGCTGAGCGCCGCATTGGCATGGTCATGGATGTCGCTCGTACGTCCATGATCCATGCGGCTGGTCCCCACTTTCTGTGGCCGTTCGCGGTTCAGTACGCGGCGCATCATATCAACCTCCAGCCCCGGGTCTCCATGGCGGAGACCACCCCCACTCTGCGGTGGACGGGGAAGGTTGGCGATGCGTCTGTGTTCCGTGTCTGGGGATCTCGAGCTTTCGTCCGCGACTTGTCTGCGGACAAGCTGTCCTCTCGTGCCGTTCCCTGCGCCTTCCTTGGCTTCCCCCGTGACGCGCCTGGTTGTCAGTTCTACCACCCCACCTCGCGCCGTGTTCTGTCCTCTCAGGACGTCACCTTTGACGAGTCGGTTCCCTACTACCGTCTCTTCCCCTACCGCACTGCCCCCCTCCCCCCCCCGCCGCTCTTCCTCACGCCAGGTCCTCCCCAGGTAGAACCCCTCCCCCCTCAGGGCCCTGCCCCCTCAGGTGTGTCCCAGGTAGACGCAGTCGAGCCTGTCGAGGTAGCTGTTGACTCTGGTGCTGCTAGGGGTGCTGAGCCTGCGGGTGCTGGGTCTGGGTCTGGGGGTGCTGAGCCTGAGCGTGCGGAGCCTGGGGGTGCGGAGCCTGGGGGTGCTGAGCCTGGGGGTGCTGAGCCTGGTGTTGCTGAGTCTGGGGGTGCTGAGACTGGAGGTCCTCCGGGTGTCCCGTTGCAGCGGGAGCCCCTCTCTCCACGGCAGCTTCGTGAGTGGTACGCTCGGCGCTGTAGCCGTGCTGCTGGAGCTGGGGGGCCTACTACTGGAGGTGCTGGAGCTGCTGGAGGTGTTGCTGGAGCTGGAGCTACTGGAGGTGCTGCTGGTGCTGGAGCTACTGGAGGTGCTGCTGGTGCTGGAGCTGCTGGAGGTACTGCTGGTGCTGAGGCTGCTGGAGGTGCTGGGAGTGCTGGAGCTGCTGGAGGCGCTGCTGGTGCTGGAGCTGCTGGGGCCGTTGGCCCTGGAGGTGCTCGTACTGGAGTTTCTGGAGCTGCTGGGACTGGAGCTGCTGCGGGAGTTGGAGCTGGAGGTGCTGGAGCTGCTGGAGCTACTGGTGGTGCTGCGGGAGTTGTAGCTGGAGACCCTGGAGCTGAGGGTGCTGGTGGTGTCTCTCCTGGTTCTGGAGGTGCTGCGCGGCCGCGGCCGTACTTCGTTCCGCTCCTTCAGCAGGTTCTTGGTCTCCCGCCTCCTCCTGGTCCCACTCCCTCTTTAGAGTGTCCAGTCGCAGTCCCAGTTCCTGGTCCTCTGCCTGTCCAGTCGCAGTCCCAGTTACAGCCTGCCTCGCCACTCCCTGGTCCTTCTCCCTACACTGGTCCGACCGGAGGTCTTACGGAGCGTCGTGAGCCTGAGTCTCGTCCTGCGTCGCCTGAGTCTCGTCGTGCGTCGCCTGTTCGTGCTGCTCGCACTGGTCGTCGTGTTCCGCGTCAGCGTCCTCCTGCTGTCCCAGGCACACACCAGATGGCGCTTCGTCCTTCCACTACTCCACAGCGTGTCCCTCTGCCGTCTCCTCCTGCGTCCTCTCTTCCTGCTCTTGCTGACCCGGAGTCTGACTCCCTTCGTGCTGCTAGTCCTACTGTCACGCGTCTCCTGGCCACTGTTGCCACTGACCCTTCCTTTGAGTCCACTGCTGCGTCTGCCTTAGTTGCTGAGCTTGTCGACTTTGCTGCTCACTGTCGTCTTGACTACGCTGCTAGTCTTGTTGCTGAGTCTGAGTCTGTCTGTCCTCCGTCCGTCGGGGGTGAGTGTGCTCTTAGCACGGACGTCCTTGAGGACAGACAGGAGGAGTATGAGTGCTTTGCCGCTGCTTTACCTCATCTCGTGTCCATGCTGATTGCCCCTGAGGGAGACCCGGATGCTCCAGACATCCCGACCCCGCGCTCTTACGCAGAGGCGATAGAGGGTCCCTACTCCTCTCAGTGGCAGTCAGCCATGGACGCAGAGATGGCTTCCTGGAAGTCCACAGGCACCTACGTCGACGAGGTTCCCCCGCCTGGGGCGAACATCGTCAGTGGCATGTGGATTTTCAGGGTGAAGCGGCCGCCGGGTTCTCCGCCTGTCTTCAAGGCGCGTTACGTGCACGAGGCTTCAGTCAGCGTGAGGGAGTTGACTTCTTCCAGACCTTCTCCCCTACCCTGAAGATGACCACTCTTCGGATTCTGCTGCACGTTGCCGCTCAGCGTGACTACGAGCTCCACTCTCTTGACTTCAGCCCTGCTTTCCTACAGGGCAGCCTGCACGAGGAGATCTGGCTGCGCCGCCCACCTGGCTTCACTGGGTCGTTTCCTCCTGGCACCCAGTGGAGCCTCCGGCGGCCATTCTACGGTCTCCGCCAGGCACCCCGTGAGTGGCACGACACACTGAGGACGACTCTTGCTGCTCTTGGGTTTGCTCCTTCTACTGCTGACCCGTCGCTGTTTCTACGCACCGACACCACTCTGCCGCCGTTCTACGTTCTCGTGTACGTAGACGACCTGGTCTTTGCTACTGCTGACACTGAGGCACTCGCCCACGTGAAGTCGGAGCTGCAGAAGAGACACACGTGCACAGACCTGGGTGAGCTGACAAGCTATCTTGGCTTGCGGATCACCCGGGACAGAGCACAGCGCACCATTACCTTGACTCAGTCACACATGATGCAGCAGGTCCTTCGGCGCTTCCGCTTCACGTACTCCTCGCCACAGCCCACTCCTCTGCCTACGCGCCACTCGCTCTCAGCTCTGCCTTCGGATGAGTCCGTAGAGCCGAGTGGCCCGTATCCAGAGCTTGTGGGCTGCCTCATGTACCTGATGACCTGCACTCGACCTGACCTAGCCTACCCTCTTAGCATCCTAGCACGCTATGTTGCTACTGGCCGACACAGGAAGGAGCACATGGATGCTGCTAAGAGGGTGTTGCGCTACTTGTGCAGTACGTCGGGCATGGGGCTCGTGCTTGGAGGACGGGCTCGAGTTGTCCTCAGTGGTCACGCAGACGCTTCTTGGGCTGACGACCTGGCTACTCAGCGGTCGTCACAGGGTTACACCTTCAGCCTTGGTTCCGGCTCTGTTTCGTGGCGGTCTACCCGCTCGTCCTCTGTTCTCAGCTCCAGCTGTGAGGCCGAGATCTACGCAGGGGCCATGGCTGCACAGGAGTTACGCTGGCTCACCTACCTGCTGACCGACCTGGGAGAGCCGCCTCGTTCTCCTCCAGTTCTGTACGTAGACAACAAGGCCATGCTGGCCTTGTGTCAGGAGCACAGACTGGAGCACAGAACGAAGCACATTGCTCTTCGCTACTTCCTTGCTCGTGAGCTGCAGCAGCGTGGTCAGCTGCGCCTTGCTTACGTGGCCTCTCAGGCCAACACTGCTGATATCTTTACCAAGGCACTTCAGCCTTGTGATCATCAACGGTTCTGTACTATGTTAGGTCTTGTGCCTACTTGGCCTCACTTGCTTACCTCTTGACTTTGCTGGTACTGTGATCTATATATACCTGCACCTGCATGCTTACCCTTGCTAGGTTGCGATCACTGTCTTGCTTGTTCACCTTGATTTATAATCCTGCATGTGAACTGGCCTTGTGGCCTTTGAACTTGTGCAAGGAATGTGTGGTGACGTTGTGATCCACCCTGAGCTTGCTTTGCTTTGCTTGACTGGTCTTGTGACCCCTTGTTCTCCCCCACTTTGCCTATGGGGGTGTGTCAGACATATATGACTTAGTCTGTGTAGGCTATAGCGGGGTAGACACTAAGGGGTACAAGTTTCTAGGGTTTCATATTTGTACTCAACACTTTCCTAGTTCATTCATTCCTCATTTCTTCACAGTTACCTGATTAGGTTCCAGCTTCTTCGGCAGCAGCAGCAGCGGCATCAGCAACACCCGCCACAGCACCTGCAGCCTATGTTGCGTGATCGTCGCCGCCTGTGAGTGGTCGGACTCTTGGTTTTCCTTCCCCTCCTCCTGACCGCTCGCCGTCTCTTCCTGCTTACAGTCTTACGTTTCCTCCTCCGAACGCGTCTCCGGCACGTTCTCCTCCTCAGTCCCGACCGTCTCCTCTGTTGCCTCTTTCGACGTCTCTTGCCGCTACTCCCTGCCTCTTTCGTCCTCCGGGTGCTCGTTTCTCATCTCCTGTCCAGGACCTCCACTCCCTAGTTCTTTGTACATTTCGCCCTCGTGTTCCACCTCCGTCTGTCCTCCCGTCCCTTCCTGCGTCGTCTCTCACTATTTCCTCACAGCCTCTTACTAATTACTACCGCACCGCTTGCCATGGTGTCTCCCGTGTTCTCTCCTCTCTTGTAACGGACCCTACTGCTTCTCTGTCGTTTGTCTCGGGACTTGTTGCCACTGTCACTGACTTTACCGCCACCTACCACCTTGACTACGCCACCCGCTTGGTGGCTTCTCCTTCGACCCATCCTCTGTCCAACGGGGTTGAGCTTGCCCTTGGCTGTGACGTCCTAGAGGACACGCAGTTTGAGTTGGAGTTCCTTGCGGCCGCTTCTCCCCATCATTGTGCCGTGCTGCTAGCCCCTGAGGGAGACTCTGACTCTCCAGACATCCCGACTCTTCGCACATTTACCAAAGCGGTGTCAGGTCATTGGGCCTCTTAGTGGATAGTAGTCATGGACTTAAAAAATGGCGTCTTGGAGATCCACAGGCACGTACGTCAACGCACTTTCCCCTTCCCGGACGAACGTAGTCGATGGCACTACATGGCAAAGTAGCCGTTGAGATCGTCGCCTGCCTTCAAGGTGCACTACGTGGCGAGAGGCGTTAGTCAGTGCGAATGAGTTGAGTTCTTTCAGACCTTCTCCCCTACCCCGAAGATGACCACTCTTTTGGTGCTACTGCACGTCGCAGCACAGCAAGACCACGAGTTGTACTAACTATACTTCTCCACTGCATTCCTCCAGGATTACCTGTAAGAGGAGATCTGGCTGCGCCGTCCTCCTGGCTTCATTGGCACTTTCCCGCCTGGAACTTAGTGGAGCCTGAAATTACTGGTCTACGGTCTCCGCCAGGCACCTCGTGAGTGGCACGACACTCTCCGCTCTAATCTTGCTGACCCCGGGTTCAGTTCTTCTTCAGCCGACCCGTCACTGTTCGTTCGTTCTGGGTCCACTCCTTTCGTCATCCTTGTCCACGTCGACGACTTGGTCTTCGCTACTGCAGACAGCGTTTCTCTGGCTTCAGTGAAGTCTGAACTGCAGAAGAGATACACATGCACTGACCTTAGTGAATTGCGCAGCTACCTTGACTTGCATATCATCCGGGACAGAGCAACGCGCACCATCACTCTGACTCAGTCACACATGGTGCAGCACATCCTTCGGCGGTTCGGCTTCCTGTTCTTGCTGATGACCACAGGCTCACTACTCTTGTTCCCGACGAGACGGTTGAGACTAGTGGTCGATATGCATAGCTTGTGGGTTGCCTCGTATACCTGATGACGTGTACTCGATCGGACCTTGCCTATTCTCTCAACAAGACACCGTTCCGTTCATTGGTCAGCTGCTAAGAAGGTAGCGAAGTAAATGGCCACCACATCAGGCATGGGGCTTGTGCTTGGAGGGAGCTGGCCGGTGCGACTTGCCGGGCACAGCGACTCGTCGTTGGCGGACGACGCGGAGACCCGCAGGTCTACACTAAGCTACTGATTCTGGTTGGGCTCTGGAGCGGTGTCGTGGAGGTCGATACGAGCGTCGTCTATGGCTTCGTCCCATCATGTCCTGTGCCGGTGCCATGGCAGCTCAAGAGCTTCGCTGGCTGATTTTCTTGCTCACCAACCTAGGTGAGCGGCCTCATTCGCCACACATTGTTCGCTGACAACAAGGTCATGATCCTCTTGTGTCGAGAGCCTCGACTGGAGACCAGAGTGAACCACATCGATCTTCGTTCTACTGTGAGGGTTGCAGCGACACGGCCAGGCACTCTTGGTTTTTGCGGACATCTTCACCAAGGCCCTCCCGCCTGGTGACCACCACATGTTATGTTTGCAGCTTGGCCTTGTTCAGACATGTCCTCATTTGGTGTTAACTTGCATCTTGTTTCTTGTTCGACTTGTGTATTTATTTTTACATATTATATACTCCTGGACTGGCCTTGTGGCCATTTGTCGCAGAGGCTGTACGTACTAGTTGTGCCACCCTTAGTTTCATTTCCTGCTCTGTCTAGTCTTGCGACCGTTGTCCCAGTGATTGGACTAGCTGAGCTGCCGTACTTGTTTGTGTGATGCCCTAGCTAACATGGGTGTGTCAAATTATAAATATGTGTGCTAGGCTATAGTGAGTCAGACCTTAGAGAGTACAACCCTTTTAGGGTTGCTTTTTTGTATCCGATCCTCCCTAGTGAAGTCCATATCAGAATCCCAATCACTAGACCACTGAGATAAAATGGCTTGTTAAGTAGCGGGTCAGTGCGTCCATAATCCCCTAGGCTAACATGTCTCATTTCCTAGGATTAATCGGGGATCCCTAGTGTAGGTCTTATGAAACCCCCCCACGCAGGGAGGCTCGAGACACGGCACAGCGCATTCGGCAGTATGTGCGTACATGGGGATTCGAACTCGAAACATTTGCTCTGATACCATATCAGAATCCCAATCACTAGACCACTGAAATAAAATAAGCTTGTTGAAGCCAACAGCTAAAAAAGTGACCCCCGTACTAACTTGAAAGAGGTGTTTCGACAATAGTATGAAACCAGTCAAAGAAACACTGTTTCAAACGAATTGCATGGGCAGTCTGAATTCATGTCATTGGCTCTCGCCAAAGTGGAACGTTTTTTTTCCCGCCAAAAAGAGTTTTTTTTCTCATTTCAGCCGTCGCATTTTTGCGTGCTGCATCCGCACGACCATCCCCAGGCGATGGTTTTCCGTTGCCAGGCCCAACTTCATTTTCAAGCTGGAACTGGGTTCATACTATATTATTTTCACTCCCTTCATCACCATTTTTCCGCATTGCGTAGTAAGTAGTACGGGCATACGGTAATTTCCACCTCCGTGTTCCCCGCTTTTCCCGTTCGACTTCTCCCTTCGCTGGGCGTACGGTAATTTCCACCTCCGTGTTCCCTGCTTTTCCCGCTCGACTTCCCGCACCGCCTGGCGATATCGTAGCGCGGATTGTGCTAATTGAGTTAGACGACGTCGCGTCAAAAGCTACACTAGTGGAGTCACTTGTTGGGATTGTCAAACTCGTACACTGGTTGTTTTCTCCTGCTTGGCTGATTTGACGCGGTTATCTTTCTGTTATATCACAAATCGCTTTGAAGCAATGCTACGCCACCGTTGCTTGGCGTGAAGGAAGCAACTCGAGCTCTCGCTCTTTTTCCCGCACAGTCTGGTGTCGCGCAGCATAGACGACGCGATGCGAAGGATCGTCGCCATGCGACGGATTGCGAAAAAAAAAAAAAAAAACGATAGAAATGCCGCGAGGGTAGTAATCGCGAAGAGGAGTGTCGGCGTGTTCTTAGTAGGTGTCCACGTGGCATCTCAACGCAAGCTCGCCCATCTTTCATCCCGTCCCCTCGCGCTCACCTTCCCTTTCGTCCCATCAACCTCCCTTTTCCCGTCGCCCTCCCTTTCAGTTCGCGAAGTGCTTCCCTATCTCGTCGCCCTCCCTTTTCCCGTCGCCCTCCCTTCGGATCGCCTTCGCGATCCATCCCGTCGCCCTCCCTTCATATCGCCTTCGCGATATGCTCTCCCATCCCGAGAGCCCTCCCTTTTCCCGTCGCCCTCCCTTCAGATCGCCTTCGCGATCTGCTCTCCCATCCCGAGAGCCCTCCCGTTTCCCGTCGCCCACCATTGCGATCGCCTTCGCGATCTGCTCTCCCTTCTCGTCGCCTCACTTTCTCCCATCCCCTTCCGATCGCCCTCACGTTCTCTCGTACCTTCCCGTCTTCCTGTTGTTCTCCCCTCTTCTTCCGTCACCCTTCCAATCCCCCCTGCCCTTCCGTCGCCTTCCACCTCGTCTGCTACGCACCGTTCCTCTCTACCCATCACCCTCTTTCTCTTCATTCGCCTCACCTTGCCCATCATCATTTTCCCCTCGTGCTTTTTTTTGTCCCCTCTATTCCCCGTTATTGCATCTCTCCCATGCCCCAAGTCCAAGGCAGCACATTGCTCAGAGCTCTACTAGCTCTCACCACGTTCACACACTTCCACTCTCATCACGTACATGTGTGTCTACTTGGGATTTAGCGTGAGATTTTGCTAGATGTGAATTTGGTGAAGTATTGGCTCTAGTGAATGCATGAGTGCACGTTGCTCAACTTTGCGCCAAATTCTCACGTGTACATGTGAGAGAATCTGGCTGCCAACCCGAATTGAAAAAAAGAAAAATATGTTCTGCGAAACTCGTAAAAACTCGTCTGAAGGTCGAAAAAATAAAAACACACAGCACTTCCAACTTTCCAGAACAATACAAAAAAATGCAACTTTGCCTGCTGGCTTTAAGTAGCGGATCAATGCGCCCATCTGTTAAGATTAGGAGCTAGCTTAGGAGGTAGGAGTTAGGAGCTTGGAGCATGGCGATGGTATCGAGCGGGAGGAATTGTCCAAAGAGAGGGGTTTTCACTATAGGAAAACAGAAACATATAGGAGAAAGGGGGAAGGTGCACCACCAAAACAACAAGTCTATAACTACACTAGGATCTACTGTAGACAGGTATATAAATGTATACAAATACATTTCAACACACCCCCTAGCTGCCTACAGTGAGAACCATGTGCAGCAACACCCCCTGAAGGGATACACGAAGGGTAGAGAGAGAGAGAGAGAGAGAGAGAGAGAGAGAGAGAGAGAGAGAGAGAGAGAGAGAGAGAGAGGAGAGGAGGAGGTGGGCGGCGGTTGAAGCTGCTAGCACACTGGCAACTGGAGAAACTGGCTCACGGGCTACTGGGGTAACGGGCTCGTACGCCTGGAGCATCCCGCTCGTACGGCTAGAGCAACTGACCCACGGGCGACTGGAGCAACTGGCTCACTGGCGACTGGTGCTGCTGGCTTCACGGCGGCCACCCCCCTCCAACCTCTCCCCCCCCAAACCTCCCCCTTACAATGGCGGAGACAACTGGAGCAAGGAGAAAACAAGGAGGAGGAAGAAGCTGGAAATGGAGAGGAGAGAGGAGGAGGAGAGGAAGTGCAGCGGAAGGAGGAGGAGAAGGGGGGCGGCTGCCTTCACATACCCGCCACCCCCACACCCTCTCCACCCCCCCCCACAACGCGGCACGCACCGCAGATGCACGGGCAGCGATGAGAAGGAGGATTAGGGAGGGGCGGGAGGGCTCAAGGGGGCTTCAGTACCCCCGTAGCCGCGGGCGCGAGCCCCACCACCTCCCCCCCACAACGTCCACCGTAGAAGAGCGCGGCAGCAGTTGCGGAGGCGATGGCGGGGGCGCTGGCGGCCGCTGCTGGCGCTGGCGATGGCGCTGGCGTTCGCGACGGTCGGAGGCGCTGGCGCTGGCGTCCGCGACCAGCGGCGAGGCGACGCGACAACGCGCAGGACGGGGCGACCAGCGCGTGGGACGAGTAGCGCAGGGCGAGCAGTGCAGGGCAGGCAACGGCGAGCGCCTCGAAGGGCGCTGCAACGGTCGCCATGGCAACGATGGCAGCCATGGCGAAATAAATTTTATTTAGGTCCTGCTCTGATAGCATGTTAAGATTAGGAGCTAGCTTAACTAGCAAATACATTTCAACACCATCACTCCCCAGGCTAACATGCATGTAACCCTTCCTAGGATCAATCGGAGATCCCCAGTGTAGGTCATTTGACAATCCATTCTGCTATCTCGTACCGTATTACCCCGGATAGAAGCGCAGGTGCGCTTATAATAAAACAGAGTTTTTTAGGGGGGTGCGCTTCTAATTGAGTCATTTGTATAAGCGCATGCGCCTGTAATAGGAAAAAAATAAAATTCACTGTTGAACATACCAAATTGAAGCCCGCAATAAGGCGAACTCAACCGGCCATGCAACACGTGGGATCGTGCATGGTTTTCAGGCAAAAACAGCAGCGGTTCGGTTTCCCACCGCACAATTTTGTCTAGAACCATCGAACGTGACAGCAGTGACGGGGATGTTGCAGTGCGGCCCAATCACAGCCGCATGCGCTGCGTGGCATGTGCATTTCATCCGAACCCTCTCGAAGGGTGGGGAAGATTCCATGCCAGCGCAGCGTTTATGCTGCCACGCAGGGTCCTCTACGGGGGTAGGCGAGGGTTTCCCCTCCTGTCATTGACGAGGACCCCGAGGCGCCAACCTTACGGGGTCCCCTTCGTTGCCCATTTGTGCAGCCTCATTCTCATTTCTTTCATTCTCACTCCAGTCTAGGCCGCCTGGCTGGCAAAGCCATGGCGGAATTCAGCGGGACGCATTTCCTCTTCAAGAAAAAACATGCTCGTCCGTGGCGACTTACCGAAGACAGGTGGTATACCCGTGAGCCAGCAGTGCCTCCAGTGCCACCTGAACCCCCTGCGCCCCCTGCTCCTCCTGCTCCTCCTGCACCTCCTGCTCCTCCTGCTCCTCCCGCTCCTCCCGCTCCTCCGAATCCGCCAGATATCGGTGCGAGTGCTCACCAACGGCCCGTGCTCCAGCTGTATTTACCAGCCACTTTCGACGAGTGGCTGTCTGAACTTGACACACCCTCGATGTGTTCATCCAGGCTCCGCCGCCTACACCACGGTGGGGACAGCCTCAAGCCTGCACGTGGGACGAGTCGGCTGTGGGCGCCAACGATGCCGTGGCCGCCGATAAACAAAACACCGGCGACGGCGACGGTGGAGGCGACGGTGAAGCGGACGCCGAGGAGGACGTGTTCCCAGATCGTGCATCTGCCGAGGACGATGACGGTGTGGAGTCATGGTGGCGCGACGCACCGCGCGAGAAGATGCCGATACCGACGTATCCGCCGATTAACAAAAAACGACCCCACCCCTCCTCCGAGAACCGAGATGCCCGCCCCCCCTCCCCCAGGCACAAGCCGTCTCAACATAAGCGGCAGTCCTACACCGCCCAGGAGAAACTAAGGTGGCTCGTGCGGCTGGAGTGGAAAACCCAAGCGGGAGTCCGGCATACACCGCAAGTGTCTGACGGAGTGGAAAACCCAAGCGGAGGAGCTCAAGGCTTCACACGCCACACGGTGTCGACTTCATGGGCGCGGGAGGTCTTCTTGGTACAGACCCATGGAGTTGAAGGTGTACGCACAACTCCTTGACTGGCGACGCCGCGGTGTTGCAGTTTCAGTCGGCCGGCTTCAAGGATTGGTCACGCGAGGTGATGAAGGCGCTGTTCCCGGAAGTCAAGTGGAAAGGGAGTCAGCGGTGGTCGGAGCGGTTCTGCAAGTGGTGGAACCTCAGCGTGCGCATGAAAACTAAGGTGGCGCAGAAAACACAGGAACGTAAGTGCCTCTTTTCCCGGTTATCGCGCGCGAATTCGCATGGTTTATTAGTGTTTCCTTTAGTTTGAATATGTTTATCTTGCTGCGGTACTCATCCTTCTTCCAATCTTTCCTTCCCTCCCCGTGCGCAGACGTGGCGACGCAGTGCAAGGAATTTTGGCAGTTTGTGTGCGACGCACGCAGCGAGTACGCGATCGACAATCGGTACATAATCAACGCCGACCAGACCCCCCTATGGTTGGAGATGCCGGCCACTACCACCGTGGAGCAGACGGGCGTGAAGTCGGTGCCCATCCGTAGCGGTGGTTACCAGAAGGAACGAGTCACCGTGATGCTGGCGTGCACGGCGACGGGCGAGAAGTTGAAGCCGTGGGTGTTCTTCAAGCGCAAAACACTGCCGAAGGGCGACTTTCCCAACGGTAAGCACATCTTCTTGTGCTTGTTTTTAACATAAGTAACAATTCCGTAAAGAATTCTAACCCCCGGTTGCTTGTGTGCAGATGTCGTGGTCGGCTGCCAAGCAAACGGGTGGATGGAGGCCACGGGCGTCATCCAGTGGCTCGATGAGGGCGTGGTGCCGTTCCTGAAGCCGAAATTCGGCGTGCAGAGTCGGAGCGCCATGCTGGTACTCGACTCCTACCGTGGTCACCTTACCAAGGAGGTCAAGGCGAGATTCGCGGCGCTCAACATCGTGCCGGTGGTCATCCCGGCGGGGTGCACGGCAGACGTCCAGCCGCTCGATGTGTCGGTGAACAAGAGCTTCAAAGCTAGTGTTCGCGAGCAGTACCAGTCCTGGTTTGAGGCGGACGGCATGAACATTCTGACACCTGCAGGTGAGTTTGATATGTCCTCCCGTCTCCCCTTCTTGTGCTTGTCTGCCATCTTGTGGACTAACGTGTTCCTTCACTCCCTTTCATGTGGTGCAGGGAACATCAAGAAACCACCCCCGGCGGTGGTGCTTAAGTGGATTTCACGGGCGTGGAAGGCCGTGCCCGCCGACCTGATTAAGAAGGCCTTCCTCACGTGCGGCATCAGCAATGCCCTTTACGGGAGCGAAGACCATCTCGCGATGGCGCACCGGAGAAGCCAGCTGAGCCACGAGGTAGAGGTAGATGACGACATACAAGCAGACGGGTTCTGGGGCAACAACGCCACGGAGCCTGAATCGGACGAGGAGGTAGAGCAGGCCTAAGGCTAGACTAGGCAATATGATGTTGTTTAGGCTAGGACAATAGTCACCATATGTGAAATTTGTAGCTAGTGCAAAATTTAATCTAATGAATGCTTGCCTTGCTCTAGCTATAACAATATAAAAAGAATTCAAGGGTGAAATTTTTATTTTTTTACAGCGAGGGTGCGCTTATAATAAGTAACGATTTTATAAGGGGTGCGCTTCTAAATGAGGATCGGCCATAAGCGCATTGCTCCAGATAAAAGCGCATGCGCTTTTAATAGGCCTGCGGTTATATCCGGGGCGATACGGTAACTCTCTTTTGCACTCTTCTAGTGCAACCTCCTCTTTTGCCTAATCACTCTCGCCTCCTAGCTCAAGCCCTCATAAACCTGATTTAGCTTGCTTAGTTGTAACAATGGCATCGTCTCATTGCTGTTCCAACTTGGAAGTGGAAGCTAAAAAACTATTGTATAACACATTTTTGAAAAAAAAAACAATATCTATACATTACAGCTTTAAGGGTGCTAAAAAAAACCTTCCACAATAACAGATCCCCTATCTTCATTTAAAGACCCACCCTGGTATGGGACTCTGTTACAGCTACGTATTGTATCCGAGGGACCACATAACTATTCCGGTACCTGATTACAAAAATAAAGACGTCCTCTGTTCTAGAAGGATTCATTCAAACAGTAACTTATCTTCACCATTACAGTAAGAGAAAAGGAGGGGGAAATAAATAAATGTAATTAACCCAATACTAGCTTGGAAGTTTGCCAAATGCAAGTTTCCCAGACTGCCAGAAAGCCAAAAACAGCCAAAGTTGCCCTGTCACTGGAGCACACAATGAACACTACAGATTTGACAGCTCCACATACGGTAGGAGCAAACCATAAAGAATCCAGTCCCCTCAATATCAAATGTCAGAACTTATGTCTATAACACCCTTACTGAATTGACATGTTGTATTCCGTTCTGTTTTCGTTTTATCAGGCCCCTCTGAAAATGTGTACCCCCCCGCCCCCCCATCCCCCCCCCCCCCCCCAACTATTCTATCTGGAACAAAAACTGTTCAGTGAAAAACCGCACTATCAGCCCCAGTTGCTGCAGCACATGCCACCCCTAGAACTGCCATCATCAGGAAGGTTCAGCTTCTTCCCGGATAGGTTAAGCTTCCCATTCTCCTCATCTACTCAAACAGGTCGCACGCATGGGGAAGGAAAGGAGCGTGAGGAAGGGAAGGACAGAGTTAAAATAGGGTTGTGGAACAACTTTTAGCCAAGCTGAGCTGAACCACTTTCACAACTTACCTACGCAGTCAGTGGTGCCACCTACCATGAGAAGGAAGGCGTTTGCTGACGTGATTGTAGATTTCAGCAATGACTGTCTCAAACGCCTCGTCTACATTAGTGGCGTCAAGAGCGGATGTCTCCATGAAGAACATGCCTTCCCGCTCAGCCAGCTCCAAGCCCTTCTCAGTAGGTACAGCACGCAAATGAGCGAGATCCGTCTTGTTGCCCACCAGCATGACCACCAGGTTGTTGTCCCCTTGGCCTGTTTGTGGGGAATGTTGGCGACAGTAGTTCAACAAGGATTGGTAACTACATCCCTAAAAGATCCAACCCATCTACAAATTTGACAGGCACACGATGACATTGTTCTGCTTCGCTTTCCAGAGTTCACTTGGAGCGAGGAAAGACTCTTTTGAGGAGTGCATAGCAATGTGAGCCAAGGACCCACTGAAGAAATGTCACCAAGGTTCCCCGAGGGACTGTTCTCCCAGCTGCTCCTGTAGTAGTATTTCATATGCGTTCAAGAAACAGGTTGGTAGTTCGTGACACCATGGCCCAGAGACTCGCGTCTACTTCCCTCCATTCCCAGACTTGCACGAACTATCAACGCTCACAACGTACGGCGCACGGATCGACCTTGGCAAATAGAATAAAAACAAGAAAAGAGGAACAATGAAAAAACATGTCAGACCATTGTCGCACTCACTTCGAACTTCTCGGAGCCATTGCGAAATGTTGTCGAAGCTGCTACGCCGGCTGATATCGTACACCAGCAGCGCGCCAAGGGCTCCGCGGTAATACACGCTGGTCACCGCCCGGTACCGCTCCTGCCCTGACGTATCCCAGATTTGAGCTTTGATCTCCTTGTTGTCGATTTCCATTGTCTTAGAACGGAACTCCACGCCGATAGTGGCCTTTGAATCTCCATGGAACTCATTGTGGGCAAAACGGGATGCAAGGTTCGTCTTGCCCACACCAGAGTCACCAATCAGTACCAGCTTAAAGAGGTAACTGTCTGCTGCTTGGCCGTCTGCAACCGAAGGGCCTGGCATATTGGCCTACCACGACTGTGCGTCAGACAGCCTTCTTAAGAGCTCTTCCGATGCAAGCTAAGGTGAAAACTCGGTTATTTAAGAGATAGTTGGCCTGGAAACAGATGCGATACAATGCATGAGGATGGCGGATGGACCAAAGGAGTGAAGAAAAAAATAACAAAAATGAGCGCTCGACAATGCGATTATAGGAGCAGCATGAAAAACACAAAAAGGAAAAACATCAGCTCGAAGACACTACTCACTTTGACAAAATCAGCTGAGACACTATGCACACCGCCAACAACCTAATTGCTCAGTCTTGTGTCCCAACCGGAATGTGAGCAGTGACCTGCAGAGCAGACTAAGGTCACAATGACCAACCAGCAGACAGTCAAGGCCAGACAGTTTCTAGAAGCAATTGTGGAGAGTGATAATCTGCAGATGAGGGGCACGATGGTTTGGGAAGTGAATGGGAGAACGAAGCGGGGGTGCTGCTGTGAGGTGTTGGTTGGGTGATGGACTCTAAGGGGTATTGGTGGGAGAAAAGGGGAGCAAGGGAGGGGGGGCATGGGGAGGGAGAATGAGCAGTTGGGGGTGGTTGGATGGTTGGGCTGATTGGGGAGGTGGCGGAGGGAAGGATGGACCAAAGAATCTACAAGCAGGGGCGGGGCGGGGGAAATGGCGGAGTTTGACTAGCAGAAAGGGGTAACACGACGGTGCGCACTGCTGACCGTCGATCCTGGCCGGTAAAGGGACTTGGTCTGTCAACGACCCATCATAATCGCATCAGCCATCCCTAGGACCACGGGATACTAACCATTGGTTGGATTTTTTCTGCGTCTGGTTCACTGTCGCATTCAATTCGTGTGTGCAGTGAATTGGTTACACTTGATTTATTTCTCTGCTATAAGCCACTCTATATGCCGGTTATTATTAGTTAGGTTTATCACCCCAACTACAAGGTAACGTGGCACAGAGCGGATATACATCATATTTCAGATATACTTTTTTTTTCATAAGAAAGGACCCAATTGTTTTTCAGCAAACAAGATGAGATAATGAGTAATTATGTGCACGCTCTTCGTAGGAGGCGCCTGGACTTGCATTTTTCACTCTAAACTCTTTGTTGACACATAGTTAACTACCGTAATAAAGAATTACAGCATGATGAATGAGGATGAATAGCTCACTTGTGGGAGCAGCTCGCACAGAATGCTCTCCATGCCTTCAGAGGCTTCAGGCCCAGGCTTTTGGATCCACCCTGTCATGACGGCAGGGCATTTTGAAGGATGCTCTGAAAGCTTATGAATCACGACAACGCGGGACCGCGCTGATCAAAGACACCGTGGGGACTTTCTGGATGCATTCGCGATTCGGGCAACTGATGCTAGTCATGAAGAGGGCGTTATGATCTGAGTTTGTAGAGGGATCAGGAGCCACTGGTGGGAACAGACGAGGTTTGGGGAAAGGCGGGGGGGAGGGTTTGGGAGGGGGAAGGGGTGAGCAGGAGCAAGTAACGCAGAGCACACGCCGCGGCGACGCGAGAGACGCGAGAGACTCCACAGTCGCGTCAGGCGCATCAGCATGGCGTCGACGTCTCAGCGACGGCGATCGGTGCTGCTCGTGCGCCAGACCACGTCCCTTCTCGTCGCTCGAAACTTCCCGGATCAGATCACTCTATTGCATACACGTGGCATCTTTGGATTGGCAAGAGATGGCCGGCCGCATCGTGTCTCGAGGGAATCGTCGCCTTCACTGCTTATCAGCGCGACAATCTCGAGGTTCCGCCTCGCGCCTCGACTCCGCCAAGCGCATTCCGTCATCTGGCCCTCCCTACTCGCCGCACAACCACCTTCGGCAATTCCGAGGAACGCCTCTGCCACGTGGCAGCTTCCAACACGGGTACGGATTCCTCATTGCTCTTCAGCACGATTGCTCTACCAGAACCTTATTCCAGTCCCCACACCCCTATGCGTGCCATCACCTCGCCTGTCTTTTCCTTCTCCCGACCCTCAGACCGCCTCAGCGTCATGTTCAAGAACGGTAGTATCCGCAGCAGCAGCAGAACCCGCCCCCGCCTCCTCACCAACCGCCTATCCTCCCAAACACGTCTCACGTCACTCACAGAGCCCGCCCCTTAATATGACTCCCCTCTCACAAGGTAACCTTTCCCTCTCTCTCCCCGCTCCTTCGCCCACCCCTGCTGCTCTAGCTTTTACTCCACAGTTGCGTCCTCATCCTAATCTCCCCCCCTTCGCATCCCTTGGGGTATTTTTCCCCCACTTCCCCGTCTCTCTCCTCCATCCTCTCCCCCTAATTTCCCCCGCCCTCATTTCTCTCTTCAACCCCCCTCCGCCCCCCACACCTCTCTACCTCCCGCATTCAACCATCCTATCTGCCCTCCTGCCGTCCCTCCGTGCCTCCCTCCCGCCATCCCTCCGTCCTCCCTTTCTCTCTCCCGCCCCCCCCAACCCCTATATTCCTCACCCCACGGCCAGCACGCATCACATCACTGCCCTCTTCATCTCTGGTCGACGCCCTGTGCGCCGCTCTGACCACTGCACGCAGCCCACAAGGCAGGGCGCAAGGGAGAGCACCAGACAGGGCACAAGGGGCACAAGGAAGCAGAGGAGAAAGGCCGGTGAGGGAGGGTGGAGGACAGGCTGTGGATCTGCTTCTGGAGGAACTTGAGAGGCGCATGCAGACAGGGGTGGAGAGTGGTGTGGAGGGGTTGGGGTTGGAGAGTGTGCGGTCGGAGGAGCAGCGGAACAGGTTCGGGAGCGTTTCAAGTGAAAAAGGTGTGAGAAGTGGACGGGGAGGCGAAGAGAGAAGGACGGGAGGAGGGGGAATGGAGGAGGCGACAGGTGGGCACAAGAGGAGCGAGAGGAGGAGGGAGGGAGGAGGGAGTGAAGGAAGGGAGAGGAGCGAAAGCAGGGAGTGGGGTCAGCTGTGTGCACGAGTACTGCGTGCAGCAGCAGTGGCAGGCAACGCAGAGGTGGGGCATCGTGTGATGCATGCGATGCTGTCAGCCGGTGTGCCTGTTGCGGTGGGCGCACAGATCTCCTTTCTCCGCGCTTTGTGCAACGCCGGCAGGATGCATGAGGTGAGCACACAGCAGGCTGCGCGCACGTTGGAGATTGAGGCCAAGTGGGTGTTCCGGATCAGGGTGCTTCAAGTGGTAGCAGAAGTCTGTTTCTGAAACGACTCAACCAGTCAACTGGTATGTATGAGCCATCAGGGGGTGCGTCAGGTAGAAGGACTAGTCTTTGTGACAAACGCTAGGCGCTCGCCTTTTCTCTCGTCCGTTCCTGCTCCTTCTGTCACTTCCGCTTTCTGCTTCTGTCACTGCTCCACCGACTGTACGTCCCTCTTCATTATCCCACTTCTCCATCGCAAGAGGTACCTGTAGTTAAGGGTGAAAATCGAGTAGGGGGGTACTCGCAAGTACTCGGGAGGGCGAGTATTCGGGGGTCAAGTACTCGGGTACTCGACGAATACTCGAATAAAGCATCCCTGCCCCCAAATACACCAAATACAAGGATTATTGTCAATGGGCCCACAAATTTCCTCCCGAGAGGATTGACCGTCCACTTATAACAAGAGTTTGGGCCTTCGTTGGGGAAGAACCCGTCTAACTACAAGTGCTCGTGCACTTACGTACAATGATGCGACCTTGTCAACACGCACGATCAATTCGTATACCGCGCTCACTACACAACTCTAGCCATTTGAAGTGGAAGCTGAATTTCTGCCAATCTCGAGTCTCGACACGCCCTTAACACACTCTTGACGACAGACAACACGATTACGTTGGTAGTGTTTTTATGGGCAAACAGATCAGCAAATCAGAATGCAAAGGTCAGAAATCACATTCACACTTAGACAGCCATCTGTCTAAGTAACGCCTGTTTCACGCTAGAGTTGACCACGTATGCTAGAGTGTGCATGGAAATTCTCGACCTGTCTAAAGCTTGAAACTTCAGGTTCATATTGCGTTCACACAAGTAAAAAAGACTGGTGAGGTAGTACTCGATATTCGACTCGTATTCGCTCGTATTCGACAGCATTCGACTCGTATTCGACTCGAATAAACTGGTGGTATTCGATCAAATACTTAGGTTGTCATTACTCGCTAAATACTCGTCTAAGGTACTCGTATCCGAACCGTATATTCGATTTTCGCCCTTACAGCCTGTAGTGGGTCATGAGCACATTCATGTCCTGGTTCTGTGTTCACCTGTGTGTCTGCCTTCATTCAGGCCTTGGACTGGCTTGAGATGCGGGTGCAGCAGCAGGGCGGCAGCAGAAGGCTGGTCACCGCAGGGAGGAGAGGCCAGGTGCAGCACTCCCACCATCATCGCTCAACGGAATCAGCATCACCTCCGTTATCAACACCACCACCAGCAACAGCATCCCTGTCAGCATCAGCAGCAGCGTCGGCGGCAGCGGTGTGTGCACCACTGTGTGCGGGGGTGTTCAATGTGGTGCTGACGGCGTGTGCGCGGGGCAGGGACAGCCGCAGTGCAGCGCACTGTGTGCTGCTCATGGAGCAATGTGGCGTGCCCTGTGATGCCATCTCCTACACCGAGCTCATCAAGGTGGGGCCCCGCCCTTATCAACACACACACCTGCACATCCATCCCAGCAAAACCTCCCCACTCCCCTTCCCCTTCCCCCCTCCTTGTCAGTTTTTTGTGGCGCCTAAGAAATAGACCTCTATGCTGGCCTCCTCCTCCTTGTCTCCCAACCCCTCTTCCTCCTCGTGTGTCTTCCCTGCGTATGCCTCTCCCTCCTCCTCCGTGTGTTGGTGTGGCAGTTAGCGGGGCTAGTGGGGGACCGAGAGGCGGTGGAGGACCTGTGGAAGCAGCTGCTGCACGCCATGGCCGCTGCACACTCACACTCACATGCTCATCCTACTCACATACCACCCACACACTCACCCCGTCCATCACCCACCAGTCCATCTTCCCCACTCTCACCCCACCCCGCTCCCACCACCACCACCTCCTCCTTATCAACCCAGCATCTCCATCCCACCCCTTCGTCCCCTTTCCCCCCGTCCTCCCCTCCCCCTCCCCCGCCGCTGCCTCTCGTGGCCCTGTCTGCACGTGTGGTGGCATTCTCTCGCATCCCCGGTGCTCTCTCTGACGCACTGCAAGCCATGGAGGACGTGGAAGCAGCCGTGCTGAGGGAGCTGCAAGGGGGGCACGGCCGGATAGGCTCCGGGTGTGGCCTGCTGCTGGAGAGAGCCGGTGCAGTGCGGTTGAAGCCGGTGCGGGTCGGGGCGGGAGGAAAGGAAGGGATTGCTGGGGTTGAGGAGGGGTATGGGCTTTCTACAGCAGCAGAGGGAGCAGGGGGAACAGTGGGAGAAGTGGGAGCAGGCGGAAGAGCAGGAGCAGCGGCAGCAAGAGGTTTGGAAGAGAGGAGTGAGAGGTCGAGTGCCAGGAGAGGGATGGGCACGTCGGGAGCACGAGGCACATGGGGGTGCAACAGGGAGGGTGCATGGGATGGAAAGCAGCTGCTGGCGCTCGTTTCTCAGCATGAGGGGCATGAGACAGAGGGCGTTGCTGCTGAGACGCGTGGGGAGTCAGAGGGAGCGACGCTGGGTGGAGCTGGGGAAGGGAGCGGAGACGAAGCAAGAGGGGATTCCATTAATCGGGACATGGGATTGGGTTTAGGGATGGGGCGGGGAATGGAGTTGCAGGGTGCGAAGGAGGGGCGGGAGTGGGAGGCGGTGGAGATGGGTTTGCGGGTGGGCTGGAATGCCATCCTTAATGCGGCTGCGAAGCATGCACGATGGGATTTGGCTCTGGCTATGCTGCAACGGGTGAGACAGATGGACTGGAGAGAGGAGAAGGGAAAGAGGAGAGGAGAGGAGAGGAGTGGAGAGGAGAGAGCAAGATAGAGATGCATGGTTTGTAGAGACCACTTATATATGTCCACACTCCACTGCACCATCCTCTTTTATGTCCCTCTTTCTCGTTCTGTTTTTCTTGTCCCCATGTTTCCTTCTCTTTCCCACCGTCCCTCCCTGCCGTGTGACCCCGTGGCTTCCGTGCATCAGATGGTGCAGTGGGGAGTGCATCCAGATGACTACACCATCAATGCTCTCACCCGTGCTGCCTTCGCTTCTCACCGACCCACGCTCGCACAGGCCATAGTAAGTATCGCCAGTCCTCCCTCCCTGCTCCTTCTTCTCTGCCTTTCCCCATTCTCTCCGCGTTACACCCTCCGCCCTCTTTCCGCACTCCCCTGTGCATGTACGTGCTCATTATCTTTTCTCCCTCTCTCCATTTCAACCCCTATTCTCCCTGTCCCCACCCTCCGCTCCCTCCGTGCCCCAGTTTGATCTGATCAGTGGCACCACTGGCAACCGTGAGGGCTCCACTCCTGCACTCACCGCTCCGGACGGCTCCCTGGCCTTGGCCTCTCCCTCCGCCACCCCCAGCAGCCACAGCAGCAGCAGCAGTAGCAGCAGGGGCGGCAGCGGTGGCAGCAGCAGCAAGTCTCTCCGAGTGGCTGTGGATTCCTTTCTCACATACGGTCTGATCCGCCATGGCAGCACGCAGGACGCCCTGCGCCTGTTCCACCAGATCCGGCAGGGAGGGGCCAGCAACAGCAGCAGCAGGACTGACGCACTTGCTGATACTGATGATGGTGATGACTATCATGATGAGTATGATGACGATGCTGGGGCTGTCACTCCTTCCAATGCAGCAGCAGCAGCAGCAGCGGCTTCAATCTCATCCGGGGAGCATGCAACGCGCCTGCGGTTCGCAGGAAACGCCCTCATCCGCGCGTGCAGCAAGGAGGGCCGGTTTGACGATGCATTTCAGGTGTTCAGAGCCATGCTGGAAGACCAAGTACCCGTTGACACCTGCACTCTGCAGGCCCTGCTGCTGCTCGCTGCTGGCCCCACCACGCCCACTAGATGGGGCATTAAAGGGAGTGGCGCGGGTGGGGGAGGCGGAGGGGACATGGCGGGGGATTGGATGGGAGTGGACGGCGGGTGGGAAGTTAACGGGGGAGGAAGGGGGGGCAGTGAAAGTAGGAGACTTGGTGAAGTAGGTGCAGGGGAAGCGGAAGGTGAATCTAGCAGTGGACGGTGGCAGAGCGGGGATTATGATCACGAGGATATGGATGGAGAGACAGGAGTTTCTGCTGTCGGATGGAGAGATGATGGGGCTGGTGCAGCGGTGGGGGCATCTTTTGGTGCAGTTATGGGGGAGGGCGGGGAGGAGGAGGGAGAGGAGGGGGGGACGAGGCAGAGGGAGGTGTGGCGGCGAGTGGCGGCAGTGGAGGCGGCAATGAGTGCTGCTGGTGTCAGGCACTCTGCTGCATCTTTCTGCACACTCGTGAGCGGAATCCTCTCACCACCTTCGCTGCTTCTCTCAACACAACACCACCGCGCTTTGCTGTCACAGGCCCAATTCTCTTACCTAACAGTTAACACCCACCCCTGCATTCCCCCCCTTCCCCGCCCCTACTCCACCCTCTGCTTTCCTTCCTCCTTCCTCTCCACAATCCCTCCATCACCGAATTCTTCCCTCTCCCTCTCGCCTCCTCTTTCCCTCGCAACCTGTCTGGCAGGTGCGTGTGTTGGGCGGGGCGGGGCTGTGCAGGGCGATGCAGCAGCACGTGCAGTGGGGGCTGTCCACGCCTGATGCTGCTGGCCGCCCCCTCACCGACACACTCACTCTCAACACCGCCATCGCTGCCGCCGCCAGGCTCGGCCAGGTGGGTCCCTCTCTTGAGACGCCTGGGAAACCGCTGCTGGAGTGGGAGATGTGGGTCCATGAGGCGGCCCAATGGTGGCATAACGGGGTGATTGTGAAGTGACTGTGGGGTGACTGTGAGAGGGGAAAGAAGGTGTAGGGGGGAGGAGGGGAGGAAAAAGTGTGGGAACAGGGAGTGGCCTCTCGCGCTTGCTCCTGTTCTGCACTGTCTGGTATCTCAGGTTCACTTCTATGTTGCTGTGCTGTAAACCCCCTTCCTCTGCCCTCCCTGCCCCACCTTCCTCCACCCTCCACTGCCCCTTTTCTCTCGTCCCACCCTCGTCATGCTGCCATCCGCCTTCCCCCCTCCCTACCACCCCCCGGGCATTACCCAATCACCATGGGGTCACAGGTGCACGCAGCGAGGCAGCTGTTTGCTCTAACGGAGCAGCACCCGCACCTCACACCCACCACCGTCACCTTCAACGCTCTCCTCAACGCCCTTGCTGTCGCTGCTGCGCACAGAGGGGCGGGCAGTGCGAGTGCGAAGGGGGGAAGGAGAGGAGGAGACGTGCTGGTGGAGAGGGATGGCCAGTGGCGGGGAGGAGGGGATAGGGAGGGCGAGGGTGGTGAGACGGACTGTGTGGCTGAGGTGTGCGAGGTGATAGAAGAGATGGAGGAGAGGGGGATTGAGCCTGACACCATCACGTTTAACACTGCCATAAAGGTGTGTGCCTCCTTCGTCGTTCTTTGTTCCATTCTTGTTCGGTTGCAGAGCTGACCGTCTTGCTATTGTGTGTGGTTGCCCTGTTGCTGGTTCGCTTGCCGTGGGCCCCATATGTTCGTTTACCCGTATACTCTCTCTCGCATCTCCCTCCTTGCTGGTTGTAGTGTGTCCATCTCCTTGTATCTCTGTGTGTGCATGCGTGTGGGTGGGTATGCGCGTACCCTTGTACGATGCTCCAAACCCAGAATATCCTTTCCCATCCACACATCCCTCAACCCTCCTCTAAGCCCAACGTGTCCCATCTATTCCCGTCCGACCCACCCACACTGCCCCACCCACACTGCCCCACATCTCCCGCCCCACTGCTCATCCACTTACCGCACACCACGTGGCTCGTTCCCTGGGAGCACGGCAGGCGGCATGCAGTGCGCAAGACTACAAGGCAGCGCATCGCTTCCTAGCGCGCATGGAGCAGCACCCTCGCCTTGCCCCTGACCAGACGTCTTACAGCACTGCAGTCGCATATGCTGCCTTCCAGGTGAGCGCTAGTGAGTGAGTGTTTAGTGGCTCACATAGCTGGCTGCTCTGGTGAAGAGGCTGGTTGTGCTGGTGTCTGCGATGCTCCTGTCTTTCCTCTTCTCCCGCATATCCGCTCTTCTCCCGCGCTTCCCCCCCTCTCCCCCCTTCAACCCCCACCTCCCCCCCTCGCTTTCGCCCCTCCCCACACACACCGGTCCCTTGCACATCTCTCCTGACTCTCTTAACGCACCCATTCCAGGGCAACATCTGGCACATGGAGCTGTTCCTGGCGCGGCTGCTGCGGCAGCGTGTGCCACTCTCCTTCTCCGCCCTTGCCTCGGTCGCAGAGGCATACGCGCATGCCGTTCCCCGCAGAATCAACCAAGTCACACCTGCCACGCTAGCTCTCGCCGAGCATTCCCAGCAGGTGCAGTGGGAGCAAGGGGGCAGTCTTGAGGGAGGCCAGGGGGAGAGCAAGGGGATTGAGAAGGCAGAGGAAGGGAGGCGGGGGAGAGGGTCAGAATTGGTGTCTGGTGGGGAGGGGGAAGGAGGAGGGGTGGCTGTGAGGAGTGAGGAGGGACGGTTGATGGAGTTTGCATGGCAGCTAGCAGCAGAGGTGGAAACGAGCGGTGAAGACGAGGAGGAAGGGGGTGGAGCAGCGAGGAGAAAAAGTGTGGTTGGATGGAGGGCTCGGATTGAGGAGCAATTACAACAGTGGGAATGCTCCTTGAAATAGAATACCGTAGCAGCGCATTGAAGTGTTTGAGGTGGATATTTACAGCACCGTATAAGGGTACATTACAAGGCTTCTTGTCCTCTCATTCCACATGTTTGGCATCAGAACAGAGTGGTTGAAAGCGCTAACAGTGGTATCCAATATAGTGCCTCTGCAGCATTATAATTTTTAAACACACATTGTGTTTTTTTAAATTGTGTATTGTGAAAGCGAAGCTGCTTGTACTGCACAATTGGCATCGTCGAAGCGCGCTAAACGCCCTTCTCCAACTACAAAAACCGTGGGTTGGAGCTCATTTCCCTCCACCCACGTTTCTCTATTTCAAACGGCTCACTCAACATTTCCGCTCACGTAGTCTTTCTCTCCTTCCAAGCTGGCTAGAACAAAATCGCTTCCTAGAGGCGAGTCACCCTCGACTTTACTTAGCGACATTTTTAACTTCAATCGATCAACGATGGCACCGACGACGACACTTAACAACGGGAACTCGTCCAACCCCGCTTCCGACTCCGACCGTAACACCCGCGATTTTGCGGGCGACCGCCGTAACAAGCGCCGGGCAGAAGATGGACCGCCCGCCCCGACTGCAGTGGACGTGCTGCTGGGCGGGCTCGAGGTCAACAAAAGTGCCGACGCCCAGCAGCACCCTTCGGCCCCTGTGGCGCCAGTGGCGCCAGTGGCGCCTGTGGCACCTGCGGCGCAAGTGGCGACGGCAGCTGGCGCGGCACACGCACCTGACGCCGAGCACACGCCAGCACCCGCGGCTGGACCGTCGCGTCAGCGCCAGAGGAGGCGGACTGCGGTTTCCTCGTCTGACGCGACGACCGCCCCTGCACTGACGCAGGCGTTGACCCCGGACCAGGTCAACGCGCTGCTATCCCTTCTACAGCAGCAGCCCGTCAGCGTTACAGCTGCGGAAACTGCACTACCCGCTACATCTGCGTCGGCTAAAAAAGAAAACGCGAAAAAGGAAAAAGGCACGCGAGGAGCACGTACGAACCGGCACGACAACGACGCAGCGACAGCCGCTCCCCCTGCTCCGGCGGTCGACAACGACACCGACGACTCTGAAGATGAAGCTGGTGAGGCTCCAGTCAACACTGCTAATTTTATTGGCACGGAAAACCTCCCCCCCCTTCCTTCTTCTAACCTCACCTTTTCGGCGGCGACTTTCGTCAACGACTCCGTGCGAGAGCAAGCGGAGCTGCTGGAGGACTTGCGTGCGTACCTGCTGCACGCGGAATACAAGGCGCAGCGAGGCGACTCGGCGGGCGGACTCGAACTCATCTCACACGCGCTCAACCTCATCTCGGGGCGTTTCGAGGTGCTTCAAGTGGAGGACGCTTCCGACTTCCGCACGGCGAAATGCTTCAAACTGTACCAGCAGAAGAGCCTGCTGACCTCTCGACCCTTCAAGCAGGCGGTCGCGGATATGGCTGCAATGGACCGCGCGGCAAGTGCATACGCTCGTGTCACCCGCGGCGGAAACAACGGGCCGATGCCGTTCTTACCCAAGCGGGCCCCCCCGCCCACGGCCAATTGTCGTGGGTTTCGGGGCTCGTGCTTCCGCTGCGGCCAGCCGGGACATGTGGCAAGTGCCTGCCCTAGGAACGGGCATGGCGGCCAAGGACCCGCTCCGGTGGTGTAGGAGCGGGCCAAGGGATTAGGCGCCTTGGGCGCTAGGCACGGTGCACTCTTGAGTGCGAAAACCGTGGGCAGCCCTAGGGGTTTGCGATGGCAAGAGGCCAGCCCTAGTGAAGGGTAGTAATAGGCTTTGGGCCTAGGATAGGGAAGGGGAACAACAACCCCTCGGTCCCATGTATTTGGCCACCCGGTGGGGTGATGAATGCTAGGAAGCATTGCAATGTGTTTTGGTTGATTTAATAAAAAGTTCCTTGATTTAATATTTTGCAAAGAGCCTCTAGACACACAGAGGAGGTGCAGAGCATGAGAGAGAGAGAGAAAGAGAGAGAGAGAGAGAGAGAGAGAGAGAGAGAGAGAGAGAGAGAGAGAGAGAGAGAGAGAGAGAGAGAACAAGACAAAGCACGGTGGACACGCATGTCCATGGTTCAAAGCACCAGCCCACATGCACTAAAGGCATGCACAACCACGTCTTACCAAGTGGATGACAAGGCGAGCAAAAAAAAAAAAAAAAAAAAAGCGCGATGTGATGTATCGGAAAAAGGGCTAGCCACGGTGCTAGATGAGACAAAAAAAAAAAAAAAAAAAAAGAGGAGGGGGTCCAGAGAGTGACACCTACTTGCCTACCATGATCAGGGTGCCCATGGAGCAAAAAAAAAAAAAAAAAAAAACAAAGAAGAAGAAGAAGAAGAAGAAGAAGAAGAAGAAGAAGAAGAAGAAGAAGAAGCGTCGGCGCGCGCACGACATATTTGTTGTCCTTTCGATAGATAGGCAATCTCATTCACACCATTGATCAACGATTGCGCGTACATGCACACGCACATGCATGCGTCAAATGGAACTCCCAACCCTACCCCATTTGCCTCAATTACAGGAGCACGACAGTGCGAGGCGGTATGTTACGACGATCCGTATGAATTTGCCGTCACGGACAAAACCATTACACAAATGCGCGGTCGACTTCGTGCGACCTTTGCGTGGTGGAGCTCCTGGTGTCCCTGCAGCCTCGTCCTTTCCGTCATCGCCAGGGGTTATTGGCTACCATGGAGCCACGGCCCACCACAACCCTTCCACGATCGCAACCATGTCGGGGCAAACACGCATGCTACGTTCACGCGTACCGCTATCCAAGAACTCCTAGAGACCGGAGCAGCAGTCCAGATGCACGCAACGGAGCTGACGTGTATAAGTCCACTCAATGTGGTCGAGCAAAAAGACAAATGCAGACTCATTCTTGATCTGCGGAAAGTCAACGCAAGCTTAATCGTCCCCAAGTTCAAGTACGAGGGGCTCAACCGCGTGGCGGACCTGGCACGCGTTGGGGATTGGATGTTCTCCATTGACCTTAAATCCGGTTACCACCACATCGACATCCACCCATCATGCTGGAAGTTCCTCGGCTTCGAATTTGGGAGGCGCACGTACGCATTTCGTTCACTGCCATTTGGCCTCGCGACAGCTCCATTCGTCTTCACGCAGCTCATCAAGCAACTGGCTCGGCGCTGGCGAGAACAAGGCATCCGAGTCATCCCTTACGTGGACGACATCTTATTCCTCTGTCAGTCAAAAGACCATGCGCAAGCGATCTGCCAGCGTGTGATATTGGACCTTAAAGAGGCAGGACTCGTGATAAACGCGAAGAAATCACAGCTGTCACCATCGCAACGCCTACGATTTTTGGGTGTAGAGCTGGAAACCGATACCGGTCGATTCTCCATCGGTCCCGACCGACGAGCCTCACTACATGCAACCATCCAAAACCTCCTGAGCGCAAGCAAGGCATGCCGACCAGTCCCGGTCCGCCACGTGGCCAGAATCACAGGCATGCTCGCATCAATGGGGGTCGCACTTGGCGCGACCGCTCGCGCATTCAGCCACGCCATGTTACAAGTAATCAACGACGCACCGTCATGGAAAAGCAACATGGTCATCCCCCCAGCCGCAGCAGAGGAGCTACACTTTTGGCTTGAGGAGTTCGACCGGTTCAACGGTGCACCTTTCCACGTCCGGAACAGCTACGATGCGGTAATTCATGTGGATGCCAGCTCTCATGGTTGGGGCGCCACTCTAACTACATTTCCGGGTGGCCTCGAAGAAGCGAGCGCAACCATGTCAGAGCCACTACAGGCAACGTCCAGCACGCGGCGGGAGATCGAAGGCGTCCTTTGGGCGCTCCAAACGTACGCCAACAAGATCAAGCAAAAACACGTTCTCGTGCGGGTGGACAACCAGGGCGTATTCTTCATCCTTCGCAAAGGCGGCTCTCACAGCTCTGACCTCACAATGGCTTGCAAAAGCATCATCCGAACATGCATGGGGCTCGGCACGCGCTTGATCATTGAATGGATCCCGCGAGAGCTCAACTCACATGCTGACGAGCTTTCAAAAATGGTCGACCACGACGACTACGCGTTGAAGAAGCCGTGGTTTCTCATCTTAGAACGTCGTTGGGGTCCGCATTCCATCGACCTCTTTGCAAACTCTCACAACACCCAACTCTCGCGCTTTTGCACCAAGATCCCCCACCCGGAAGCCATCGCAGTTGATGCGTTCTCGATCGCATGGACAGCCGAAAACAACTTCGCCTCCCCCCCACCCCAACTGGTCCCAGCCGTCCTCCACCATGCACAACGCACCCATGCATCACTCACATTAATAGTCCCGCACTGGCCAGGCGCAAGTTGGTGGCCACTTTTGCAACCCTCCCTATGTACTTGGGCTCCACACATCCACGCGCACATCCCTCTCACACACGGAAGCCAATGCCTAGATACAGGGTCCCATTCTACTGCCTTCTCGGGCACGGGACTACCGCATAGCCCAATCATTGCACTGCCAGTGGTATTTGACTAATGCATATTGTCCACTCCTGTGTTCAGATTTGCTCCCAAAGTTACACGACCAACTGATCAAAATGCTCGCGCAGCGCCGATTCTACGATCCGGACATACGAACCATACTGGGCCAAGTTTCGAGCATTTTGCACAAAAGTGGATCTCTCCTTTCTTCCAGCTTCCGACATGACACTCGCACTATACCTGGTTCACGCAATCCGACGCAAAGCCACCCTGTCCGTAGTGCAGCTGACGTGCTCGGCAGTAAGCTTCGCCCATCGCATGACTGGGAACAAATGCCCAACAATCGGTCCGTTTACCACCCAAGTCCGCGACTGTGCAAAACGACACTGCCCCCGCCCTACTCGTCTGAAGGAACCCGTATCGATCCAACAAGTCCGCGACATGGCCGGGAGTTACCTGCAGTCTGACGACCCTGCGGAATTTCAGAAAGGGCTGATCCCCATCCTCATGTACTCAGGATTTCTGCGATACTCCGACCTAGTGGCCATACAATGGCAAGACATCCAATTCGACGAAGAGGTCATGTGGATCCTCATACCACACTCTAAGACCGATCAGGCCGGTCACGGAACATGGATACCCATTGCAGCAACGACAGACCCTTGTTGCCCAGTGCGCTGCACCCGACGCTTCATCCAACTCGCCGGCTATGGTCCTCAGTCAGAGGGACCGTTGATTCGTGTCTTCGGGCACGCTTCAAGCAGCAAAGGCCAAGCGAAGCCGCCTTCATACACTACAATTCGGAACTGGTGTAAGGAAGCTTTCGCAAAAGTTGGTCTGGGAGAGCTGCAGCTCGGCACTCACTCTTTCTGAAAAGGCGCGGCCACAGTAGCAGCCAACACTGGAGTGCCAGACAGAGTCTTCAAACGGCTGGGCAGATGGCGAAGCGACACAGCTAAGGAAATGTACGTCACGCCATACGTCGAGCCTCTCATCACAGCATCCCGCAACCTGCAAGATCCGACGCAGGCGGTGTCTTCGGCGCAACACACAGAGGCGCTCGTACGCCATAGGAGGCCCCCGCTGCCCATGTCTCAGAGACCCCAGTTGTAATGAGAACGATGCCAATTGATAAAAATAAGAAAGCAAGCTTTCTCAATATTATAATTTTTAAACACACACCCAGTTGTAATGAGAACGATGCCAATTGATAAAAATAAGAAAGCAAGCTTTCTCAATACAAAGATCATAGGCAAATGCTCTGATACACATCCAACAGCTACTTCACCCATCTAACCTCACTTATTTCCCCACATACATACTATATGCGCACACCTACACGGGCCCCTCTAGTTCAGCGGATTAAGATCATTGACGCGAATCTTGGCCTTCTGTCCCTTCTGGCAGTTCTGCCAGACGCGGCTGGCGAAGTAGAGCGTGGTGCCGGCCTCGATCTGCCGAATGGTGTAGATGTACTTTCCGAAGTAGGACGGCTTGACCAGCTGTGTGGCGAATGTGTAGTCACACGCCTGATATGCCGCCATGGTCGGGAACTTCCACACGTCCGATCGCCACCCGTTCCACCGGAACTCTGCATGTGGGAGAAGGGGAGAGGGATGGAGGAGAGTGAGAGGGCGAGAGAGTGGAGAGTGAGAGGGGTGAGAGAGGGAGAGTGTGGGAGTGACTAGAGTGAGGAGGGTGAGAGAGAGCGAGGGAGAGTGAGAGAGTAAGTAAGTATGAGGAGGGTGAGAGAGAGCAAGGGAGAGTGAGAGAGTAAAGAAAGAGTTAGGAGGGTGAGAGAGGAAGAGAGAATCATGTAAGAAGTAGAGTATGGTATTCAAACGAAAATGAGGCAGGGCGGAAGGAAAACTAAGGGACTTTCACAGGAAATAAGGTAAGGGAGCAGGTTGTTTCCCCAGGGCGGCATACCGAGGTCGTTCCCGGGCAGCACGCGCTGAGGGTTGTACGCGTGCGCGCGGAGATTCCAGGGGTTGGGTCGGAAGGTGGGGAAGTTGTAGTTGCCGCCCACCACGAAGGTCGTCAGGGGATTGGCCTGCACCACACGCACACGGAGGAGAAATAACGCCGCCTAACCCTCAGAATGACGCTAGCACGTCACGGCAATGGCCGTCATAAACTCAACTTCACTTCGTGCCAGCCGTCACGGCAGGTTAGACCCTAGACAGGTTTCGCATTTTTTAGATCAAGAAATCCAGGGGTAAGCGAGTGGCGTGACGAGCTACGTGACTAGAGTGGCGTGAAGAGACGCACCTGTGACGAGGTGACGAAAGCAGCGGCGAGGAGCACCACCACCGCCACCACGACACGCTGGGAGAAACCGAAATGCTGCTGCATCGCCATGGCTCGAGCTTGCGCAACCGGTCGATCGATCGAGAGTGGGCAGAGGTCGAAGGGCTACAAAAAGTTTAGACAACGGATGAACGAGAACAGTTTAGCACAGGACTGGATGTTGACGATGGTTTGGGTCAGGAGGAGCGTTTCCATTTATAGCATGGCGGCGGTCAAGCGCGACTCATGGCAGCGCTGGGTATGGGACGGGGAGTCGTGGCGTGAGGAGGTGTCGAGTCGGGTCGGGTTGGGTGTCGGGTCGGTGGAGGTGTACTGTACGGCTGCATCTAGCGCTTCGCGACGGCTGTACCAGCGCTGCCTGTGGTTTGGCGGCGACATCGGCGTCAGATCGGACAAGCATGGCGAAAGGAAGCATTTGGGGGTGGGCTGAGGTGAGGACTGGCCCCAGCAGATGTAACCCGCCAAGAATAGCGCTTCCATTCGCCTCTTACGCGTTGCGTCGCCAGCACGACATTCATCGTAAAGAATGTCGGTAACGGCATTGGCCGTGTCATTTCATCGGCAGCCCCACGCGAAGCGATATACAGAACAGTCGTACTGTGTCGTTAGTGCGCAGGTAATGGTGGAGGACGTGGAAGTTCCACGAGCGTTAGAGGAACCAGTCGCGAGCTGCAGACAGCAGTAATGGAGCGCAGGAATACAGGCGTTGCGAAAGAGGCAGTGAGGAATGGCAGTTGCAGTTGGGCGGCCATGGCTGCTGCTGGTCCAGAAATGCATTGTGTGCTGTTGTCGAGGACAAGATTGTGTGCTCCTTTAATAAGCTGGACTCGGTAAAAAGATAGCCTCTTTATTGGTTGAAAACACGTTCAGCAGGTTTCAGCCAAGCTTTTAGATTGAACTTGCGTGCCTTATTTGAAGTTATGCTAGATAAAAGATTCTATACTACTTGAGATATATACGAGTGACTTAATACGACATTATATATCAATTATTATAGATATATGATATAGAATATATTATGCATATATAAGTATTAAAACAATAGTTTCATAATGAGACAGAATTGTGTAAGGAATTTATTTCCAACATACTAAAAAATACTCTTCAAGAATTAGCTTCTCCAGATGACCAATAGACTTACTTGCATAGTGTAGAGACCACTGAGCATTCTGCAACAGTTCGTAAAGTTGTACCTCCGAGATGCTGGGAACCTAGCTTCGCCTCTCGCTTTTAGCGAGTCTTTCTCCTCCTGTCGGTCAGCGGTGGCACCACCCCAACCCAGCGGTACGGGCAGGCACCAATACTTAGCGCTCCTCTCATACCCACCCCTCCTGCCCGATCCCTGGACCTGTGACCTGTCATGCGCGCGCGGAAGCTCCTTCCGCTCTTCCTCCTCAACCTTGCCCCTGCGGACTTTTCAGAATTCCTCGATCACACGAGACGAGAACAGAAATGGGAACTGTAGTGATAGATCTCGCCATTGATTTCAACAGAACTGTGCAGCAGCTTTCTTCAGTGAGTATCTCGGTTTGACCCTCCCTAACCCGTCTTGCATAGCAGCCAAGGGCTGGTGAATCGCGCGTGCCGGGCGTACTCCCCTGGCTGTGCTCCGCAGCTCCGCTCAGTCCGGCATCCCACTTCCTTACACTTCCCACCAATTCCGCTCCCGCCGTCTCCATCCCCATCTAGTGTCCACTCCTCTCGCTCATGGCAGCGGCAGCGTCGGCGCCTCCGCCGCCTCTGCTGGACGCAGCGGCTACTGCGCAAGCGGTGCAGACGTTGCAGGAGGTGACGGGGGTGGCGGACGAGACGCACTGCCGCCAGGTTCTGGAGGCGCACGCGTGGGACGTCAACGCCGCCGCCAGCACACTCCTCGCGGTCGCCGCTGCGGATCGAGAGCACTTTGGCGGCGTCTCCGCGGGCGATCTGGGAGGCGGCAGCGGAGGCGGAGATTCCGCCGCTGCTGCTGCCGGGAGATTAGGCGTGGCTGCCGGCAGTTCCGCCGGCACCAGCTTGGCGCGTTCCGCGGGCGCAGGGGGAGGGGCTACAGCAGCAGCAGCAGGAGGAGGAGCAGGCGGAGCGGGAGGAGGAAGCGGAGGCCCCATCGGCAACTCGAATCTGCGCGCGCGGACGGGAGGGCTTGTGGCAGGCGGAGGAAGCGGAGGCGGAGGCGGAGGCGGCGGCGGCGGGGGTGGGGGGTCAAGCAGTCCCGGAGCAGCAGGAGCGACTGCGGACGGCGCCACGGGCGCACTCCCTCCCGCCGTCTCCGCGCTCCGTTCGGGCCGCGCGACAATCCGCGCGTCCCACCGCAACTCATCGTCGTCACTCCTCTCCCGCCTCCTATCCCTCCCCTTCTGGGTGCTCCGCGGAGGGCTGGGGTTCATGGCTAGTCTCTTCGGCCTAGGCTTGTGGGCGGCAGGCGGTGTCTTATCCACGTTCTTCTCCTCTCTAAGCTCCGTGACGATCTGGCTAGCGGGCGGGCCGCACCCGTACAGCGGGCATCAGGGGACCATCGGCGCGCTTCACCCTTCGCAGCAGGCTGGGGGAGCGGCGCAACAACAGGCGCAGCGGGGGACCGGAGGAGGAGCGGGAGGGGGGAACCAGCAGGCGCAAGACGCGGCGGTCTTCCGCCAACGGTTCGAGGCGGAGTTCGGTTCCGCGCACCCGGAGTTCTTTCCGGGGAGCTTCGCGGACGCGCTCCGGCGCGCGGGCGAGCAGTTCCGCTTCCTGCTGGTGTACCTGCACGCGCCGGAGCACGCGGCGACGCCTAGGTTCTGCCGCGACACGCTGTGCGACCCGGAGGTGGTGCGCGTGATAGACGAGCAGCTGGTGCTGTGGGCGGCGGACGTGCGCAGCGTGGAGGGCTTCCAGATGAGCCACCGCCTGCAAGCCGTGCGCTTCCCCTTCCTCGCCCTCATCACCGCCGCGCCGGGCGGACGCGTGGCGCTGCTGCAGCAGGTGCGCGACGCGCGGTGGGAGGGGAGGGGAGGGGAACGAGGGGGGGGGGGGGGAGAGAGAGTGGAAGGAACGGGGGAGAGGAAGGTGTGGAAAGAGGGGAGGTGGGGTTGCACGGATCGTGACAAGGAACTGGGTGGTGGGTCGAGAATGAACAAGGTTGGGATATAACGTGAGAACATGGACACAACAAGGCCGTCCTTTCTCAACCCCCTCCTTCCCCTCCCCTCCCTCCCTCTCCCTCCCTTTCCTCCCTCTTCCCCCCATCCCTCCTCTCCGTCTTCCCGCCGTCCGTCCCTCCCCCCCCCCTCTCTCCCTCTCCGCACCCCCCATCATCCGCTGAGCGGGGCAGATTCAGGGCTACGTATCCGCAGGCGAGCTGAGGGGGGCGCTGGAGCGCGCGGTGGAGGACCATGGCGCGGTGCTGGTGGCGGCGAGGGCGGACGCGGAGGAGAGGGCGCTCACACGCCGCCTCCGGGAGGAGCAGGACGCCGCCTTCCACGCCGCGCTGCTCGCTGACCAGGTGCGTGCATCGCATGGGGGGGACACGGGGGAAGGGAACTATGGGGTTGGTGGGGGGTGGGAGGGAGGGTTGGCAGGACAGTGCGAGTGTGGGAACCACTGGAGTGTGGGAAGCAGCCTGTGTGGAGGCAGTTAAGAGTTGGCGCGGGGTGGGGCTAGTGGGTGGGTGTGACGAGAGGAGTACCCATATGATGTTTCCGCTGCAACCTTTGCCCCCTCGTCTCCCAATGCCCCTCCATCCCTCTCTGGCCATCCATCTCCCTCTCATGCCCTCCCCTTTTCCATCCGTCACTGCCGTTGTCACTGTCCCTCTGCTGCCCTCCTCATTCCCGCTCTGCACCTCGTGCCACCAGGAGCGTGAGAGGGAACGGGAGGAAGCTACGAGGAAGCAGCGGGAGGAGGAGGAGGCGGCAGCACGGCGAGCGGAGGAGGAGGCAGAGCAGCAGCGGCAAGCGGAGAGGGCAGCCGCGGAGAAAGCAGCTGTGGTGGAGAGGAGGCGGTCAGAAGCCATGGGTAGACTGGGCGAGCAGCCAGAGAAAGGCCCGGACACCACTCAGGTGAGAGCAACGTTATAAACAATCTGCTTTGAAACGTCTGAATATTGAAGCAGCAGTGGTGCGGAGGCGGCGGTCAGAGGCCATGGGTAGACTGGGGGAGCAGCCAGAGAAAGGCCCGGACACCACTCAGGTGAGAGCACCGTGGGAAACTAAGCCGGTGCGTGGCACCTCGAAACAAAGCGTCCAGGGTGGGATGAGTTGGTAGGTAAGAAGCCATGGGTAGACTGGGAGAGCAGCCAGATAAGGGTTCAGACACCACTCGGGTAGATTGGGAGAGCTGTGCTTTTTACTGGCATACATCCATTGGAAGAAAGAAACTGCTTGCACAAGCACTAGTTTGAGTGGACTACGTTCTTACAGCTAGATGCCTAGACACTACTCAGGTGTGAAACCTTGCAAGGGGGCGTGTGATAGGGTCATCCTTCCTATCCCACAACATCTCACCCCTATCACCCCACCCGACCTAACCGCATACCACCCCACCCAACCCCATCCCATCCCACCCCACCTCACTCCATGCCAACCACGCCACCCCACCCCATTCCATTCCGTCTCAACCACATACGCCCACCTCACCCACCCCACCCCACCCTACCCATCACCTCCTGGGCAGGTGCTGATCCGCATGCCAGGGGGCGAGCGCAAGGAGCGGCGGTTCCTCTCCAGAGACAGCGTGCAAGCACTCTACGACTACGTGGACTCGGAGGCGCTGGGTTCACTGCTGCCGTCGCACCACTACCTGCTCGTCTCCAACTTCCCCCGCACTGTGTACGACGCTGCCTCGCGCTGCAAGACGCTGCACGAGGCGGGGCTGCACCCGCATGCGAGCCTGTTCGTGCAGATGGAGGAGGAGCCACGGGAGGAGGTTGAGAGGCCGGTTGAGGTTAAGGGGAAGGATTTGTAGGGGGGGGTGTGCGGGGGCGGGTTGGGGTTTGGGGGAGGAAAGGTGGGAGTACAGTAGTGTGAGTTGGTAAAAGATGATACGGTAGTGTTTTGCTGAGGCATCTCCCTGTTTTCCTTGTCCTACGTGCCTTGTGACTGGGACATGAGGCGAATGGGCCATGCATAGGGGTATTCCAGGCTTCAAGATACAACAGGCAGCTATGCATTGTTTGTTGCCAGAGGTACCGATACCAGACTCGAGTTGACCTGGGCGTTAGCATTCAGTTGGGACAGAAACGGTGTGTGGCTATTGGTGCTAGTGACGGTGCTGTGCCAATAGCAGCATGCATTTCTGCTGACCTCTCATTAGATGGACTGCTTTACGTACGGACTCGTGCCACCATGTGAAAGTACCATAATCCACTACTTACGTTCGTTGGCCTACTGTAATCTACTGATCTACGCTGCAGCAGACCTGCCACCTTGTGCCATAATACCCTACATGCCAGTAAATGGCATTATTATGTCAGCAGCCACCTGCTAGTACTACACTACACACAACAGCTGGCCTGGCCAGACACAAGCAGCACATGATCCCATCCCAACTAAAGCACAAGGCAGGCCGCAGTGATCCCCGTGCACGTAACATGCCTGCCATGTCTCATGCCACATCTGGTTTCATGTCATGTACATCTTGTTCTTGTTCTGCTGGGCAACATCTTGTTCTTTACCTACACAAGGGAAGGGGCTGTTGGGAAGAGGAGGGGGACATGCAGACGAGCAGCAGAGACGGCCTGGGAGACCGTGGAGCCGGGATGAGAGGAATACAATGACGCAGAGGGCTCGCAGCAACAACAGCCCGGAAGGGCGTAGCAGCAGCAGCAGCAGCAGCACCTGTGGCTTTGCTGCACCATCAGTGACACAGGCGTCTCGGACCAAGCCACACACGCACATGCACATGCAATTCCTTGCACGCGCACATGCACATGCACATGCAACCCCTGGTACTGCCCCGCACCCATCTGCAGCCCTCTCGTTCACACACTCTCTCCCTTCCCATGCCATCACCCCGTGTCTGCAGCACCATCACCTCCCCGCGGCCCTAGCTCCCCTAGCATCTGCGCTGCCTTTCTCCTGTTCAAGCTCTCCGATGCCGCAACCCTAGCCAGTGCAATCTCCTCTTCAATATCCATCTCCTCCTCATCCTCCTCCTCCTCCCCATCCTCATCCTCTTCCTCCCCCTCCTCATCCTCTCCATCAACCCCCTCTTCCCTCTCATGGTAGCTTCCCCGGGGCCCGCCCAGGCGGTCCTTCATGCCCCACCCAAGCGGCAACTCCTCATCCATATGCCGACCCGAGCCACCCCTCCCCTCCCTCACCTCGCGCTCCCACGCCATCCCCTCGTCCTCCGACAACTCCTCCCCATCCGACCCTGCTCCTGCTCCTGCTCCTGCTGCCTCCGCGCCCTGCCTTCCATCCGCTGCGCTCCCAGCAGTGGAGGAGGGGGCATCACCTGCCACTGCTCCAGCCCCCACAGCAGCAGCAGGGCCAAGCAACGGCTGCGCCCCACCAGGCACAGCAGCAACTGCCGCTGCAGCAGCTGAAGCCACGTCAAACCGACCCCCACCCTCCGGCACTCCAAACGAGCTTACACCCAGCCTGCTGCCACCCATGCTGCCCGTGCGCCCAACCCCCAAGCCACCACCACCAGCACCACCAGCAGCGCTGCCCACCCTGCCAATCACCCCCTGGCCTTGCAGGTGCACGGGAACGGTGGTCCCAGCGGTCTTGCTTCTAACGAGTGCCGGCTCCCTGCTGTCGCCCTCCTGCTGGCTCTTCTTCCCCGCCACGCGGTCCGTGGTCTGGCTGCGCAGCAGCTGCCGAATGCGGTCCCCCGATGCCTTCACTGTGAACGTTCGCCCCAGCGTCGGGCTGCCGTCAGCTGCTTCCTCCTCGCCGTCGCTGTCGCTCTCCCCATCGTCATCATCGTCCACACCATCCTCCCCATCACCTCCACCTTGGGCTGTTGCTGTTGCTGTTGCTGTTGCTGTCACACCAGCACCATCGCCACCAGTAGCAGCAACAGCAGCGGCAGCTGCTGCAGCCCCTTCCTTGCCAGCAGCTGTTTCTGAGGGAACGTCACCTGCACTGTCACCTTCCTTGTCTGCTGCCAGCACAGATGGCTGCACAGAAGCATCGGCAGCGCCAGCAGCAGAATCACCCGCACCAGCAGCAGCAGGAGCAGCAGTGGCAGCAGCAGCAGCAGCAGCAGCAGCAGCAGCAGCAGCAGCAGCAGCAGCAGCAGCAGCAGCAGCAGCAGCAGCAGCAGCAGCAGCAGCAGCAGCAGCAGCAGCGGCAGCAGCAGCAGCAGCAGCAGCAGCCGGCGGAGCACCGGCCTCCCCATCCATATCATCGTCATCATCATTGTCATTGTCATTGTCATTGTCATCATCTTCATCCAGAGTCTTGAGGTTCCGAGCCATCTCCACCTCCTTCTCATGCACCAGCCGCCCCAGGCTTGGTGTGCTCACCAGCGTACCAGCCGCTGCTGCCGCCGCCGCCTCTGCCAGCCCTGGCAACAGCTCCCCGTCGCTCCCATCGCTGTCCTGCTTCTTCAACTCCTGTCTCCTCTCCCTCTCCTCCTCGTCGCTCCCGCTTCTAGAGCTTCTTCTGCCAGAGCTCCTGCTCCTGCTTCGCCTCCTGCCGTCCCTTCTCCTCTCCTCGTCCCTATCCTTGTCGCTTCCACTCCCTCCTCCTGACCCCTTCCTCCCTCCTCTCCTCTTCCCTCGCCCTCCCTTCTCACTATCAGAATCACTACCCCTTCCCCTCCCTTCCCTATCACTATCCCAGTCACTGTCCCTATCTCTGTCTCTCTCCCCGCCCCTACGTCCTCTCCAGCCCCTATCTCTGTCCCTATCACTATCCCCATCACTATCCCAATCCCGGTCTCTGTCCCAATCCCTCTCCCTACTCCTATCCCTCCCTCGCTCCCTACTGTCATCCCTACTCCCCCTGCTGTCTCCTCGCCCCCGTTCCCTGCTCCTGTCGCTATCCCCATCCCTGCCACCCCGCCTACCACCCCTCCTGCCTCTCCCGCCCCTGCTCCTGTCCGAACCAGACAAACTCCCCCTCTCGTCCTCGTCCTCGTCCCCCTTGCCCCCTTCCGCAATGGCTGCAGGTTTGTTCATCATGCGAGCCCAGATCTGGTCCATGGTAAGCCCAGTCATGGACGACTTCTGCTTCACATGCCCCTTGCCTGCTTCCCTCAGCTCGTCCCTGATCTCATCATCCTCCCCACCCGTCACACCACCCCCTGCCCCATCCCCATCCCCATCCCCATCCTCATCCTCTTCCTCCACTTCCACCTTCTTTCCAAAGCTCTTACTCCCCTCGCGCTCCTTCACGTCCCGCCCGTCCTTCCACTGAGCGCTCGTGCTCTCTCTCTTCCCCAGAGCCCTCAGCCCACTCACATCCGAGCTCCTCTTGCTAATTCCCTTGCCCCCATCATCTTCAGCATCATCCAGAAACGCTTTAAGTTCCGACCGCCTCCCAGTGAGTCTGTTTGGGTCTGTCACTTCAACAACCGAGTCATTATCATCATCATCATCACCACCACTCGCACTCGCACTTGCACTCCCACGCCCGCCCTTCCCTCCTCGTCTCCCCCCTCCCCTCCGCCTCCTCCTGTCACTCCCACTCCCACTGCCACTGCGACTCCCGCCCCTGCTCCTGCTCCCGCTTCTGCTCCTGCTACTCCTGCTCCTGCTACTCCTCCCACTGCTGCGGCTGTGGCTGCGACTCCTACTCCCGCTGATACTCCTCCGTCCTCCCCTGCTCCCCCTGCTGTCCCTGCCGCTACGGCTATCCCCTACCCTACCCAGTCTACTGCTCCTCCTCCCACTCCCACCGCGACCCACGCTCCCGCTCCCACCACTATCACTCCTGCTCCCACTCCCCCCCTTCTGCAGCCCCGACCCTCGCCGCTGCACCTTCTCGTCATCCTGATTAACCTTCTGAGACATTATCAGACTGTAAATATCCTCTCTGCGGCCACTCCCCGTGCCCACCAACCCTTCTCCTCCTCTCCCGCCACTGCCAACCCTTTTAGGGGAAGACCCAGAACCCCCCAACCCACCACCGCCTCCTGCAGAAAACGCCAGGGACCCCGATCCGCCCTCCCGCCCTCTCCTCAGCATCCCCGACCCGCCCTCCCTCCCTCGGCCTAGAGCGGACCGCATGTCCCTGGATCCTGGCTGAGGCCTCAGGCTGCCTGTGGTGCGAAGGCTTCCCGTGGGCCGAAGCGGGTTGGGAGGAAGGCCAGAGAAGCCAGAGGAGGAGGAGGAGGAGGAGGCAGCAACAGCAGCCGCCACCAGCGCATGGGCTTCCTCGGGGGGGAGCTGGAGTTCCATGGCAGCAGCCATGGCAGCTGACACGGGCGTGGTGGCCTCTGGAGTGAGAGACGGCGTGGTGCTGTCCCCGGGATGGTCGCTCTCTGTCTCATCTCCCTCATCATCATCCTCGGTGTGGCTTGAACCGCTGCTGCGGGAGCGCCTGCGCTGCGCGCGCTTGCGACGGCCGGCCTTTGACTTGCGGCCACGCCCCTCTTCCTCCTCCTCCTGCTGCCGCTCGTCCCTGTGCCCATCGTCGTCGTCGTCGTCGTCCACGGAGCAGAACTGCACAAGCGTGCAGGGGCCTGAGAACGAGGACCGCGAACCTGTGTCCAGCTTGTCCAGGCGTTCCCTGCATGTGCGTGGCGTGCATGGGATGGTGTGCGTGGGGAAGCGAGAGGCAGGAGTCGCGGGGGAAGGGAGGAGATGGGGAAAGAGAAAGGGAGAGAGAGCAACGGTGGGCTGCAGAGAAACAGCTGCGCAAATGCACGCATGCAAAAAGGATAGGCTGCATCTCCAGGTTTCATGAGGCCCAGACCCTGTTCGCCTGACGACCATCTCACAGGCCTGCCCTCACCTAATAACCATCTCACAGGCCTCCCCTCACCTAACAACCATCTCACAGGCCTCCCCTCACCTAATAACCATCTCACAGGCCTCCCCTCACCTAACAACCATCTCACAGGCCTCCCCTCACCTAATAACCATCTCACAGGCCTCCCCTCACCTAATAACCATCTCACAGGCCTCCCCTCACCTAATAACCATCTCACAGGCCTCCCCTCACCTAATAACCATCTCACAGGCCTCCCCTCACCTAATAACCATCTCACAGGCCTCCCCTCACCTAATAACCATCTCACAGGCCTGCCCTCACCTGACAGCCATCTCACAGGCCTGCCCTCACCTGACAGCCATCTCACAGGCCTGCCCTCACCTGACAGCCATCTCACAGGCCTGCCCTCACCTGACAGCCATCTCACAGGCCTGCCCTCACCTGACAGCCATCTCACAGGCCTGCCCTCACCTGACAGCCATCTGCAGGTCCTTGAGGCGAACGGGCTTGGGGATGAAGTAGTCCATGCCGGCACGCGTGCACTTTTGAGGCAACCCAAAAGAGGCCCTGACCCTGCTCACCTGATGACCATCTGCAGGCCTGCCCTCACCTGATGACCATCTGCAGGCCTGCCCTCACCTGATGACCATCTGCAGGCCTGCCCTCACCTGATGACCATCTGCAGGTCCTTGAGGCGCACGGGCTTGGGGATGAAGCAGTCCATGCCGGCACGCGTGCACTGCTGCTCCTCGTCGCTGCTCGTGGTGAGCCCGGGCGTGAGCGCCACCATGCAGCTGCGCTCGTACACGCCCGCTCGCCCCACTCCCTCCTTCTCCTGCGCCCTCAGCAGCCTCGCCGTGTCAAACCCGTCCATGCCCGACAGGTTGCAGTCCTGGTGGGAAGGAGGGGATTGAAGGAGCAGTGGGGGGGGGGGGGGGGAGGGATAAAGTTGAGAGGACTTGGGGATTCCGTCATCACTCGCCGTGACAAAACTGTCCACTCCCGAGAGACTGCAGCCCTTGGAATGAAAACCGCGGCATTTGCTTGTAACAGTTCGTAGAAACGAGGCGGCTTACAATGAGGATGAGGTCGTATTTGTACTTGTGGCAGAGCGATGCAGCATCCATGGCAGTGTGGGCTGTGTCCATGGGGAGACCCAGGTGACGGAACACACTGGATGCTATCATCTCACTCATCTTGTCCTCCTGCCACCACCACACGTGCACGCACACACGGACGCACATTCATTCATGCACACGTTTGCACGCACAAACACATGCATTCAATTCAATCAGTCATTCATTCTCAGCCACGCATGCATGCAGCCAGCGACAGCCCACAGGCACAGAGCCATGAAGATACGGATACAGGGATACATGCTCTTACGTTTTAGGATGGGAATATGGACGGATAGATGAACAGGTGGATGGACGGATGAACAGACCAATGCGTTTCTCGATGGACAGACAGACAGACAGACCCACGGACGGAAAATCAGGATAGAAAGAACGTGCATGGATGGATGATAGCATTTTCTTGGCTTCAGTATAATGTGGAGCTAGGCAGAAGGATGGGGAAGGGGCAGGGTAGGCAGGAGGACTCACGTCGACGAGCAGCACGCGGATGTCTGCCAGTCTGCACAGACTTTTGAGACCTCTTAAAAGATAGCAGCAGCAGGACTCACATCAACGAGCAGCACACGGATGTCTGCCAGTCTGCGCCAGAGCGCCATGTCCGGGGGCTCGTGGGGGCTGAGCTGGGCGGGCGTGAGCATGACCTCGGGAATGGCCACGCGCACAAAGAAGACCATGGATGACCCACGGTGCTCGTCACTGTCAAGGCGCAGGAAGCCGCCAAACATGTCCAGCAGGTTCTTCACCATTACCAGGCCCGTGCCCCTCACTCCGCTCACTGACTCCGCTGGGAGGGTCTGCGCGCGGGGCAGAAAAGGGGGAGAGCGGGGGCGGGGATGAAGAGGGAAGAAGTGGGAAAAACGGGAGGGAGGATATGAGGCCAAGACGGGTAGAGAAATGCAATGGAGAATGGGAAACCGCAGGCCAGCAAGGCACACTCACGGAAGCAAACAGCCCGGCAATGAGCTTGTCTGTGGTAACAGCTGGCATGCCCGAAACACAGTCTGTTATAGAGTCGTCCCAGTAGACAGACGGCCAGGAAGGTGCAGGGTAGTGCAATGCAGTGCAGTGCACTCACAGAGGCGAACATGGCAGTGAGCTCGTCTCTGATAGCAGGCGGCATGCCTGTCCCCGAGTCCCGCACTTCAAAGCGCAGCAGCAGCGCGCCCGCACTGTCCCCCTCCTCCTCGTCATCTTCATCAGCGGCAGCGGAGGCAGCGGCGGGGCCGAGGAGGGCGCGCTGCTGCGCCTTGTGCTCCCTGCGCCGCTCCTGCACCTGCTCCCTCTCGTACCGCGACGCCAGACGCAGACTCACTGTGATGTCGCCCCTGGTGCGTGCAGTGGGGTGGGGGTTGGGGAGAAGCAGGGGCAGAGGGAGGAGCGAGAAGGGAAGCGCGAGGAGGGAAAAGAGAGGAAGGAAGAGGGAGGGGAGAGGTGGAGTTGATTAGGGCATTGGCAATTGCGATAATGGAGAATAAGGTTGGGGTATGATGGCATGGCATGCAAACGAGGTGTGGGCAGGGGTGGAGTGGACGACACAGGGGATCAATCTGGGGACAGGCATGGAAAGGAAAGGTGGGCACGAGTAGGATCATCATGAGGCTGGGACAACCGCTGAAAGAAAATCTCAAGCAGGAAGTAATAAGGCATGCAGCAACAAGGAAGAGGGAGAAACGGGAGAGGGAAGGGAAGGGTGAGTGGGATGGGGAGGGGGAGGGAGAGGGGGATGGGGAGGGGGAGGGTGCGTGGGAGGGTGAGGGGGAGAGTGAGCGGGTGAGGAAGGGAGAGGGGGAGGCGGAAGGAGAGGGGGAGGAGTGGTGATGTGAGGTTGAGACCGGTTGGTGTTGTGGAGGGCGTTGAAGAGCAGGTTCATGAGCACTTGTCTGAGGCGCACTGCATCCGTGACCACCATGCGTGGCACCGCTGAGTCTATCCCACACATGAGCGCCAGTCCCTTCTCCTTTGCCACCACGTCCACCAGCCGCACACACTCCCGCACCTGATGCCATGCAATGCACGCACATGGATGCACGCACAAGGATGCACGCACACACCCACATACACACACACACACACATACACGCACGTGCACACATGAACACACACGCACACAGATGCACAATTGCACACATGCCATGCCACACATCAAAATCGGTTGATAAGGACCATGCAACGAGAGCTTGGAGAGCCCCCCAGCGAGATAATCCCAAGACCGAGCCTGCACCCACTCCCCTCCCCTCCAACCGCCCCTCCTCTCGCACCCACCCCGCGTCTCACCTGGCGGTGCAGGTCCACGTCCTGTGTGGCGAGGTGCAGCGAGAGCTTGGAGAGCCCCCCAGCGAGATAATCCCAAGACCGAGCCTGCACCCACTCCCCTCCCCTCCAACCGCCCCTCCTCTCGCACCCACCCCGCGTCTCACCTGGCGGTGCAGGTCCACGTCCTGTGTGGCGAGGTGCAGCGAGGGCTTGGAGAAGCCCCCAGCGCCGGGCAGCGGCGGGTGGGTGGCGGCGGAGAGGAGCAGGTTGGAGAGCACGGTGTGCAGGTTGGAGGACGTGGCGAGAATGAGCTCCATGAATATGCGCTGCTCGCCTGCTAGGTCCGTGTCCAGTAGCAGATCCGCTATTCCCACCACGCCTGGTGGGGGGAGAAGGGGAGAAAGGGAGAAAGGGAGAAGGGGAGAGGGGGAGAAGGAGAGAGCGGGAGAGAGAAGGAGGCACGGAGGAAGGAGAGGTGAGTCAAGGGGTTGGCAGGGAAGGGAGGAGGAGTGGATGTGAGTCAGGGAGGAGAGGGAAGAAGGGAGAGGGAAGAGGGAGAGGAGAAAGAGGAGGGTTACCATTGATAGCAGTGCCGACCTCCCGGCACACAATGCGAGCAAACTCCTTGTTGCCCTCCACTGCTGCCTCCTGCACTGCCTGCTTGGCCTCCCTCATCTCCTCACCATGCCGGCAGCACCCCGTGATGTCATGCACCAGCAGCGCCACCACTTCCGGCAACACCCCCCCTCCACCACTGCCGCCCTTCCCACCAGCAGTCACAGCAGCAGCAGCACCACCAGCAGCAGCGGCGGCAGCAGCAGTGGTAGAAGCAGCTGTAGCAGCGTCTGCGGTATCATTGTGACTGTCCTGGTGGGCAGCAGCTTGTGTGTCAGGAGCTGCTGGTGGTGGTGGTGGCAGAGCAGCAGTCATACGCACACGCACAGACCCTCCCAGCTTGTGCTGCATCCGCACCTCCAAACAATCCCTCCCCTGCCCTACTGCTGCCTCTGCCGCCACTGCTGCTGCTCCTGCTGCTGTTGCCCCTGTTCCTGCACTTCCTCCCTCCTTTCCTACCTCGTCTGCTGCTGCTGCTGCTGCTGCTGCTGCTGCCTCTGGTCCTGTTGTTCCGCCCGCTGCTGCTTCTGCTCCTTCTCCTGCCAGAACTGCGCCACCGTCCTTGCCAGCAGCACCATCAGCAGCAGCAGGGGCAGCAGCAGCAGTGCCAAGCATTTCCATTGCGCTATCTCCTTGACCATCAGGCACCGCCGTCTCTGCTTTCCCTGCTTCTGCAGAGTCGGCAGTAGCAGAGGCAGAACTTTGGTCCTCCTCAGGCTTCTTGCACACTCGATCCAACCAGGCCTGTTGGGGCAGCAAGAGCGGGATCACGACGGTGAAGTAACGGAGGGCGAGGATGTGAGTGTCCAGGGGGAGTTAACATCATGATTAGTGCAAAAGGTCACAGACGGAGGGAAGAACAAAAAAAGAAAGTTTTAACACACCCTAACACGCCCCTTCCCCATTCCCCTTCTCCTTTCCCTCTCCCCTTCCCATTCCCTCCCCTTTTTCCTGCCAACAATCCCCATCCTCGCAGAGCACTGCAACCGTCTGCTGCCCCCAGGCACCTCGAATTTGGGTCGGTCAGCATCAACCACAAGGTCCGCAAAGCAGTGGCCGTCCACGTCCGCCCTGGCGCGCCCCAGCATGGCCGCCATGCCCTCGTTGCTCACTGCCACAGTGCGTGTTGCTGCCACCAGCGTCACCGTTCCCAACCCTGCTGCATCCATCAGCACCCTGCTCGTCATTGGCAGACAAGGGGATGGGGAGGGGGAACAGTGGGGGGGCGGAGGGCGGGCGGGTGCGGGGCGGGGGAGGAGTAGGGGGGCGGAGGCCGGGGTGCAGGGCGGAGGGAGGAGAAAGGATGAAGAGATGTGAGAAAGGGTGGGAGAAAAAACAGGAAGTGGTATTTTGATTGTTCTGGGGGTGGGAAATAAATTGGGAATGGAGCAGGAGAGTGCGAGGGAGGAGAGAACGGGGTGAGGGGTGAAAGAAGAGGAGAAGGGAGATTGCAGAAAGAGCAGTGACACCTGTTGAGAGCAAGAACGGATTCCGTCACAGCAGCCATGGTAGCAGCATCCGCCTTCCTCCTTGCACCTGCCCCTCCACTGCGAGAAGCACGGGAGGCGCGTGAAGCAGGGCTGTACAAATCTATCCCACCGTCGTCCTCCTCTAATCCTAACCCCTCCTCTTCCTCCTCCTCCCTCCCCCCTCCGCCACCATACAAGTCCTCATCGTCCTCATGGTCCTCCTCTTCACCTCCCATCATCTGCCCCATACCCATGCCTGTCATTCCCATGCCCATCCGTGGAGAATGCAAAATAGGAGCCAAGACTATGCTATCATGACTCATCTGCTCTTCCCTATAGGTCCCCCTCCGCTGCTGCTGCTGCCGAGCCAAGCCAGCAGGCCCGGGAAGAGGCATCCCGGCCACCATTCCTGCTACCATGCCTGCTGGTCCCACTCCTCCTGGACCCATGCCTACCCCCATGCCCATACCTCCCCCACCCATCCCCATACCGCCTCCCATCATGTTCATCCCTCCTGGCCCCATACCCATCATCCCTGGGTTCATTCCCATGCCCATTCCGCCCATACCCATGCCCATGCCCATTCCCATGCCATCCATACCCATCCCCATATTCATAGCCTCCATGCCCATGCCCATGCCCATCCCATCCATACCCATCCCCATGCCCATTCCCATGCCTCCGCCCATGCCCATACCACCGCCCATCCCCATGCCCATGTACCCATGGGGCCCCATGCCCATATGCCCCCCAGCACCCATAGGCCCGCCACCTGCCCCCATCATCCCCCCACCTCCATCCATCGTGTTAAGAGGCTTTGCCATGATCGTAGAATCATCATAATCATCATCATCGTCATCATCATCATCCTCATCATCGTGCACATGACCCCCCATGCCTCCCATGCCCATTCCCCCATCGTGCATCATGCCATCCCCTCCCTCGTACCCTTCCATGCCCATCCCCATGCCCATCTCCATGCCCATACCCTCATCCATGCCCATTCCCCCGCCTTGCCCCCCATGCACCGGGCTATACATATCATCCATCAAATCCTCCTCCTCCCCCATCCCCATCTCTCCTTCCCCTGCCCCTTCCACTCCCCCAACCCCCTCCCCTCCTCCCATCTCTTCACCTCCGCCCACCCCCTTTTTCTGCGCCCCTTTCGCGCCAGCACCACCGGTGCTCTCCGCTCTCCCCATTCCCCGCGCCCCAGGCCCTCCAGCGGTCGCCAGTCTGCCAGGCTTCTTCACCCCCGCGTCCCCTTCCGCGCCTGCGCCTGCTTCCCGCGCCCCCGCGCTCCCAGCAGCACCCGCGGAAGGGACAGAGGAAGAGGAGGAGAAGCGGGAGCGGGAGCCAGTGGGGGTTCTGGGGCTGCTCACCGCACCTTCAGCGCCAGCACCACTGAGCTCTGACGCTCTCTTGCTGCTGCTGCGCCGCTTCGTAGGCGTACCCACCTCACTCCCCTTGCTGTTCTCCCCAGACGGTATCCGCACTACTGGTGCTTTCTTCACGCCACTCACACTGCTAGCACCGGCTGCTGCTGTCCCCGCCCCCCCAGCCGAGCCCCCACTCCCTGCAACTCCTCCTGTGGTGCTGCTGCTAGGGCGTCTGCCGCTGCTCGCTGCCTCGCCTTCCCTACTTTCAGATGCAGTACTCTCCCCGCCGTCCTCCCCTTTCCCCTCCCCCTCCGTTGCCTTCCGCTCCTTGTCCCTACTCCCCGCACTCCTCCCCTTCTCCTCCTTCTCCTTCACTCGCCTCTCTCTCTCCTTATCCCTGCTCACTCTCGCCGCATCTTTCTCCTTCTCTTTGCCATCCCCTGCTCCCGAAGCTGCCCCTGCTGCCGTCGCAGCTGCAACGGTGCTGCTGGCCCCACTGCTGCCACTACCATCAGCAGCAGCCCTGCTCGCAGCTCCATCCGGTTTCTCCCTCCCTGGCACTCTCTCTCTCCTCTGCTGGGACGGCGACGCAGCACCAGCAGCACCACCACCACCACTAACACTCCCACTCCTATTGACTGCGCCGCTGCCGGGCCTATCACCCCCAGGTCGTCTGGCCTTGCCTGCTAAGCCTGACGCACCAGCAGCAGACGCACCACCAGAGGCACCAGCATCGCCACTCGTCGCCCCTTTCGCCGCTCCCTCCTTTCCCCCAGTGGCATTACCAGCCGCGGCACCAGCCGCAGCTGAAGCACCAGCAGCAGCAGGAGCTGCAGCGGAGCCCTCCTTCCCTGCACCACCGGAAGCCCCTTTCTCCTTGTGCTGGTGGTGGTGAGAGGAACTGCTGCTGCTACTGCTGCTGCCAGCGTGCCGGGAAGAAGTAAGGTCCGGGTTAGCGAGCGTCATGGTACCCACAAGGTCTTTGTTCTCGCCGGCGCCATGCAGCTGTAACTCCAGGTCTACCTTCTGCCCCAACAAAGTGGCCTTGCGCTCCGCTGTCTTGCACAGACGGAACCTGCGCATGAGGATGGCGAGAAAAGAGGATGTTTGGTTTGGATGGCAAAGCTCAACATAAACCTGGCAAGAATAAAGCACCTGTCAGAGTATTCTTAGAATATGCGTATTTCACCCCAGGGTCCCCATCCGCGCATGGGGTACAAACCCAAGTCTACACCACCGTGATTTACGCAGGGTAACAGATGAAAATGGTTGAAATCGACGACGTTCACATCGACACTTACCTAAGCACCACCCTTCTCGCCTCCTGACTGGCGAGTCCGCCAATGGCTTTGGACCACTCCACGAGAGTCAGCCCATCCGCCAAGTCGCAGATCGTGCGCTCCCTCAGCTCCGCCTTGCTGTACCCTAGCGCCGTGATTCCCCCCTCGCTCACGTGCAAGATCTTGGCCGTCCACGGGTCCATCACCAGCATCACGCCCGTCGATCGCCGCACCATGCTCACAGCCGCGGATCTCTTCACCGCCCCCGATCTTCCGGACGACTTGCTGGCTACTGACGCGTCGCTGCTGTAACCCGCCGCCGCCGCTTCCGCCGATGCTGTCGACGCCGCCGCAGTCGCCGCCGCTGCTGCTGCTGCTGCTGCAGCACCTGCTGGTGGGTGTGGGTGAGGTGCTCCGGAGGGGATTCCTGAGCCGCTTCTGTGCCGTCCGCTGCTGCTACCACCACTGGCGTTCGTCGCCGTCCCGGTGCCGCTTGAACTGCCGCCCTTCTTAGACAGCATCCTCGTGAAAGTCTTAGGCTTTTTACTCTCTCCGCCGCCTTTGCTACTCCCTCTAGGAGTGGGCGGCTCGGAAGCATTGTCTGACTTAACCCCTGCCGCACCGCCACCGTCCCCAGCCGTTGATCTGACGGTGGAGCCTTCTCCGCCCTCCGATTCCTCACTGGAGACTGTCGACCTAGCGGAATGCTGTCGGTTGATAGCTCGGCTAGGGTCCCCCCCCGCGCCACCGCCGCCGACGCTACCGCTATGCTTCCGCGCCGTTCCTGCCCCCCCCGCGCCATCGGGTGCGGGCTTGCGCGGCGCTGGTCTTGACTGTCCGCCAGAAGGCCCCGGAGGAGCGCCCTGGCCTGTCGAGGCCATGCGGGATTTCTCACGGTATGATGAGCTGACGCGCGACTACTACTGCGCGGACGACGCCGCGTCTGCTATAAATGGTGGTGCTGCTGCTGCTGCTGCTGCTGCAGCTGCTGCTGCTGCTGCTGCTGGTGATGCGTGTGGGAATTTCAGTGGTTGACAAACGACGGGCTGAGAGCTTCGGCGTCGCTCTATTGCACATGGTGAGGCCCGAGACCTACAGGAAGCGGAAGGTATGCATTTAGAATTGAAGAATGTGCCACGACTTCAGATTACTGAAGTTATCAGGAGAATTATAGGAGGAGTTATTATATTTAAATACACGTGGCGAAGGAGAGAGCGCAATGCACTAACGCATTAATGATAACAGTGGTGAAACTGACTGGCTCAGAGCACACGGACAAGCTGAGATGCAGACAATAATGTACCCGTCCATAATTCCACTGCGTAATAAAGGACTAGCTAAGCTGAAAGGAAGCTAGTTGGCTGGAGACAACCCTACTATCGTGTCAGCGCACCCTAAACTCCTCTCTGTGTGGTAGGTGAGTGCATTCTCAGTAGGTAGTGCTGGTCCATATGAGCAGACAAATCGAGGAAGGAGAAATCGAGGCCGAGAGAGGAAGGCGGTGGGAGGGCGAAGCCGTACACCCTAGAAGTTATGGCTTTGGCGTGGGATGGGATCGCTGCTTGTGGCACACTCCGCATCTCTCCTCCCCTCACCTCTCCTCTCCTCTCTGCCATATCTCTCCACTCGACGTGCCTGGGAACCCCGTCGTGCGAGGGCCGCGGCTTGTTTGGGCATGCGGTGTACTCAGCTGATAATGTTTATGATCCGAGCCTCGAACTTCAGCCAAACCAGCTTTGGACAAGGTACGGCTCGCGGTTGTGTGGCTTGATGTCATCCAGCCGAGCCTCACAGGGCTTCATAGCGAATCGCTTCGTAGCAGTCAACGTGCTTGTGGGCAGGCATGGATTTGGTCCGAGTCACACTGAATTACAGCATCCATTGAGATAATGTGGCTCATTTACAATGCAGAACAAATAAAATTATAATTAATTCATTCTAGAAGTTTATGTTCCTTCACCCACCCTTGCATAGATATGACAGCAGTCAAATCGGATGCAGGATTTAAGCAGCACGCAAGGGTAAGAGGACATGGATATGTCCTTGATCTCGACCATGCCAGCAGCACACCCAACATATGGCGCATTGATCGTTCAAGGGCCTACACCTCTCCCTTCCCTTCACTCAAACGCCCAAGCGTACCTGATCCCACATGCCCTCTGTCTCCCTCATACTCCCCATGTCCCTCCTGCTACTCTCTCCGAGGGAATCGAGGCGAGCACGTCGTTCAAATTGTCCTCGCTAATCTGACTCTGATACAGCATCTTCTCCCGGAGCTCAGCATCCACCTTCATGTAAGACTTGTTGTGCACCTGCTCCTCTGCACCGCCCACCTCAGTCCGCAACGCCTCCATCTCCTGGGCAATGCGCCCCATGGAAGGTCGTTCTGCAGTGAAGGTGCCACAGCAGCGCACCGCCAGATCAGCCATGCGCTGCAGGGCGTCTGGAGGGACGGGGCCCATGCGAGGGTCTGCAATTTCCTCCAGTGACCCCTGGCCCAGCTTCTCCTGAACCTGTGGGTGTGGGCGGAGAAGGGGGAGGGAGGGGGGGGGAAGGGGAGGGGGGGGTGGGGGTTGGAGGTGGGACAGAGTGGGAGCAGCCCAGAGGCAAACTCGAGGGAAGATGAGAAGGGGGGAGAGGGAGAAGGGGGAAAGGAAGAGAGCGAAGCGTATGCTCCATGAGTGGGGAGAGAGGTGTGCGTGCGTACCCAGTCAAGAATGTTCCATAAGCGGCTGTCCTCCTCGAACGTGGCATGCCTGCCCGTGAGCATTGCCAGCATGAGGATACCAAAACTGCCATACGCATGCACGCACGCACACACACACACACACACACAAAAACATATGCACGGACAGGTGCAAATAAATGGCAAGGAGTTGCAAAGATGCAAGATTACAAGCAAGTACATCTCATTCACCAAGCGGGTGAGCCATTTGCAACACATGTGGCGACAAGGCCTGGACCTGGCGTGGTTGTGTGTGCCAGCGCACATCAGCACCTGTACACATCAGAACTATACACATCAGCACCTGTACACATCAGAACTATACACATCAGCACCTGTACACCTCAGAACTATACACATCAGCACCTGTACACATCAGAACATCAGCACCTGTACACATCAGAACTATACACATCAGCACCTGTACACATCAGCACCTGTACACATCGGTCGCAGGAGTGGCCTTCTGTGTGCGAGAGTAAGCCGGGTCCACATAGCCCGGCGTGCCCATCACTCGCGTGGCTTGCGCAGTGGTGCCCCCCTCCACCCGCACGAGACCAAAATCAGCCACCTTGGGCTGATGCGATGAGAGGGATGATAGGGCATGCACGGGTGGTTGGGTGTGTGCATGGATGGATGGATGGATGGATGGACGGGGATGGATGGGTGGATGGACAAAAGGTAGGAAACGTTGTCAGAGATATAGGAGAGCAGGGACAGCAGACAGTGCCGCTGCTTGTTGACTGCTCACCTGCATGTTGCTATCCAGCAGGATGTTGGCGGGTTTGATGTCACGATGCACAATGTCAAAGCCATGCAGGTACTCAAACCCGCGCGCTGCTCCCACTATCACGTCCAATCGCTGCTTCAACGTCAGGGGCGCGGGGGCGTCTGCACAGCCGCGCATAGATTGAAGGGGGAAGGAGAGGAGGAGAGCAAGGTGCAAAAAGAGCACAGAGCAGAGATGAGTGGAGAAAACAAGAGTCTGAAGAGAGAGGGAGAGAGAGAGACGTCCATGTGTGGAACAAGTGGATGGATGAAAGGAACCTGGAACAGGCTGCTGGAGTGCCCTCCCCTCGAGTCTAGAACACTTCCCGCCCACCTTAATCCCCCACTTCCTCCTCCTCCCCACCTGCACTGAGCCACTTGTGCAGGTCCCCATTGGAGACGAGCTCGTAGAAAGAGGCTGTTGGAGCGCCCTCTTCTCGAATCTTAAACACTTCCTGCCCCACCTGCCTTCCCCCCACCTTTGCCGAGCCACTTGTCAAGGTCGCCATTGGAAATGAACTCGTAGACGAGGATCTGCTCGATGCGCTCCCGCAGGTCCCCACACGTGGCGTAACCCAGCAGGCGCACCAGGTTGGGGTGGTGCTTCGTTGCCATCTCGCTCACCTGTTGGGGCAGTGAGAGGGACGAGATCAGATGGCACACCCTTTCGCTTTCGAAACATGACGGCCTACACACCTCCCTCTGCAAACCTGACCGACAACAATCATCCCGCGTTCAAGCCATGGCAGCGCACCGCGCACACACACACACACCCACACACGCACCTCCCGCTGGAAGTCGTTGGTGATCACTTTGGCGCGCTTCACAGCCCACAGCGTGCTGCCATCATTCGGAGACACCCCCTTGTACACGTCGCCATAGCCCCCCGACCCCAGCAGGTTTTCGTCCGCCCAGTTGTTGGTCGCCTGCTGCATCTCCTTCATCGTATACTCCACACACACGCCCTTGGCCAACGCTCCTGCATCGTGCACTCAAGTGTTCCATGCGTCATTGCCTTGCTTTAAGAGAGAACAGCATCTGGGTTCTTAAAATACAACCAAGAAGCACATCAGCTTGGAGTGTGCTTGGGGAACACAGCTGTGCAGTGAAGTGACCACCCTCCTGGACCTTGAGTGAATGCAGCATGGAGGCAAGGTCCTACACTAGTTCTGGTATGGATATGCAGAATCTGCGAGACTAGAGCAGTGCGGTAGCTCCAAGAATGCACGCTGGCGTAACTTCCGCCATTCCTTGCAGGATGAAGAGGAGCAAGGTTCTATCGAAACGCCCCGTACCTGCCTGCACACTACTTTTTCCGAATCAAGAGAGCTTACCGAAGCAAGAGAGCTTACAGAGCAAGAGAGCTTACCGAAGCAAGAGAGCGTACCGAAGCACGAGAGCTTACCGAAGCAAGAGAGCTTACTGAAGCGAGAGAGCAAGCGAGAGAGCTTACCGAAGCGAGAGACCTTCTTCCTCCGGTAGAGGAAGAAGAGGACGGAGAGCAGCAGCGCGAGCAGCAGCACCACCACCCCACACACGATGCCGATGATTGCCCCCGTCGACAATCCGCCGCTGCTGCTGCTGCTGTTGTTATTTCCACTTCTTCCCGCTGGTAGCTCTGTCTGGGGTTCAGACACTGACATGCGGAGGGGAGGGGCATGTAAAAAGGGAGGAGGGGTTGTGTGCGATTGGTGTGGGAGGGAAGATACGTCAAAGACACTGCCGGTCCAAAGAAGTTAAGCCTGCACTGCATTTAACCAACCATCCTGCATGCACGCTGCTATTTCTGAGACCAGCCTTTCCGAAAACAAAACCCTGGGACCCCCCACCGCACCCACACAACACACCCTAGACCAAACCAGACGCGTAGCCCATGGTCATCCCTGCTCTCACGCACCTTTGCAGCCAATGCAGAGGCCTGGGGGCGAGCAGGCCTGGCAGAAGTCAGGGCAGGCGTTACAGAAGGCGGAGACGGCACTCTGATTCACCACACACGCTCCCTCTGTGCCACACTTAGGGCCTTGCGTTGCACTGATGGTCCGGAACGAGCTGGAGGGAGGGGAGGCGAGACGAGGAGGGGGCAGGCCGTGAGGGAGGATTAGAGGGAGGGAGGGGTGGGGAGGGGGGGGAAGGGGAGAGGAGGGGAGTTAGCTGAGTGGAGGATAGCTGAGAGGAGAGGAGTGGGATTGGTGGGAGGTGGGTATTGGAGAAGGAAGAACAGAGGGGCACGAGGACTTTTGAGACGAGTTGAAAGAGAAGCGGAGGGCTGCACAACGAGGACACAAGTGGAAGCACAAGTAGAGCACAGCACAGCGGCACGGCACGGCACGGCACGGCACGGCACGGCACGGCACGGCACGGCACGGCACGGCACGGCACGGCACGGCACGGCACGGCACAGCACAGGCGCAGGAGCCTTACAATTCGACAAGGCGTGTGAGGTTACCCAGGGATGCTGGCACGGAGCCCACCATTGTTGTGTAATCCATGTACCTGGGGGTGAGGGAGGAGAGGAGACACACAGCAGGCTATAAGGAGAACAGGTGGTGGCTTCACAGGTTGTAGGGAAGGGAGTGAGAGAACGTAGGGGGTCCCTTCCGGTCTGGTGCATACGCCACTTTAAACCCTTGGATGCAAGCTTGTACCCTGTTTGTTTGTTTGTTTGGTGCTGCCTTAGCTGCGTTTTGCCCTGGGGAGAGCGCACCTTGGTGCAGTGCAGCTGCTTGTGGAAACTCAACACCTTGAGAAATTCTGACATCTCAAAAGGGTGGTTCAGGTGCAGCACAAAGGATTTGAGCTCACAAGTTCATGAGACCCGTGATCTGGCCCAGGGATGCGGGAAGCGAGCCTGTAAAGCTGGTGTTGCCAATCTGACTGGTGGTGCAGTGGCAAGGCGGGTGGGGAGAAGGATGAATAAGCGATTTAAGGACGAATCAGTGTTTGCCTGGCTAGCAACCAGTGCGAAGCATTGTGTGGCAATCGGATGGTTTGGTGCTGGTGGTGAGAGTGTGGTGGCACTGCAGTGGTGGTCCTGATTTGCGAAGCTGGCCTGTGTGTTTTTCAGTGGTGTGTGCGACATGAAAAAGGCACTAGTAAGGAGCTCATGCTCTGCTGTCAAGCTTCAGGTTTCTAAAAGTCTCAAAGACACGAAGATGGTTAAAAAGTAAAACTTGCAAACACGTCCTATCATCCTTCCATGCACATGCATGGTAGTGTATGGTAGTGCATGGTAGTGTATGCTAGTACATGGTAGTGTATGGTAGTGCATAGCAGTTCCATGGATGGATTACAGAAAAGTTAGGCGAGACAGGCGTGAGATAGACTCGGGAAAAGAGCCTGATACAGCGCTGTTGTATAGTGTCCTGCATGCAGCAGAGGGAGCCAGAGCGCAGCGACACATGGACGGACGGATGGATGGATGGATGGATGGATGGATGGATGGATGGATGGATGGATGGATGGATGGATGGATGGATGGATGGATGGATGGATGGATGGATGGATGGATGGATGGATGGATGGATGGATGGATGGATGCATGGATGGATGGATGGATGGATGGATGGATGGATGGATGGATGGATGGATGGATGGATGGATGGATGGATGGATGGATGGATGGATGGATGGATGGATGGATGGATGGTGGGGTGGGAGGAGTGTGTTGCAGCAGCAAGCAGCATGAACACGGATACTGACAGGTCTTGCAGGGCAGTGAGTGCCGTGAGGGGGTCGATAGAGCCACTCAGACGATTGTAGGCAAGATCGCTGTTGAGATGGAGGGAATTTATGCGAGTGTGTTAGCTGTTTGTTGTGTGTGTGGGTGCATGCGTGCATCCCTGTGTGTGCTGTATGTTGTTATTTCTGTGTGTATTTTTGTGCCAGATAAACCAATGGAGAGAGAAAGGGGTGGATGAAGGGAGAGATTTGAGTTGAACTGACAAAGCAGACGGAGCAGGCAGGGCAGTGTTGTGCTGCTCCAGAAACTATCATAAGGCCAACCAGCAATGCTGCACCCACACTATAAGCCCATCAGCAGCCTCACACGAATGCTACTCCTGACTTAGCTCAGAAGTATTTTTTTCCCGGCACCCTTCAGCCATGTGTGTGCTGCGCCGTTCGTACAGGTAAGAGAGCAGGGAGAGGCGCGATAGAGTGGATGGTATGCGTGGTCCTATGTTATTGACTGCCAAGTCCCTGTTAGGAACAAACCGAGATGAAGAGAGACAAAACAGAGAGAACAGAGGAAACAGGGACGGGAAAACACACACATATGTGCGCACGCACGCACGCACGCACGCACGCACGCACGCACACACGCACACACACACACACGCGCACACGCACATGCACACACACACACAAACCCGCAGGCACACACAGGCCAGTGAGAAACGGGTGACGGGGGAGGGTATCACAGGTGCTGAAAGTGAAGAGAGTGTTGGAAAAAGGTGAAATGAGGTGAGTTGGGGGTCCCACAGGTGTTGGAGGCGAGTGAGTGTCGAGAGGGTGGCAAGAGAGCCTTCAAACGAGTTGTTGAACAGGTTCCTGTGCACGCACACAAGGGAGTAAAATTATTGAGAATCCTATAAAAAATCCCTGCAGGTTCCTGTGCACACACACAAGGGAGTAAATTCATGAAAATCCTAGAAAACCATCGCACTCAGGTCCTTATTTTTATCTCTTTATTCTTTCTTTCCGCACCTACGAAAGTGAACGAGCACAGGGAGACTTTTGAGTCGACTCAAAAGTTTCCGTGCCTTTAGCATGGAGGAGCACGGGAAGGAGAAACGGAAGGCGAATGATCGGGGAGAAGGAGAGAAAGGGACAGGGAGACCGAAGGAGAGAGAAAGGGAGAGAGGGAACGAAATATGAAAGGAGAGCGAGAAGGAGAGAGAGGAAAGGAGAGACGGAAGGAGAGAGAGCATTCACCTGGGGAACGCTTTGTGGTGTTAGAGGGAGAGAGAAGCCATCGAGCTTCTCGACATCGCCCCCATCAGAGCTTCCTTACCAGTAAACTGTAAAAAGTGACTAAGCGAAGCTTCTCGACTTCGCGACACTCAAACTCCCCTAGTCGTTTGTAGCTTGTTGTACCCAGGAGGACCCATCACTACAGGGAGCTCTTGAGAAAGCAGGGAACCTTTGAGTGGAGGAGGGTGCATACGCATAAGTACTCTAATGCCATCAATGGGGTGAAGTTTTGAGGCGCCTCAAAACTAGAAAACAGGGAACCTTTGAGAGGAGAGGAGGGTGCATACGCACAGGTACTCTAATGCGATCAATGGGGTGAAAATGGTTAGAGGTGCAGGGTCGATCCAGGATCCTTCCAGCAGAAAAAGTGTCGTGTGCCATTGTAACGTGGTGACTTTTGAGTCGACTCAAAAGAGAGGAGAGGAGGGAGCATACGCACAGGTACTCTAATGCGATCAATGGGGTGAAAATGGTTAGAGGTGCAGGGTCGATCCAGGATCCTTCCAATCTCCTGTGCATTTCCATCTCCCACTCACAGCCACCGCAGCCAACACATCGGCATAGCCAAACACAGCCATACAGCCACACAGCCACACAGCCACACAGCCACACAGCAGCACAGAAGCACAGAAGCACAGGCACTCAGCACAAGGGGAGGAACAACAATGCCGTTGCCAGCACCTGGTCTGGTGTTGAGCTCCTTTAACGGGCATCTGAGTCGAGTGCGAGTTGAGTTGAGTGAACTGTTTCCTGGCCGACCAACTTAAATCAGTTATCACCCTAGTTAGTAGATGTTGCAGAGGGAGTGTGAGTAGGTGGGGACGTTGCTGAGGGGCTATTGCCGAGGCAGGCACACAAGCATTTCTGCAACAGCACAGGCAAATTCCAGCTCTGCAACAACTAGCACGTGGCATGCTTGCTAGCACTTGCAGCTGATTCCTCTTGGTACGAGCGGCACCACACGTACAGCGTATCCTCTATCTCTCTCTCCCTCTCACAGGAATTTGAGGTTGGTGAGGGCGGAGAGGGCTTGCACCTGTTCCAGGCCGTTGATAGAAAAGTCCCTGCTCACACGCACAAGCAGAGCGCAACAGCGTGGATGAGCAAGCACGAGAGCACAGTTGACTTATGAGTCGACTCAAAAGTCAACCTGTTCCAGGCCGTTGCTCGAAAAATCCCTGCTCACACGCACGCACAAGCGCAACAGCGTGGATGAGCAAGCGCGAGAGTAAAGGCCTGGTTAAGTAAGGCTTCACTTCTGAGCTAAGTCAGGAATAGAGGAGCGCAGAGCAGAGGCAGATGGAGGTGAAGTGTCGTGTACAGGGAAGAGGAGAGCAGGTTGAGAGGGAGGGTGTGTGGTGCCACGCCAAGCGACCAGATCAGGAGCATGTAGGGCATACATGAGTCATGGCATTG